>JARQOC010000003.1:79444936-80134328 GCA_033576535.1 Allobates femoralis | reverse complement strand
ACGCTACCCTGTGAGGATGTGACAGGCTCGCACTAATGACCTGCAGGTATCAGCCAATCACCTCACTGCTCACACTAATAACCCTCTGCTATCAGCCAATTACCTCACTGCTTACACAAAGAACCCCCTGATATCAGCCAATCACTTCACTGCTCAACAAATAACCCGCTCATATTAGCCAATCACCTCACTGCTCACACTAATAACCCGCTGCTATCAGCCAATCACCTCACTGCTCACACTAATAGCCTCTTGATATCAGCCAATCACCTCACTGCTTACACAAAGAACCCCCTGATATCAGCCAATCACCTCACTGCTCAACTAATAACCCGCTCATATTAGCCAATCACCTCACTGCTCACACTAATAACCCGCTGCTATCAGCCAATCACCTCACTGCTCACACTAATAGCCTCTTGATATCAGCCAATCACTTCACTGCTCACACTAATAGCCTCTTGATATTAGCCAATCACCTCACTGCTCAACTAATAACCCGCTCATATTAGCCAATCACCTCACTGCTCACACTAAGGGTATGTGCACATATGCCGGGTTTGTGCCGGTGGGCGGCTGGGCGGACCCGACAGGAAGCTCTGCAGCCGTCCCCCTGCATCGCGGCGGGTGTACGGCGGGTGCACAGTGGGTTAGCGGCGGCGGTTCTGCAGCGGCTGGAAGCAGTACATGATTCTGCTTGCAGCCGCTGCATAACCGTCCGGTTTATAGAACATGCACATTCGTTGCTAACCCGCTGGGAACCCAGCGGGTTAGCAACGGTATGAGCATGTGTAAACCGCCGGTGTGTGCACAGCGGGTGTCGGTTTACATAGGTTTTAATGTTAATCCAAAAGGCGGTTTGGATTAACATAAATTTACATAAAATTTATGGAAACTGACCGGCGGTTTACACAGCTAAACCGACCCTAACCCGGCCAGTGTGCACATACCCTAATAACCCGCTGCTATCAGCCAATCACCTCACTGCTCACACTAATAGCCTCTTGATATTAGCCAATCACCTCACTCACACTAATAACACTCTGATATCAGCCAATCACCTCACTGCTCACACTAATAGCTTCTTGATATCAGCCATTCTCCTCACTGCTCACACTAATAGCCTCTTGATATCAGCCATTCTCCTCACTGCTCACACTAATAGCTTCTTGATATCAGCCATTCTCCTCACTGCTTACACTAATAACCTGCTTCTATCAGCCAATCTCCTCACTGCTTATGTGGCGCCCCGCCATGCAGGCGTCACAGAGGGGTACTGCACCTGTAAAAGAGGTGCAGATACTCCAGCTGCAAGCGGATTCTATGATGGTGAGTGGTACCCATTAACCCAGGGGTGGGCAGCTCCAGGCCTCGAGGGCTGCACACAGTCCAGGTTCTCTGTATATCCTTAGCATTTGACAGTTGGAATCATCACCTGTGCAGGAGATTACATTACCAACTGTCAAATGCTAAGGATATACAGAAAACCTGCACTGTGTACAGCCCTCGAGGCCTGGAGCTGCCCACCCCTGCATTAACCAACACTCCCACACTAGATTACACTGTGGGAGGGTACCCGGGAGGGAAAAAGGAGGTCTTTGCCTCCAAGTGAGTGGAGAGAGGAGATAGTCTCTCGGCTGAGGGACCAGGGAGTAGGAGAAAGGGCTCCCAGGCGCAGAAAGTTACCGGGCACCGGAGCCCGCACCTGTGAGATACTATAGGACCACAGAAAATCCGGAGTCCTGGGAAGTCTACTAGTCTCCCAGGCACCTAAGCAACCAGAAGAGGGAACCAGGCACCGCTTAAGGGCAGCGGCCAGCCAGTAGAGGGTTACCCAACGGCAGCAAGGGTGAGAGAAGGGTAGAGGTCAGGCTGATTTCAAGTCACCGGGCTTCATATAATCACTGGGAAGCAGGAAGACACAGACGGGAAAGAAGGCACACACCAAGGGTTCTATCATACCACCTGGGATTCACTTGCAGCCACCCGTTAGCTACCTGTTTTAACATCTTATGCTGAACTGTAAACTGCAATTTACAATGCCAAAAGTTTCCAGTAAAGTACCCGGAGAGAAGTGAACTTGACTCTGCTGCATTTCCTTGCGAATGACTTTGTTCCCCTACAGGATTGCTGCCCCGGAGGTCCAGTCCTACCTGCAGAGGACTTTACCACACTAGCCGCATACCATCTACCTACGGCGGCGCTGGTGGCATCTCACCAGATACTGCAGGTGGCGTCACGACAAACTTTGTAAATAGTCACCTGTAAATATAACCCCCTTTTTGAAAGATGGGCCCAGGACACGGGGTCAGGCTCGACCTCCATTCCCCGTGACAACCCTGAAAACCCTAGGAGCCTGACACCCGAGTATCCCATAGCCTGGGTCAACACTTACACGAATAACCTGCTGATATCAGCCAATCGCCTCACTGCTCAAAGTAATAACCCTCTGATATTAACCAATCACCTCACTGCTCACACTAATAACCGCTGATATCAGCCAATCACCTCACTGCTTATAACCCGCCCAGGGGTCTTTGGGAACTCGGTACCCAGGCGTTAGTGCTGGGGTGATGTCTCGGTGGCCATTGCCGGGGCCCGTAATCCTGGGGGTCACTGGGTAAAAGTGAAAAATAATAAAAATACAGTCTTGTGACGCCACCTGGACTTTCTGGTGATCTCACCAGCGCCACTGTCAGACCGCCGGGGATGGTGATATTGCAGCCAGTTGACAACGCTCCCTGCAGGCGGAGCAGGATCCTCGGGGCAGTGTAGCTGCTATGCTGGTCGATGTGGTAGCAGCTACTTCTTATCTTAACAGAATAAGACACCGGACTTTTGCTGACTCTGTACGGGTATTTTACTGGCAACAGTTCACGGCAGTTCAGGTAAACAGTTACTTAGACTTTGCAAGTAGCTGGCTAGGTAGTCACCGGAGGGTACAAAGTCCCTCTGAGGCTCCGCAGGTGTTCCTTCAACTTTACGTTCACTGTCCTCTGTGTCTTTCTTACGCCTCCTTTCTATCCATGCACTGCCCGGTACAGACCCACCTCATCCCAGGCCTGTCGGGTGTGATGAAGTGATCCTTCTTCTCTAAGGGGCTCAACCTGGTTTGAGGATACCTGATGGGGCTGCACGTTGTGGACCAGGTCGGGGACTGCTTGGCAGACCTATGAACCCACCGGTATTGGCGACTTAAGGTTGGACTCACCTGCACCGTGACTCAGAATCGGTACTCCGTTGTGGACCAGGATTCGCCCAGACCGTTTACTCGGACAGTCTGGCACTGGGTCTCCCCTTTATGTCTGGGTCGCCACTCCTTTTCGGGAGCCCTTCCTCTGGTGTCCCTCTAGGACTTGTTCCTTGCTTCGTCCCTCAGACTAGACTAGATATGTCTGTGTTTTTCCCGCTCCTTCTACCCTAACACTCCTCCCACCGGGACCAGGTACCCTGGTGATGGGTTAGCTGATTGGTCCCCTAGTCTAGGTGTAGGGATGCTGGTGAGGCGGTCGACAGGGTATGGGGTACTCGGGAATCGGAGCTGATGGCAGCTTTGATGGGGGGATCACGGCTGGTCGATCCCCGGTCCCGTGCCCTGGACCCTCAATGGCGGGGAACGGTGGGGGATAAGGGGAATGGATAACGTGATGCCACCTATGGTACCTGGTAACGGGTATACCAGCGCTGCAGCCAGCCGCTGAGGTGATGTTGGTGTATACAGGGAGGCAGGGTATATAGGAAAGTTAGGTGTGCTAGTATACCAGCCAGCATCACATCTGTGGGTGGTGTGCTGGCTTTAAATCTCCTCTATCCATCACAAAACAGTCCTTGTAAGGATTAATTTAAATATCTATAGGCAAGAGGGGTATATAGCTCCATTTTCTAGACCTCACAAGACGCTGTCTACCTGTACGCAGCATTTGTAGCATGTCACATGTGTAGCCGGTAATATTTAATTTGTCATCTCTCCATCCCAAAACAGTCCTGTTAAAGAGGACCTGTCACCAACCATCCATGGTGATCTAATTGCAGCACTGAATGCAGCATGTCTGCTGCATTCAGGCAAGGGGTCCCCATCCCTTGACCCCCCCTACCCTGTACCCTGAGATAATAGTGTGTCACCCCAAGGGTTAACATGCCACAGTAACATCACACGGTTCCCTCCCCACACAACACTGACACTACACTAGCACCTCTGGGCCAGGAGGGGGAGCTAAACCAGCTCCCTTATATACTCCGGGTCAAGAAGAAGTAGTTAGTTCAGTACGTAGCAGTATTGTGAAGAGTCCAGTTCCTGTGAGAACTGAGAGGGAGACTGTAGTGTAAAAGGGCTGCGTCAGGCTTCTCTACAGTCTGCTCTTGGATTCCAGGCCTAGCTAGGGTCTGAGGGAAGGAGTACAGAAGACAGAGGAACACATCTGGGAGACTGAGTGACATCACCACTCGCACCGGAGGAGCGCACAGATCGGGATACCGGATCCAAATTGTGACTGACACACACAGCACAGTAAATACCGGGATAGTGGAGGTTGTAGATCGACACTGTACCTCAGCGAAGCAACATGGCAGGGACAGAGCACACGGAAGACTCAAGTTGCCTAGCAAAGGGAGTACCTGTGAGAAGAGACAGTGCCAGTAGCTCAGCTCAAAGCAGCAGCAGGTCCACACACACAGCACAGCAGTGGGAAGCCAAGGACCCGGACAGGGTGGGAGCAACCCAGCCCCATTACAGACTCCGTGGACAGTACTTGCTGAACAACAACTACAGTAAAGCTTTGGAGAACTACAAAACCGTGAGTCTGTGTGTTAATTGCACCCTTTGCCCTATATTCAACAGCAGAGATCCCCATCTGCAGAGCCGAACACAAGGCTGCAGCAGCAGGAAAGTAAGTGAATTGCACCTATTACCATACCTCATCCAGCACCAAGACAACCACTGCTGCAACTGAAAAGTAAGTGCCTGTGTCGACTACAGCCCCCATTATAATCCTTGCAAACCCTGCTCTCCCTCACAACTCCCTCACAAGCAGCCACCGTCTCCACTATCATCCCTATCCTGCAGCATCTATAGCATCCATCATAGACTTTAATCACCGCTGCCCCGGGGAACCAGGCTCTACCTACGGAGAGCCGTTCCATCTAAAGCTGCCAAACATCATCCCCAGAGGTTCTGCAGCAGCGGTGGTCACCCTGACCACAACCCGTGGGTAGCGTCACGACAAACTTTATCCCCTGTATATATTCCCTTTTACTTGCGGAACCCGGGACACGGTCCGGACCAGGACCTCCGTGACATCCCCAGCAGTACCCCGGTCCGGTACCGAGTACCCTGTCCCAGTGGGCTCCACAACCTGGCGGTCACGAACAGGATCTACCATGCCCGGCAAAACGGGCATTGTGTGCCGTGATTTGTGTCAAAACTGTTTTTAAGCTGCGCCATCAGAACTGTACTTTTGAAAATCCGCCATTATAAAGCGAAACTGGAAGAAAGGGGGCGGTACCCTGCCGTGGCGCGAATCCAGCCTCCTCCCTAGTGCTGACGACATCCGGCGGGGAAGAAAATCCCTGATGCTGACGACATCCGGCGGGGAAGAGAATCCCTGGTGCACCGCGGAACCTTCAAGAGACATCCGGACGGAAGCAGAAGACAGGAGGGCAAACCTTAACTAAGGGGGCACAGAATGTTGCAGCCAGCGGCGCCAAGCGGCGGCAGAGCTGCAGTGCTGGATCACGGAGCAGCACCCGGCGGTGCAGCGGCGCAAGGAGTGGCACCCAGCGGTGCAGCAGCGCAAGGAGCAGCACCTATCATGCCGTTCCTGATGCTGTATACTTCGGGGGTAATGTGGCTGCTTCAATACTCCGGTGAGCCTAATACTCTTAATGACTTTATTATCAAGATAAAAGCTTACTATGTGATGTACCCCCTGACTGAAGCCCAACGTGTAGGAATGATTATTGGTCAATTAACTGGCAATGCACAGCGGGAGGTTGCGTCCTGGCTGGACACAGATAAGGACACTGTTGAGCATCTTGTAGCTGGACTAAAAGCAGCATTTGAATCTACTGCTGATAACCGGGCTAAAATGAGGTTCTTTGCATGTCAACAAAAGCCCAAGGAGAGTGCCAGAGACTATGCCTTAAATCTGCAGGAAGCACTCAAAGCACTTAAACTATCCCCTTCCCACAGAGGACAGCCGAGTATGATACTTCTTCAGAATCCTAACATGACATTTGCTGAGTTAAAAGACAGAGCCATCCGTCTGCAGCAGCTAGAAGAGCCTCGGGATCTAAAATCTATTCAGGACCCTGCAGCAACACCGCAGCAGCCGACAGCATCAGCGACATCGGCCATGTCAACAACCGCTGCTGAAAACAGGGAGCCCATCTCTAATGAGGCCCTCAATCAAAAGCTAGATGCCCTGACAGACACCGTTATCTCAATGGCTAAAGTCATCAAGGAGCTGCGAGGATCCAAGCCTGCACCAAAGATCGAGTTGGCGACCAGCAAGGAGGATGTCCCGTGGATGAGGCCCAGGAGGTATCAAGTGACAAGAGGACGACCCAGCGACGCCTATCAACCGGATGGACAGCCCATTTGCTGCCGTTGTGAGAAACCAGGTCACCTTGCCCGAGAGTGTGCTTTAAACGACGATTCCCTGGGCAGGCGGGCCGCTTCTCAGGAGTAAACTCTCAAGGTCCTTCAGCCTGGTATGACAGATTTGTGGGAGGACAGCCAGTCATCCCTATCGTGTTGGCTGGCATTCCCTTTAATGAACGTATGGGCTAGTAATGGACAACTAATACCACAGGTTGGGTTCAGAGAAATGACCATTCAGATTGGAAATGTAGAATTGCAAAACCAGGGTATTATAATCATAGATGTTGACTGGCGAGAACGTGAACCAGTAATGTTACTAGGAATGAATGTAATTGAAAAATGTTTTTCCGAGGTAATAACTGTCTTGCAGCAAAATACAGAGACTTCCGGAACTGGACAACAGAGGCTTCTGCACAAAGAGATCAAAGCCCTGATGTTGAAGCAACAGGTAGAAATATCCGGAGGTGAGATCGGCAGTGTACGAGTAAGTGATCCAATACCCATTGTAATACCTCCCAAAACCGAAATGTTGGTTTGGTGTAGAGCCGCAATAGGCATTAAAGGGCAAGACTATCAAGCCCTGGTAGAACCTGTCTACTCAGACAGTAGGCCTACTATACTCACAGCTAGACCAGTGGTTGACGTACACCGGGGAAGAGTTCCATTACGCCTACTAAACTGCGGAGAGGTCGAGATCACATTACCAAAGTATGCTACCATGGCTAAATTGTTCACGGTTGATAATAATGCCATCACAGCCGTCGAGCCCTTGGACCCGTCAAGTCAGGCGGATGACAAAGGCTCAGGGGAAAAGCTGGAGGATTGGTGCCAAAAGCTACATGTAGGTACCAGTTCTACACCTCCCCATCAAAAGCATGGAGTATACCAGGTAGTGAAAGAATATGATCAGATATTCAGCAAACACCCGTTAGACTTTGGGCAGATTAAAGGGGTAGAGCACACTATACCCACAGGTAACCATCAGCCTCTAAAAGAGAGGTATAGACCATTACTACCCGCTCACTACCAAACCACCAAAGACATGCTCAAAGAAATGAAAACTGCAGTGGTAATAAGAGACAGTTGTAGCCCCTAGGCAGCACCTCTAGTGTTAGTTAAAAAGAAGGACGGGACCATGAGAATGTGCATAGATTACCGGCAGATCAACCGCATCATACATAAGGACGCATACCCATTACCTAGGATTGAGGAGTCATTAGCTGCATTAAAATCTGCTAATTACTTTTCCACCCTTTATCTGACTAGTGGGCACTGGCAGGTTCCTGTGGCCAAGGCCGACAAGGAGAAGACAGCGTTTACTACGCCGATGGGCCTCTGTGAGTTCAATTGTATGCCGTTTGGACTCTGCAACGCACCCGGTGCCTTTCAACGCCTGATGGAGAGCTGTCTAGGACATAAGAACTTTGAAACTGTCCTCCTGTACCTAGATGACGTCATAGTCAACTCCAAGACGTATGAACAACATCTACAAGACCTGGCAGAAGTGTCTGAAGCCTTATCCGGATACAGCATGAAAATCAAGCCATCCAAATGCCACCTTCTCAAGCCAAAGGTACAGTACCTGGGACATGTCGCTAGTTCAGAGGGAGTAGCACCGGTTCCTGATAAAGTCACAGTGATAAGGGATTGGCCAAGACCTACAAACGTGAAAGAAGTGAGGCAATACCTGGGCCTGGTAGGCTATTACCGAAGATTTATCAGAGGATTCATGAAGCTAGCAGCTCTTCTGCAAGACATCCTGGTAGAACAGTCAAGAAAGTCTTCAACCCGTAATCCTCCTTTCCAGTGAAGTGAAGAGAGGGAAGACTCCTTCAACAAACTGAAGTGTGCACTGACAGGAGAAGAGATCCTGGCATATCCGGATTACCATCAACCATTCATTCTATACACTGATGCCAGCAACGTGGGACTGGGAGCAGTACTGTCACAGAAGCAAGGAGGCAAAAAGAGAGTTATTGCCTTTGCAAGCAGAAAACTCCGGCCTACGGAAAGAAATCCCAAGAATTACAGCTCTTCAAGTTAGAACTACTGGCAGTAGTTTGGGCTGTAACTGAACGTTTCAAGCACTACTTGGCAGCTGCAGAATTCACCATCTACACGGATAACAACCCGTTGACCCACTTGGATTCAGCAAAATTAGGTGCATTGGAGCAGCGATGGATAGCCCGGCTGTCTAACTACAATTTTGTCATCAAATATAGGGCAGGCCACAAGAATGGGAAAGCAGATTCCTTATCCCGGATGCCACACCTGGAAGACGTGGAAGAGGAACTGGAAGAGTTGGAAGAAATTGAACTACCAGCCTTTCATCATTCAAAGGTAGACAAGTATCAACCCGGCATCTACCAAAGACAACAACAGGCAAGCCTCAATCCGTTAGCACACCATGGATGGGCTGACACCCAATATAGAGACCCGGCTGTGAAGCTAGTGAAAGAACTGCTTACGCAACAAGGTGCGTACCCTAACCAGAACGCTCCGGCTGAGACCCAACAACTCTGGAAGGAGAAAGGCAAGTACCATCCCCAAACAAATGGTTTATGCGAGAAGATGAACCATATTGTAATTGACCTGTTGAAGACATTACCAGAGTCTGAAAGAAATCAATGGCCAGATAAATTACCCGATTTGGTAGACTTATACAACCATGTTCCAGTGAGTTCTACAAACTGCACTCCAGCCTACCTTATGCGTGCAAGACCCGGAAAGCTACCAATTGATGTAGATATAGGAATCGTAAAACCAGACACAGAAGTTGAAGAATCCGATTGGGGTACCCTACGTCAGCAACAGTATCGACAAGTACAAGAGTGCGTAGAGAAAAATCTTCAGCAAGCTAGAGCAAGACAAGAGAGAACCTTTAACCAACATGCTCAAGCAACTCCATTACAACTTGGTGAGCAAGTTCTCAAGAGAAAGAGACGCACTAACAAATTGGATAATCAGTGGGAAACCACCCCATACACAGTCTTATCATCTAACTTAGACAATGCTAAAACGTGTCTAATAAGCAAAGACGGAGGAAGAACTTCAGCAGTTGTGTCCAGAGACCATCTCAAACCGTGTCTTGAAACCCTGAAGACACCTGAAGTAACAAAACCCGTACAGGTCCAACCTGTCAAAGAGAAAGAAGAAGAAGTATTCCATACAGTTCTAGGAGATTTCCCCAAAACATGGCCAAATTACTACGGAGCAGTTGTAGTACCAATGATTGCTTTCCCTCCAATGGTGGAACCAACACCAGAACCAGTATTACCAGAATAAGTCCCAAGACCTGAAGAACTGGAAGTAGAACCCGTAGAGGAAGAACCAATTCCTGGTCCAGTGAACTTGCCAGTCCTACAGTCAGACCTCCACCTGCCACAGTACCAAACACCCCTAGTAGGTACACTTCCACCCATACCATCATGCTAAGTACACCAGCAGTGCACAGATCAGAGCGTAGTACCCAAGGTCAGTTACCGGCTAGGTTCAAAGATTGAAATGTCAAATTAACTGTAAAGTTTAAATATGTTTGTGTAAATGTAAATTGAACCCAGTAGACCGTGTCCAAGAGGGTGGAGGAACTGGATTGACCCCCATGCACATTAAGTTAGGGAAAGCAAGTGCCTGGGGGTGGTGTAGCGAATCCAGGCCTCCTAAGCAGAAACGCCCGTGGACAAATGTACATAGTTAGTGCAACGTTAAAAGAAGCCCAGTACCTACAGAGACTATCCTGTACGAACCTAAGATAAATTCTTGAACTTTGAACTTTTCTTGTTTACTAATGGACCATACATACCACGGACTGGTTGTGGTACAAACTCTCTTGTATATATTCATCAGCCCGGAGGCAATAGACTAAACCCCTGGAAAGACTGCTTTTTTAATTTTTGTACTCTCTTTGAACTTTTGTGATTTTTGTACTTTTTACTTTTAAGTCTCTGTAAATATTGTATTAACTGTTTGTTTACTTGTTTTTCCACAGTCCCGGAGTACTGTCTTTAACTAAGGGGGAATGTGGCACCCCAAGGGTTAACATGCCACAGTAACATCACACGGGTTCCCTCCCCACACAACACTGACACTACACTAGCACCTCTGGGCCAGGAGGGGGAGCTAAACCAGCTCCCTTATATACTCAGGGTCAAGAGGAAGTAGTTAGTTCAGTACGTAGCAGTATTGTGAAGAGTCCAGTTCCTGGGAGATCTGAGAGGGAGACTGTAGTGTAAAGGAGCTGCGTTAGGCTTCTCTACAATCTGCTCTTGGATTCCAGGCCTAGCCAGGGTCTGAGGGAAGGAGTACTCAAGGAAGACACACGGAAGACTCAAGTTGCCTAGCGAAGGGGGTACCTGGGAGAAGAGACAGTGCCAGCAGCTCAGCTCAAAGCAGCAGCAGGTCCACACACACAGCACAGCAGTGGGAAGCCAAGGACCCGGACAGGGTGGGAGCAACCCGGCTCCATTACAGACTCCGTGGGACAGTACTTGCTGAACAACAACTACAGTAAAGCTTTGGAGAACTACAAAACCGTGAGTCTGTGTGTTAATTTCACCCTTTGCCCTATATTCAACAGCAGAGATCCCCATCTGCAGAGCCGAACACAAGGCTGCAGCAGCAGGAAAGTAAGTGAATTGCACCTATTACCATACCTCATCCAGCACCAAGACAACCACTGCTGCAACTGCAAAGTAAGTGCCTGCGTCGACTACAAATCCCATTATAATCCTTGCAAACCCTGCTTCCTCACAACTCCCTCACAAGCAGCCACCGTCTCAACTATCATCCCTATCCTGCAGCATCTATAGCATCCATCATAGACTTTAATCACCACTGCCCCGGGGAACCAGGCTCTACCTACGGAGAGCCGTTCCATCTAAAGCTGCCAAATATTATCCCTGGAGGTTCTGCAGCAGCAGTGGTCACCCTGACCACAACCTGTGGGTGGCATCATGACAAACTTTATCCCCTGTATATATTCCCTTTTACTTGTGTGAACCCGGGACACGGTCCAGACCAAGACCTCCGTGACATCCCCAGCAGCAACCTGGTCCGGTACCGAGTACCCCGTCCCAGTGGGCTCCACAATAGACTTTGAAAACTTACATACTGGAACCAAATAGCAGGTAGCTAGAGGCTGGAGCCACTTCTCTTACAGAGCAGTTTCACGCCCCCTGTATTGTTATCCGCCCACCGCCGCTGCCCCTCTCATGCCAATCATTCTCTTCCTCGCCTTCTGCATAACACAAAGCGAGGGATGCGGTGCTGGCCGTATTGTCCCGCCTCCTGCGGTGACATCACCGTTTTTACCCGCCCTGCTCCATGTTAACCATGGAGCAGGGCGGGGAAAGGCGGTGACGTCACGGCAGGAGGCCGCCGCCCCGCCTCCTGCGGTGACATCATCACTTATACCCGCTCTGCTCCATGGTTAACATGGAGCATGGCGGGTATAAGCGGTGACGTCACCGCAGGAGATGGGGCACAGCGCCTGCACCGCAAAAAGCGATTCCTCGCTCTGTGTACTATGCAGCAGCAGGCGAGGGATAGAATGATTGGCATGAGGGAGGCGGCGGTGGACGAGTAATAAATACAGGGAGCGTGAAACTGCCCTGTGAGAGAAGTGGCTCCAGCCTCTAGCCACCTGCTATTTGGCTCCAATTTGTAAGTTTTCAAAGTCTATTATCTCGGGGTACAGGGGGGGTCAAGGGATGGGGGACCCCTTGCCTGAATGCAGCAGACATCTGCATTCAGTGCTGCAATTAGATCACCATGGATGGTTGGTGACAGATCCTCTTTAAGGATTCATTTAAATCTCTATAGGCAAGAGGGGTATATAGCTCCATTTTCTAATACTAATTTCATCAATCCATCTAAAAAACATTCATTGGAATCCTTCAGTTAGTTGTATACAGGAAGTGTATATAGCACACCATTCAAAATACGCAAGGCAGGTGGCAAGGGACCAGGAAGTGGACGTGATAGCGGTGCATGCCGAGGCCGTGGGCAAGCTCGAATTGGGACACGAGAAATGTCAACATCATCTCGTTCGACCTTCCTGTCCCAATTTCTAGGGGGCCGCAGCAATACACCACTTTTAAATCAAGAGCAGTGTCAACAGGTTGTTAGTTGGATAGCAGATAATGCTTCCAGTCAGTTAGGCACCACCACAAACACCCTGTCTTCCACACGGTGTCAGTAGCCATGAGACTGGACCGCATATTCGTCACCCAGATCCTCCTTCCTCCCACCATGCCGAGTGTGATCCCAGACTTGGACACTCTGAAGAGCTGTTCAGTATGTCCTTCATGGATTCGGGCCTCTCGCCCGCTCCACTTGAACTGGGGCCTGAGGAGGTCGTATGTAGCGATGTCCAAATATCTGAGCAGCCACGGTCGCACGAAGGCGACGGTGGGAATGTGTCACAACAAGAGGTGGACGATGATGTGACACAATTGCCAGCCAGTCAGGAGGAGGACAAGGGTGCGGAAGTGGAAGACGACATGGTGGATGATCCAGTAACTGACCCAACCTGGCAGGAGGACAGGAGTGAGAACAGCTGCGAACAGGAGGAGGGAGGCGTAGCATCACAACAGACCGGAAGAAGCAGAGTGGTGTCCGCAGACAGAAGGCGGGCAACTGTTACTCAAAACAGCAACACGACGCAAGTTGCGAGTACAACAGTTAGGTCTTCCCGAGTCTGGCAGTTTTTTAGGGAGTCTACAGAGAATTCAAAAAAGGACCATTTGCAACACCTACCATGCCAGCATCAGCAGGGGTAGCAAAAGTAGCAGCCTGACCACCACCAGCATGATCAGGCACATGGCAGCAAAGCACCCGACTTCGTGGGACGTACTACAGGGTCCAAGAGCAGTGTCTGCGGGTGACACCGCTGCTTCTTCCACTGTTGTGCTTGCAAGCCAATCCTCTGTCCATAGTGCATGTGAAGATGCCTCCTGTCCTGCACCTGTCGTTGCACATCAGAAATGCCACCATCATCAACCACGTCCTTGTCCCAGCGCAGCGTTCAAATATTAATACCCCAGTCATTGGAAAGCAAGTGCTGCCAATGCCCCAGACGCCTCACTCCTAAATGCGCACATTTCGGGACTGCTTGCGCTGGAAATTTTGCCTTTTAGGCTAGTGGAGACGGAAGCATTCCACAACCTGATGGCTGCGGCCGTTCCATGTTACTCGGTCCCCAGCCGCCACTATTTTTCCCGGTGTGCTGTCACCGCATTACACAGGCACGTGTCCCAAAACATTAGCCGTTCCCTTAACAACGCTGTTTCCGGCAAAGTCCACCTAACCACAAACACGTGGATAAGTGCTTATGGGCAGGGACGCTACATCTTGCTGATGGCACACTGGGTTAATAAAGTGGAAGCCAGGACCCAGTTGGACTTTGGGATGGAACACGTCCTTCCGACAAGGATTGTGGGCCCTAACTAAGTCAGCTTTGCCTGCACAGTCTACAGCTCCGGAACGTCATCCTCCTCCTCCTCCTCTTCAGCCTCCACAACAGTCCCAAGCTGGAAAGTCTGCAGCACTGCCTCGGCCAAGCAGCAACAGGCTGTGCTGAAGCTAATATGCGTAGGTGACAAACCCCACAATACTGATGAGTTGTGGACAGCTCTGAAAGAGCAGGCAGATCATTGGCTCACACTGCTGAACCTAGAGCCAGGCATGGTCGTGTGTGACAATGGCCAGAACCTGGTGGCGGCTCTGAGGCGAGCTCACAGATGTGCCATGCTTGGCCCATGTGCTCAACCTCATGGATCAGTGGTTTCTTAAATCCTACCCGGAGCTTCCGATCTGCTCGTCAAAGTACGCCGCGTGTGTGCCCTTTTTAGAAAGTCACCTACTGCTTTGGCCGCCCTTTGCCGGGTTTCAGCAGCGTTTGAGCTTCCGCCTCACAGACTGGTGTGTGATGTCCACACGAGTTGGAATTCCACCCTGCACATGTTGGTCAGGATTTGTGAGCAGAAGAGGGCAGTTGTTGACTAACAGCATCAACTAGGCCGTCGGTATTCGGTTCAAACTCCACACATAAGACCTCTGGAGTGGACATGGATGTCTGACATATGTACAGTCCTCCAAAACTTTGAGGACTCCACCAAAATGGTGAGCAGCGACGACGCCATTATTAGCATCACCGTCCCGCTTCTCTGTATTTTAAAATGCTCTCTGCTCAAAATAAAAGACGATGCATTGCAGGCGGAGCACGATGAGATGGAGCAAGGAACCATAGTGGGTGATTACACACAGCCCAGCCTCATATCATCCTAACGTGCATTGGGGAACAATGAGGAGGAGGAGGATGAGGAAGAGGCGTTAGAAGAACATGCAGAATTGACGGTACTACCTGCACAACTGTCATACCGTCGGTCCAGCGTGGATGGCCAGAGGACAGTGACGAGGAGGAGGATGAGGCCAGCATGGTCAGTCATCCTGTTGTTGATGACCCTGAAGTCTTGGCTGTTACTAGTCTGGCGCGCATGGCTGACTTTATGTTACGCTGCATGTCCCGTGACCCTCGCGTTATCAACATCTTGGCGGACTCTCATTACTGGTTGGTGACACTTTTAGACCCACGCTACAAAGAGAACTTTATTTCTCTTATTCCACCAGCGGAGAGGTCTACAAAAATGCTGCAGTACCAGAAGGCCCTTGTTGGAGAATTAGTAAAAAAATTCCCTTCGGAAAACTCTGGTGGCAGGGGTCACAGTTCGTGGCCAACCCAGGTGTCCAGGAGAGAAAGCTACAACTCCAATCCAGCAGAGGTAGAGGAACACTCTCAGAGATATGGGAGAGTTTTCTCAGCCCCTCCGATAACACTGGCCCTGAGGCGCGGGGTACTGTCACAGGGACTGCAAAGTTTGTAAAGATGGTGAAGGAGTACCTCGGCGACCGTAGAAAAGTGCTCGGGATTCCTCTGTGCCTTATAATTTTTGGGTATCGAAGCTGGACACGTGGCATGAATTGGCTCTCTACGCCTTAGAAGTCGTGGCCTGCCCTGTTGCTAGCATTTTGTCAGAGCGGGTTTTTAGTGCCGCCGGTGGAATCATTACTGATAAACGCACCCGCCTGTCATCTAAAAATGCTGACAGGCTGACTCTGATCAAGATGAACAAGGGTTGGATTGGGCCTGACTTCAGAACACCACCACATGATAGCAGCGTAATCTAAAGTTGAAGCCATTGTATTTATTGGGGATGTATATTCCCACGCCCCTCCTCACACCCACACATGGGTACACACTTCCTGATTTGGGCTATATGCTGTACTCCTCCTTCTCCTCATCTGCCACCACCATATCATCAGGGCGACTGTGGTCCAAGATGCCACAAAAAGATATTTTATTTAAATGTTGTTTATGATGCCCCTAACCATTAAAAGTTAGACAGTAGGTTCATATATACCCCCAGGGGTAAATGTTTTAGTCCATACTTAGTGCATGGGCATTTCAAGTATAGGAGACCGGCTCCTTTGCAATGGGAACAATGTTTAAAGAGGCTCTTCTCCACGTCTCTTCCCAGGGGCATCGGAGTGCTTTACAATGTATGGCAGCCCTGCCTAGGGCAATACGAGAATAGACCCACTTTCTATTAATGGGCACATTATTTAAAGAGGCCCTCATCCACGTCTCTTCCCAGGGGTATCGGAGTGCCTCCGAATTTTTGGCAGCCCTGCTTAGGGCAATAGCAGAAAAGACCCACTTTGTATTAATGGGCACATTATTTAAAGAGGCCCTCATCCATGTCTCTTCCCAGGGGTATCTGAGTGCCGCACATTTCTTTTTTAAAAAAATCTTTCATGTGATCCAAAAAACTATCATACAGCAACACTGTCTCACATTTAGTATGATACCTTAACATTTTCCCCAGGAAAATGCATTTTGGTTTCATTTTTGGACGTTTTATTGTGAGTCTGTAAAAGTGGCGTAATACTCAGACAACATTGTTCACAACAGTAACCTGGGAGTCAGAAATGCTGAAAGGGGTCTTCCCCATGCTGTTCCTATGTCATTTGAGCACTGTTGTTATACTTTTGTGACATTTTCAGGGTTTATCCAGGCTGCCGCAGGTCATGCCGGAAAAATGCTCGGGTCTCCCATAGGATAACATTGGGCTCAGTGCTCGGTTCGAGCACCCGAGCATCTCGAGATGCTCGACCTGAGCATCAAGCACCCGAGCATTTTAGTGCTCGCTCATCACTATCTGTGAGTCTTATAAATGGAAAAGGCAAAACTATTTATACAACAAGGTTTAACAGTGTCTCTACGGCTTAGATACACACAGGGCATACCATCCGCGTGGCCCTGCATGCCGTTTGCAACTGACCTAGTCACCCCAGTCCGGGTGGCCCCTCGGGAGGTGGGATTCTACATCACATCTTACCACTAACACCTCCTCTTGGAGGTCCAGTTGGCTGGACGGCTCCTCAGCTTCCTCGCTCAGCTCTGGTCTCGCTGCCGCTGTCATCAGGTAGGGCCTCGACTCTGCGCTTTTGACGGGCTGCGGTTCAATCGGCGGATCCTCTCTGGTAACCGGGTGCTCAACCGTGGGTCGGTCTCTTCCTCCCGGTTCCAGCTCCTGGTTGCTGGACCTCCGTTGCGTAGCTCTGTCCCTGCCGCCATTTTTAGTTTCCGGCAAGGGTAGTTTAGTCTTTGGCCCGCCCCCTTGGTTGTTTGGTGGCAATCGGGGCGGACAAACAGTTTTGCGCCTCTGGTATGGCCCTCCCATGGTAAGGGGTTGAGGCACGCCCCTGGGCCAGCACATTGTCTCTCACATTTTCAAGCCACCATTTTGGAGTTTGCTAGTAATGGCGGGAAACAGTTCTTTGGGCCGTATACTGACAAGTTCTTTTTGAGTCGAGTATAAAAGTTTGTAAGGCACACAATGCCCGGTAACACGGGCATGGCATCCTGTTCGTGGTTGCCAAAAGATGACCCACCCAAGGGTCTTTGGGAACTCGGTACCCGGGCGTTAGTGCTGGGGTGATGTCTCGGTGCCCGGGCCCGTAACCCTGGGGGGTCACTGGGTTAAAGGGAAAAATAATAAAAATAAAAAAATACAGTCTCGTGACGCCACCTGCAGTTTCTGGTGATCTCACCAGTACTGTGTCTTTGTTTTACTTAGTCTGTTTTTTCCCCTCCTACCCTAACACTCCTCCCACCCGGACCGGTTACCCTGGTGACGGGTTAGCTGATTGGTCCCCTAGTCTAGATGTAGGGATGCTGGGATGAGAGCCTCAGTTCGACATTGTCCCCTTCAGTGACTGGGATATCGCACACTCTGTTTTGGGTGCAGTATCCCTACTGTAGTGCACTGATCAGTGGAGTGCCACACTTAAACTAATAACCCGCTGATATCAGCCAATCACCACACTGCTCAACCTAATAACCTGCTGATATCAGCCAATCACTTCACTGCTCACACTAATAACCCTGTGATATCAGGCAATCACCTCACTGCTTACACGAATAACCTGCTGATATCAGCCAATCACCTCACTGCTCAAACTAATAACCCGCTTATATCAGCCAGTCACCTCACTGCTAACACAAATAACCTGCTGATATCAGCCAGTCACCTCTCAGCTTGCACTAATAAGTCACTGATATCATCCAATCACCTCACTGCTCACACTAATAACCCACTGATATCAGCCAATCACTTCACTGCTCACACTAATAACCCGCTGATATCAGCCAATCACCTCACTGCTCAAACTAATAACCCTCTGATATCAACTAATCACCTCACTGCTCATAATAATAACCCACTTATATCAGCCAATCACTTCACTGCTCACACTAATAACCCGCTCATATCAGCCAATCACCTCACTGCTCAAACTAATAACCCTCTGATATCAACCAATCACCTCAATGCTCACACTAATAACCTGCTGCTATCAGCCAATCACCTCACTGCTCAAACTAATAACCCTCTGATATCAACCAATCACCTCAATGCTCACACTAATAACCTGCTGCTATCAGCCAATCACCTCACTGCTCACACTAATAACCCACTTATATCAGCCAATCACCTCACTGCTTGCTCTAATAACTCACTGATATCAGCAAATTACCTCAATGCTCATGTGGCGCCCCAGGGTCCGGTTGCCACAAAACTAAACTTGTAGGCAAGGAAAGGTACCCTCCTCAGGTAACACTCAAACAAAACACCTTCCCAACTTCAGGCCAGAAGGGGGAGCTCTAAACCTGAGTTCAGGGAAGGTCCCCTATAAATTCTGGTCTGGGGGTGGGGTTAGGCAGTTCATTGTCACGGGTGTGTCAGGAGGCACGTATGAGACTGTAGAGGTTACTCGCAGAAGGTCCCAGCGTTTGCCAAACAGTCCACATCCTAAATAAAAATGTCTCTGTCGCTTTAAGAGGCATTTCCCTTTTAGTTAAAGCTGGAGGTCACTAGGAGCCAGCTGATTCGTTACCTTGGAGCTGCCTATATATTTCCCTTGACTCCCAGAATGCACTGCTTGTGATAGCCTCAGGTGTTCCTGATTGTTTCTTGGATCAAAGCAGTGTTTCTTGGAGCCTGCTGGTTTGCTGCTTGGATCTGGTAAAGCTAAGTGTATCTCTTCCCATTTTGAATGTTTTCCTTGTGTGTTTTCTAGTTGCTAGCCAGGTTGACTAGTATTCACCCGCTCTGAGCCCTGTGTAGTGGTAGTCCAGGGACAGTCAGGGAATAGGTATCCTGACGGCGACAGTTGCGGAAACTGTATAGGGACGTTAGGGCAGCCAGGTGTCAGCGCTAGTTTTTCTAGGGGTCACCATTTCCCATTTTTGCCCTTAGCATCAGCGACTCATTTCCCCTCCCCTGTCGTCGTCCAACGCTGGGTGTCTCCCTACACCCAGCGTGACATTCAGTTCCTAGGAGGACTGTAGAAAACATCCTATGGTCGGGGGCCATGCTACACCCATCCGAGGAAACTGACTAGCCAGTGTGAGGGACCTGTAGGTGAGGGTCTGAGAATGTGGAAGAGTAGGTGTGGGGAGTGGAGCAGAGTCAGCTCGCCCCAGCACCGAGCGCAAGGCCGAGGTTGCAAGGGGCTTTATACCCAGCAACCAACACTGATTCCAAGTCGCACTCCCACCAATAGGCCTGGAGACACAGCCACATCAAAGAGCTCAGGAGATGGAGTGAAGGAGAGTAACACAAAAAGGGCTCAAGCCGCCTGTCACACGGCCGGGACAGACAAGAGAGGAGAGGGTCACAGCACAGCTTCAGGCAGCCAGGGCCCACAGAGAGTAGCGCAGAAGGGAGGTCTCAGGACTTGCCAGGTGTGGAAAACCTGAACTTGCTTCCAGGCTCCGGACCCCTAACACCACTTGTGAACTGTGCCTTGGATGAACCTACTATTTACTCCAGTAACGGTAAAGGAAACTGTTACCCTCATGTCTGTCAGTTATTTCGTACAGTAACACTGCACCCCCAATGAACTATCATCACCACAGACTGTACAGTTGCCCTGGGGACCTGCCCTTCCAGTTAAGAGCTAAACCATCATAGCTGCTACTCCCATCATCTCCAGAGGTCCCGACTGCAGCAGCGGCTCTACTGGCCGCATCCCACGGGTGGAGTCTTGACAAAACCCTTGTATCTCTATTTTTATATTTTTCTTTTATCCATTTTTTAACTCCCCATTTTAAACTGATTGCCCAACGAGGGGATCATGAACCGGGTCACGCCACCATGACATCCCACAGCCCCCAACGACATCAGGAGAGCCTGGTTTCGAGTGCCCCACGGTTCCCACCAGGGGCGGGTGTGGCGCCCCACTGGTCAGTGCGCCACAGTAGGGGTACTGCACCCACAATAGAGTGTGCAGTATTCCTGTTGCAGGGGAGGGTAAAGTTGACATGAGGCTCCCATCCCAGCACTCACACATCTAGAGCCAGGGATGATGGGGTTAAATCCTTAGGACAATGACCCAGTCTCAGTGGGCGAAGTTAGGGATGGCGGGAAGTCACACAGACAGCTTTAGTTTGGTCTGAGCAGCGAGTCAAGGAGGGAGCCCAAGAGAGAAGTGTCTCCCAGGTAGGGCACCTGAGAGAGAAAAGGGCGGCTCAGGAAAAGAAAGAGGAAACCCCGTGCCAGATCTTCCATTGTCCGGGGGAATCCTAGTCCACTAACGCAGTGCCGTCTCCGAGGAACGGTACAGGCGAGTTCACCCCTGAGCCGTCGACACTGGCCAGTCGCGGGTTAGTTCAGCAACCCGACATCCCCGTTCCAGAATGTGCAGCCCCGCCAGGATCACCCAAATCAGGTCGAGCCCCTTAGAGAGAAGAAAGGTACCTCATAGCACCCAACGGGCCTGGTAGACAAGCGTGCTGAGCAGGGCAGCACAAGGAAAGTAAGAGGAGCAAGTAAAGGCAGCAGGACATTGGATAGACGAAAGAAGGTATACTACGGGAGCCTCAAAGAGACTTTACCCTCTTCAGTGACTATCCGGCCAGCTACCCTTTCAAAGACTGTGTAAGCTGTAACCTGAATTGCCATCTGAACCGGTTTCAGTAAAGTACCAGTACAGAGTCACAAGGCCTCCATGTCTCCTTTCTGCACCAACTGCTGCGCAGCTGCGCTGCCTACATCCAGCACCACAACAACAGTGCTACCCTTCCACGGGACCCGGCTCCACCTGCAGGGAGCCATACCATTGTCCCCAGCGGTCTGATAGCGGCGCTGGTGAACATCACCAAATCTGCAAGTGGCAAACAAACTATTATTCTTATTCCTTTCAATTATCCCAATTCTCATTTGACCACGGTAGGGTCGGCGGCACCATGACATCCCCAACTCCACCGAAACCCATAGACCTGGCTGCTCAAGTCACTCCACATAACTGTGATTCGAATCCAATCCCTCAGTGCTCAGCTAATACTGCGATTCGCCAATCACTTACTGCTCTCATGATACTCAGATATCTGATGGTTGATGTGAAGTTTCATCATTGATTTAATACTTTTTCACATTGCACTTAGTGCTTGGCATTTAACGTTGGATCCAATTATACCGCATGGGGTTTTTTTTCCAAAGACATACTCCACCCCACCCCCCCCCCCCCCCGCTTCAACCCCCCCTCCACAATCTTTGTCTCAATCTACTCCCTCACCCCACCTCCCCATAATATAGGTTTTGTTATTACCACACAGTGCGCTCTTTGTCTATGTTTGTATTATGTATAATGTGTACTTTTGTTATTAAATAAAAATTACATTTGAAGACTAAAGCTGCTTGGCCCCAGTTCCATTATTTGTCTTTTTTTATTGCCTTTTTATCCTATCTGATCTGTTGAAGTGCAAGATAGCTGTTATCTTCTTACATTGCTGAAAACATCCTTCTGTACTGACTGGATTTTATGGATTTGGAATAAAGGACTCATTTTAGGCCAAAATGGTGAAGATTATTCAACAGATCCGATTCCTTCACCGCAGGTATCAGGTCATTTAGTATCACAGCGCTATTAAGCTCACAGCTTTGCTCTGTGGTGCTAAATCCAGCTGACAGGTTCTCTTTAACTTAAAGATGGATATTAAATAATGAATAAGGCACAAATTAGAACAATTTTTACTCGAGAAAAAAAAAGGCTCAAAAGCATTGAAGAATTGGGCCCTACATTATCCCATTACAGATGTTTAAAAAGAATCAAATGTACTCCACTGCCCATAACTTTGTGAAGCTATAATATATTATTAACGTTAAAAAACTGCAAATCATGAATCAGGGCTCCAGAAATAACACGTGTTCCATTATGTAAACCTCAATAGTAGGAAATATTATATGACAATGTGACTTCTTCTTCCAGATGCTGCAGAGTGAAACGTCTGTGCTGAGACTGTCAAAAACGTTACCAGCCTGTGCCAAAAATCTTCTCCATTGACAAAACAGTGTTGGTGTCTGACATCAGGCATCATCACAGTGTCCGAGACAACTTCAGACTTTTGTAGGGGAATGTCAACATCTCTGGAAGGTAAAAGTTAGATATTTTTCTATTTAATGTGTAAAAATGAACTCATTTAGAAATTGATGGCACACAACACAACTCAAAAATGTTGGGAGGGAGGGCCTGGAAGACAAGAATGATGGGGGTTAGAAGAGGAGGCTGGGGGCTGAAAGAGGAGGCTGGGGCTGAAGAGAGGCTGGGGGCTGGAAGAGGAGGATGGTGGGGCTCAAGAGGATGGTGGGGGCTACAAGGGGAGGATGGGGCTGGAAGAGAGGAGGGGGGCTGCAAGAGGATGGTGGGGGCTACAAGAGGAGGATGGGGGCTGGAAGAGGAGGATGGTGGGGGCTAGAAGAGGAGGTGGGGGCTGAAGAGGAGAGGAGGCTGGATGGTGGGGGCTACAAGGGAGGATGGGGGCTGGAAGAGGGGATGGCTGGGGGCTGGAGAGGAAGGAGGATGGTGGGGCAGAAGAGGAGATGGGGCTGGAAGAGGAGGATGGTGGGGGCAAGGAAGAGGAAGAAGATGGTGGGGGCTGAAGAGGAGATGGTGGGGCTGCAAGAGGAGGATGGTAGGGGCTGCAAGAGGAGGATGGTGGAGGCTGCAAGAGGAGGATGGTGGGGCCTGCAAGAGGAGATGGTGGGGGCTGCAAGAGGAGGATGATGGGAGCTGCAAGAGGAGGATCATGGGGGCTGAAGAGGAGGAGGAGCTGGGAGAGGATGCGCAAGGGGATTATAATGTGGGATACGGTATTGGGGCTGCAAGAGATGATGGGGATATTGTGCACTGCAAGGAGATGATGGGGGCTGCAAAGGAATCATGGGGATACCATATTGGGTGCTGCAAAGGGATTGAAAAATAAGACATAATTTGGGGAAACAGGGTACTAAACTCCACCCCTTCTCCATAGCCCCACCATATGACCAAAGCTCCACCCCCCACTGGGCCACGGAAAAATGGTTTTGCATGAAGCCGGTCCCTGGTGCAAAAAAGTTGGGGACCACTGGGCTAGGGAACCCGGCAGGTCGCCCACCAAAAGCCTGTGGCAGCTGGATCGTAGCTAGCATGCGGACAGACCGAGAGGCTCATGAAAGCAACATGAAAGGGGGTGAATTCGGATGAGCCTGTTCCTGACTGCTATGAACCTACCGGAACCGCCACTGCACTGCGTTGTAACCATCTGCCAAGAAAGTGAAGTAAACCGGGTTGAATCTCAGCTCTGTGTGTGACTGTGATTTCTATGCCTGGAAGAGTAGATTGATCGCGAGTCTAGGGTCTAGGAAGATGGCCCGCTCTGGTGGGGCGCCACCTCGAAGGGACTCTGAAGCAATAGTAAAAAGCCGGACTGGCAACAGACTTTGTGTGTAAACATTTACTTGCCCCTTGTTTTCCCCCAGCTTTTCCTAATAGTGTGTCCCCTTGTTTAAATATGAACATTTTGATCACAAACTGTGCTGATCAGGACTGAAGTTGTAAATAGTATCTCACTCAGGTGCGATTCCTGTTGGTTTTATGCTGAGGTTTTATTATGTGAATTTAAAATGTATATTTAAAAGGTATTGTGAGACAGTGCGGGGGATCATATGCGAGGGGCGCTATGTCTCCCCCAGAATGTGCACTGTCACGTATTGAACCCGGTATGGAGTGTAGGATAGGGGGACGGTCCACTCTGCTCCGGGTCTTGTAGGTTTTTCCCAGAGAGAGGCACAGGGTTAAAAGTTAGGTTGGGAGACAGGGCGGGGTGCTCTGTGGAGAGCTTCGGCCTGAGCTGAGGCAGAAGAGGCTACTGAGCGGTCAGGTCAAGAGTGTCAGAGGCCGTGTGCTGTTTGAACACGGCCTAGCCCAGGAGGGCTGGAGCTCAGTGCTACTTAGACCGGCGAGAACCCATAACCTAGAGGGACGTGTTACTATATGGTGGATGTATGCAGTGTACCCGGCTGTGTCCCGCAACCCTGGCGACTTGTGCCACTCTGTGCTTCATCAATAAACCTGGGTACTGTGTGAACTGATACCAGGCTCATGCCTTTTGTCTTGCAATCCCGGCGCTACCTCACAGTATATATTTGAACCGTTTGAATGAACAATTGCACATGTGACTGCGGCGCACGGGGGCCCACTGGCGTGGCCGAGGTCAGTTTGGTCCCTGTCGCCACGCCCAAGGCTTGCTCTAGGGCAGTGATGGCAAACCTATGGCACGCGTGCCAGGGAGGGCACGCAGAGCCATTTTCCCTGGCACAGCGGCATCATCTCTCACTGCAGCTTTGAACTGCAGTCATCATTTGAACTGCCGTTCAAAGCCGTGTCGGATCGGAGAAAGATTCTCCTTCCTCTGCATCTCTGACTGGTCTCTCCAAGCTCCACCCGGCGTCACATGACCGCGGTCATGGGGACGCGTTCAGAGCCATGTGACGCCGGGACTGAAGATGCGAGGAGAAGAGAAGTGGTGAAGGCGGAAGTACTACTAGGTGAGTATGATTTTTTATTTATTTTAAGCTACGGTATAATGAGGGGGCATGATGGTGACATTAGGAGGGGGCATGATGGTGACATTAAGAGGGGGCATGATGGTGACATTAGGAGGGGGTATGATGGTGACAAATAAGAGAGGGCATGATGGTGACATTAGGAGGGGGCATGATGGTGACATTAGGAGGGGGCATGATGGTGACATTAGGAGGGGCTGATGGTGACCTAGAGGGGGCATGATGGTGACTTAGGAGGGGCATGATGGTGACATTAGGAGGGGGCATGATGGTGACATTAGGAGGGGCATGATGGTGACAAATAAGGGGCATGATGGTGACATTAGGAGGGGGCATGATGGTGACAGGAGGGGCATGATGGTGAACATTAAGAGGGGCATGATGGTGACATTAGTAGGGGCAAGATGGTGACATTTGGAGGGGGCATGATGGTGACATTAGGAGGGGCATGATGGTGACATTAGGATGGGGCATGATGGTAACATTATTACAAGAAGGGGGATGATGGTGGCTTTATTACAAGAGGGGGTATATTACTGCAGGATAGGGCATTACTGCAGGATGGGGTATTACTACATGATGGGGGCAGGATGGGGACATTACCACAAGGGGACAGGGATCGAGCATACTAAAAGGGGATATTGCTGGAGACATTACTACAAGAAGGGGGTCAGGATAGGGACATTACTGCCAGGAAAGGGTCAGGATGGAGCACATTACTGCCAGGAGAAGGTCAGGATAGAGCACATTACTACAAGAAGCTCGGGATGGAGCACATTACTACAAGGAGAAGGTCAGGATGGAGCATATTACTAGAAGGAGAGCATCAGGATGGGACACATTACTAGAAGGAGAGGGTCAGAATGGAGCACATTACTACAAGGAGAGGGTCAGGATGGAACACCTAAAATGCAAGGACAGGGTCAGGATGGAGATACTACTACAAGATAGGGACCAGGTTTTCAATCTGAAATTTGCTTTCTCTGTCTAATATTCTGCGTTTTTCCATACAGATCAATCCACCTGCTGTGTCTGGAAAGGGCAGTGGGAGTGGCTCCGCTTCAATGTGCAGTACACATGAGCTGGATGACCACTTCTGAAGAGAAGAGAAGAGTGCAAAGGTAAGTTTAAAAGCAATTAATTGTAATAATAATTTAATTGATCATCAGGGAAGAGAGATGGCATCTGCTGGCTCTCCCCCCTGTGCAGCGCTTGTGATAGATAACCACTGCTGTAATTTAGGTTAAATTACAGTGTTGGCACTTCACCATGAATAGTTTGGTTTTGGGTTGCAGTGTGGCGCCCCGCAACGAGTGCGTTACAGGAGGGTATTGCAGCCAAAACAGCAGCCGCAATATTCTCTGACTCAGCAATCACACGGTTAACTCAGAGATCCATACCCTACATGCATCACTTAGCATAGAGGGCCAATAAGGTCCTGGTGGGCGGAGTGTAGTGGTAGTGTGTAGTGGAGAACTGAGGACAGTTAGTTAAGGGAAGAAAGGAGAAGTTGTAACAGCAATGTAGGAAAAGGAAGCAAGATCATCAGCTCTGCAACCTAGGAGAGGGGGTTGCACAGTTTCGTGCGGCCCCCTGGCCAATTCCCTGGCCCATCTCCCTGTCAACACCCCGGTTGAACACCAACCGAACTACGGGCATCAACATGCGGGTCCAAAAACATCCCATGCCCATCTACAGCCGGTTTGCTGGTACCAAAGCTAGCAGTAGTCCAGCTCTGCTATGCGAACCAGAGGAGTGGAGGGACCGCTTTACAGGAGCACCCCACCACCGCCATATCCAGTCGTCTAACCAGCGGTGTACCCACCAAGGGACCCAAGGCTCCCCAAAGCATCCGGAACGTATACCCCGGATAGGGCATTCAAGCAGCCTCCCGGTACCCGACCTGGTATTCCTGGGCGACAACGGCAACATACTTAGTTAGAATGGAGGAACACCACGGATCTCTGAGAATCACTGGTCATTGCTAAGTCCACCTGGTCCACTACCTACAAACTGTATGCCATGTACTGCCTGCTGGTTACAGTAAAGAACCCGTTACAGAGACTTACAGTGTCCGTGCCTTCTTATGAACTGCTTATCCGCATACTAAAGTAACCGCAGCTGCCGCCGAACATCTTGTGCAGCTCCAGCCTTCGGGGATCACCGCTCAGCATGTGGGGAGGGTTCCATCTTGCTGCATTCCATCCCCCGGAGGCCCCGCAGCATCGGTAAAGTTAGCGAAACTCTCATAGGTGGCGTCACGACAAATTAACCCCTTAATCTGTTCTACCAAGACGTCTCTCTTTTTGATGTGTACCCATCGGGCCCCACTACCGGCAGGCGCGGTCCATCCGTGACAAGGAGGAAGAAGAAAACGCCTGTCTACTGGAGTCCCGGCCACGGTGAGTCAGAAAATGGCGTCACGAACAGGATACGAGCAGGCCCGTTCCCTAACGGGTATTATGTGCTTAAAAGACTTTATTTCAACAGTTTGGACTTTGTTCGTCCCTAAAAGAACTTTTCCCGCCTTTTCACCGTTGGGCCAAGATGGCGCCCAAGATGGCGTCCCCGCCATAATGATCCGCCAAGTGCAAGCCCAGGGGTGAGCCACCATCCCTCTTCGTGGAAGGGCCAAGGCAAAGGCGCCAAAATCATTGTCCAAAGACTTTTTCCCACAATTGGACTACAAAAGCCCCAAGGAAGTGGGAGTGTGAGAGACTCTTCTTCACCAGCTCTCAGACGGAACGGTTACCGGTTGAGATGGGTGTGGTTCCCTCTACAAGAATGGCCAGCTTGAGACTCCATGACCTGATGCAACAAGTGGAAACCGAGGCCAGAGCAGCCATAGGCCACCCCGGCCCGGGTTCTGTCCTCACCATTGACGGCAGCCCCGACTTTTGGCAAGAAGCTCTGCAAGACCTCACCACCGTCCACGACCTGCCCTGCGTCTTCTCCGGAGCCCATAGACTGCATCCTTCCAATGAGGCCCACCATTTACCCCGTTCAAGCGATTGAAGCCGCTGCCGAACCGGTTCCAGAGCCGGAGCTTCCAATCAGCTCCCCTGAAGAAACTGATACTCACCTGGTTCCTATCGCGGAACCCACAGCTAGTTTCTCTACTACTCCAGAGACTGACTCCTGTTTCCCCCAAGGACCGGAGGCCTCCTCTGCAAGTCCGGAGGTCTACCTGGTTACCGGGATGGAAACACCACTGCCAGCAGTAACAGATAAAGAGGCAGGCAGCCTGGAAGCCCTGCAGGACGACCCTGTGGAAGGATCCGCAGCACCACCGCCCCGTTGTCCAGAAGTTCCCGTTCCAGCATCTCCAGCCGAGCAGCCCGATGTGATCGTCGAGGGAGAGGAGGATGATGACGACGACGAGACCCGCAGCATCGCTGAGGACCTCTACACCGGTTTCACTTGGGGAGACATCAAGGAACCTCCGGCCGAGCAGCCAGCTCGGATACGATGGTCGGGTGCAGCCACAACGCCTTCCCCTGTGCCGTTTAACCGGGTGCCCATCCAGACTTCCCGCCAAGCACAAGCTTCTCAGCAACCAGCACGTCACAGCTAACAGACCGAGAGACCCATGAAAGGAATACGAAAGCGTGTGATTCGCATGAGCCATCCCAGCTGCTATGAACCTACCGGAACCGCCTTTGCACTTCATTGTAACCATCTGACGAGAAAGTGAAGTAAACCGGGTTGAAGCTCAGCTCTGTGTGTGACTGTGATTTCTGCGCCTGAGGAGAGGGGTAGATTGATCCGCCAAGCTGGCAGCAGCAGCCTGCCTGAGTGTGACTTTGAACTCTGACAGCAGCACAGCCCCACTGGCCTACTATTCCCCTGCACATCCATAAACTCTCTTGTTGCCCTGGGGACCTGCTCTTCCCGTGTAGAGCTGGACCATCAGAGCTGCTACTCCCATCATCCCCAGAGGTCCTGACTGCAGCGGCGGCTATACCGGTCGCATTCCACGGGTGGCATCACGACACACTTTTATTTTTAAAGCTTTTATTTTATTTTTATCCATTTTTCTAATTTCCCCTTTTAACTGTTCACCTGAAGAGGGGATCTCAGACCGGGTCACGTCACCGTGACATACCGCAGCC
The DNA here is from genome assembly GCA_033576535.1 of Allobates femoralis. Classification (NCBI taxonomy): domain Eukaryota; kingdom Metazoa; phylum Chordata; class Amphibia; order Anura; family Aromobatidae; genus Allobates; species Allobates femoralis. The sequence continues at coordinate 80,105,172 of JARQOC010000003.1, read as the reverse complement.
CCAGATGACAATGAGAGGGCCCGGTTCAGAGTACCCCACGGTCCCCGCCAAGGGGAGACACTCACAGTCCTGGGTTTTTGACAGATTTTTCATTTCATAATGCGCCAAATCTTTTCTATTGGTGAAATGTCTTGACTGTCGGCGGCCCGGTCATTGCCCAAAGTCTTTTCTGCTAAGGTATGATGGATGCTGTATATGGTTTAGCATTGTCTTACTGAAATATGCAAGGACTTCCCTGAAATAGACATTTCCTGGAAGGAGAATATGTTGTTCTAATTCCTCTATGTGATACCCAGTATTGATTGCGTCTTTCATGTGTAAGCTGCCCGTTGTAATGGAGCCTAACACACCCTTGTACCATCAGAAATACAGGAACAGTGCGCTGAAAGCAAGCTAGAGACCACAGGACACGGTGTCTGAGGTTTCCATAAAGAATTACACATTTTGGTTTATCTGACCACAGAACAGTTTTCTCTTTTGTCTTCATCCATTTTAACCTTTGTCAGGCTACATAATTTTACATGAAATATCTCGACCCCTTATCTTGGAAGCGGGTGAAGATATTTTATTGAAATTTGGCCAATATATTCTGGACCAAAACTGCAGAGATGTCACGAAATTATAGCCCTCTACGGCTTTTCGAAAAAAAAAAGTTATTGCAATTTTAAAATGGAATAGTTACAATTGTACCTACTCAGCCGGACGAAGGTTAAATGATCTTTAGCCCAGACAAGACACAAGCGTTTCTAGATTATATTGCTACGCAGTGCTCAGCAAAAATAAGTACACCCCAACAGACTTGTAAGAAAACCTTTAGTCTTTCAGAATGAACATTTACTATGGTATACCATACTCCAAAATATGTATGATGATGGCATGTGGCATGTGGCTGCCGCTGTGGACGCTAATCACGGGCACCAGCTAATTAAGGTAATGCAATATGCGTCGCTCCTGCTGGACACAAGGATACAAGCAGGGGCATAATGATTGCGGTCGCGGCTGTGGCCAGGGGGTGGGGGGGCCCACCAACAATGGCTCCTACTTCAACTGCATGTTCAACTGAGGATTTAATTTTATCTGAAATGCATTATGCATTGCAATACACACTGCCGACAACAAAGAGGCGGCAGCTGATGTCAGCGTGCCTATGACTAGGGGTGCATGGCAGTAATGTCATGCTACAGCAGGGACACTGATGTCAGCTGCAGGACACTGTGCCACCTGTAGAAGTGTGGCGCCACTGCGGTCTAGTTGCCACAGAGGCACTGCACCTAAGCCATAGGTGTGGTATCTCACTCCCAGGTAAGATGGAAACACACGACGAGACCCCCACTCATGCACCTAACACCACTCCAGACCAGGAGATCTTGGACGGACCCTATTGAGGGAGGGCCCCATCTTCAGGCTGGAGGAGGGAATAGGCAGAGGGTGTGGGAGGGAGGAGTCGAGAGAGTCGGGAAAAGACAGTGGAGTAAGGAGGATGGAGTCCTAGGGGGCTCTATTGCTGGGGACCTAACGGGGCCTGGAAAGGTTGGCCGAGGTCAGCAGAGATGGACACCCCGAACCAACCACTGGCTGCTCAGCGGTGGCGAGAAGACTGGTTGCACAAGGGGACAGGCCCCGATCTGACGGCAATGCTGGATGCTTGCCCCAGGAAACCGGAGACCACTGAATTTCAAGTCCCGTGGTCAACCCCGTGGACAGACCTAGAGTCCGGACCTGCAGTGAGGACTGCAGAATCTGTAAAAGGCTTGCAGCCATCTGTCATGGGATCCTGGACCACAAAGATGCACAGGAGAGGGAGAGAGGCAGCACAAGGGAAGTCAACCAGAAAGGCAGACAAAAGGGGTACTTTTACCCTCTCTCTCATATACTGTTGTTCACTTCACCCTGGGGCACTGCTACACATGTGGCGAGCGATTCCATCATGGTTGCCGTGCCATCTGCCCCAGCGGTTCAAATCTGCAGCGTCGGCCATCCCTGGCCGAATACCACAGTTAAACGTCATGAGAATCCCCTGTAAATAATACCATCCTTCACTGCACGGCCAGGGCCACGGAGCCTGGCTTGACTGGCCCGGCCCTGCTGTCGAGTACACCCCGGCCCTTGCGGCCATTGTGTCGGGCCCCACGGGACTGGGGTACTTGGTACCGAACCGGATGGTACCGGGGAAGTCACGGGTGGCTTGGTCCGGACCGTGTCCCTGGCTCGACAATAAAGGGAAATTATTAACAGGGGAAATGTCACGTGTGACGCCACCCACTTGGTGCGGCCAGTGATGGTGGCCGCCGCTGCTACAGAACCTCCGGGGGTGATGGAGTGGCAGCGGAGATGGTGTAGTTCCAGTGGGAAGAACTGTATCCCCGGGGCAGTAAGAGTTAAGTCTCTTGGGTGTAGTTGTAGCACACTTACTTGCAAGCTGCAGGGATCTCTCCTCTTGGCTGGTGTTGACAGGCTGGATCTGTATGAGGGAGAATGGTGTGCAGATAGAGGTAGACAAGAGAGGCAATTCAGGGTTTTCCAAAGCTTTACTCTTTGTTCTTTCCAAGCAGTTTACAAGTCATTTGCAGCTCTTTACAGGTTCAAGCACAGTTCTCAACACACGGGCGCATTCTCCCTCTCCGGGTTCCCTTTGCTCCCTGCAGCCAGGCCTCTCTCTCTGTGACCCCTCACACAGTCTGCAGTGTCCCCTTCCGGGCTGTTTACGGTCTCCATCTATATGGGTGGTGTGTGGTACGCTGCACAGTATGGCGGTGACTCGGGCTTCTGTGAGTCCTAGTGCGTCACTTAGCTGCCTGTCCTTTAGGGTAGGGACCCCAACATGAAGCTATGGTCCCCCGTCGGTGTTTGGGAATGCCGGGTGAACTACGGTTCCCTCTAGAGCCGACACTCTACTCAGCCCAGCCTCCAGCAGTCCTCAGCACGAGGCTCTACCAGGCTCTCTCCTTTCTGTTCCTTTCAGTATCCTAGGAGGGACTTCTCTGCCTGCAGTCAGTGGCTTTAGCTGCTGTCTAGGACACGGGTTACACCGTCCCTCTCCGTTCTGTCACACTCCTGGTGGCATCAGCATCGGACGGGCTTTCTCTCCCCTCTGGCTCACACTGGCTCAGTACAGATTCTGCGCTCCTAGCCTTGCACTCGCAGGACGTGTGATTGTCTTTCTGTCTTTACATTTCAGCTCACATCGGCCTACTACTTTCCTTCACTCCTCCCCCTCACTATATACTGTCAGTCACCTGACCTCTGGTGTGCCCAACCCACTCCTCTGAATCCACCACCCCTCGATCTCATAGAGTTCTAACCTCAGGGCTGGATGTTAACCTCTTCTGCCACGTGGGTTGTGTGGGCTGTGAGGGTGTTGTTGTGCAACAATGTCCTACCTGCCTGGCTGCAGTTCCCTTTGTGGCCTCCTGAATGCAGGGGCGCCACAATTGCAGAAGAGTATGCCACAAGGCTTAGGAGAATATTTTTCTTTTTATATGTTAGAGACAGCATGGAGATTTAATATACCAGGAAGATGCCAGGATAAGTACATACTGTATATATGCCACAATAGGCCCAGAATGGGGACATATATACCAGGATGTGGACAGATATACCAGGAAAGGTGACATATGTAGCAGGATAAAGGACATATGTACCATGATAGGGGACATATGTACCAGGATAGGGCCTAGAATGTGAAATATAATTATCATAATGGGGACATATAAGAGGCTGGGAAACATATAGACCAGGATAGGGCCTAGCATTGGGACATATATACCAGAGATAGGGGTGATATGTATTGGGATGAGGCCTAGGATGTGAAACGTATTTACCAGGATGGGGGACAAATATACCTAGGATTGGGACATATATGTGTGGCACCCCAGGGTTCATGTGCTACAGTAACCACCAAGGGTTAATTTCCCACACAACCCACAACACTACACTAGAGCCTCCAGGCCAGAAGGGGGAGCTAAAGCTGCTTCCCTATATATTCTGGTGTGGAGAGGAAGTGGACAGTTCAGTTCCTGGGAGGACTGAGGAAGAAGGACCCCATGATTGCTTTCCCACCAATGGTAGAACCAACACCAGAACCCGTACCACAAGAAGTCCCAAGACATGAAGAACTGGAAATTGAGCCTGAAGAGGAAAAACCAATTCCTGGTCCCAGTGAGCTTGCCAGTCCTACTGTCACATCTCCATCCTCAATAGTAGCAAATACTCTCAGTAAGTACACGTCCACCCACACCATTAGGCTAAGTATACCCAGTACACCAGCATTACGCAGATCACAGCACAGTAGCCAGGGTCAGATACCGGCTAGGTACAAGGAGTAAAGTGTGGAATTAAATGTAAGATGTAAATATGTTTGTTGTAACGATAGATTGAACCCGTTAATGTGAAAGTGTACAAAAAGGGGGAGAGTAGCATGGTGTTAGGTGGCAGCCATGGAGAGCAAGAACTTGGCCTCTTATGCGGTGACCCGAGGGCTTAGGAGCCTACTGCACATAATCCAGAGACACCTGTACGTGTTAATATAGTTGCAACATTAAAAGCCCAGTACCTACAGAGACTATCCTGTATGAACTACTTACAAATGTTTGAACATCTTTTCTTCTTTGTTAACTACTGACCATATCTACCATGGAACTGGTTGTGGTATAGACTTTCTTGTATATATTTATCAGCCCTGAGGCAATAGACTAAACCCCCGGAAAGACTGCTTTTTGAACTTTTAGACTCTTTTTGAGCTTTTATTGGTTTATGTATTTTTATTTTTAAGACCCTGTATATAATAATTGTTTTGTTATGTCATTTGTTTGTTTTTCTACAGTCCCGGAGAACTGTTCTTTACTAAAGGGGAATGTGGCACCCCAGGGTTCATGTGCCACAGTAACATCACCAAGGATTAATTTCTCACACAACCCACAACACTACACTAGAGCCTCCAGGCCAGAAGGGGGTGCTAAAGCTGCTTCCCTATATATTCTGGTGTGGAGAGGAAGTAGACAGTTCAGTTCCTAGGAGGACTGAGGAAGAAGGACCTCGGTTTCAAAGAGCTGCGTTAGGCTCATCCCACAGTCCACTGTCTAATTCCAGGCCTAGCCAGGGTCTGAGGAACGGAGATAGGAGAAGCAGAGGAACACATCTGGGAGACTGAGTTACCCTGAAACTCGCCCCGGAGGAGCGCAAAGACCGGATACCGGATCCGAAATTGTGCCTGACACAAACAGCACAGAAAACACCGGATTAGCGAAGACTATATATCTTCACTGTACCACAGCGAAGCAGCATGGCGGGGTCAGGAACATAAAGGTAAGACTCAAGTTGCCTAGCAAGTTGGTACCCGTGAGGGGAGACAGGGCTGGCAGCTTAGCTAAAGTGACAGCAGGGCCACACATACAGTGCAGGAGTAGGAAGCCAAGGACCCAGTCAGGGTGGGGAGCAACCCGGCACCTGTACAGACTCCGTGGACCGTACTCTGCTGAATTTCATCTACAGTAAAGACTTGGAAAACTGCAAAACTGTGATTCTGTGTAATCCTTGCGCTCGAGCCCTACTCTCTCTCACAAACTGTTCCATCCCTACTACCCCGGGGAACCCGGCTCTGCCCGTGGAGAACCGTTACATCACCGGTTGCCAAACATCATCCCCGGAGGTTCTGCAGCAGCGGTGGTCACCCTGACTACATACCACGGGTGGCGTCACGACTCTATCCCCTGTAAATAACCTCCAACCTTTACTTGTGGGCTCTTGACAAGGTCCAGACCAAGCTCGCTGTGATACCCCCCGTGATACCCCAGTCTGGTACCGAGTACCCTGTCCCAGTGGGCTCCACTTATGCCAAAATAGGGGACATATGTATCGGGATGAGGCCTAGGATGTGAAACATATTTACCAGGATGGAAGACATATATAACAGGATTGGAGGATATATATACCAGGAATGGAGACATATATCAGGATTGGGACATGTATACCAGGATAAGGCCCAGTATGGGGCATATATACCATTGTGGGGTCGATAGTAGACATATATACTAGGCCAGGATAGGAGACATATCTACTAGCAAAGGGCCCAGGATGGGGACATATTTACCAGGATGGGGACACTTTTATCAGGATGGGCGCCATATCTACCAGGAAGGAGCCCTATATAAAAACAGACATTAGGCAAGGTGACAGGTCCTGTATAATCATTGCACTGTATGTCTTGAAAGGCTACGTTCACACACAGCGTGTTTTGCCGCGTATTCTGCAGTGCCGCTTTTTTGCGCACATGCCAACGCCGCGCTTTTCACGGCAAGCTTTCTCGGAGGCCATGTGAACATGTAGCCTATTGGGAAAGTGCGCTGAAAAAAGTGCAAAGAATTGACATGACAATACCTTTTGCGCATGTGCTTTTGCAGTAAAAGCACGCACGCAAAAATACACTGCAAAACGCAGCGTCTGAACGCCGTTCAGCAAAAGCCATAGCTTTTGCTGGAAGGCATATCCAGCTTTGTTTAGCACTGCTTTGACGCAAGCATGGGCGTACCCAGCGTGGGGCAGGGGGGGCAGGTGCCCCCCCCAAGAGGCTGCCCCGGATGAGCGTGGCACTGTGCGCACCCGCCCTGGCACCTACTGTAGTACTGTGAGGCTTTTTTTGTGCCGGAACGGCCGCCGCCACCGCCCCCCCCACCCTCTTTGGGAGTGAAAGCACTGTCTCCCGGCCGAGTGCTGAGTGAGGGGTCAGACTCAGTGCTGCTGAGGGCGGACTCCAGAGGAGTGGGCGGGAGCCGGCAGCACAGTCTGTCAGCGGTGAACGGACGGCAGAGGAGACGAAGAGAGGACAGCAGAAGAGAGCAGGTGGTGAGTGGCCCCAAGGAAAGAAAGTGCAGTGTGCTGTGCAGAGTGACAGTGTGTGCAATGTGTGTGTGCAATGTGTGTGTGTGTGCAATGTGTGTGTGTGTGCAATGTGTGTGTGTGTGCAATGTGTGTGTGCAATGTGTGTGTGCATATGTATGTGTGTGTGTGCAATGTGTGTGTGTGTGTGTGCAATGTGTGTGTGTGTAATGTGTGTGTGTGTGTGCAATGTGTGTGTGTGTGCAATGTGTGTGTGCAATGTGTGTGTGTGTGCAATGTGTGTGTGTGTGTGTGCAATGTGTGTGTGTCTACAATGTGTGTGTGCAATGTGTGTGTGTGTGTGCAATGTGTGTGCGTGCAATGCTACACAGTGCACGCTGCAGTGCCAGCCCCGGGAGCAGAAGAGCCTGTGCAGCTGCCCTTTTGGACTGTGGGGGGCTTGAGGCAGAGACAGAGCAGCTGGAGGATCACAGTGAGTGTAAAATAAATGTAATGTAAATAAACATAAAGTTGGCTGCACTGTGCCTGTGATGGGGGCCTCCAGCCTCTGTCCTCCTGCCCTCACCCCTCCAGCCTCTGTCCTCCTGCGCTCACCCCTCCAGCCTCTGTCCTCATGCCCTCACCCCTCCAGCCTCTGTCCTCATGCCCTCACCCCTCCAGCCTCTGTCCTCCTGCCCTCACCCCTCCAGCCTCTGTCCTCCTGCCCTCACCCCTCCAGCCTCTGTCCCCCTGCCCTCACCCCTCCAGCCTCTGTCCTCCTGCCCTCACTCCTCCAGCCTCTGTCCTCCTGCCCTCACCCCTCCAGTCTCTGTCCTCCTTCCCTCACCCCTCCAGCCTCTGTCCTCCTGCCCTCACCCCTCCAGCCTCTGTCCTCCTGCCCTCACCCCTCCAGCCTCTGTCCTCCTGCGCTCACCCCTCCAGCCTCTGTCCTCCTGCACTCACCCCTCCAGCCTCTGTCCTCCTGGCCTCACCCCTCCAGCCTCTGTCCTCCTGCGCTCACCCCTCCAGCCTCTGTCCTCCTGCGCTCACCCCTCAGCCTCTGTCCTCCTGCGCTCACCCCATCCAGCCTCGTCTCCTGCCTCACCCCTCCAGCCTCTTCCTCTGCGCTCACCCCTGCCTGCCTCTGCCTCCCCTCCCTTCCCCCTCCCAGCCTCTGTCCTCCTGCCCTCACCCCTCCAGCCTCTGTCCTCCTGCCTCACCCCTCCAGCCTCTGTCCTCCTGCCCTCACCCCTCCAGCCTCTGTCCTCCTGCCCTCACCCCTCCAGCCTCTGTCCTCCTGCCCTCACCCCTCCAGCTCTTCCTCCTGCCCTCACCCCTCCAGCCTCTTCCTCCTGCCCTCACCCCTCCAGTCCTCTGTCCTCCTGCCCTCACCCCTCCAGCTCTGTCCTCCTGCCCTCACCCCTCCATGCCTCTGTCCTCCCTGCGCTCTCACCTCCTCCACCCTCTGTCCTCTCTGCCCTCACCCCTCCAGCCTCTGTCCTCCTGCTCCCCTCCACTCTCCTCCTGCTCCCTCGCTCTGTCCTCCTGCCCTCACCCCTCCAGCCTCTGTCCTCCTGCCTCACCCCTCCAGCCTCTGTCCTCCTGCGCTCACCCCTCCAGCCTCTGTCCTCCTGCACTCACCCCTCCAGCCTCTGTCCTCCTGCGCTCACCCCTCCAGCCTCTGTCCTCCTGCGCTCACCCCTCCAGCCTCTGTCCTCCTGCGCTCACCCCCCAGCCTCTGTCTCCTGCGCTCACCCCACCAGCCTTCGTCATCCTGCGCTCACCCCTCCAGCCTCTGTCCTCCTGCCCTCCACCCTCCCGCCTCTCGTCCTCCTGCCCTCACCCCTCCAGCCTCTGTCCCCCCTGCCCTCACCCCTCCAGCCTCTGTCCTCCTGCCCTCACTCCTCCAGCCTCTGTCCTCCTGCCCTCACCCCTCCAGTCTCTGTCCTCCTGCCCTCACCCCTCCAGCCTCTATCCTCCTGCCCTCACCCCTCCAGTCTCTGTCCTCCTGCCCTCACCCCTCCAGCCTCTGTCCTCCTGCCCTCACCCCTCCAGCCTCTGTCCTCCTGCGCTCACCCCTCCAGCCTCTGTCCTCCTGCGCTCACCCCTCCAGCCTCTGTCCTCCTGCCCTCACCCCTCCAGCCTCCGTCATCCTGCCCTCACCCCTCCAGCCTCTGTCCTCCTGCGCTCACCCCTCCAGCCTCTGTCCTCCTGCACTCACCCCTCCAGCCTCTGTCCTCCTGAGCTCACCCCTCCAGCCTCTGTCCTCCTGCGCTCACCCCTCCAGCCTCTGTCCTCCTGCGCTCACCCCTCCAGCCTCTGTCCTCCTGCGCTCACCCCACCAGCCTTCGTCATCCTGCGCTCACCCCACCAGCCTTCGTCATCCTGCGCTCACCCCTCCAGCCTCCGTCCTCCTGCGCTCACCCCCAGCCTTCATCCTGGTCTAACCGCCTGCCCACCATATACTGTGCTGCTAATCACTGAGCCATCATACTTTGCTAACCACATAGACATCGCGCAGTGCTAACCACTGAGCCACCGTACAGTGCTAACCACTGAGCCACCGTACAGTGCTAACCACTGAGCCACCGTACAATGCTAACCACTGAGCCACCATATACAGTGCTAACCACTGAGCCACCGTACAGTGCTAACCACTGAGCCACCGTACAGTGCTAACCACTGAGCCACCGTACAATGCTAACCACTGAGCCACCATATAAAGTGCTAACCACTGAGCCACCGTATACAGTGCTAACCACTGAGCCACCATATACAGTGCTAATCACTGAGCCACCATATACAGTGCTAACCACTGAGCCACCGTATACAGTGCTAACCACTGAGCCACCGTACTGCGAGTGTATGCCCCTGCGAGTGTATGCCCCTGTGTGTGTATGCCTCCCCCCTGAAAATAAGACCGGGTGCAACGTTCAGAGCAAATATATTAATATATTAAATATATTAATCTCGCCCGGCCCCTGACAGCAGCCCGCCCATGTCATATACAGCCCCCGGCCCCCATAGGGCTCCCCAGTGGAGCAATAAGTCTGATGGGCACAGGTGCGCAATGTAGGCCCCCACCTTCCGCGTGCACGTTGGTCAGATGTATGGGCCCCGTGTAACATTCTAAATCCTATACTCACAAATTGACCCCTCTCCCCCTTCATTATGTATTAATGTTCCTTATCCTGCTGTATATGGTCCTCCTCCTGGAATATGGCCTTTATCGTGGTATATATGTCCCCCATCATGGTTTATATGGTCCTCCTCCTCAGCCACCATAGTCCTCCAATTATTATAATGCATCCCCACATTCCTTTATACATTACAATGTATTCCCATAGTCCTCTATGTATTATAATGCACCCCATAGTCCCCCATTCATAAGGTACCCCCATAGTCATCCAATTATCATAATGCAACCCCACTATCTAGTAACCCCTCTATATAGTATAATGTAGCCTCATATGCCTCCATACATTATAATGCACCTCCATACAGTATAATGCACTCCTATAGTTCTCCATATAGTATAATTCACCCCCATAATTCTCCATATAGTATAATTCACCCATAGTCCTCTATACAGTATAATGCACCATCAATACTCCTCCGTGTAGTATAATGCACCCCCATAGTTCTCCATATAGCCCTCCATACAGTCTAATGCACCCTCACAGTCCTGTGTTTAGCATAGTACAGCCTTCCGTATAGCACAATACAGCATCATAATTCTCCATACAGTATAATGCAGCCACGGTGAGCCACCCTCTTCCCCCCTTCCCCCCCATACTCCTCTGGCCAGCGTGTACTCCTTAAAAAAAATCTGTACTTACATCTCATGGTTCCACCGCAGCTTCCCAAAATTGAAGATACAGGAGGAGGTCGTGACGCCGAGCGTTGCACAGTGGAACGCATAAAAGCAGGAAGTGCCGCCTAGTCCACACTAGGAGAAGGTAGTGCTTCCTGCTTTTTATGCGTTCCACTGTGCAATGCATGGCATCACCCCTGTGGTAAGAGGAAGCGCGGGGGGCGGCAGTGGATAGCAGGAGGCTCAGTGAAACACACGGGGCCCTTAGCGGCCCGTGTGCTGCTGCGCAGTGATGGTACAAGAAGCGGGCGCAACCTGAACGACCATGGCTTGCCCCCCCTAGTTTTGATCCTGGGCTACACCCATGGAGCAAGTGCTCAAAAGAGCCGCGTAAAAGCAGGAATAAGTCTGCATTACGCTACGTATGAACGTGGCCTAACAGTTTCTGAGTTTTATATGTACATCATTAAAATTTGCAGAGCTTTCTGTTTCAGACATATTCTTTGAACATCATGAGTCGCGGACCTTCCTGTATGGTTTTACCCTTTTTCAGATACTGATCTGAGTTTATGGCTCTATGAGACTTTATGAGAAATCAATGTGTATAGGCCGCTGTTCTGTGGTTGTTTTTTTTTAAATATTTAGTGCATTTCTAATAGTGATGAGTTATACAAGACATTATCTCTATAAAGACGTGAGCGAAGGGAAATGCGCAGGGGATGTATAAACTGAAGGTTATATTGATCCAACATTCTTTTACTTAATAGAGATGTTTTTTTTCACCTCTTGACATTGCAGTGGTAACGACAAAGACAAATCACGCTGATATTTTCTTAAAGGGAACCAACCACCAGGATTTTTGTATAGGAAGTAAAATCAGTGCAATACAGGCACTAGCATGCTGAATTCAATTGTACCTTTAGTTGAGAAATTAAATTTTGGATTGCTGAAAAAAACTTTCCAAAGTTGCAGAAATGTGTGGAGCGGAGCCGGACCATATGGGCCGGGACCTCTGTATGAATTCCTCTTCCTGACTTGCCCCCTTTTCCTTTATTGAAATTTTGCTCTGCGCCGCCATTGATGCTGTTGGCAGTGCTTGCGCATTGTATTGCAATAGTGTTGGCATTGAAAAGGCGCCGGAGTCAGCGCATGCGTGTACTGCGATCTCTGGTGTCATTTTATTGAAGACACTGTGGAGTTGACCACAAGCAGAAGGGGTGCATGCGCAGATGAAAAAGAGAATTCAATCTGCACATGAGTCAATGCCGCTCATATTACTTTTTAATAAAATGGCACCATAGCTTGTGGTACACGCATGTGCTGACTGCGGTGCCATTTTAATAATGTCACTATTATAATACCAATGTGCACACGCTGCCAATTTAAGTAAAGAAAAGGGGGTCAAGCCAGGAGGAGGAAGACCTGACCCGCATAGTCGGCCCCCTGCAGACATTTCTGCAACTTTGAAAATTATTTTTTTTTTATCAGCATTGCAGCATTTAGTATCTCAACTAAAGGTGCGATTGGATTGGGTATGCCAACACCTGTATGGCACTGGTTTTACTTCAAATACGAAAATCCTTGTGATTGGTTCCCTTTAAGCAATGCATCTTACATATAACACACAAGTGCAGCAAGTACAGGTCTTCTCAATGTATACAGAGTATGCAGCCGGAGGCTCAGGGAGTAGTGATCAGACACCACCTAAGTGTTCAAATTCGATTTGATCGCCGAATTGGCGTGTGTTCGACAAATTGTTCGTCGAACACCGTTGAACTCCATTGGGATAATGGCAGGCTACAGCAAAGACATACATAGAAAACACCTTCAAAAGTGTCCAAAAGCTGCCAAACTACTGAGAATAGACAACTGATCTGCCCACCGGGCCGTGGGGTACTCGGAACCGGGCGCTCTCGTTGTCTGGGGCTGCAGGATGTCACAGTGTCGTGACCCGATTCCATGGTCTCGGGCGGTCAATAAGAGGGGGAAACAGTTTTAGGGTTTTTACGGGACGCCACCCGAGGTGCACGGCTATGGGTAGCCGCCACTACAGTTGGGGCCTCTGGGAATGATGGGGGTAGCAGCAAGGATATTGAGCCCTCCACGGGCAGGGCTGGTCACCAGGGCAGCTGTGCAGTAAGTGTAGTGCAGTGGGTGCAGAATTCATAGGCAGTCTCTTACTGCTGATTTCTATCTGCTTTCAGGCGCGGCAATCAGAGTCTCACACAGCAAAGAGCTTTAACTGGATTTACTTTCCAGCTCGCAGATGGTTACAACACAGTCTGTACATCAGCGGCTTCGGTGGGATGGCTCATCTGCATCACCCACTTTCATCTTCCTTTCGGGCCTCCACAGTCTTTCCGCACACTAGCTACAGTCCAACGGTCAAAGGCTTTCATTGGGTGACTTTCCAGGTCTCCTAGCCCAAATACGATGGCCTTCTCTTCACTGTGTCGGAAGTTGGGTCTCGGGACATAAAGACCACACACCCCGCTGGGATTTGTGGTTGGGGCATAGAGCTTCCTGGCCACTTCAGCAGAGTTGGCACTCTGGTTCTGGCCCAGGCCCTCAGTGTCCCTGACACTGACTCAAGCACACCTTACACTCCCTCTGTCTTTCACCTCGGTTTACAGCCTTGGACTCAGACTAGCCTCATAGTGTCACAGGCTGCCGGGTCCAGGTACTCTCAGTCCTGTCTGGTGGTCTCGCCTGTCCTTCGGACTGGTCTGGCTTTGTCTGGGTTAGTCTGGTCTTGGTCACAGCTTTTCCTCTTCCTACTAACTCACTCCCCTTCTCCTCTTCTCTTGCCGAACTTGATGTTCTATCCTCTTTGTTCTGGTGTTCCCACCCCTAGCTGGGTTTTGTCCTAACTTTCCACCCTCCAACTGGCTCCTCCCGCTATCCCGTTGCTGGACATAGAGCACCTAGATTTGGGATCGGGAGTGTGTTGGGCATGTGTGGGACTTACCAATCCCAGCTGCTGTGCCATCTAGTGGCGACCGGTCCGCAGGGGTGCCACACAACAAACACCAGGAAAAGTGACAACAATTTACCCACAGTACAAATAGTCTCATGGTGTAGCATGGGTGCACGAGACACGGTCTGTGCAGCCTGCACATTCTTCCAAAGAACTTCAAAATAGAAGGTGGTTAACATTCACCTAAAATTTCAGAGTTGAGTGAAACTGACTTTGAATTGACAAATTGATGAGTTACACTGGAAAAGTAGCGGTAGTTTTCTACATGAAGTAAAAAGAGGTGGAGGAGTAAAAGGAGGATGAGACACAGGTATAGGCATGTCACGCTCTGCTCAAATCATATTCCACACAGCAAGGGGACCCCAACTAGAGTCCTCACTCTTCCCATAGGGTCAGACCACAGCAAAATGGCATCAATTGTCCCAGACCAAAAATTGCTGAATGGCCCAGTCTGCCTGCATGGCACAGGGTCTGGAACAGGACCTGGCCTAGCATTTCAATTTTAAATATTGCTCAGCAACTATATGTGAATTGCCCAGGTTGTATGAGAACTCACGTATCTGGGCCCTGCTGTAGTTGGGATGTCACTGGTGGCTTGCCCAGATTCATGGCCTTGGTGGTCAACTGAAAAAGGGGTTAGGGAATGGTGATGAAGAAAAATAAAAGTTTGTCGTGACGCCACCTGTGGCTTCTGGTGATTGCAGCAGCACTGCTTTGGGCCTCCAGGGGTGATGTACGGGCAGCTAGATGTTGAAGCTCCCCACAGCTGGAGCTCGGTCCCGGGGTGCTGGTAGTAAAGGTTAGGGATGGAAGCAGGGAATTGGCCTTGCTGTCCGGCAGCTGGAATAGTCTCTATAAGTGGTAGGGTCAGGGGTAGAGGAATAGACACACACACCGGAGATTGTTTCTTTACCTTTTACTGGTGGAATTGCAGGTAAAAGTCCAGTACACTGTTGGGTGTTCAGGTAGCACTTCTGGATCTCCACAGTGAGTGGGTATAAGGCCTCCTCATCTCTTTCCCTTGTGTGAAACCCCTGCCCTGTATGGAACTTGGCTGGCCTCCTCTGCTCTCCTCTCAAATGTGCTGTGTTGGGTAACCCTCATTGGACTACCGCTATAGACTCTCTTGCTGTGTCTGGCTCCCTTGTTGGTGACTGCACAGATGCCCGGGAGACTGAATTCTCCACGGAAAACTGGTATTCTCTGCTGGGTAGGTGCTCTCCTGCCGACTCGAAGTTCGGTGTCCGGGGTGCTTCATGGAGTGTACCAAAATGGCTCCAGGCTGCTACTTCTCCGTTGTTCCTACGACTCGCCTTCGACCCCACTCTTGGGTCCCTACAATAGCTAGACTCCTGGCTGTTCAGTTGTCTCTGGCTCGGGCTAGCGCGGCTCTGACCACCAGGATGTCTTCACAGTTCTCCTAACAACTGCACACTCTGTCTAACTCCGTACCCCGCACCAGTATTTATAGGGGATCTTGCCTAAGGGCAGCAAGTTGCGCTCCCCCTACTGGGTCGGGGTGGAAGGTATTGTTTGAGCTTGTGTACCCACTGTGGAAACCCATCCATGCTGTAGGTGAGCCTGTGGTTACCTGTGTGAGCAGGACCCTACATTCCCCCCTAGTTAAGGTCAGTACTTCTGGACTGAGAAACATTTTTGATTAATAATGAATAACATTTTTCAACAACAACAATGATTGATAACATATGTACAGAGTCTCAAAAATCAAAAATTTACAAAAACCGATGTAAAATGGTAAAACAGGTGCAGTCCATACAGCGCTAGTCCATCCGATGCAGGCTGAAAAGTACGTTTTTGTCACAACCAGTCCTGTGACTATGGTCCTTTTTAACTGATGAAACGGGAAAAGCCAGGAAAAATGTCTTTTAAGAGTCTTTACAGTATAGTCTCTGTAAGCTCTGGGTAAAATGGGTTCAAAGTCTTTCAAAAAGTTCAACCAAGTTCAATAAAGTACTTACAGGTAAAGTCTCTGTAGGCTAAAAGTTCAAAATACACAAGAACACTTACTACGGGTGCCTCGGCGTAGGAGTCCTAGGTATTAAAGGGGCCTCTACAGGTCATAAGCGCTGTAGGCCTCCTGGCCCTGGTTTCACCTATTGGCCAAGATTTTGCTCTCCCTAGACAGCTCCTTACACCAAGTCCACTCACCCCTCTTTCTGATGTTGTGTTCCTGGTGTGACTCTTTTGGTCTACTCTTCACCCTTCTGTACACTACTATTTACATTTTATGTACATAACTGGTTTCTGTTTACATTTTATACTTACTGCACCAAATCTCCATACCTGGACGGGGGTTGATCTTGTGTGCTGCCAGTAGATCTACGCACTACTGGTGTGGATGTCTCAGGTAATGTACTGAATATAGGTAAGTCAGGTAAGCGTCTGCATGGCCTTAGTCTCACTAAAGGATTAGCAGGTGCACTGATTGTAGGATCTTCTGGTTCTCTGACAACAAGTGTTTCTTCCTGAATTTCCGAATGGAGTCTTGAACTCTTGGTTCTTCTCATGGTTGATAGAAATGGAATACAGGGACTATTACTGCTCCTTCATGTTGAGGCCAATCCTCAGGGAAGTCTCTGAGTATTGTAGAAATTACTTTTTCTTCTGGTTCTTTGCATTGAGTGATAGGTTCATAGGACTCTTCTGCTTTCTTTTCTCAGGGTTCATGGATTTTCAATGCTTCGGGGAAATTCTTTAAGTGGTCTCTTGATACTGTTTAAATTGTTTTTCCTCCATCTTTACTGATTAAGCATAATTTGGAGTTGTCAAAGTTGGAGTGCAACATAGTATATGGTTCTTGTTCCCACTGGTTATCAAGTTTATGTTTTCTTCTTTTTCTTTTTAGCACAATACTTCCAGGTAATATGGGTTCTGCTGGTGCACTCTTGTTGAAGTCTCTTTCTTGTTTTTGTCGATCTCTTTGGAGATTATCTTCAACGCAGGCTTGGACTAATTTGTACCGTTCCAGACGATTGATGTTCCAGTCAGAATTGTGAGTATCTGCTTTTGGTTCGATGACTCCCATTTCCAAGTCTACTGGTAGTTTTCCAGAGCATGCTCTCATGAGGCAAGCCGGTGTACAGTTAGTTGAACTCACAGGAATGTGATTGTACATGTCCACGAGATCAGGCAGTTTTTCTGGCCATTGGCTTCTTTCTTCTAGAGGTAATATCTTCAACATGTCAATGACAATGTTATTCATCTTTTCACATAAACCATTTGATTATGGATGGTATGGCGTGGTTCTTATCTTCTTACACCCATAAAGATGTCAGAATTCTTGAAAGATTTCAGCTTCGAATGCAGAACCTCTATCAGTCAGAACTTGTTCTGGATAACCCAATGGTGTACAAAAACGGCTTGAGAGGTCTTTGCAGCTGTTGTAGCGTAAGGTCTTTCACTGGAGCTACCATCATGAATCTTGAATAATGGTCTACCATGGTTAAGGCATAGATATAGCCTGTTCTGCTTGGAGTTAGCTTCACGTGGTCCGAAGCTACTATCTGGAGTGGTTGCGTTGTTACAATTGATTGAAGTGGTGCCCTTTGACTTTCTTGATCTTTCCTCCGCAGGTTACATGGTCCACAGTCTTTAGGCTGCCTTCAGACTTGCAGATGCATCTGCAGCGTTTTGCAGATGCATCTGCAAGCATCTGCATGCAGACCGCGGCCCCTATGTTTATAATGGAGCACACGGCGGTCTGCAGATGCTTGCAGACCGCCGTGCGCTCTCATTGCCCGCCATTAGTGATCTGTGCGCACACGGATGCCTGCGTACAGATCACACACTGTCGCCCGCACCAGGGACGCAACATCTCGCGTCCATGGTGCGGGATGTGTGTGATTTGTGCGCAGGCATCCGCGTGCGCACAGATCACTAATGGCGGGCTATAAGAGCGCATGGCGGTCTGCAAGCATCTGCAGACCGCCGTGCGCTCAATTATAAACATAGGGGCCGCGGTCTGCATGCAGATGCTTGCAGATGCATCTGCAAAACGCTGCAGATGCATCTGCAAGTCTGAAGCCAGCCTTACACCATCTTTCTATGGATCCTCTCATGCCAACCCAATAGAATCTGTCTTTCAGCATCATCTCCAACTTTTTCCACCCGAAGTGTCCTGTTTGACTATGATAAGCAGTTAACACCATCTGAATGTCTTTTCAGCTTACCATGATATGCCAGACCATTTCATGGGTTCTGGGATTGATGTATCTTCTGCAGAGATTATCCTGGTAAATGAATAGCTTACTCCTTTCATTCCACAGATGTTTTGCTTCTGTTGGAGGTTTTGAAGGTAATTTGGAGGACTCCTGAGTTATCAGTCCTTTGACCAAGTTGATGGCTGGGTTGCTGTCTTGGGATTCCTTCCAACCAAAATGCGGTAATGGGTTCACTATTCTCTCAGGGGTTTCTGTGAAGGTTTGGGAACACTGTGACGCTCTGAGTTGATGGAAGGCGGGTAGCTCTACCTCTTCAAGCTTATCCTCATCTTCTCCTATGTCAGCTAAGTGAGGCATCCTAGACAAGGCATCAGCGTTGACATTGTTATGGTCAACTGGTAATTTGACAATCTGGCCATCCAGCGTTGTTCCATGGCACCTATTTTGCAGTTTCCAAGTGTGTTAAGGGATTGTTGTCCGTAAAGGCAGTAAACTTGCTAGATGCCAAGTAGTGTTTGAATCTTTCAGTGTCAGCCCAGACCAAGGCTAGGAACTCCAGCTTAAATGAGCTGTAATGAGCTATAATTTTCAGGGTTCCTTTCTGTAGGGCGAAGCTTTCTGCTAGCATAGGAGATCACTCTTTCTCTGCCCTCTTGCTTTTGAGAGGGTACTGCTCCTAACCCCACATTGCTGGCATCGGTGTACAGCAGGAATCGTAGGTTGTAGTCAGGGTAAGCCAGGATCTCTTCGCCTGTCAGGGCCTCTTTCATCTGCTGGAAGGACTCTTCTTGTTCGTTTTGCCCCACTCGAATGGAGGTTCCCTGGACTTGCCTTTCTTGGGTTGGCCTCCTACCGTGTTTCCCCGAAAATAAGACACCGTCTTATATTAATTTTTGGTCCAAAAGTTGCACCATGTCTTATTTTCGGGGGGAGTGCCTTATATTAAGCATCATCCACTATCCCTCTGTAGCCCCCCCATCATCCTCCACTATCCATCTGTAGCCCACATCATCCTCCACTATCCCTCTGTAGCCCCCATCATCCTCCATTATCCATCTGTAGCCCCCATCATCCTCCATTATCCATCTGTAGCCACCTCATCCTCCACTATCCCTCTGTAGCCCCCCATCATCCTCCACTATCCCTCTGTAGCCCCCATCATCCTCCACTATCCCTCTGTAGCCCCCATCATCCTCCATTATCCATCTGTAGCCCCCTCATCCTCCATTATCCCTCTGTAGCCCCCCATCATCCTCCAACATCCCTCTAGCCACACACACACGCACACAGTCAAACACACACACAGCCACACACACACAGTCAGACACATCACTGGAGCCTGCTGGAGCTTACTGCCGCCGCCGCCACTTGATATCACCCGGTATGTACAATGGCTGCGGCAGAGGCAGCTGAGTAGGTGAGTATGATTTTTTTTTTTTTTGCCTGCCTGCCACGTTCTATTTTTTGGGGGGGGTGCCTTATATTAAGCACCCTGGCCAAATCCCCGGGGTGCCTTATTTTCAGGGAAACACGGTAGGAGGTTTGGTAAGGGAGCAGCCTTCTTCGTGTACTCCTTGATGAAACTCCTGTAGTATCCCACCAATCCCAGGAACTGACTTACTTCCTTGAAGGTCTTTGGTTCTGGCCATTACCTTGTCTGGGTCCGGTGCCACTCTGAGCTGACTATGTGTCCCAGGTACTGGACTCTTGGCTTTCACAGGTGGCATTTGGATGGTTTTAGCTTCACCCCATACTTGGATAATGCTTCAAATACCTCTGCTAGATGAGTTAGGTGTTCTTCATTAGGTTTTTGAATAAACTATGACATCATCTAGATCAGGGGTCCCCAACCTTTTTTGCACCGGGGACCGGCTTCATGCAAGACCGTTCTTCCAGGGCCTGGTGGGGTGGGGCTTTGAACTTATGGGGCGGGGCTATGGAGAAGGGGTGGAGTTTACTACCCTGTTTCCTCAAAAGATGCGCTACATATTTTTATATACGGTAGTATAATGCAGCGTCACAGCCCTCCACATTGTATAATGCAGCCTCACAGCTCTCCATATAGTACAAGCCAGCGTCACATCCCTCCATAAAGTATAATGCAACCTCATATCCTTCCATATAATATAATGCAGCGTCGCATCCCTCCATATAGCATAAATTCTCCCCCCACACACATTGCCCCCTCTATAACACCCGCACACACACATTGCCCCTTGTATAACCCCCCCACACACAGACATTGCCCCTTGTATAACCCCCACACACACACAGACATTGCCCCTTGTATAACCCACACACACACAGACATTGCCCCTTGTATAACCCCCCCACACACAGACATTGCCCCTTGTATAACCCACACACACACACACACAGACATTGCCCTTTGTATAACCCCCCCCACACACACACAGACATCCTCCGGACTGAGTACCCCAGCACAGGGGACCGGGTTCCGCAATCACGCATGGTTGGTGGAGCGGGTCCGGGGGTTACAAAAGGGACTTCATCAGGCCATACCCAGTGAACATGGAGTGCATTGGGATCCCGTTCTCCCTCCTGACGCACATGTCACATCGCCATTGGACTCTGTGGCTGGTGTTCCTGCCTTGGCCGCTGGGAGGCGCCGGATTCCTTCGGCTGATGGTGCCGGTAATAGGAGGGCCTTGTCCTCATATGGACCTGCTCCTTCAACGTCGGCCTCTGTCGCTGAACGCCGCCATGTTTCTTCTTTGAGTGATGTTGGTTGCAGAGTAGCAAGCCCTGCAGAGGTGTCTGATAGGCGCAGCCTTCATTCTTCTGTCAGAGGTGGGGTGGTTGGTTCAAGTCGTGCATCACCATCTGGCCTGGTTCTAGGGGCGGTCCAGATGAGATCATCAGGCTGTGAGCTCCAGCCTATGGGAGGTAACCGTGCCCTTCAAATACATTGGAGCCTGTCTTGCAGGCCGCCAGAAATAGTTTTGGTTCCCCAGTGATATAGTGTGTGTTTGGTTTTGACTTTGACCTTTGCCTGGATTTTCGACTCTGCTACCGCCTGACGATTTTGTACCTTAGCTGCCCTCTCGGTTTTGACTCGGACTCCTGACTACGTTCTTCGGATCCTGATTTTTCCCTTCCTGGCGACCTCCCTGCTCTGCTGCTCATAATAGGCAGCTACCCCCTGGGCTCCGCTGTAATTCCAAATCCCTGTATAGGGGTTAAGGGTCTCGGGGTTTCTCGGGGTGCTGCCTTACCAGCAGCTCAGCCTCACAGCGGATGGTCGTCACAGCACATAAGTCACTCGATCCCCGGTACACAGATCCCTACCCGGGTGGCTTACTGGTAGGTGGACCTCAACGTCAGCCCGGTAAACGAATATGTCCTAACTTGCTCCGGGCTCTTTAATAAAGCCCCAGCCTTGTGGAAGGCGGTCACTGCTCCTTCCTGGTGTGGGGCCTGGTGGGTGGATTGGGCTTTACGGGCTTCAGCCTTGGCCTGGATGTGTTGCTCTCTTTTACCCTCTCCGCTCCTCGGCGTCTGACTCCCACCGGGCAATGCATCGCCTCCTATGCTCTTCCCAGGGTACTACCTCCACTTGGTCTCGACCCGACACTACCTCCCCTCGGAATCGCATCAAAGCCCCGCCGGGGTTCTCTCAATAGCAAACCGTCCGCTCCCCATGGGCCTCCTGGGACGGTGATTCTAAGGTCAGGGGGTCGGCTAGGCCCGTCTCGGGATCTGGAGTGTTTTCCCAGGCTTGGCTGGTGTGCGCCGGGCCAGGACTAAGGAGATGAAGGGAGTCTATTAGGATTAAGGGACTTTCGTCCAGCAGTAGGGCAGCTGTCGTACCTGTCCCGGGACTGGGCTCCACTTCGTCCTCCTTTATCTTCCAGGTCGGGAAAACAGGGCATGACACCACCCATCGCGCGGTTGCCTTATCCACAAGCGACTGCCACCATTGTTCCATGGTTGCAAGGTGGGCTCGTTCTAGCTGGCGACTTAGCTCGGTGACCTCCTCCGACAGAAAGGTGGGATTCATCTCCGGCATTTGGATGGCCTCTGGGGAACCGGTGGAGTCCGCTCCTTCCACCCCGCGCTCTGCCATCTTTGGTGACTCTGGGATCCCTAACCTCCCGCCACTTTCTTTGCTGCTCCTCGTGTCTAAGTCTTTCTCTTCTCCCTCCCTTCGTGGGTGTCTCCGTTTCTCGTTGTCGTCGGCAATCACACCTTTGGACAGGATTATACAGTCTTTGGGTCTGCCCTCCCAACTTTTGGAGAGTGGGACGGGTGTAGGCCATTTTTCGCGCCTTGTGCTGGCCTGGCCCACGATGAGGGACTGTGGCACGTCCCTTTGCCAGGACATGTTTTCAGTCTCTTAGGGCCACCATTGCTGAGGCCCAAAAATACAGTCCATAAGGCACACAAAACCCCGTTTTACCAGGTCGGTAGATCCTGTTCGTTACGCCATAAAGCTGACTCGCCCCTGGCGGGGTCCGTGGGGTACTTACAACTGGGCCCTCCCGATGTCGTCGGGGGCTGCAGGATGTCGCGGTGGCGTGACCCGGTCTGTGGTCCCCTCGTCGGGCGATCAGTTAAAAAGGGGAAGTTGAAAAAGGGATAAAAAAAATATGAAAACAAAATAGTTTTTGTCATGACGCCACCCGTGGAATGCGGCCTGTATAGCCGCTGCTGCATTAGGATACTCTGGGGATGATAGGAGTAGCAGCAAAAATGGTACAGCTCTCCACGGAAAGAGCGGGTCCCCAGAGCAACCGTACAGTCTGTGGATGTGGGGTACAAGGTTTAGTGTACGAAATAACTGACAGACATGGGGGGGTAACAGTCTCCTTTACCTTTACTTGTGTAAGTAGCAGGTTCATCCAGGGCACAGTTCACAAGTGATGTTAGGGGTCCGGACCCTGGAAGCAATTTCAGGTTTTCCACACCTGGCAAGTTCTGAGGCCTCCCTACTGTGCTGGCCCTGGCTGCTTGAAGCTGTGCTGTGACTTTCTCCTCTCTTGTCTGTCCTGGCCATGTGACAGGTGGCTTGAGCTCTATTTATGTTCTCCTCTCTCACTATGTCTCCCTGAGTTCTTTGATGCAGCTGTGTCTCCTGGCCTTTTTGGTGGGCAAGCAACTTGGAATCACCCGCCCTCTGATGTTGGTTGCTGGGAATAAAGTCCCTTACGACCTCGGACTCCGGTGTCCGTTCTACGCTTGGTGATGGGGCAGGCTGGCTCTGCTCCACTTCCCATACCTTCTCCTCCACTTCCTCAGACCCTCACCTACGGGTCCCTTACACTGGCTAGTCAGTTTCCTCGGACGGGCCTCTATACAACTCCCAACAGTAGGATGTCTTCTACAGTCTTCCTAGGAACTGAACTGCATCACCCCGCCCCCAGACCAGAATTTATAGGGGACCTGCCCTGAACTCAGGTTTAAAGCTCCCACTTCTGGCCTGGAGTTGGGAAGGTGTTGTGTGTGTTTGTGTTTCGCCTAAGTTGAGTACCTTTCCTTGCTTCCAAGCTTAGTTTTGTGGCAACCGGACCCTGGGGCGCCACATTATGCCCCACCACACACAGGTGGGACGACTATCAGTTTTGTGGAGTATTACCGAAAAAATTAGTCAGGTAGGTCAGTGACCTGTTTAGGCTTACTGGGCCAAATAAACTCAAAGCTCATGCAAGCGCTCCCATCAATGTTATGCCCCGCCACATACAAGTGGGACAACTATCATTTTTGTGGAGTATTATAGGAAATAATAGAGAGGTAGGTCAGTGACCTGTTTAGGCCTACTGGGCTGGATAAAGTCAAAGCTCATGCAAGCACTCCCATCAATGTTATGCCCCACCACCACAGGTGGGAAAACTATCAGTTTTGTGGAGTATTACAGGAAATAATAGAGAGGTAGGTCAGTGACCTGTTTAGGACTACTGGGCTGGATAAACTCAAAGCTCATGCAAGCGCTGCCATCAATGTTATGCCCGGCCACACACAGGTGGGACGACTATCAGTTTCATGGAGCATTACCGAAAAAACTAATCATGTAGGTCAGTGACTTGCTTAGGCCTAGTAGGCCTGATGAACTCAAAGTTCATGCAAGTGCTTCTATCAATGTTATGCCCTGCCACACACAGTTGGGAGTGACAACTATAAGTTTTGTGGAGTATTACAGGAAGAACTAGTCAGGTAGGTCAGTCACCTGTGCAGGCCTAGTGGACAGGGGAGATTGACCAAACAATGCTTTTAAGGGCCCAAAAATTGTTCATGTGTATACATCACATTTGCCAAAACCTGGTTTGATGCCCATAACCAGTTTACGCAAACAGTAAGGGAGATGTAATAATCACTGCTTTTAGCACCCAAAAATGGTGGATGTGAATACAGCAAATTTGTTAATCACTGGTTCGATGGACAAAAAGGTTGAATATTCAGAAACAGGGGCAGGAGTGACAGGGATAGGTATTGAGCTTCGACAGCCCTACTCAAGTCAAGCAACAAACACCAAGGAAATCCCAACAACAGTCTCCATTTTTCAAAAAAATTAGGCACAGCCACCAC
Organism: Allobates femoralis; assembly: GCA_033576535.1. Classification (NCBI taxonomy): domain Eukaryota; kingdom Metazoa; phylum Chordata; class Amphibia; order Anura; family Aromobatidae; genus Allobates; species Allobates femoralis. Next base: position 80,080,844 of record JARQOC010000003.1, on the reverse strand, counting down.
TTAAAGGGAACCAACCACCTCAGATCACCCTAATACACAGTTAGTACATGTCCCTGCACCCTAAGGATACCTTTCCAGCACTGTTTTTGTGTAAAATCTTGCATTAGTGTAACTGATATAAAGAGTTTATAAACTTACTAGCCTGGAGACATCTGAGCGTATCCCTCCTTCTGTTATACTTCAGGGCTGTGCATTCATTGCATGGCTGTGCTCCCCCTCCCTCTGTGCAGAGGAGATAACTATCACACCCATCAGGGCAGGGCAGCAGGCACGGAGGGAGGGGGAGCACAGACATGCAATGCACAGCCCTGAAGTATAACAGAAGGAGGGATACGCCCAGATGTCACCAGGCTAGTAAGTTTATAAACTCTTTATATCAGTTATACTAATGCAAGATTTTACACAAAAACAGTGCTGGAAAGGTATCCTTAGGGTGCAGGGACATGTACTAACTGTGTATTAGGGTGATCTGAGGTGGTTGGTTCCCTTTAAGTGGCATCAGTTGAAATATTGAAATGGGGAGTTTAATGCAGCGCATTGAAAAGTGCACAAGCGTTTAGTCTCCCCAGGCTGACACAGGGGTGGAAAAGTCCTTGCAAATCTATGACCTGTTCATCTTGATAAACGTTAGTCTGTCTACACTGTCACTGGAAAGCCGCATGCGCTTATCTGTCAGCACACTACCAGCAGCGCTGAAGACACGTTCAGAGAGAATGCTGGCTGCGTGGCACAACAAAATGTCCAAAGAATGAGTGACGAGCTCAGGCCATTTTTCCAGTTTTGAAGCCCAAAATGCACAAGGGTCCAGTTCTATCCTCTCTAGGTGTTCACTATGTGTCAGACTTGTTCTCTCTTCTGGCGTTGCCAAGGATGGCCTAAAAAAAGGTGAAACAATTCTACAAAATTGCTGTTACCAGATAGACTGTTACTGTTAACGTTTGAGTGATGACGACCCAACGTTCCCCGGGTTGGAAAGTTAGAACTGCGATATTCACTATGTGCACCACTGGTATTTTGGGGAAAAGCAGTACTAAGATTGTGTAAACGCTTCTGTTGATACTCCTGCATGCCTGCGTCCCCTTCCAGGGCAGGCACTATTTGGCCAAATTTACTCTTGTACCGGGATCTAGCAGTGTGGCAACCCAGTGGTCGATATTACTTCAAAATCTAACAATCTGAGGATCATGTTGCAGGTAATGCAGCAAGAAGGCGCTCATGTGTCTTGCGCATCCAGGAGGCCCAAGTCCTTGTTGTGTTGGTGGCGGCGAGGTAACATTCACGCTTGCTTCCTCTGCCCTCTCCCCTCAACCTCGCACAACAGAAATGTGATCAAGATCTCCCTCATCTGCTGAGTCTTCCATGCCCATCACCTGTTCGTCCTCCATTTCTTCCTCTGCTCGTGCACCATCATCAACAGTTTGGCTGATACCTTGCGCCCTCGCTGTTCCCTCTCCCCCACCCTCCCATGCCAGACGCCTTGGTGCTGCCGACCGTCTGGACCTTTGAGATGTTGTTATCCCTTCCGCATACGCCTCCTCCACTACTTCCTCCCCTTCCTCTTGGCCCACCACCTGACTCCAAATACTGGTTAAAGTGTGCTCCAGCATGTAGATGACCGAAATAGTCATGATAATGACATCATCAGCTCTAAACATCTTAGTAGCCATTTCAAAACTCTACAGATGGATACAGAGGACTTTGATCTGAGATCACTCCAGCAGCGTGATTTGTTCCACCTGTGGATCGCGTTGGCCCAGGCTATACGTCATAACATATTGCACCAGGGCTTGTCGTTGCTGCCACAGTCGCTGCAACATGTGCAGAGTGGAATTCCATTGTGTCGGCACATCGCATTTCAGGCAGTGAACTGGCAGGTCAAATGATTTCTGTAGTGATGCAAGTCGTTGAGCTGCGGAATGCGAACGGCGGAAGTGAGCACACAGCGACCGTGCCCTCTGCAGAAGCACATCTAGGCCGGGAAAGTGAGCTAGAAATTGCTGGACGACCAGGGTCAAGACGTGAGCCATACAAAGCACGTGTGTCACCTTGTCCTGGTGAAGGATTGCACCCAGGTTTGCAGCACTGTCGCACACGGCCTTCCCTGGTTGTAGGTTCAGTCGAGACAACCATTGATTAAACTCGGTATCCAGAGCTGACCACAACTCCTCAGCTGTGTGACTCACATTTCCCAGACATTTTGACGTAAACACCACCTGATAGCGTTGAGCCCTGCTGCCATCATAGTAAAGAGGTGTGCTGGATTCCTTCTGCACAATTTGAACGCGTGTCACATTACCAGACAGGCTTTGGGCGCAGCTGAAGGACCTAGAAGAGGTGGAGGAGGCAGAAGCAGTGGAGGAACTTCTACATACAGAGGTTTGATGCACAACCCGTGGGGATGTCAAGACTTTTACCGCAGCCCTTCTCCTGCTGTCACCATAGTCACCCAGTGCCCAGCCAATGCACCCTGACATACACAGAGTTTCTCAAGGAAGTGGTGATGTTGTGTGCAACATGCTGGTGTAGCACAGGCACAGCTTTCTTCGAGAAGTAGTGGCGACGGGGCATCTGGTACTGGGGCACTGCAATGGCCATAAGTTCTCAAAAATCCTCTGTATCCACCAGCTAGAAAGGCAGCATTTCCGTAGCCAACAGCTTGCAGATGGTGAAATTCAACCTCTAATTGTACCTTTACACGCCGCTACCGAAGGTAGCAACAGGTAGGCACCGCACGTGCACGCACGCGTTTTCAACAGTTGCTAACGATACCTGATACCGCAATTACACACCGCCACAAGGTGCTCCACAGAAGGTATTTTCGTTCCCTGGAAGTGCCAACGGGTGCCGCAGGTTACCTTCTGTGGAGCACCTTTCCTCATTTACACGCCGCTACCAGAAGGGAATATGGGCGTACATATTGTGCGCCGTAACTACATAGGCGTGACTGAATTGTGTATTACGCGACGCTCGTACGGTGATTGGACAACGCAATAACATCATGATTGGCCAACCAGCGCAGGAAGGCTGGCTAATACATGACGCTATAGCAAATGTGTAGTGTGACTGGTCAGATCATTAAATATGCCGCCCTGTGCAGGGACAGCCAATGGGTACACAGTAGCCCCCACCAATGATAGCTGATGGGGCGTGGTATACATGACGCTCAAGCACGCCCAGGTATCTCAAATACCGTACCTGTGCCCCGATTACACGCCGCTACCATAGGGTTTATACCTGCTTGTGTTTCAGCACGGCTGAAAGACAGGTATCCAAAGAGACAGGGAGCAACAACCTGAATTACACGCCGCCACTTCACAGTGTTTTGAAGGTAAAAGGTGCAATTGTCTCCGATACCTGCCGGTTTCTACCTTTCGGTAGCGGCGTGTAAAGGTACTATTGGCTTTTGCATGGGTAGGAGGCAATGGTCTTTTACTTGTCCACATCTGAGGGACCGAGGGCTGGCTGCTGTGCTGAGACAGGGTTAAGTATAGTGTCCCAGATAAACTGCTGGTCTGTGAGGGAGGTGCAGGCGGACATATTATGTCGCATTCATAAAAAGGTGGTGCTCTCGATGTCTGACAGCGCTCAACATCAGCAGGTGTTTCCACTTCCAAAACAGCTGACGACCTGTCTATCACACTAGCTGTTGCGGGTAAAGAGGAGGAAGTTCTGTGGCCGAAAGCCTGTCTGACAGCTATCTCCACAGTCATAGAGGATGAAGAAGCTGCAGTTGATGGGCCAGAAGGTGGTTGGCCAGGCCCGCTAGGCCGCATTGTATCACAGTGAGCTTCCCACTGTGACTTATGCTTCATGTCCATGTGATGGTTCATACATGAAGTACTCAAACTATTGATTTTTTGGCCTCTACTCTGATTTTGTTTATAAATTTTGCAGATAACATGAGTTGGGTCATCCTTTGTGATCTGAAAAAAGGCCTAGGCAAGGCAAGGCATAGCGCCCATGCGACCTGCAGAGCCACCACAGCTTCTGCACAGAGGCAGATTTGTGGCTGAGAAAGCAGTTGTTGACATGCTTCTAGGACTCCATCTCTGTCCAGGAAGCCGCAACCTAACCTCATCACTAGCATTCTCCTCCACCTCCTCTGAGGAGCTCATCAACTGTCTGCCTGTGGGTTGACAGTAAGTGGGATCTCCAACCTCATCATCACCCTGTTTGTTCTCACACTCGTCGTCCTCAGAGTCAACCTCTTCCTGCACTGAGGGCAAAGTCAAGTTTTAGTTCCAATCAGGTATCTGAGTCTCATCATCATCTGCCTCATTGTCTCCACCAACAGGGGTTACAGTTTGGGAATGAGGGTCTACATTATGCTCGGACCCTTCATCTGGGTCTGGATCCTACTCAAAAAGATTTTGGGCATCAGTGCAGATTATTTCCTCATCTTGACTCAATGAAGCTTTGGAGCAGACTTCTGATTCCCAGGCTATAGTATGAGTGAACAGCTTTGCAGACTCACTGATCTGTGTTAGCCCATAGTCAGTAGGGTGGCTGGAGACTTGTGAGCTGTGAGGAAGCAAGTGTGATTGGGGTGACACCTCTGAGGACTTGAGTGTTTGTGATGTTGAAGTTTAGGTGGAAGAGAGCCCACTTGATGGAGCGCTTGATATCCATTGCCGCACCTGCTCTTTTTGGGCCTCATCTACAAGTTTTAGCGATCTTCTGCTGCATAAGAAAGAAGCAGACATTTTAGTTTGGCTTGAAGATGGTATTTGTTCAGCAGATGTTTCTGTTACTTTAGCACCTACCCCACGAACACAAAGATTTTTACCCTTTCCAACACGTCTATTCCCCTTTCTCACCATCAGTAGACCATTTACCACTCATCTTTGAGGGTAACTAATTGGCAACTCTGTAGTTGTTGGCACAAAAAAATGGATGTAAAACTAGCAGACCTCAGTGGCCAAACAGTGGTACTACCCTGAATAGATTTTGGTAAGTAGGTTTGGGCAGATGCAATACAAAAGTGTTTTGTGTGCTGTGTGGTGGTAGATTTCAACAGAATACTGGACCACAGCTACCTAGTCAAAAAGTAGTACTGTCCTAAATAAGTTTTGGTAAGTAGGTTTGGGCAGATGCAATTCAAAAGTGTTTTCTGCCCTGTGTGACTGTAGATTTCTTTGCATGTTGATGAAATGTACGGGCCTCATGTAATGTTCTAAATCCTTTAAAGACTCACAAATTAATTTCTCTCCCCTTCATTATGTATTAATGTCTCTCATCCTGCCATATATGGTCCATCTCCTGGAATATGGCCCTTATCTTGGTATATATGTCCCCTGTCCTGGTTTATATGGTCCGCCTCCTCCCATCACCATAGTAGTCGTCCAATTATTATAATGCATCCCCATATTCCTCCATATATTACAATGCATCCTCATAGTCATTCAATTATTATAATAAAACTACCATTATCCTCCATATAATATACTGCAGCCTCACATCCCTCCATATATCATAATGCAGCCTCATATCCCTCCTTATAGCATAATGCATCCTCATAGCCCTCCTCATAGCATAATGCAGCCTCATATCCTCTCCATATAGTATAATACAGCCTCATAGCCTCTCCATATAGTATAATACAGCCTCATAGCCCTCCATATAGCATAATACAGCCTCATAGCTCTCAATATAGTGCAGCTGCAATACTCTCCATATAGTGCAACCTCTAAACTCTCCATATGATGCAGCCTCAAAACCTACCATATAGTGCACGCTCATAACTTTCCATATAGTGCAGCCTCAAAACTCTCTATATAGTGCAGCCTTATATATGCAGCCTCATATCTCTCCATATAGTGCAGTATTATGTATGCAGCCTTATAGCTTCCATATAGTGCTGTATTATATATGCAGCCTTATAGTTCCCAAATAGTGCAGTATTATATATGCATTATATATGCAGCCTTATATCTCCCATATCGTGCAGTATCATATATGCAACCTTATATGTCCCATATAGTGCAGTATTATATATGCAGCCTTATAGCTCTCATATAGTGCAGTATGATATATGCAGTCTTACAGCTCCCATATAGTGTAGTATTATATATGCATTATATATGCAGCCTTTTATCTCCCATATAGTGCAGTATTATATATGCAGCCTTATATCTCCCATATCATGCTGTATTATATATGCAGGCTTATATCTCCCATATAGTGCAGTGTTATATATGCAACCTTATAGCTCCCATATAGTGCAGTATGATATATGCAGCCTTATAGCTCCCATATAGTGCAGTATTATATATGAGAATACAAGGAATTCCAGCGAGTTATTCCAGATGCAAATTTTATTCAACAAAGTGCATAAAACTTCCATCCACTTGGCAAGTAATATGTGCTCAAGCCAAGCTCAAGCTAGTATTATATATGCAGCCTTATAGCTCCCATATAGAGCAGTATTTTATATGCAGCCTTATATCTCCCATATAGTGCAGTATTATATATGCAGCCTTATATCTTCCATATAGTGCAGTATTATAAATGCAGCCTTATAGCTCCCATATAGTGCAGTATTATATATTTAGCCTTATATCTCCCATATAGTGCAGTATTATATATGTAGCCTTATAGCTCTCATATAGTGCAGTATTATATATGCAGCCTTATAGCTCACATATAGTGCAGTATCATAAATGCAGCCTTATAGCTCCCATATAGTGCAGTATTATATATGCAGCCTTATAGCTCCTATATAGTGCAGTATTATATATGTAGCCTTATATCTCCCATATAGTGCAGTATTATATATGCAGCCTTAAAAGCTCCCATATAGTGCAGTATTATATATGCAGTCTTATAGCTCCCATATAGTGCAGTATTTTATATACAGCTTTATAGCTCCCATATAGTGCAGTATTATATATTTAGCCTTATATCTCCCATATAGTGCAGTATTATATATGTAGCCTTATAGCTCTCATATAGTGCAGTATTATATATGCAGCCTTATAGCTCCCATATAGTGCAGTGTTATATATGCAGCCTTATAGCTCCCATATAGTGCAGTATTATATATGCAGCCTTATAGCTCACATATAGTGCAGTATGATATATGCAGCCTTATAGCCCCCATAGTGTGCAGTATGATATATGCAGCCTTATAGCTCCCATAGTGTGCAGTATGATATATGCAGAGCTCCCATAGTGTGCAGTATGATATATGCAGCCTTATATATGACCCCCCCATTCTCTGGCCATATTGCACTCACTTATTAAAAAAAAAATCTGTACTTACCTCTCCTGGTTCCCTCGCTGCTCCAGCGGTCTTCTCTTGCAGAAACTGAGGATTGACTCAGGAGGAGGATGAGGTGCCGCCGGCCTTCATTCCACTATGCACTGCATGAAGCAGGAAGTGGGAGGAGGCGGCACAGTGGAACGCAGGTCAGGAAGATGGCAGGTCAGAGGAGGCGAGATGCGGGAGCAGCAGCAGGAAGTAGGAGGCTTCCCTCCCGGCTCCTCCTCTCCCTGACACAAGGGCCCAATAGCGGCCTGTGTTGCCCCACTGTCACATGGATGTGTGTCCTCGGGGAGATCAGCATGCACGTCGAACGGCTGGAGGCATGGGTCGGGTTCCATATAGGTCGGGGCCCTGTCGCAGCTGCGACCCCTGCGACTGCGACCATTATGCTTGGTACTACTCTAAATAGGTTTTGGTAAGTAGGTTTGGGCAGATGCAATAAAAAAAGTATTTTCTGAGCTGTGTGTCGGTAGATTTCAACAGAACACTGGATCACAGCTACCTACCCAAACAGTGATACTACCCTAAATAGGTTTTGGTAAGTAGGTTTGAGCAGATGCAATACAAAAGTGTTTTCTGCGCTGTGTGGCAGCTGATTTCAACAGAACACAGGACCACAGCTAACTATCCAAATACTGCTACTAGCCAAAAAGGATTTGCTTAGCTAGATGCAGTAAAAAAAGGCTAGTAAACACAGGAGGTGTAGTTTCTTCAAGACAGTGCTACATCAGTGCCTGACACACACTGCTACTAGCCAAAAAGGATTTGCTTGGCTAGATGCAGTAAAAACAGGCTAGAATACACAGGAGGTGTAGCTTTCTTCACAACAGTGCTACACCAGTGCCTGGCACACACTGCTATTAGCCGAAAAGGATTTGCTTAGCTAGATGCAGTAAAAACAGGCTAGAATACACAGGAGGTGTAGCTTTCTTCACAACAGTGCTACACCAGTGCCTGGCACACACTGCTATTAGCCAAAAAGGATTTGCTTAGCTAGATTTGGCCAGATGCTGTAAAAAATGCTTGCACAGCACTGGAACAGGCCTGCCAGGCACACAGTGCTTTTAAGCCCTAAAAGGGCTGTTCTTGGAAGTAGTCCCTAAATTTACTATCTCTCTATCTAACTTGGAATAGAATCGCTATCTAGCTTTGTAGCGCACACAGCTGCACTACAGAGCTGAGCTGAGCTGAGCTCCAACACTGATAAAATGGCGAGGAGGGAAAATGTCCAGTTCTTATATGGAAAGGACATGTCACATACCCAACCAATGACACAAGCCCTTGTGTGCAAAAAGAATACTTTGCTCTATGGGTGCTGTTAGGCTGGCAGACCAGACCACCGACAGTAAGTGCAGGAGGGACAAAAAAAAGGGAGATCTGCATTATTTGACCACAGACTTGTCCCAGCCCTCCCCCTCCTGCCCACTATTAATAGACACTAAAACTCATAATAGCCAAAAACAGGTCGAATTTGAAATTGGCGAACATGTTCGATCAAACATCTTTCATCTCTATCAGGGAGGTCTACTTACAATCTCTTTAGCCTGAATGCGGACAGGGCGTATTAGTTGCAGATTGCTAAGTAGATTTTGTAGCAGCCAAATTTGAAGTAATAAAATACTAGCAATGTAGATGAGATTTATAGTGAACCTGACACCAATCCACGAGCACCATGTATCAGCCATTTGCTGTATGTACTCAGGTATATTTGACTCTGAAACGCTGCTGAATCTGTGACAAGACTTGAAAATTGCTGTTCACAGATGTCTCCATCCAATGTCACTGAAAGTTATTTTGGAAAAAAGAGTGGGCAATAATTTCATCCTCTAGATGTGTAAAGAAAGACCCCAAAAGATTTGCAGCAGTAATTGTAGTTACAAGAGGTCCTACTCTCTTGATTTCTCCGCTCAGTGTGCCTTGGACACAATGAGTAATAGTTTGCTTCACTATAGAATTAAGGTGTTCTGAGCTGTCAGTTTGATGAGTGATAGGCTATGTTCACACACAATTTGCGTTTTTTTTTTAGCACTCTTAAAAACACTTGCGTTTTTTTAAGAGTGCTAAAAAATGTCCCTTGTGTGTCTGAAAGGATTTGCCACGTTTTTGGACTTAGTCATTTTTTCACCAAAAACGCAGGCAAAAACGCAAGCGTTAACGCAGGGTGCATAAATGTGCCTTTTAAAAACGCATGTGATTCCCATAGGGCCCCCATGTTAAAAAAAACGCATGTGCGTTTTTTCAAAAACGCATGCGTTTTTTTAACATGGGCCCCTATGGGAAACGCATGCGTTTTTGAATGGCACTAAAAGGTACTAATGTACCATGCGTTTTTGCATGCGTTTCCCATAGGGCCCCATGTTAAAAAAACGCACATGCGTTTTTTTACAGCACCCAAAAACGCTGCATGCAACGTTTTTTGGACTAGGGGTAAAAAACGCAAATGGAGCTGAAAAACGCAGCTACACTCAAATGTACCCTGCGTTAACGCACCTGCGTTTTTTTTAACGGCCCAAAAACGCAGAGATGGTCAAAAAAACGCATGTGTGTGAACATGGCCATAGTCTTGTCGTCCAATCAAGTGCAGGGGCATACTAAGTTGTCGGTGTGTTGATTGACATCTCAGTCATCCAATGAGACTGAGAGGTACTAGGCTTCTTCAGGTGTTCCCTGTTCACTGTTATTGCCCAGCTACTTAGCCGAGCAGTTAGTCCCAGACCACTGACAGTCGTAGTATGTTGCTCATTAGTGCATGTTGGCCTCGCTTACCTGTGCTCTATATTTTGATCTATTTCTGCCAGACCTTGGATTTACTCTGACCATCTTTGCCTTGTCCCTTTGCTCTATTCCGCTATCTTCCTGGTATTCTGAGCCCATACTGTCACCTGACTATACTTTTGTCTAACCCCTTAGGTTGGCTTCACATTGCGGGTCAGATTCGATCCGAGGCTGTCAGGGGTGAACCTGACAGCCCCGGATCAGGTCAGCACACAGAACCGGAGAGCTAATATGCCCTCCGGTCCGGTGTGCTGCCGCCCACAGCTGCCACCACTGATGAATCAGGACTGCGGCTGGCACGGAGCTAGCCGCGGTCCTCAAGCAACAGCGGCGTGCAGCTGCAGGTGTCCGGTTCCCGGATCCTCCTGGACCGGGGCAATCCGGCCCCATAGGCTCCCATGTTAGGGAGCGCCGGATTGCCTTGGATCCGGGAGAATCTGAGCGAATCCAGCCAAATCCGGGCGAATCTGGGAGTAGCCAATTAGAGGAGATATTCTCCTCTCGGACACAAAAACGTTGCAAACATCTGATGTCTCCTCGGACCCCATTTTACTGTACTGAGCATGCTCAGTACAGTAAAACTGCTCCTGGGTGCACAAGGGTTAAATAAAAAAGTTTATGCTCACCTCCCCCCGAGCCCCCGCCATCTTCCTAAAGGCATCCGGTGGCTCCCGCAGGCTGTAGAGGTCTTCTTCTTCATGTGTAAAGGACCTGCGGTGATGTCACAGTCATGTGACCCGCCGGTTACCATGGTGGAACCCGCGGTCACGTGACTGTGACATCACCGCAGGTCCTGAACACATGCAGAAGACCTCTGCAGCCCGCGGGAGCCACCGGAAACCTTCAGGAAGACGGCTGGAGATGGCGGGGGCTCGGGGAGAGGTGAGCATAAGTTTTTTTTTTTGTTTTTTTTTTTTCAGCCCAGAGGCGCCGATTTTATGCCGGAATTGGGTGCCTATTTGGCACCCGATTCCAGGCATCAGAAGGGAGCCGATGCTGTCCGATTTATATCGGACAGCATCGGCTCCCTAAAATCCGTAATGTGAAAGTAGCCTTAGTCCACAATGTGCTGTCCTGAGCCCAAAACGTTTGACTACCCTTCCCCATGGCTTGTCCTTGCAGTGACTAATATCGCACCTACCAAGAATTGACTCAGGGGACTGAATGCAAATGCCCATCACAATTTTTAGATAAAAAAATGTTTACAATATTTATAAAACCATGTATCATTTTCTTTACACTTCACAAATACTTGCTACATTGTGTTGGCATATCACATAAAATCCTAATAAAATACATTTAAGTTTGAGGGTGAATCATAAAAAAAACTGGAAAAGTTCACAGGGTATGAATAATTTTTCAAAGCACAATCTCTGGATGTGTGTGTGTCTGTATGTGTCTTATATGTATTGTCCATGTAGCAGAGCTCTGTGTGTGTGTCTGTATGTGTATTATATGTATTGTCCATATAGTAGAGCTGTGTGTATGCGTCTGTATGTGCATTATATGTATTGTCCATGTAGCAGAGCTGTGTGTGTGTATGTAGTTTACATGTAGTGTTCATGTAGCAGAGTTGTGTGTTTGTATGTGCATGTAGAAGGGCTACAGTATGTGAGTAGTATGCATGTAGCAGAGCTCTGCGTGTCTGTATGTGCATGTATTGTGCATGTAGCAGAGCTCTGTATGTAGTGTGCAGGTAGCAGAGCTGTGTCTATATGTTTATAAAGCAGAGCTGTATGCGTCTGCATGTGCATATAGCAGAACCATGCATGTCAATTGGCATAGCAGAGCTTTGTGTGTCTAATATATAATTTGCAGAAAGACACAATAGACTTATTGCCTCCATATTCTACCCTAGTACATTAAAATTAGTGATAATGACCCCTCCCTTTTACACCGCAGGGAAGCTTTAATTAATGGGAAGAAAGTTTTCCTATATTCAGCTGTTTAAACTTGAGGTGTGGCTTAAGGAGCGGACATGCAGCTGCAATGAGGGATGGTACAGTGTTAAAAGGGCCCACTGAGACTATTTTGCCCAGGGCCGCCAAAACCTGGAGCTGACCCTGCTCCAAATCATACAGAACGAAAGCCTAGGGGCGTAACTACAATAGAAGCAGGGGTTGCAATCGCATCCGGGCCCTGGAGCTTAGGGGCCACATAAGTTCCTTTGGACTATAGAAAAAGACCATTACTATTAAAGATTTGCAATAATTGGAGGCCTCGTTGGAGCTTTTGCATCGGGGCTCATGAGTTTCAAGTTACACCACTGCTAACACCTCCTGTTCCCTTTGTTTGCTATCCTTTGACTATCAGGTAGATAAATAAATGATCAATCTTCTGACACAGTTATAGACCAAAGTGCACGTGCAGATCCTGTGTACAGATAGCGGATTATCTCTGTTATGAGACGTTTGCTCTGCTTCTTGGCAACGCTATTAGATGAAGCCATTGATCATCCTGGAGTTAAAACATTGCAGGTATTGTACTGATTAAAGGGGATGTCACACGCGTCGATATCGCTGTCAATGTCGCTCGTACATCACGGATTTTCAGTCGCTCAAGCGACGTAAAAGTGACGCAGGAGCGACATTGAAGCGTGTGACCAAGCGATGCAACCAGCGACATGTCGCTGATCGCCGATCGAAGGTTTCACTGCCAGACGTAAAACCTGTCGCTCATCGCTCAGTAGACCTTGTGCATCGCTGCGTGTGACACTAAACTCAGCGACGTATTTTCTATTTTGACAACGTACAAGCGACTAAATAAAATCGCTCGCAAGATGGCGACATCACCGCATCGCTGGGTCATATTGACGCGTGTGACATCTTACCTGCGATAATTCCACATCGCTCAGGCGATTAATAAAATTTGTGACGCATGAGCGATATCGCGGGCGACATTGACACGTGTGACAGGCCCTTAATGTGTCAAAAGGATAAGGCGCCATACATCACGCTGTACGGAGATGTTATAGAGCCACCGCAGGGGTGCAAAGGGCTGACATCACCTACTGTATGCCTCCTATTAATTTATATTTTACTCGCTTATGTGGTGCCCCTGCGGATCGGTCACCACTGATCGGTAAGTCCAGTCACCCAAACACATACCCAATACACTCAGATCCCAAAACCAGGGACTCTATGCCCAGTAACGGGATGGCGGGAGGAGACAAGAGGAGTGTTAGGAAGTTAGACAGGAAGGAGGGAAGCAAAACCAGAAAACACCACAGGAAGTTTTTCAGTTGGTTAGTCAGTCTAGTCTAGTCCAGGAGTCAAGTTCAGTCAGAAGGAGAGAACACCATCATTACACATGACTGAAAGGACACGGACTCGGCAGCCTGTACCACCATGAGGCTTGTCCGGGTCCCGGGCTGCAGACCGTAGAGAGACGGAAGGAATCTTAGGGGCACAGGTAGTGAGCAATCCATTTGTGTGCCCGAATTAGCGAATTAACGTGAAAGCTGAAGGACTGGGCAGTGAACCAGGGTGCCGGGTCTGAGGTGGCCTGAAAGCTCCAACCACAATATTGGTCGGTTGCGGGGTCTTTATGTCCCATGATCCAACAACGGTGCAGCGAAGAGAGGGCCGCCGTACTAGGACCAGGGGACCAGGCAGGTCTCCCAACAAAGGCCCATAGCTTAGGAACACAAAAGGGAATGATCTGGACTAGCCATTCTGGCTGCTAAGAGACTACCGGAGTCGCCACTGCACTGTCTTGTAACTTAAACATCTGCTGAGAAAGCAAGTAAGCCGGATTGAAGCTCAGCACTGTGTGAGACTGTTATTTTTGCGCCTTAGGAGAGGTAGACTGAATCGCCGAGTTGGCAGCAGGAGCCTGCCCAAGAGTGACTCTGATCTTTGTTGCACAGCCAGCCCGACGCCGCTGGCATCCCTGCACCCCGAATGAATCCATCACTTCCATAGACTTTACGGTTGCCCTGGGGATCCGGTCTTCCTGTAGATAACTGAACCATCATACTGCTACTCCCATCATCCCCAGAGGTCCCGACTTCAGCAACGGCTATACCGGCCGTATTCCATGAGTGGTGTCACGACAAAAACCTCTTTATTTTTATTTTTATTTTCATCCACTGTTCAACTTCCACTTTTTAACTGATCGCCTGATGAGGGGATCACTGACTGGGTCACGCCACCGTGACATCCCGCAGCCCCTGACGACATCAGGAGGGCCCGGTTCAGAGTCCCCCACGGTCCCCGCCTGGGGCGAGTCACTTATATATCGCCATCAATTTTCACAGCGCTTTACACACATTATCCTCACTATCCCTATTGGGGCTCACAATCTAAAACCACTATCTGCCTTTGGAGTGTGGGAGGAAACTAGAGAACCTGGAGGAAACTCACCAAACACAGGGAGAACATACAAACTCATTGCAGATGTTATCCATGGTGGGATGTGAACAGGACCCCAGAGCTGCAAGATTGCAGTGCTAACCACTGAGCCACCGTACAGTGCTTACCACTGAGCCACCATGCAGTGCTAACCACTGAGCCACCATACAGTGCTAACCACTGTTTATTTTTTATAGAAGTATCTACTATATTGTTGTCTAATGGCCACTTCCGTCTGAGGCCGAAATCGCGTGCAGCAGATGGAAGTGGCCAGTATGCAAAAGAGCCCCGGCGCGCAAATTCAAAATTTGTGCGCTGCGCGACTCTCCTCACAGCCCACCCCCCCGCTCCTCCTGCCCGCGCTCCCTGCGCCCCCCCCCCCCCCCCCCGCTTCTCCATAGTAAAAGTAAAAATAAAAAAACCTCAGTGAGGATACTTACCTGTCCACCGGCTCGCTCCGACCCCCGGCACTGGTACCCGCCGCCTCGCGCTGTTTTCACCCATCTTCTCCAGCCAGCTACAGAATCGCACTCTGTAGGTAGTACAGCGGTCATGTGACAGGGTGGGCTGATGTGATGTCACACAGCCTGCCCTTTCACATGACCGCTCTACTACAGAATGCGACTCTGCAGCTGGCTGGAGAAGACAGGTGAGAACAGAGGGGGGTGAGGGGGATCCTGCCCTCCACCTCCATCCTGCCTCCCCCGGCTCCATGCTGCCCCCCCCGTCTCCATCCTGCCTCCTTTCACAGGAGTGCTGCCCCGGAGGTCCCAGTCCTGCCTGCGGAGGACTACACCATCTCAGCCGCAATACCACCGACCTCCGGAGGACTGTGGCGGCACTGGTGCTACTTCACCAGGAACTGCAGGTGGCGTCACAACAACTACAAACTGTAAATAATCCCTTGTAAATACCCCCTTTTCAAGAGAACCGTCCCCCGGAATACGGGATCAGGCGCGGCCGCCATTCCCTATGACACAGTTAACCCCTTTCGCCCCTTGATACCCGAGTACCCCACACCCCGGGGCGACACTCCAGTGCCAGGGGAGGAATGGGACCAGTGGGTAGGTTGCCACGGAACCCTGGTCAGAGTTTCCTCTGAGGAGGAACTAGGTTGCAAAAGGGGACTGGCCCCAATCTGACAACAACACTTTAAGGGTATGTGCACATCAGTCGTTTTATGGGCTGGTTATGACCGGTTTCCGTCGGCGGTTCCCGCTGAGTTTTTTTTTTTTTTTTTTTTTTTTTTAAATTCTTTATTTTTCAAATTTTTAAACTTGTACAAAAAAGAAACAAGAGATACAGTTTTGTCAAATCTACAACCTTAGAAGCCACCTGTGTTAATTTCCAGGATGCTTAATATGCAATTACAACGTAACCACAAATGCAAAACACTCTGAACTCTCGGGATAAGCACCCCTATTTACTAAACTGTAGATTGCCACTAAAAGGGCACAATACGTCTTCTGTATTTGTTAGTCCAGAAAGTCTTCCCGCTGAGTTTTATGTTAATTTATGTTAATCTTACCCACCGGTAGGATTAACATGCTAGTCAATGGAGTTTATGAAACGCTGTATACATTACAACGTTTTTCTTCTTGACGATTTCAGTTTATTCACCGGTTTCCGACCGGTTCTCAAAGATAGAGCAAGCGACTTCTTTTCAGCGTTTTTCCAGCGGGTCCAGCTGAACAAGTGCAGCAAAGACCAGTCTGGAAATCGCTAAGGAACATGCCGGGGAAATCGCCAAGAACACGCTGTACGACCGCTAGTAACCCGATCGCAAATCGTTAGCAAAACGCTAACAAAACCAGGGACACTAGCGAGTGCAGAAAACTCAGTTTCTGCTAATCTCCACCGGTTCCCGGTCGTTCTGCAAAGATGCAGAAACGACTGATGTGCACATACCCTAAAGCTGAGCCAGAAAACCGGAGGTGGCTGAGCAGCAGGCTCAGTTACCAACAACTGTGAACAATCTTCAAATCAGTGGCTAGACCTAGGGTCAGAGGACGTATCGCCTGTTGCTAGACAAGGCCCACACCCACCTGCTTGGGACACTGTTGCAAGAAGGCGCAGGGCTCGAGAGGAGAGCAATGAGCGCGGGAAGTCAACCTGGAAAGGCTTACAAAAGGGTGTCTCGGAGAGGTGAACCCGGAACGCCTGGGAACTGACCGTATTGCTGACCCTGAGGACACGGTGCCCCGGCTGGTCTTGTACTGCTGAACTGTGAGTAAAGGTTTAAAAACTGCAATCCTGGTGTCGTCCTGTTATTCCTTGTGCCCTCCTGCACCACTGCCATTGTCCATATAGACTATCACACTAACCTTGGGGCACCGCTCCCCCTGTAAGGAGTTAAAATCCTGGCTGCTGAACCATCTGCCCCAGAGGTCCCAAATCAGCAGCGGCGGTCATCCCTGGTCGAATACCACAGATGGCACCATTAAAAGTCTCCTAAAGCCTCTGTAAATATCCCCCTTCACTGCACGGCCAGGGCCACAGAGCTGGGCCACAGCCATCGTGACCTACTAATGAATCAGCTGGCCCAGCTACTGAGTATCCCCCGGTCCTTACAGCCGTTGCAGATCTTCTTAAAGGAGTTGTAACAGCTTGTCAAGCTGGGAGTATGTATAAAGGTACCGTCACACGCGGCAATTTTGCTAGCAATTTCACTGGCAATTTGCTGGTTGCAGTGAAATCATGGACACATAGTTCCATTTGTACACAGCAACAAAATAGAACACTGTGTCCATGATTTCACTGCAACCAGCAAATTGCCAGTGAAAATGCTAGCAAAATTGCCGCGTGTGACGGTACCTTTACACATACTCGTGGTCATATGACCGCTTAGTCTTGCAGCCAACACTGGAGAATCTGAACAGCACTCACTTTGTGTGATGTGAGGATTCACAAGTCTGTAATCACAGAAAGTAACTGCAAACCTTTATGATAAGCCTGCACAACCAATTTACAAAAGTAAAGAAAATAAGTAAAAATTACCATGTCTTCACATAAATAGGAGACAATAGAAGAGCAGCTTGGTCTCAAATTAGGGTTGTTGTTTTTTGTTTTTTTTACAACATATATTTTTTAAGTATTATCCTTTTTATTACAAAAAAATTTACTGCAGTGCAATCAAGTTCCACTAGGTGGTGAATTTGTCTGTCCTTGATACTGAACAGCCACAGTCATCCCATTACATGGTTATGGACATGGCCTCTGCAGCATAAATAACAAGGAAAAATGAGCAAATACCCGAAAAATAAGTAGAAGTAAAATGCTATAGTGCATAAAAATAATCAATAGTGTACTTGATGACAATATTTTGATCAAAAAAATGTGCAAACCTCCCACCATGAAAATGAGCCGGACATTATTTAATGTGTATAGCCTCCTACTGCTGGTGCACGTTGCAGGACACATGTAAGGTTTTTTACTGCTAGGTAGGGACCGTCCTAATGGAGTCACCTTGTCACGGTTGGATGGCTTGCACATTTTTTTGATCGAAATAATGTTACCAAGTACACTGTTAATTATTTTTATGCACTATAGCATTTTACTTTTACTTATTTTTAGGGTGAGTGGAGCTGCATAGAAACACAAGCACCTGACGCGCTTCCATTCAGAGAGGCAGGGGCCGTTCCAGGTGAGTGATGCAAGACTCATGTGAATATCTCGCATGCATTTCGCATAGTGTGTCTCCAGGATTACAAAAAGTCTAGCTCCTTTCTGAGCTCTCCTAAATCTGCAGCAAAGCAAAGTGTGACTATCACAACTACTGCACCCAGTAAGCCAAGTGAAAAATAGAACCAGGGTCTCTGTCTCTACATCATGCCGCAGTCATACATAGTACATAGCAAAACACTGCTGACAAATTTCCTTTCACATGCTACAAAGGAACTAAAAAGGGATTTATTGTGGTAACTCTATGTAGGAGCACTCCTCTGGCTGTGTTGGACGTGTTAAATGTCCCTAAAAAGCAGAAATAAAATTGGCAGGGCTCTATGGTATGAGGCAAGAGCATGAGCTACATTGGAAATGGCGCTATCTGTAAGTGATTCATCCAGGGGTCTATGGAAACTAGGAACCCGGGCGTGGAGTTGGGGGATGTCATTGGTGGCCTGACCGGAGCCGTAGCCATGGTGGTCAACTGAAAATTGGGGAACAATGAAAGGGATAAAAAGAATAACTGTCTCGTGACGCCACCTGTGGTTTCTGGTGATGGCACCAGCTCTGCTGTGGGCTTCCTGGGATGATGGACTGGCAGCTGGATGGTATAGCTCCTCACAGGAGGAGCAGAGTCCCCGGGGTTGTGATGAGGTGAGGGGGATTCGCACAGGGAGGTGGCTAGGCAGCCGGGCTGCTGCTACAGTCTCTGAGCTGGACAGGGTCAGGGTTGGAGAAACAGACACACACACTGGAAGTTGTTTCTGTACCTTTACTGGTTGTATTGAAGATACTGTCCAGGGCACACTCCGGTGGTGGGGAAACACTTCTGGATCTCCACAGTGAGCGAGTGTAAGGCCTCCTTGTTGCTTTTCGCTTGGTGAAACCTCTGACCCGTGTAAAACTAGGCCTGGCCTCCTCTGTGTCTCTGTCACCTGAGTTGTGTGGTGGGAAACCTCTGTGTGGACTACCGCTATCTCTTCTCCTGCGGTACCTGGCTCCCTTCTTGGTTGCTGTACAGGTGTCCGGGAGACTGAAGTCTCCTCTGTGAACCGGTGTTTCTGCTGGGCTATATGCTGTCCTGCAGACACGGACTCCGGTATCCGGGTTGCTTTCTGGGGTGAACCGGTACAGCTCCTCTGCCGCCAGTCTGCTGTTACTTCGCTCCTTCTGCCTTGCCTTTGACCTCACTCTTAGGCCCTCCTTAGGCCCTCACACTGGCTAGGCTGGCTAGGCTGGTTACTTGTCAACTGGCTTGGGCCTAGCGCAGCTCCGACACACCAGGACGTCTTCACAGTTCTCCTAGCGTCTGAACACTCTTACTAACTCCACCCCCAGGACCGGTATTTATAGGGGATCTTGCTTAAGGCAGCAAGTGGAGCTCCCCCTACAGGTCTGGTGTGGAAGGTGTTGGGTGTATGTGGTACCTACTGTGGAAATCCATCCATGTTTAAGGTTGTTCTGTGGCTACCTGTAATGGCAGGGCGCCACATAAGTATCACATGTGTAGGTCTGCTCACAAAAATGAAGAGTGTGGCTATGCAAATATAGACTGTGGCAAGGCATTGCCTTGCTCCTATATACCAAGGGCAGATTATAATCTCTCCATATATACAGTGTTGGCCAAAAGTATTGACACCCCTGCCATTCTGTCAGATAATACTCAGTTTCTTCCTGAAAATGATTGCAATCACAAATTCTTTGGTATTATTATCTTCATTTAATTTGTCTTCAATGAAAAGACACAAAAGAGAATGAAGCAAAAAGCAAAACATTGATCATTTCACACAAAACTCCAAAAATGGGCCAGACAAAAGTATTGGCACCCTCAGCCTAATACTTGGTTGCACAACCTTTAGCCAAAATAACTGCGATCAACCGCTTCCGGTAACCATCAATGAGTTTCTTACAATGCTCTGCTGGAATTTTAGACCATTCTTCTTTGGCAAACTGCTCCAGGTCCCTGATATTTGAAGGGTGCCTTCTCCAAATTGCCATTTTTAGATCTCTCCACAGGTGTTCAATGGGATTCAGGTCTGGACTCATTGCTGGCCACCTTAGAAGTCTCCAGTGCTTTCTCTCAAACCATTTTCTAGTGCTTTTTGAAGTGTGTTTTGAGTCATTGTCCTGCTGGAAGACCCATGACCTCTGAGGGAGACCCAGCTTTCTCACACTGGGCCCTACATTATGCTGCAAAATTTGTTGCTAGTCTTCAGACTTCATAATGCCATGCACAAAGTCAAGCAGTCCCGTGCCAGAGGCAGCAAAGCAACCCCAAAACATCAGGGAACCTCCACCATGTTTGACTGTAGGGACCGTGTTCTTTTCTTTGAATGCCTCTTTTTTTCTCCTGTAAACTCTATGTTGATGCCTTTGCCCAAAATGAGAGGACATTCTTCCAAAACGTTTTAGGCTTTCTCAGGTACGTTTTGGCAAACTCCAGCCTGGCTTTTTTATGTCTCGGGGTAAGAAGTGGGGTCTTCCTGAGTATTCTACCATACAGTCCCTTTTCATTCAGACGCCGACAGATAGTACGTGTTGACACTGTTGTACCCTCCGACTGCAGTGCAGCTTGAACTTGTTTGGATATTAGTCGAGGTTTTTATCCACCATCCGCACAATCTTGCATTGAAATCTCTTGTCAATTTTTCTTTTCCGTCCACATCTAGGGAGGTTAGCCACAGTGCCATGGGCTTTAAACTTCTTGATGACACTGCGCACGGTAGACACAGGAACATTCAGGTCTTTGGAGATGGACTTGTAGCCTTGAGATTGCTCATGCTTCCTCACAATTTGGTTTCTCAAGTCCTCAGATAGTTCTTTGGTCTTCTTTCTTTTCTCCATGCTCAATGTGGTACACACAAGGACACAGGACAGAGGTTGAGTCAACTTTAATCCATGTCAACTGGCTGCAAGTGTGATTTAGTTATTGCCAACACCTGTTAGGTGCCACAGGTAAGTTACAGGTGCTGTTAATTACACAAATTAGAGAAGCATCACATGATTTTTCTAACAGTTACAATACTTTTGGCCACCCCCTTTTTATGTTTGGTGTGGAATTATATCCAATTTGGCTTCACGACAATTCTTTTTGTGTTTTTTTTTCATTGAAGGCAAATTAAATGAAGATAATAATACCAAAGAATTTGTGATTGCAATCATTTTCAGGAAAAAACTGAGTATTATCTGACAGAATTGCTTCATCTACAGTGCGTTGTGAAAGTATTTGGCCCCCTTGGAACTTTTCAACCTTCTGCCACATTTCAGGCTTCAAACATAAAGATATACTGAAAAGTCCCCCCCTCGGCTTATACGCGAGTCATATATATTGCACCCCCCCCATCGGTATACAGGCCCCCCCTATTATACTTATCCCTGTCGTCGCCGCCGCCGACATCGCGCTCCTCCGTAAAGAATTATAAAGTGCACTATTTAAAATATAGCTTTTAATAAATTATTTGTTAAAATAACAAAAAGGTGCTCACCCACACCTAGTGTCTATAAACACAAACGTCACACAGGGAAGGTAAATCCTACCTTTACCCTGTTCTGTGTCCTACCTGGCAACGGAGTTTTATACACCTAATTTATACGGTGTCCCCGCTCAACGACGGCTCTCCCTAATATTCATTAACCTATTAATAGGGCGCAGTCATGTCACACATCCAATCTCCTTCTGGGGTGTCTATCTGGACATGGGTCAAGCCCCTATGTCCCAATAATCTATGTCACTTATAAATAAACCACAATACAGTGGGTTAGTGGTACTAAGGGCAAATAATAGGGATTTCAGGGTATGTTATGCATGCTTATATGCGAGTCATATATATTGCGCCCCCCTTGCTGCCACAAACCTGTAAAGTAATACATCATTATACTTATCCCTGTCATCGTCGCCGCCGCCGCCATCGCGCTCCTCCGGCTTCATCCGGCTTCTTCCGGCTTCCTCCTCCGGTGGGCGCAGGCAATGACGTCATTGTCTGTGCACCAGAGGAGGAAGACGGAAGACGCTGGATGAAGACGGAGGAGCGCGATGGCGGCGGCGACAGGGATAAGTATAATGATGTATTACTTTACAGGTTTGCGGCAGCAAGGGGGGGGCCCTGTATACCAATGGGGGGGGCCTGTATATACCACTGGGGCTGCTGCTGTATACTACCACTGGGGCTGCTGCTGTATACTACCACTGGGGCTGCTGCTGTATATACCACTGGGGCTGCTGCTGTATATACCACTGGGGCTGCTGCTGTATACTACCACTGGGGCTGCTGCTGTATGCTACCACTGGGGCTGCTGCTGTATGCTACTACTGGGGCTACTGCTGTATATACCACTGGGGCTGCTGCTGTATACTACCACTGGGGCTGCTGCTGTATATACCACTAGGGAGGCTGCTGTAACACTGCTGGGGCCTGTATATACCACTTGGGAGGCTGCTGTATACCACACTGCTGGGGGCTGTATATCTGTGCTGGGGTCCACCCTCGGCTTATACACGCGTCAATAGGTTTTCCCAGGTTTTGGGGGCAAAAGTAGGGGGGTCGGCTTATACACGAGTACATACGGTAAATTCAAATTTTTTTGTAAAAATCAATAACAAGTGGGACACAATCGTGAAATGGAACGAAATTTATTGGATAGTTTAAACTTTAACAAAAAACTGAAAAGTGGGGCATGCAATATTATTCGGCCCCCTTGAGTTAATACTTTGTAGCGCCACCTTTTGCTGCGATTACAGCTGCAGTCTCTTGGGGTATGTCTCTATCAGTTTTGCACATCGAGAGACTGAAATTCTTGCCCATTCTTCCTTACAAAACAGCTGGAGCTCAGTGAGGTTGGATGGAGGCGTTTGTGAACAGCAGTTTTCAGCTCTTTCCACAGATTCTCGATTGGATTCAGGTCTGGACTGTGACTTGGCCATTCTAACACCTGGATACGTTTATTTTTGAACCATTCCATGGTAGATTTTGCTTTATGTTTGGGATCATTGTCTTGTTGAAAGATAAATCTCCATCCTAGTCTCAGGTCTTTTGCAGACTCCAACAGGTTTTCTTCCAGAATGATCCTGTATTTGGCTCCGTCTATCTTCCCATCAATTGTAACCATCTTCCCTGTCCCTGCTGAAGAAAAGCAGGCCCAAACCATGATGCTGCCACCACCATGTTTGACAGTGGGGATGGTGTTTTGAGGGTGATGAGCTGTGTTGCTTTTACACCAACAGTTCGATTTTGGTTTCATCTGACCAGAGCACCTTATTCCACATGTTTGGTGTCTCCCAGGGCGGCTTGTAGCAAACTTCAAACAAGGCTTTTTATGGATATCTTTGAGAAATTGCTTTCTTCTTGCCACTCTTCCATAAAGGCCAGATTTGTGCAATGTACGACTGATTGTTGTCCTATGGACAGACTCTCCCACCTCAGCTGTAGATCTCTGCTGTAGATCATCCAGAGTGATCATGGGCCTTTTGGCTGCATCTCTGATCAGTCTTCTCCATGTTCAAGATGAAAGTTTAGAGGGACGGCCGAGTCTTGGTAGATTTGCAGTGGCCTGATACTCCTTCTGACTCACTGTGGCCGGGGGGTACGCGGAGCAGGCGTTGCTTCTCCTCCAGTCACGGAACCGCGCCTGCGATGGTGTAGGCCCGGTGGTCCAGATCAAAAGGGGAAATGGCGGAACAGTAGGGGTGATTTGTCTTCATGACGCCACCTGCGGGTGTTCTGGTAACTTTACCAGCGCTGCGGGTTCTCCGGGGGATGTTAAGCAGCTAGATGGGACGCTCCCCACAGGATGAGCGGGAGTCCCCGGAGCCGGGAGCTGCGCAAGATGTTGTGAGGCAGCTGCAGTAAGGCTGCTGTTAAGCCCAGGAGTCAAACACAGACACGCCAAAGTCTTTTTAGTACCTTTACTGGTGGTTTTCAGGTACGCCAGACCGGGTTCGTGAAGTTTAGCAATCCTGGAGATTCACAGCAAGCAGTTTGTGTAGGCTTCCTTCTCTCTATACTTCTGGTGCTAAGGTCGGGTGGATGTGGAATCCATCCGGACCGGGCAGTGTGTTCAATAGAACGGATTTCACCTGGTTGTCAGCACTGAGGGCACTGTAAAAGGGTGATGATAATTCTACCTTCTTCCCTGGGCTCTCGTTGGCAGGTGCGACAGGTGAACAGGGGGCTAGACTCCCTGTGAAGTATGCTGGTTCTCTGCAGTGGCTATGTAGCTTCCACAGCTTCGGTTCCAGTAACCGGTTATTAAGGGAGAGAGTTATGATCACTCTGGTGTCCCTGAGAGGTGCTTCTCCTTTTCCTCTAACCCCAATTGCAAGGGTTTCCTCACTTGGCTGGATGACTGGTTGGGCCTAGTGTGTGTTTCATAGAGTGGAGATCACACACACCCTGCAGCTCTCCTAGCGTCTGCACACTCTGAAGTTTCTCCCTCCAAGACTCTATTTATAGGGGAAACTGGCTCAAAGTGACCAGTGGAGCTCCCCCTAGAGGCTCGGGGTGAAACCAGGTGTTCTAAGTGTTGTTGTGTTGTTTGGTGTTTTGTGAGATTTGCTTTGCTGTTACTTACTCCATTCATGCCCTAAAGATTTCTGTGGTGCCCAACAGGTGCCAAGGTGCCACACTTCCATTTTAATATGATCGCTTGCACAGCGCTCCTTGAGATGTTTAAAACTTGGGAAATGTTTTTGGATTCAAATCCGGCTTTAAACTTCACCACAACAGTATCTCGGACCTGCCTGGTGTGTTCCTTGGTCTTCATGATGCTCTCTGCACTTGAATCAGAACCCTGAGACTATCACAGAGCAGGTGCATTTATCCGGAGACTTGATTACACACAGGTAGATTCTATTTATCATTACCAGTCATTTAGGACAACATTGGATTATTCAGAGATCCTCACTGAACTAGAGTGAGTTTGCTGCACTGAAAGTAAAGGGGCCGAATAATCATTTTGCACGCCCCACTTTTCAGTTTTTTATTAGTTAAAAAAGTTTAAAATATCCAATAAATTTCGTTCCATTCCACGATTGTATCCCACTTGTTGATTCTTCACAAAAAATTTTGAATTTTATATCTTTATGTTTGAAGCCTGAAATGTGGCAAAAGGTTGAAAAGTTCAAGGGGGTCAAATACTTTCACAACGCACTGTAGGTGAAGCATATTTCGGTCATCAGTTATTTCTTCTGAGTCACATATTCAGGAATACTCAGTTCACTGAACCGTTGACTGATTCCTAACAACAGCTTATCTCCTGGAAAATAAAAGGATTGGCCATGGGAAATCTATTGTACTTGATCTTTCTCTCCTATGACATCATAAATTGGTGAAAAAACTGGAGGTCCCTTAGACGCACTTTAGATAGTCCACTAAACCTGCAAATATTGGCAGTTTTGGATAACTTTAGTCTAAATGTATTGGCAGGGGCGGACACAGACTGTAGTGGGCCCCTGTGCTCTTTTGCCCCCCTTCATAGTGCAACAAAGTTATGTAAATATATAGATTGTAATATTTATAAATGCTGCGTATTTTAGTGCAGGAAAATCTGCAGCACATCAATTCTTGCTGTGGGTTTTCCAACTCTAAACGGGCTATATATATAATATTGAGGCTATGCAGTGTTCTATTTGTTATCTGGAGCAGGGGCGGACCCAGACTGTAGTGGGCCCCGCTGCAAGAAAATTTTTGGGGGGCCCCCCCCCCCGCCCCTCATAGTGGCAACAAAGTAATGTAAACATATAGATTATAATATTTATTTACAACGCAACTATCAAATTTAAATAGTAAAGTTGTTTAATTTTTTTTAATATGATCCTAAAAACTAATAGGAAAAGAGTTGTTACCTACCTACCTGTTCTACCTACCACTTGCATAGGTTTGTTACAAACCTCTCTAGCCAGTGATTCTGCTGCTTCATGTCAATAGACAGCTCTTAGGCCCCTTTCATATCAGCGGCAAGCTGATGTTTGTGGCCGATCCAGCAGGCCTGGATGCGGCAAGCCCCATGCTTGCAGTGTTTTTTTTTTTGCAGCTGCAAGTGCCGCATCTGCCACACCTGTCAGAACCGCAAGCCCCATACACAATGCATGGGGCTTGCCGCATCCAGGCTCATCCAGTTCAGGACCCCCCTTCCTTGATGCATCCAAGCTTATCCCCCTAGCTGGGGGAGAAGCTCGGCTGTATCAAGGAAGGGGGGGTCCTGGGGGAGAAGCTCGGCTGCATTAAGGAAGGAGGGGGCCCCTATGAGTCCTAGGGGCCCCCCTTTCCTTGATGCAGCCGAGCTTCTCCCCAAGCTTGGGGAGATCAGCTGCATCAAGGAAGGGGGGTCCTGGGGCCCCCATGACCACCCCCCCTTTGAAAGGGGGGTCCAGAGGGAGAAGCTCGGCTGCATCAAGTTAGGAGGGGGCCCTAGGGGGTCCTGGTGGAGAAGCTCGGCTGCATTAAGGAAGAGGAGGGGGCCCCTAGGAGTCCTAGGGGCCCCCCTTCCTTGATGCAGCTGAGTTTCCCTCCCAGTACCCCTCTTCTAAAGGGGGGGTCCTTGGGGCCCCAGGAACCCCCCTTCCTTGAGGCATCCAAGTCCTGGGGACCCCAGGATCCACCTTTGGAAGGAGGGTCCTGTGGGAGAAGCTCAGCTGTATCAAGGAAGGCCCCCCCTCCCAAATTATGTTGGTCACTGACTGTTTAATTATTTATTCCCTCCCCACCAAAGCCCTGCTCTTGGGCTCTTACCTAGAGCAGGCCAGGCAGGGGGAGCATCAGAAAAGTGACATTAATATTTAGTAGATCCACCTTTTGTAAAAATAACAGCCTCTAGTCGCTTCCTGTAGCTGTTAATGAGTTCCTGGATCCTGGATGAAGGTATTTTTGACCATTCCTCTTTACATAACAATTCCAGCTCAGTTAAGTTTGATGGTCGCCGAGCATGGACAGCCAGCTTCAAAACATCCCACAGATGTTCAATGATATTCAGGTCTGGGAACTGGGATGGCCATTCCAGAACATTGTAATTGTTCCTCTGCATGAATGCCTGAGTAGATTTGGAGCGGTGTTTTGGATCATTGTCTTGCTGAAAGATCCATCCCCGGCGTAACTTCAACTTTGACACTGATTCTTGAACATTATTCTCAAGAATCTGCTGATACTGAGAGGAATCCATGCGACCCTCAACTTTAACAAGATTCCCGATGCCGTCATTGGCCACACAGCCCCAAAGCATGATGGACCCTCCCCCAAATTTGACACTGGGTAGCAAGTGTTTTTCTTGGAATGCTGTGTTTTTGTGGCGCCATGCATAACGCCTTGTTGTATGACCAAACAACTCAATCTTTGTTTCATCAGTCCACAGGACCTTCTTCCAAAATGAAAATGGCTTGTCCAAATGTGCTAATGCATACCTCAGGCGACTCTATTTGTGGTGTGCATGCAGAAACGGCTTCTTTCGCATCACTCTCCCATACAGCTTTTCCTTGTGCAGTGTGCGCTGTATTGTTGACCGATGTACAGTGACACCATCTGCAGCAAGATGATGCTGCAGGTCTTTGGAGGTGGTCTGTGGATTGTTCTTGACTGTTCTCACCATTCTTCTTCTCTGCCTTTCTGATATTTTTGTTGGCCTGCCCCTTCTGGCCTTTACAAGAACTGTCCCTGTGGTCTTCCATTTCCTTACTATGTTCCTCACAGTGGAAACTGACAGGTTAAATCTCTGAGACAACTTTTTGTATCCTTCCCCTGAACAACTATGTTGAACAATCTTTTTTTTCAGATCATTTGAGAGCTGTTTTGAGGAGCCCATGATGCCACTCCTCAGAGAAGATGCAAATAGGAGAACAACTTGCAAGTGGACACCTGAAATAGCTTTTGTCATGATTGGATACACCGGGCTATGAAGTACAAAGCTCAATGAGGTTAGCAAACCAATTTAGTGCTTCAGTAAGTCAGTAAAAAGTAGCTAGGAGTATTCAAATCATGAAAATCAGAAGGGTGCCCATACTTTGGCACCTGTCAAATTTTGAAACAATGCATATTTCACATTTTTGGTTAGTACAGTAAACCTCATTTCAATCCTGAAATATTACTGTGTCCATCAGTTATTACATATATCACACTGAAATAGCTGTTGCAAAAAAATAATTTTTTAACAAAAATAAAAAAAAGAGTAAGATTAAGATGGGTGCCCAAACTTTTTCATACGACTGTAGTATAATGCACCCAAAAGTCCTCCACATTGTATAATGCACCCCCATAATCCTCTATATTTCACCCCCATAGTTCTCCATATAGTATAATGCACCACCATAGTCATCTGTATAGTAA
This sequence comes from Allobates femoralis, assembly GCA_033576535.1. Taxonomy (NCBI): domain Eukaryota; kingdom Metazoa; phylum Chordata; class Amphibia; order Anura; family Aromobatidae; genus Allobates; species Allobates femoralis. Next base: position 80,052,480 of record JARQOC010000003.1, on the reverse strand, counting down.
AATGCACCTCCAAAGTCCTTCACATTGTATAATGCACCCCCAAAGTACTCCATATAGTATATTGCACCCCCAAAGTTCTCCACATTGTATAACAGACCCTACATAGTCCTGCATATAGTATATTGCACCCCACTTAGTCCTTCATATTGTTTAATGCACCCCCAAAGTCCTCTAAATTGTACATTGCACAACTAAATGTTCTTCATGTAGTATAATGCGCACATCAGTCTCCCATCAGTGAAAAAAAAAAAAGGATACTATCTTCGCAGCTCCAGTCTCCCCAGCTTCTAGTTGCCCTCTGCACGGCTCAGCACGAGGGTCACTCAGTGATGACGTCATCGCTCCCCACCATGCTGAGCTGCAGAGTGCAGACAGTGGCTGGGAGAAATTATGGCAGATACCGAGCGGGCACAGGCTTAAATACTGCGGGCAACGGGTCCTTTAGCAGTGGCGATCTGCAGGGCTCCAGCTGCCCCCTGTCTACCTGCAGTTTGCCCTGCCTGAGTCCTCATGGTAGGTCCACGTACCCCTGCCTCGCAACCCCGGGGGCCCCATGAGAGCTGCTCCCCGCACCCCCTCTCTCACCTGCCTAATCTTAGCAGGAGGAAGGAGAGAGGGGGTGCGGGGAGCAGCTCTCATAGAGCCTCCAGGGGTGTGGGAGTAGCGCTCAGGAGGCCCCCCGGGGGTGCGGGGAGGAGCGCTCAGGGGGCCCCTGGGTGTACAGAGAGGCAGCAACGCCCCCCCCCCCCGAAGTCAGCGCCCCGGGATTCGCCACTGTGCTTGTGCTGGCCCCACATGCACATAGCATGCAAATTAGCCATGTGGAAAGCTAGCTGGACCTTGGGGGCCCCTTACTGCTTGGGTCCCAGGTTCAGTGCACCGGCAGCACATGCAGTATGTCCACCCCTGTGTATTGGGCCTTCAGTCTGTTTTGTACTTGTGCACTGTCCCATATTCCAAACTTAGTGTTGTTACAGACCTTACCCCAGTAATCATGGGGCTGCATAGCAAAAGTCCAAACTTGACAGAAGGAGATGGTCAAAAAAGTCAGAAGATATGGTTAGCCAATCTGCAGAACTTGTCTCTGTTATTGGCTAGCTTAATCTGATTATGTTTCTGGATGGAAGGGCCCAGGAGACCAGGACTAGGACCGGTCCATCTTACAAACCATATACAGTAGAGTTCAAAATAATAGCAGTCGAATATGACCATAGTCAATGTTTTGGTATAAATTATATTACCACATGTCAACAATTTACCAATTGTTGCAGTAGATTCTTAGAAAACCAACAGATTCGACATTCATGATCTGCATGTTTTTGAGTCTGTGTATTTGAATAATTAATTGAAAGGGGATGTGTTCAAAATAATAGCAGTGTGGAGTTCAAATAGTGAGGTCAATCATTCTGTGAAGAAACAGGTGTGAATGAGCTGGCCCTTATTTAAGGGTAAAGCCAGCACATGTTGTACATGCATTTCTCCTTGAAAGCCTGAGAAATATGGAACGTTCGAGACATTGTTCAGAAGAACAATGAAGAAGAAGCGTACTTTGATTAAAATGTTGATTGGAAATGATAAAACTTATAAAGAAGTGCAGACAATAACAGGGTTGTTCAGCTAAAATGGTCCCCAAAGCTTTAAAATGGAAAAACCAGAATCACGTGGATGAAAACAGAAGACTACCATTCCAATGCTTTAAAGAATAGCCAGAAAGGCAAAGTCTCAGCCAATGATCAGCTCTAGGATGATCAAAGACGTTTCAAGTTACCTCTGAATACTGTGAAGCTAATCTATTACCAAGAAGTCCCCGCAAAGTTACACAGTTAAAAAAAAAAGACGATTACTGAAGCAGATACAGTTTGCCAAAGAACACATCAACTGGCCTAAAGAGGAATGGAGAAATATTTTGTAGACTGATGAAAGTAAAATTGTTCTTATTGGGTCCATGGGCTGCAGATGTGGCGCCCCTGCGACCAGGTGGCCACAGAAGGGAACTGCAGCCAGGCAGTTAGGACATAGTAAACACTACACCCTCACAGCCCACATCCCCACGCATAGAAGGAGGTCACATCCAGCCCTGAGGTCAGATACTATATAAAACCAGAGGGGTGGTGGACGAGGAGTGGGTTGGGCACACCAGAGGTCAGGTGACTGACAGTATATAGAGAGGGGGAGGAGTGAAGGAAGTCAGTAGGCTGAAGTAGCTGAGATGCAAAGGTTGAAAGATAACACACGTCCTGGAAGAGCCTAGCAGAGGAGCGCAGACCCGTACTGAGCCAGTGTGAGCCAGATGGGGGGGGAAAGCCCGTCCGAAGCAGAGACCACCAGGAGTGTGAGAGAACAGAGAGGGACGGTGTACCCGTGCCCTAGACAGCAGCCGAAGCTACTGATAGCAGGTGGAGAAGCCCTCCTAGATATTGGAAGGAGCAGGAGGAAGGAGCCTGGCAGAGCCTCAGGCTAGAGGACTGTTGCAGGCTGGGCTAGAGCAGAGTGTCGGCTCTGAAGGGGGACCGACGATTCACCCGGTATCCCCAGATTCACCGACGGGGAGCTTCAGTTTCAAGCTGGAGTTCCTAACCCTAAAGACAGGCAGCTAAGTGACAGATTAGGACTCACAGAAGCCCGAGTCACCGCTATACTGTCGAGTGTCACACAACCCATGAGGAAAGAGAAGTAAAAGCCCGGAAAGGCAGACTTAAAGACTGTGTGAGGGGTCACAAGGAGAGAGGAGCCTGGCTGCAGGAGAGGAAGGAACCCGGGAAGGGAGTAGAGAACAACCGTGTACTGAGAACTGTGAATAACCTGTACTTGCTTGAAAGACTTTAAGTAAAGCCTTGGAAACCCTGAACAGCCTCTTGCCTACTTCCATCTGCAGACCCTTTCTCCCATACAGGCTTGCACTAAGAAGACCTTAACCTGCAGAGCCACAGCTTGTCAGCACCAGCCCTGGAGAGAGAGATCCCTGCAGCCTGTGAAGTAAGTGTGCTACAACAGCCTCACACACAATAGACTTGACTCCTTACTGCCCCGGGGGATACAGTTCCCCCCACTGGAACTATACCATCCCCGCTGCCATTCCATCACCCCTGGAGGTTCTGCAGCAGCCGCGGCCCATCACTGGCCACACCAAGTGGGTGGCGTCACCCGTGACATTCCCCTTGTAAATAATCCCCCTTTTATTGTGCTGAACCAGGGACACGGTCCAGACCAGGCCACCAGTGACATCCCCAGCAGCAGACCGGTCCGGTACCGAGTACCCCACGTCCCTTGGGGCTCCACACAGACAGTTCGTCAGATGACCCCAAACTCTGAATTCAAGCCACGGTCCACTCTGAAGACCGTGAAGCATGGCGGTGCAGGCATCATGATGTGGGTATTGTGCGGTAGCTGGTTTACTTAGCCAAGATGGGAGGCAGTGATCCAGGCTCTTGTTCACACCACAACACTTTTTATTTACACAGTCCAGTTATGTACAGACCTTAGGGGTCTGGGACGTAGTCGTTACAACCTTGGATGTTCTTAACACAGTCCTAGGTAGGCTCCGTACCTCTGCCAGGTACTGTACTGGCCGCGTCCATGTGCGAGGGCCAAGTCCACACAGCTAGGCTGTGTTGTGTCAGCACACTGCCTGCTCACACACCACCTGCTGCTCTGAATACTTGGCTCCAAACTGAGAACCACACCCTATGCTGCAGTCAAGGTTTAAAACACATTCCTGGACGTGAGATTATTGGTAGACCCGGAGTGGAGGGACTTGTAGGGTTTCAGAGCACATTCTGGGGGACATATAACGGCCGTCATATATGACCCTGGTCACTGCCTCACAGTATGTTTCTCTTACTATGGTGTCGGGCCTATTTACCACATACCAAGTATCATGGACTAGTTTGCATATATCAAAATACTTGAAGAGGTCATGTTGCCTTACTCTGAAGAGGAAATGCCCTTGAAATGGGTGTTTCAACAAGACAACAACTCTAAAAGCACCAGTAATTGAGCAAAATCTTGGAAAAAGTCCAACAAAATTGAGGTTATGCAGCATCAAGCCCAATCCCCAGTCCTTAATCTGTTAGAACACTAACGGTGACGGGGGTGACATCGAAAATGCCATTTCTGAGTCAAAGCTAACAAATTGCGGGATGTAGTTGTGGCGCCCCGCAACGAGTGCGTCACAGGAGTGTATTGCAGCCCAGACTGCAGCTGCAATATTCTCTAAATAGGTGATGACATGGTTAAAACTCAGAGCTCCATATCCTACATTCACATCAGAATAGAGGGCCAATAAGGTCCTGGTGGGCGGAGTGTAGGAGTAGTGTGTTAGAGGAGAAGTTAGTGCAGAAGGGAGTCTGCAATGTAGGAGGAAGGAAGCAGAGGTGGCCGGGAGGAACGTAGGAGAGTGGGCCCTGCACAGTTCCGTGCAGCCCCTGGGCCACCATCGGTTGGGCGCCATTATCCGGTGCCTCAACAACCGGACCTTGGGCAACTACATGCGGGTCAAAACACACCCGTGCCCATCTACAACCGGATCACTGGTTCCGAAGCTGGTAGACGTTTATCACTGCTATGCAAACCAGGAGTGGAGGGACCGCTCTACAGGAGTACCCCACCACCGCCGCAAACAGAGCCGTCTTGCCAGCGGAGTACCCACCAAAAGGACCCAGACTACCCCTCACACCGGAACGTAGACATCAGCAGGGCAATATAAGTAGTCCCTTGTACCCGACCTTGGCACTCAAAGGCGACATCGGCAACTCACCTAGAATAAGTTAGAACAGAGGAACACCGCGGAGCTCTGAGAAACACCGGTCATTGCCAAGTCCACCCGGTCCGTTACCCGTTAACTGTATACCATGTATCACCTGCTGGTTACAATAAAGTACCTGTTGCCGAGACTAATGGTGTCCGTGTTTCTTATGAACTGTTTCACTCCGCATGCAGAAGGTAACTGAGCTGCCTCACAACATCTTGTGCAGCTCCTGGCTTCGGGGACTCCCGCTCGTTCTGTGGGGAGCGTCCCATCTGGCTGCATTCCATCCCCCGGAGGCCCAAGCAGCGCCGGTGAACTCACCGGAACCCCCCACAGTTGGCGTCACGACAAGAATTACAACCTTTAATCTGTCCAGCCAACCGTATTGATCTGGACCACTGGGCCCCACAGCCTCAGGCGCGGTTCCGTGACAAGGAGGAGAAAAACGCCTGCCCCGTGAAGTCCCGGCTACGGTGAGTCATAGTCAAAGCACCTGGGCTGGATATCACTAAGGGAGATGTTCGGCTACCATGCGTGACAGTGACGCTTGGACCAACGATGTCTGGCGCTCAAAAAAAGACCGGATGGGGAGACACCGAAAGGAGAACAAATACAGCAAAGGGCCCTGCTCATAGGGAACGGGAGAGAGGTGACCTCCTGTACTCATCTGTGGCAGTGGCCTGATCTCCCTACTGTCCCTATACAAGTTCTTTCAACTCATCGCTGAGTAGAATACCTAGGCCCTCGCTGGCCCTGATGTTAATCCTCAATAGGGAATGACCGGCAGGAGCACTGGTCCCAACTACTGCAAACAAAAAAGCAGACAAGAGGGAAGGGGATCCACCTGATGAAGATAGCGGGGGCCAGGGGCGGACTGGCCCAGGTGGCAGGGGGGCAAGTGTCCCCCAGGCTGGTGATATAGTCCTCTTCCAGGGCTGCCCCCATACTGAAATGGGCCGGTCCGCTTCTGCTTTGGAGACAACTTCCTGAACACCCAGCGCACAGCGCATGCGCTGCACCATACAACACAACAGAGGCGCGCGTTCATGTCACACAGTGAGGGGAGGCAGCAGCAGGAGAGCACGATGATTGACAACAGGGGGCGGGTTAGACGAGCACAAAACCCCGCCTCACGGTCACCAGTCTTCTTAAGTGTGAGCATTTATCGAAGTTCATATTTGAGTGAATATAGAGCATCAAAAGGCTATAGCCACCTTCTCTGAACGCAGCCTTAGTGCTGCACAAGGTGGCTATTTTAGCTTTTGCTGCCCGGGGGAGGGGTGACAGGTTCGCTTTAAAATTGAGTCTCAATAAATGAACAAGACAGAGGTCCAAAACCAGTCACAAGTCTCCCAGGTAAGACAGACTATCGTGACACTGGAATAACAGGTGACAGGTGACAGAAGTTGGTTGACTCTATGCAACATAGATGTGAAGCAGTTCTAAAAAGCTGTGGTTATACAACTAAATATTAGGTCAGTTAGTCACAGGAGTGCTAAATCCTAAAAAAAAAAGTACGTATTTTAAGTTTGTAAAGACAAATGCAGACACTGCTATTTTTTTGAACAGTAAAATGTTTATTTTTTGTTATTTTCTGTAAAGTAGTTAAAAATTCTATACATTTCTCTTCATGTTTTGATTTAGAAAACAGTGTGCAATGTTCCCAATTCTGGACATAAAAACTATTAAAAATATTTGGGCTTGACTCATGTTTTCCAACACACTGCTATTATTTTGAACACAACTGTAGCAGATGGGTGATCTGTCTGTGTTTGCATTATACCTGTTTGCACCTGTACCGTCCTGTGGCCACCCTGCTTGTCATTTATTTGTAATCATCCAATAATGAAAAAAAATGTAAAAAACTTTGCTGGACATTTTGTATTTTTTCAATGCTAGTACTTTGTTATACTTTGTCTGATGGGGAATCCACTCACTTTGGCTGGGCATCCCCAAATATTTTGATATCTTTTGCCTGTCATTTGTAGACCCATACTAGTCTTGACTTCCGTGATCCTAAGAGACTTGCCTGTGTCCTAGTGCCAAAGTTCATGCCCATGCCCTTGTGTCTATAGTGCCACTTATTGGCAATATGAAACTAGTGATCCTCCTGTAGCAATGATGACACACCCAGGACCATTTATATATTTCTTAAAAGAATAAAGCATTATTGCATTTATATATTTCTTAAAACAATAAAGCATAATTGGTATAAACAAACAAAGAAAAAAACAACAAACAGATAATGGGGTTCATTTTAAATAATGTTTATTCTGATCCTACTCCATTAAATAATTGTAAAATAATTGCTGTTCCTCAAATGTTAGGAGGATATAGATATATATAAAATGGGAACATCTAAATGGTCATAAACTGCCTTTTAATAATGTTGAATTAAAGTATATATTCTTAATAAATGTATAACAGATGATATAATAATAGATTAGAATCGACTACTACAGGTTCAGAATGCAAATTATTTGCTCTTCTGGGGTGACGCACTATGGGTGTGACCTACCCAGACTAATTGAAAAGATTTACTGATTGGACAATTGCTTCACTAGTCTCCTAGAGTTTTCTATTTCCTTCATTTTCACTGTATACATACCTGAGGAAGGGTAATGTTTTAGCCGAAACGCGTTGTTTTAAACTGTAATAAAGATGCTTTGAAGTAATATAAAGACTTCCACTCCTTCCTGGAAGCACTCGTGGTCACAACCGGATGTTTTTTCCTTGAACACCCAGGACCATGGGATACTAGTTCTCTGGGAAGGTCACAGCTCATGACCCGATTCCGTAGCCCTGGCGGTGTCATTAAATGGGGGAAAGTTTATATGGGAAATGAATTTGTGATGCCACACGTGGTGTTTGGCAATTAGGGATTGATGGCCGACACTGCAGTGCAGATCCTCTGGGGCAGATGGTGACACAGCTATGGTGGTTCTGTTCTCCATGGGTAGAGCAAGGCCCGAGGGCAGTTGATAACGTTTATGTAGAGGCAACAGCACGGTAAATAACTTGGAGGACACAGCAGGGTGCAGTCTTTGGGACTTTTACTCACTTTTGGTGCAAACCCCCAGTTGCCTCCAGCCGTCAACAGGGTGCTGTGTTCTCCAGGTCAGGGCTCCAGCCAACTCTCGGATAACTGGGGAACAATGCACTGGGTCCCCATTCTGGTATCCCTTCCCTGGTCAACTTCCTGCGCTGGCTCTCACCCTCCTGCCCTGCGCCTCACACTCAGTGTCTCAAGCCAGTAACCTCATGTCCTGGTGGGCGACTTCATCCTAGTTTCCTCTACCCTCTATGGCTACCTTTTCAATGAGTAGGTGTGGTTACCGACTGTTGCCCTTGAAGCTGCCACAGTCTCCGGTTCGCTAGCCGAGTCTTTCAGTTACTCCACTAGTCTAGGGCCAGTCCCTCCAGCCGACCCCGGGTCTCGTCGACTTGAATTTTTGGGCGCCACAGGTGGATTGCTCTCTTCCTGTGCCCCTGGGACTCCTTCTTTGTCTCTGGAGCCCTCACCGGCTCTCACATCTTTCTAGTCCTGAGATGAGCCTTTCTGCTCCGATTCCCAGGACACCTTTCCTCACATCTCTCTTGCAACTCCTCTACTCCTCACTCCTTTCTCTCTCTCTCCTCGTGGTTACTACTCCTGCTCCTACTTCCTGGTGTGCTCCTCTTATCTCCTTCCTCCACCCACACCCTCTACCTAGTTCCCTCCTCCAGCCTGGGATGGGGCCCTCCCTCAACAGGGTACGCCCAGATCCCCTGGCCTGGAGTAGTGTGCTGTTGGATGATGGTGTGTGAGTCCTGGATAGTGTCCTCTACTTACCCAAGAGTGGGGTACCACACCTCTAGCTAAGGTGCAGTACCTCTGTGGCGACTGGAGGGGCACCGCAAAGACTAGATCCATGTAGAAGGACATAAACCCCCCTTTTTATGTCCATAAAAATACTTGTGGCACCCCTGCGGACTGGTGGCCACAGTAAGGTACTGCATCTGGGACTGGTAGGTGGGACACTTCGCATAAACAACCAACACATCCCCCGGCCTCTAGTCCTAAACACTTCAAGTCAGGCAAGGGGTAGTGGGTTGGACTAAGTGGAGGGTGGAGAGTGAGAAAAAGGACGGGAAGGGGTGGAGGAACTGGAACAGAACCCAGAAACATTACGTTGGAAGAGCTCAAGTAGTGAGCGCTGGTTAGACTTCCTGGTGAGCTGTGATGGGAGAAGGGACCGAACTCTCAAGCCAATACACCCGTCAAGCCTAGCAGTCTGTAGGTCAAGAAAGGAAGAACCTGAACCCGGCGGCCTGTGCCACCATATGGCTAGTCCGGGTCCCAGGCAGCCTCCAATGGGAAGGAAGAAGGGGTCCACGGTGTGTCTGGAGCAATGGGAACACCGGGGGACTGGGTCGAAGCCAGGGTGCCGGCCCTGTCAAAGTGGCCGGGAGCTGTATGCCCCAACCACAGATTAAACGGCGGGGTGAAGGGACTCCATGCCAGGAACTTACCCCCCGGTGCAGCGAAGGAAAGGCCATCAGACCAGGGTTAGGGAAACAGGCTGAGTTCCCCTGGGAAAAGACCTGGGACAGCTGTCCCGTAGCTAGCACTCGGAACAGTAAACGAGGCCTGTAAAGGGACCAGAGAGGGTCCACATTCACTACACCGTCCCAGCTGCAAGGTTGTGTGGGAACCTAATGTGAACTGTGCACCATGTGACCTACTAAGTTGAGTAGAGTACCCAGTCAAGCTTAAAGCTTCGTGTTTGAGACTAATTTGCGCGACAGCCGCCACAGTTCCTTCTGTGGTCTAGTGGGTCCATTTACTCCAGGCTTGCCTCGGCACACCCAACAGTTTGCCAAGTCCTTGCCACACAACTTGCAACAAGAGGTGATCCATATGAGTGAGCAACAAGACTGCTTCCTGAGCTATCTGCGGTCAGTAGACGCACATTTAAACGCCATTACACCTACGGCTATTTTGAAAGATAATCCAGTTTCTGGTTCCTGTCTCATTTTTCTGCTCCTCCATGTTTCAACAGCGACTCTAAGCATTGCTGAGACTTCCTCAATCAGTGCACCCTGCTCTTTGAACTTTTGGTCCACCAGTGTTCTTCAGACCGGGCCAAAGTGGCTTTTCTAATGTCGCATCTCGGTGGGGAGGTTCTTGCTTGGGTCAATCCCCTGTGAAGAGATCCAGTTACCGCTCATGTCCTGGACTTTCTGGAGACCATCTGGTAAAGATTCGATGAAACAGACCTTGTCGGCATCCTCTTTTCTGCAGTTGTGTCAAGGTTGTCTGACTGTTGGAAAATATGCGGTACAGTTCACCATCTTCTCCTTTGAACTGGGCTGAATTAATCAGGTGCTGACGGCTGCCTTTTGGGAAAGTTTATCTGGGAGGATTAAGGATGAACTGGCAGGCTGTGATATTCCTACTACAATGGATGAACTAATTTCCATGGCTACCCGGGTTGACCTAAGTTTCCAGGAGCTACCGATGAAGGCCACACGTGATAGGGGTCTTATGCATCTCACTCCATCCCTCCAAAGACCACTGATGCCCCAGTTCCCACTTCTGCTCCTACCGTATGCAGGTGGACCACATTAAGATGCCAGAGCATTGTCAAGCTCAGGGTCTGTATTTTTACTATGAAAGTGGGAATACTTCCTCCATTCTTGTCTCCTTGAGGCCAGGACTTCCTTATTTGGGGACTACGTGAGAACAAATCATCTCCCTCATTGACTCTATCCGTATCTGTTTCATATGAAGGTATTCTGTTCTCAGAGACAGCCCATCTAGATTCTGGGTCTGCTGAGAACTTAATTCAACAGGCTGTGGTGGATCGATACCAGATTCCTGTCCTACGTCTCCAAAGGCCCTGGACTGTGACATCTGTAAATGGAGTACTCTGGTCTGAACCCATACGCTTTGTGTCTGAACCAATGAAGCTATGCATGAGAACTTTGCATTTGGAGAAGATCGCTTTCTTTGTGCTTCCAAACTTTTACAGTCTGCTTTCCTGGTTCCAAGCCCACAAATCTGCTCTCGCCTGGTAATTAGGAGAGGTGCTCCACTGGGAGCAGAATTGCCATGGGGGAGGTTTGGTTCCTGAACCACTGAATATGACTACTTTGAAAGTTGGTTCCGTCTGTCATTTTGGGACCAAGAAGAAACCTTCCAAACAATAGCCGTACGGCATACCCCTACCCCTGGCCATCCCTACAGCTACTAACTTGGAAGACATGTTGCCAGAGAAGAAGCTTCCTTCAGGCCTGGTAAAGGGGGGCATATGGGGGGTACTGTAACGCCACATACTCATTGTTGTGGTCTGACCACGCACCTCTCCCCTCTCCTTGGCCGCCCACATGCTCTTGCTGCTGTCTACAGCTCCCTATGGCTGAGAGACACTAGGTATTTAAGGCATCCTCCCACTAGGGGAGATGCCTGAGCAATGTGTTAGTTTAGTCAGTTCTCTGTCTGCTGGGTAGCTAGTTGTCAGGTTCTATTACCCTATGTCTGCTACTTGTCCCTATGTTCAGTCTTCCCCATTACTCTCTGCACCTTTTGTGCCCTCTGTAATAGCTTGTACCTGCTTACATCAAAGACTGTGTCCGTTCCGGTGTCCCCTGCCTGCACCCGAGACTGTACCAGAGTCTGTCCCCCATTCCCTGCCCTGGGGTCAACTACCAGAGTCCTTTCTGTTGTCCAGTGGTCTACTTCCTCCAGACTTGCCTCGGCGTGCATTACACATGACCAAGTCCGATTTGCAATACTGTGTCCGAAAAGGACATGAGCTACACATGGATCCATGCAACAAATATGTGTGACTAGTTTCTATAAATTATATGGGTCGGTCTGTGTGCTGTCTGAGAGATATTAAAGTGTGTATATGCCCTGAGATAGAGGCTGAAAAACAGGAATGGTTCCTGAATATTATGTGTCATGATCTAGAATGTGAAAATTGAATGGCAGCTTAAGGGTACCGTCACACGTGGAGATCTCCCGGGCGATTCCATAGGCGACATCGCCAATGCGTCGCCTAATGTAAATGGAAGATGGCGACATGTCTGAGTGGTCGCCTGGTTTCACATCAGAGCTGTGAAACCAGGCGACCATTCTTGGGCGATGTGTGCTGATCGCCCTGTGTAACATCTCATGAGCGATGTGAAAGGCGACAGCACACATCACCTATACCATTCCGGTAGGCGTTTCAGGGCATATTTAGTAGCTCTGGCGGGCTGCGTGGATTGGTGCCAGCTCGAGCGTTACGATTGGTTGTCTTGTTCCTCGGCGCCATATTTGATGATGTGTGCGTTCAAAGGTGTATTACCCAGGAGCGTACATACTATACAGTAGCGCATTGATGTCGCCTCTGTGTTTGCAGCTGTGTTCAAAAGTGCAGAGATGTGACACAAATGTGTGCTTTAACAGAAACACAAATGTCATTACATCCCAACTTAAGTCTGCATGAGCGCTGTAGTGGCAGCCTTCCTTTATTACATTACGCAAAAGCATTCAGTGAATACTGTAGCTCTTGCGGCGTCTCTGGGCCCCCGTCAACATGCATTCATTCGCCCGAGCGTTGTCAATCTTTTGGCGCCGCCATATTCTGCACACCCATGGAGAAGGAAATGATAGGTGATCTATACATCCCATAACTGCAAACACACAAATATCTGTGCACACACAATACTTTCAAGGCTGCAATATTATCCAGACCAAGAAAGCAAGAGTGATTTTATTAGACAACGCAGTAGCACAACACACTTAACAAAAACGCTGTACAGACTGTACAATAAAATGTCACGCGAGCGTCGTGTTTCGCCTTCTTGGCAACGCCAATGCGTATAGCAATAATCTGCGACACATCACACGAGAGTTGTCTATAAAGCACCGAGCCAATACGCACATGCATTTACATGTAACGACACATTAAAATAATGACCAATCACACGTCTTCAAGGCGTCACACAACATTATGTTAACGCCTATCTCCGAGATGCGGCTCAAATTTACGCCCACATCGCTAATATGGTGCCTCTGTGTGACGCGGAAGCGGCGACCAGCGACTTGATCGCCCCTCGGCCTTGGGCGACGCTCAGGCAATTTCCGGTCGGGTTGTCGCCCGAGCGTTGCCTAAGTTGTCGCCCCGTGTAAGTGAGCGACGGCGACCTTAGGCGACACGCAAATACGTGTGCAAGCACGTGCATCGCCTATGGAATCGCCCGGGAGATCTCCACGTGTGACGGTACCCTAAGAGTCCACTGACTCTGCAGTACCAAAATACAGAATGGGTATAAAAGGTTTTATTGCAATGAAAAACTTATGAACATATTAACAAATCTACAGTATTCTCGTAGAGGACTTCTTACAAGTCTTGTCACATGTTTTATTGCCATTTAAATATTAGAGCATTTGTTATCAGGGATTATCAGGTTATCTTTAGGGAGGTGTCTGTGAAAAGCAGGAAGAACAACAAAATGTAGCTGCCAATATGAAATTCCTCTGTGACAAACCAATGAAAGAATGTGTCCGTGCAGAGGTGAAGGTCGTTCAAAGGGACAAAATATCACACAAGGACCAGGCTTATTTCAGCCCCTGGGCGAATCAACACTAGAACTCAATTGTAGAAAAGGTCTGGGGCACAGGACACCTGAAAACTGCAGAGTTCACCTGTCACACTTCACACAGGGCAGTGGAGGGGTTAAGTGCACACTTGAGGCAGGTTTCCTAGTATAAAGAAACCTAAAGTGTGGGAAATTCAAGAGAAATCATTGTCATAAAATCTACAGTTATTTCTGCCATCATTAGAGGAGCTCACTGAATGGGATAGTGAGTTCAGTGGAGGCTGGGGAAATGACTTTGTAGCTGCACCCAGTGGTTGCAGCAAGCATACAGTATACAGTTATTCAAACCTTTCTCTTTTGTATAGCATTGTGAAACTTATGGCCACTTTACACATGGCTACATTTCTAGCTTATCCACAGGTAACTTACTGGCTGCAGTGAAATCATGGAGAGATTATTCCATTTGTACACAGCAACAAGATAGAACCATGTCTCCATGATTTCACTGCAGCCAGTAAGTTACCTGTGGATAAGCTAGAAATGTAGTCGCGTGTAAAGTGGCCATTAGGGTACCTATACACGCCGCAATTGCAGCGAGGAATCTGACCGGCAATCTGTTGCCCCGGCACCATCGCCGTGAAATTGCCTCACAATTGCGGCGTGTAATTGGGGAATTTGGCAGCGATTAAAAAGGTTGCGCCTGGTTCTGATTTCACATCACTGCTCCAAAATCAGAGGCAATCATGAAGGCGAAATTCCATGCTTTTAGCGTGTGTAGGGGCGATAGTGATGGAATCTGCGTCGCCTACTGATTTCCCGGAGGCGTGCCACAGCGTGCTGGAGACCGCGCCCCGTCAGCGATGATTGGTGGTGGCTACTGTCTTCCCACTCACTGTCAGTTGACACCGCGCCATATTTGAGTGTGTATTGGTGCCAAACTCCGAAAGAAAATGTCGTTGTGTGTTAGCCAGCCTTCAAGCGCACGCTGCCCAATCATAGCGCTATTTCGTTGTCCAATGAGCATGTTTGGGGCGCGGTGTAGACCAGTCTGGCATGCCTATGTTCACACCGTTCTGCACATGTACGCCCACATTCCTTTGGGGATTGTGGCGTGTGAAGCAGCGAGGGAAGGCGACCGAATGTTTCCCGCTGTTGGTGTGGCAACTTCCGGAACGACACGTCGCCTTAGGTTGAGGGCGAAATTGCGGCGTGTAAAAGTGCCTTCGGGGATCTGAAGTAACCATGAAAAATGTGCACGCGCACGTTAGATTGCCTCCTATCGCTGCCAAAAGTTGCGGCGTGTAAAGGTAGCCTTAGAAAGGAAAATGAAATTGAAATCTGATTTATACTATGATTCAAGACATTTTCTAATAGACTTACTTTAATACTTCCCTGTGGTTCGCTAACTACACATAATGGGTTTCTTTTTTCTATTCCCTGTTCTAATGACTTATTGTGTGAGCTCCTCAGTGCATACTGGGATACTCACACAGAATGTCATCAGGGGGAGAGTCTGCAGTCATTTCCACATCCTCTGTCCCTCCTTGAAATAAAGCACCACTGTAAAGGCCACTTCACACACACAGATATCGGAGTCCAATATCTGAACAGATCTCTGGTTGCAGTGAAATCATGGATACATTGCTCCATGTTGTACACAGCCACGAAATGGAGCAATGTATCCATGATTTCACTGCAACCAGAGATCTGTTCAGATATTGGACTCAGATATCTGTGTGTGTGAAGTGGCCTTGACACTGGTTTCAGGGGCAGGGCTGTCAATGTTGTGTACATGATGGTTTTCAGCCCGTGCCCTCAGTGCAATGTCTCAGACCCCCACAACCCCCTTCCCAATGCGCTGTCTCAGACCTCCTCACGGCACCTCCCCTCAGTCCGGCGTCTCAGTCCCTTTTTCCTCGCTCACGAGAGTGTGCTGTCACAGCTCTCCTCATCCCCCTTCCCACAGTGCGGTGTCTCAGCGCCCCTCACTGCAGGGCAGTGTCTCAGCCCCTTCATTCCCTCTCCCCTCAGTGCGGTGGTTGAGCCCCCTTCACACCCCTCCCTGCACTGCAGTGTCTCACCACCCCACCCCCCTTCCCACAGTGCAATGTCTTAGCACCCCTTACTCCCCTCCTCACAGTGCGCTCTCTCAGCTTCCTCACCCCCCTCCTGCAGTGAGGTGTCTCAGCCCCCTCACTCCTCTTCCCACGGTGCGGTGTTTCAGCCTCTTCTTTCCCCCTCCCCTCAGTGTGCTGTCTCAACTTCGCCAACACTTTTCTCTCTTCCTGTGCGACGAGCGCACTGAAGTGTCATTATACCAGTAGTACAGGACATTAACACCGCCCACAGGTGACGTCAGGTTTATTACTCCATGACAGTAAATACAAAGGGTTCACATCTAGATGCAAACCATTCATCAATTCCAAAAATAGACAGGCCAGAGTTAAATTTGCTGAAAAACACCTCAAGAAGCCAGCTCAGTTCTGGAAAAGTATTCTATGGACAGATGAGACAAAGATCAACCTGTACCAGAATGATGGGAAGAAAAAAGTTTGGAGAAGAAAGGGAACGGCACATGATCCAAGGCACACCACATCCTCTGTAAAACATGGTGGAGGCAACGTGATGGCATGGGCATGCATGGCTTTCAATGGCACTGGGTCACTTGTGTTTTATGATGACATAACAGCAGACAAGAGTAGCCGGATGAATTCTGAAGTGTACCGGGATATACTTTCAGCCCAGATTCAGCCAAATGCTGCAAAGTTGATTGGATGGCGCTTCATAGTACAGATGGACAATGACCCCAAGCATACAGCCAAAGCTACCCAGGAGTTCATGAGTGCAAAAAAGTGGAACATTCTGCAATGGCCAAGTCAATCACCAGATCTTAACCCAATTGAGCATGCATTTCACTTGCTCAAATCCAGACTTAAGATGGAAAGACCCACAAACAAGCAAGACCTGAAGGCTGCGGCTGTAAAGGCCTGGCAAAGCATTAAGAAGGAGGAAACCCAGCGTTTGGTGATGTCCATGGGTTCCAGGCTTAAGGCAGTGATTGCCTTCAAAGGATTCGCAACAAAATATTGAAAATAAAAATATTTTGTTTGGGTTAGGTTTATTTGTCCAATTACTTTTGACCTCCTAAAATGTGGAGTGTTTGTAAAGAAATGTGTACAATTCCTACATTTTCTATCAGATATTTTTGTTCAACCCTTCAAATTAAACGTTACAATCTGCACTTAAATTCTGTTGTAGAGGTTTCATTTCAAATCCAATGTGGTGGCATGCAGAGCCCAACTCGCGAAAATTGTGTCACTGTCCAAATAGTTCTGGCCCTAACTGTATCTTTCAGTAGCATCTCCAACTTCTTCCACACAAAATGACCAGTCTGGTTGGGGTAGGTGTTCAACACCATCTGCACTTCTGACTTCGGCACAATGATTTGCCAGACCATCTCGTGAGTCCTTGGGTTAATGTGTCTTCTGCAGAGCTTCTCCTGATAAATGAACAGCTTGCTCCTCTCATTCCACAGATGTTTGACTTCTGGTTGGGGGTTTTCTGGTAGCTTTGCTGACTCCTGGGTTATCAGCTTCTTTACCAAACTGACAGCCGGGTCATTGTCTTGCACTTCCTTCCAACCAAAATGTGGCAACGGGTTCACCATTCTCACAGGAGGGTCTTTACGGGTTTGCTGGCACTGAGTTACTCTTAATTGATGGAATGCAGGTAACTCCACTTCATCTAGCTCATCTTCATGCACGCCCATGTCTGACAGGTGAGGCATTCTGGACAAGGCATTCACGTTTCCATTCTTGTGCCCAGCCCGGTACTTGATGGAAAACTGGTAGTTGGACAATCTGGCCATCCATCTCTGCTCCATGGTTCCCAACTTTGCAGTCTCCAGATGGGTCAGCGGATTGTTATCCGTGTAGGCTGTAAACTTGCTGGATGCCAGGTAGTGCCTAAACCTTTCTGTGACGGCCCAGACCAAGACCAGGAATTCCAGCTTGAAGGAACTGTAGCTCTCCGGGTTCCTCTATGTGGGGTGCAGCTTTCTCCTCACATAGGCACTCTTTCTTTGCCCTCTTGTCTCTGAGAAAGGACGGCTCCTAGTCCCACATTGCTGGCATCCATGTACAGCAGGAATGGCAGGTTGTAGTCCGGGTAAGCAAGGATTTCTTCTGCCAGGGCTCCCTTCATCATCTGGAACAATTCCGCTTGTTCCTTGCCCCACTCCCACGGAGAATCCTTAGACTTGCCCTTCTTGGGTTGGCCTACTAAGAGGTTTTGCAAGGGAGCAGCCTTCTTCGTGTACTCCTTTATGAACCTCCTATAGTAGCCCACCAGTCCCAGAAATTGATGTACTTCCTTCAGGGTCTTGGGTTCTGGCCACTCCTTGATAGCTATCACCTTGTCTGGATCAGAGGCCACACCTTCAGCACTGACTGTGTCCCAGGTACTGTACTCTTGGCTTTAACAGGTGGCATTTGGATGGTTTCAGCTTCATCCCGTATTTGGCCAGAGCTTCAAACACCTCTGCTACATGGGCTACGTGTGCCTCATAGGTCTTGGAATACACAATCACGTCATCCAGGTAGAGCAGTACCGTCTCAAAGTTCTTATGCCCCTAGCAACTCTCCATCAACTTCTGGAAGATTCCGGGTGCATTACATAGTCCAAATGGCATGCTGTTAAATTCACACAGGCCCATAGGTGTTGTGAATGCCGTCTTCTCGCGGTCTTCCTCTGCTACGGACACCTGCCAATACCCACTAGTGAGGTCTAAAGTGGA
This sequence comes from Allobates femoralis, assembly GCA_033576535.1. Taxonomy (NCBI): domain Eukaryota; kingdom Metazoa; phylum Chordata; class Amphibia; order Anura; family Aromobatidae; genus Allobates; species Allobates femoralis. The sequence goes on along the minus strand of JARQOC010000003.1, from coordinate 80,034,367 downwards.
AAAATAATTGGCAGACTTCAATGCAGCTAAGGATTCCTCTATACGAGGTAACGGGTAAGCATACGTGTGTTTTATGTGGTTAATTTGCCTATAGTCTACACACATCCTCATACTGCCATCTTTCTTCCTGACTAGGACTAATGGGCTGCCCAGGGACTACAGCTATCTTGTATAACCCCTGTGTCCTTCATGTCCTGTAACATTTCTTTGGCTATTTGGTAATGTGCAGGTGGAATAGGCCTGTACCGCTCTTTGATTGGTAGGATAAAGGGGGTGCAACATCATATCCCCACAGGTACACATCCACCAAAGTCAAATGAATGCTTACTAAAGACTTGTTCAAACTCTTTGACTACCCAGTAAACACCTTGCTTTTCATACACAGGAGTGGTGTCAGTCCCTACATGGAGATGCTGGCACCATTCCTCCACAGTTGCTGGCACCAGTCCTCCAGTGGCCCTGTTGTATCATCAGGGGTTGCCCCTTTGGCATGGGGTAAGGCTCCCACTGCTTGGATCTCGTTGTTTACTGTGTACAATTTAGCAACAGTTGCATACCGGGGTAACTTAACCTCTTCACTGCCACAGTTTAAGATGCAAACTGGTACTCTCCCATTGTGTACATCAACCACCCCCTGGCTGTCAAGAGTGTAGGTCTGTGCTCTGTGCTGATGGGCTCCACTAATGCCTGGTAGTTCTTCCCTCTCAGACCTATAACTGCTCAACACCACATCATCATCTCACTCATTGGGGGAATCACAATAGGAAGCGGGTCTGTCACCCTTGCAGTACCAATTTCACCACCTGTAATTGTTAGCTGTTGATGGTGCAGGAGGGCTCTTATCTCACGCTGAAGGATCTTCCTGTGACCAAGTTTGGCAGCATCTGCAATCTGTTGAAGCAAAGACAAAACTTCTCCCATGCAATTGTTAACAACATTTCTACCAAGTATTATATATGGGTCATTTGCATTACTTGCTTCTGCTACTACTAGAACCCCTTGGTTTTGCAATTCCACCCTCCCCACCTTTATTAGTACTTCTCTAACCCCCATCACAGTTAGTGATGCTCCGTTAGACGCACTGAGGGTGAAGTCCATGGCAGTCTGTTTCAGTTCTACATCAGCCCAGTACTTTTTGTAAAGGATATAGGGGATGGTGGTCACCTGTGACCGAGTATCCAGCAGAGCAGGTGTTGGAAAGCCATCTAGTGCAATTGACAGGAACGGCCTCTGTTCGATGAACGTCTTGTACCAGGTGGCTGGGCCCTGTTGAGTTACTGCTAGGGTTTGACCTCGGCCCCCAGGGTCTGCTTGTTTAAAGGACAGCTTCTTGCGATGTGGCCGGTTCTGTTGCAGCGAAGGCAGATGGGCTCCCCAGTGGAGCTGTAGCAGTCGGTGGTTCTCCCTCGGCTTGCTGTGGCTTGCCTCGCTCTCATCCAGGGTACATCCTCCGGACTATCAGCAAGTTGAATCAGCAGTTGAGGTCGGGGCTGGGGTCTTGGTGCTGGCTGGGGACTCTGCTGCAGCTTTAGAGTTTCCATCACTTTAGTTATGTTTCTGCCCATTTGGTGCATTTCAGCACGCATCTCAGCACGCAGAGAGTCATACTTGTCAGGCTGAGCAGATTGTACACTGTGCTTAGCTACAGACACGGGCACTGGTTTAAGGGTAGCCTGCCCCTCACCACTGCACCACCGTTTGATAGCAGCTTCATGGGTCTCTACTGACAGCAACTATTTACATAAATAGTAAGAAACTAAAAAATGATGGTGTTGGCCCCTTTAAAAATAGTCTGGGTGAAATGGTGGATGAGGATGAGGAAATGTGGCGCCCCGCAACGAGTGGGTCACAGGAGGGTATTGCAGCCATAAATGCAGCAGCAATATTCTCTGACCCAGCAGTCACACGGTTAACTCAGAGATCCATACCCTGCATGCATCACCTAGCATAGAGGGCCAATCAGGTCCTGGTGGGCGGCGTGCAAGGGTAGTGTGTAGTGGAAAGTTTAGTTCAAGAGAAGAGTCAAGTCTGGGAGCAGCAACCTAGAAGACCTCTGCAGAATCCCAGCTTTGCAACCTCAGAGAGGGGGTTGCACAGTCTCGTGCGGCCCCCTGGCCACCTTCTACCGGCCATCTCCCTACCGTGACCACGGTTGAGCACCATTACTCCCGGTGCATTACCAACCAATCTACGGGCTTCAAAATGCGGATCCAAAATCATCCCGTGCCCATCTACAGCCGGTTTGCTGGTACCGAAGCTAGCAGCAGTTCAGCTCTGCTATGCGAACCAGAAGAGTGGAGGGACCGCTCTACAGGAGCACCCCACCATCGCCAAATTCAGTCGTCTAACCAGAGGTGTACCCACCAAAGGACCCAAGGCTCCCCAAAGCATCCGGAACGTATACCCCGGATAGGGCATTCAAGCAGCCTCCCTGTACCCGACCTGTATTCCTGGGCGACAACGGCAACTTACTTAGTTAGAATGGAGGAACACCGCGGATCTCTGAGGGACACCTATCACTGCTGAGTCCACCCGGTCTGCTACCTACAACTGTATACCATGTATTGCCTGCTGGTTACAGTAAAGAACCCGTTACAGAGACTTACAGTGTCCGTGCTTTCTTATGAACTGTCTGTCCGCACTTCAAGCTAACCGCAGCTGTCGCACAACATCTTAAGCAGCTCCAGCCTCCGGGGATCATCGCTTAGCCTGTGGGGAGCGTTCCATGTTGCTGCATTCCATCCCCCGGAGGCCCCACAGCGTCGGTAAGACTTACCGAAACACTCATAGGTGGCGTCACGAAACAATTAACCCCTTAATCTGTTCCCACAAGACGTCTTCAACTTTTTGATCTGCACTCAACCGGGCCCCACTACGGGCAGGCGCGAACCACGTGTGACAAGGAGGAAGAAGCTACTGCCTGTCTAAACCGGAGTCCCGCCACGGTGAGTCAGAATAAGCCAATGTGCTAAATGACTTTTTTTCAACAGTATTTACACAAGAAAATCCCATGACAGACAATATGATCAGTGATAACAAAAATTCTCAATTAAATGTCACCTGCTTAACCCAAGAGGAAGTACGGCATCGTCTAAAAATCACTAAAATTGACAAATCCCCGGGCCCGGATGGGATACACCCCAGAGTGCTGCAGGAATTAAGTACTGTCATAGATAGACCATTATTTTTAATATTTAAAGATTCCATAATAACAGGGTCTGTACCACAGGACTGGCGTATAGCAAATGTGGTGCCAATATTCAAAAAGGGGACAAAAACTGAACTTGGAAATTATAGGCCAGTAAGCTTAACCTCTACTGTGGGTAAAATCCTAGAGGGTTTTCTAAGAGATGCTATACTGGAGTATCTGAAGAAAAATAACCTCATGACCCATTATCAACATGGTTTTACGAGGGACCGTTCCTGTCAAACTAATCTGATAAGCTTCTATGAAGAAGTAAGTTCTGGATTGGACCAAAGAAATGCAGTGGATGTGGTGTATATGGACTTTTCAAAAGCTTTTGATACGGTGCCACACAAAAGGTTGATACATAAAATGAGGGCAATGGGGATAGGGAAAAATATGTGTAAGTGGGTTAAGAAATGGCTTAGTGATAGGAAACAAAGGGTGGTTATTAATGGAACACTCTCAGAATGGGTCACAGTTAACAGTGGGGTACCACAGGGGTCAGTGTTGGGCCCGCTTCTATTTAATATATTTATTAATGACCTTGTAGGGGGCATACAGAGTAGAATCTCAATATTTGCAGATGACACTAAACTCTGCAGGGTAATCAATACAGAGGAGGACAATTTTATATTACAGGAGAATTTATGTAAACTAGAGGCTTGGGCTGATAAATGGCAAATGAGCTTTAATGGGGATAAATGTAAGGTCATGCACTTGGGCAGAGGAAACAAAAGGTATAATTATGTGCTTAATTGTAAAACACTGGGCAAAACTGTCACTGAAAAAGACCTGGGTGTATGGGTAGATGACAAACTCACATTTAGTGGCCAGTGTCAGGCAGCTGCTGCAAAGGCAAATAAAATAATGGGATGCATTAAAAGAGGCATAGATGCTCATGAGGAGAACATAATTTTACCTCTATACAAGTCACTAGTGCGACCACACTTAGAATACTGTGTACAATTCTGGTCTCCGGTGTATAAGAAAGACATAGCTGAACTAGAGCTGGCCCAGAGAAGAGCGACAAAAGTCATTAGAGGACTAAGGGGTCTGCAATGCCAAGATAGGTTATTAAACTTGGGTTATTTAGCTTGGAAAAACGAAGGCTTAGGGGTGATCTTATAATAATGTATAAATATATGAGGGGACAGTACAGAGAACTTTCTAATGATCTCTTTACTCTTAGGCCTGAGACTGGGACAAGGGGGCATCCTCTACGTGTGGAGGAAAGAAGGTTTAATCATAATCACAGACATGGATTCTTTACTGTAAGAGCAGTGAGACTATGGAACTCTCTGCCACATGATGTTGTAATGAGTGAGTCACTACTAACATTTAAGAGGGGCCTGGATGCCTTTCTTGAAAATTATAATATTACCAGTTATACATACTAGATTCTTTGATAGGGCGTTGATCCAGGGAACTAGTCCGATTGCCATATCTGGAGTCAGGAAGGAATTTTTTTCCCCAATGTGGAGCTTAGTGTTGCCACATGGGTTTTTTTTTGCCTTCCTCTGGATCAACATGTTAGGCTATGGGTTGAACTAGATGGACTTAAAGTCTTCCTTCAACCTTAAAAACTATGTTACTATGTTACTATGTTGATGGCTATGTCCTTTAAAGTGTTAAAGTCAGCTTCCGGGTGGCTCAGCGACCACCAACGCACAGTCTTATTGTCCTCGGGGGATTGCAGTCCCCGGGTGAATTGTTCAATCAAGAGCTTATTTTCATCGGGTACACTAGGAAGGGCTGACATGCTTAAGGGCTCTCAATTAATTCCTCTAGGCGCCAAGTGTAAGGTTTGATATCATCTCCTGGCCTCTGGTAGCAGTGATGGAAGCGCATGCATATATCAGCCTCATTGCACTCTTCAAAAGTAGCTCTCAATTTATCAAATATAGTAGCCACTGATCTCCGTTCAACAGCAGACCAGGACTCACTCTCTTTCTCTGCCGCACCAGTTAAGTGTGCTGCTGACCAGTCATCGCATACATGTCCAGGACACTAGGACACTAGTGATTTTTCTCCTGAAAACAGTCGGCACATCAGGGCAACCATCATCCCCCATCTGTGAATTACAGCCAGTGCTCAAACAGTTAAACAGTTCGGGATTTCCTGACTAGGTCGCGGCACTAGGGAATGCTAGGCTGAGCGAGGAGCGGGCTTCAGTTTCGTGCTCTACAGGCCCACACGCCACCTATCTTCCCGCTCTTCGGCGCAGTGATGGCGGAGTAGTTCAACAGTCACACAATGCAGTTCAAATCACGGCACACAGTAACACCGGGCACTGGATCCTGTTCGGGACGCCAGAAATTACCAGGGGGTACTCGGGTATCAGGCTCGGTGGGTGCTTCACGGGGAAGTCACGGATGGCGGTGCCTGAGCCCGTGGCTTGGGTGACACTTCAAAGAGGGGTTATGTACAAGGGAAAAGAGTTGTTGTCTCGTGACGCCACCTGTAGTACCTGGTGATGGGTCACCAGTGCTTGCTCAGTCCTCCGGAGGCGATGGTATTGTGGCAAGGATGGCAAAGCTCCCTACAGGTGGAGCTGGGCCTCCGGAGCAGCGAAAGAGTAAAGGGACAGCTTGGAATGCGACTTGACGACAGGGTAAGAAGCAGTGGGGCAGTCTATATGGAGGCCAGGGATGGAGAGAAATAATTCACACACCAAAGAGAGTCTCTTTTACCTTTTTATTGATGGTAGTCGCAGGTAAAGATATCCAGAGTACTGTCGGGTGACCATGTGCACAGTGAGTCTCCACAGCAAGTGAGTATAATGCCATCTCAGGTTCGCCGCTATCACTGAAGCCCTGTCTGTATACAACACAACTGGCCTCCTCACTTTCTCTGGTCCTCTCTCCTCCTGCGCGGTCCAAGGGTTACCCTCTCTGATTACTGCTGTGTTATTCCACACTACGGTTTCTGGCTCCCTTTCGCTGGGTACGCAGGGGGATCGGGTGACTAAAGTCTCCACATGTGGCCGGGGTTTCCTGCAGTCCTAGAGTGATGCTGCAGGTGCGGATCCCCAAAGTCCGGTAAGTCTTGGGCAAACTTACACTAGTTTCTCTGCTCCATTGGTTAAGCTCCATGCCTTCTGTCCCCACTCCTTGGCTTGGCTGAACGGCAGAAGGGCCACTCCGGGTCACTGGTTCGGGCCTAACCGTGGCACCGAGCACCAGGATGTCTTTGCAGCTCTCCTAGCGTCTGCACACTCTGACTAACTCCTCCCCCAGCAGCAGTATTTATAGGGGATCTCACCTAAAGTCATTGAGTTTAGCTCCCCCTACTGTGACGGGGTGGGAGGTGTTGCATTAATAGGTACCTGCTGTGGAATCCCGGCAGTGCAGTAGGGAAGACTGTGGCTACCTGCATGAGCAGGGCACCATAATTGCTCCTGTCCTCCAGTGATTGCGTCCTGTAAAGAGTAGGAATGCTGCTCTTTATCCAGAAACTTTCTATTGAAAAGGCAGAGTCCACGGTTCACTGATAATAAAATAGGGGGAGTATTCCAAAATTATAGCAAAAATTTATAGAAAAAAAAATTATCATCATATATTAAAATCACAAAACAAACCAAGTGAGCAAAAAACCTAGACAAACTCAATTAACAAACCCACTCCCATATACATAGAAGAACAAACAGACAAAACTTACAGTTATAACATCTGGCTGCTGAGTCCTAGGAAACAGACGTTTTTCTCATAGGGCTATGTCCATCTTGCCTATAGTACCGTACTTGGTCCGTCCTTAAGTCAATAACGTCTTCTATTCTAGTTGACTCTTAGTAGCATACTTTAGGGTTAAATAACAGAGGTACAAATATATGAATGTGGCGCCCCAGGGTCCGGTTGCCACAATATTAAGCTTGGAAGCAAGCACCGAGTGCAGAATGGACACCAGAGTCCGAGGTTGCAAGGGATTTTATGCCCAGCAACCAACACCGGAGGGCGGGTGATTCCAAGTCGCTCGCCCACCACAAAGCCAGGAGACACAGCTGCGACAAAGAGAGCTCAGTGGAGGTAAAGGAGACTGTTACCCCTGTGTCTGTCCGTTATTCCGTACACTAAGTCCTTGCACCCCCAACGAATGTATCATCTTTATAGACTTTATGGTTGGCCTTGGAACCTGCTCTTCCCATGGAGAGATGAACCATCAAAGCTGCTACTCCCATCATCCCCAGATAAGCTGATAAGAAAGCTTATAGCCGCAATGCTCCTCTGGGAAATATGCAAATTGTCATTTCAGTGAGGAAGTGGCCAAACTCTAGTGCCACCTTTCGGTAGCTGTCCTTAAAGTCATAATCGACTCTTTAACAAGTCTTTTAATATGACCAAGGATTTATGCCAGATCAGAACCCCAAACTGCAGATGCTGCGTTTCGGGGTGACTGCCCCTCATCAGTGTAGTGTGTGGGAATTCTAATCTGGCTGTGAGAGTAGGCTAAGACAAGGTCTGGAGAACAGCTTTCTACCTCATGGAGAGGAATTTGTCATCTTAAGAAGGCAGATATGGAATCTTATAGCCGCAATGCTCCTCTGGGAAATATGCAAATTGTCACTCCAGTGAGCAGTGGATGAACTCTAGCGCTACCTTTCGGTAGCTGTCCTTAACCCCTTAAGGACCGAGTCACTTTGCAGCTTAATGACCAGACCATTTTTTGTAATTCTGACCACTCTCCCTTTATGAGGTAATATCTCTGGAACACTTCAACGGATCCTAGCGATTCTGAGATTGTTTTTTCGTGACATATTGGGCTTCATGTTAGTATTAAATTTAGGTCGATAATTTTTGCGTTTATTTGTGAAAAAATCAAAAATTTGGCAAAAATTTTGAAAATGTAGCAATTTTCAAATTTTAAATTTTTATTCTGCTAAACCAGAGAGTTATGTGACACTAAATAGTTAATAAATCACATTTCCCACATGTCTACTTTACATCAGTGCAATTTTGGAAGAAAAAAAAAAATTTGTTAGGACGTTTTAAGGGTTCAAAGTTCATCAGCAATTATTCATTTTTCCAGCAAAATTTACAAAACCATTTTTTTTAGTGACCACATCACATTTGAAGTCTCTTTGAGGGGCGTACATGACAGAAAACACCCAAAAGTGACACCATTCCAAAAACTGCACCCCTCAAGCTACTCAAAACTACATTCAAGAAGATTATTAACCCTTCAGGTGCTTCACATGAACTAAAATAAAGTTGAAGGAAAAAATGGACATTTTAATTTTTGTAACAAAAATGTTCTTTTAGCCTCAATTTTTTCACATGGGCAACAGGATAAATTACATCCTAAAATTTGTTGGGCAATTTCTCCTGAGTACACAGATACCTCATATATGGTCATAAACCACTGTTTGGGCGCACGGCAGGGCTCAGAAGGGAAGGAGTGCAATTTGAATTTTAGAGCCAATTTTCCGTTCCAAAAGTGAAATGGCGCTCCTTCACTTCTGAGCCCTGCCGTGCGCCCAAACAGTGGTTTATGACCACATATAAGGTATCGGTGTACTCAGGAGAAATTGCCCAACACATTTTGGGATGTATTTTATCCCTTTGCCCATGTGAAACTGAAAAAATGTAGGCACAAAGAAATTTTTTGTGAAAAAAAAGTGTTTTTTTCATTGTTATGGATGAATTTGTGTTGCGTTTGGAGGGTCCCCGTGTGCCTCCACATTGGAGCTCCCCCACAAGTGTCTCCATTTTGGAAACTAGACCCCCATATGGGGGTTCAAAGTGCTCACTATGCATCTAGATACGTTCCTTAGGGGGTCTAGTTTCCAAAATGGGATCACTTGTGGGGGAGCTCTAATGTGGAGACACACCGGGACCCTCCAAACGCAACATGGTGTTCGCTAACAATTTGAATGGAAAATGAGCTCAAATTGTTAGCGGACACCATGTCGCGTTTGGAGGGTCCCTGTGTGTCTCCACATTGGAGCTCCCCCACAAGTGACCCCATTTTGGAAACTAGACCCCCAAAGGAACGTATCTAGATGCAAAGTGAGCACTTTGAACCCCCAGATGCTTCACAAATTCATCTGTAAAATTTTGTTTTCCTCAAATAATTTCTTTTTTCATTATTACGGATCAATTTGTGAAGCATCTGGGGGTTCAAAGTGCTCACTTTGCATCTAGATACGTTCCTTTGGGGTCTAGTTTCCAAAATGTGGTCACTTGTGGGGGAGCTCCAATGTGGAGGCACACGGGGACCCTCCAAACGCGACATGGTGTCCGCTAACAATTTGAGCTTATTTTCCATTCAAATTGTTAGCGGACACCATGTTGCGTTTGGAGGGTCCCCGTGTGCCTCCACATTGGAGCTCCCCCACAAGTGACCCCATTTTGGAAACTAGACCCCCAAAGGAACATATCTAGATGCATAGTGAGCACTTTCAACTCCCAGGTGCTTCACAAATTGATCCGTAAAAATTAAAAAAGAAACTTTTTGTGGAAAAAAAAGTGCTTTTTCATTTTTATGGATGAATTTGTGAAGCATCTGGGGGTTCAAAGTGCTCACTATGCATCTTGATACATTCCTTCGGGGGTCTAGTTTCCAAAATGGGGTCACTTGTGGGGGAGCTCCAATGTGGAGACACACAGGGGCTCTCCATACGCAACATGGTGTCCACTAACAATTGGAATTGTTAGCGGACACCTTGTAGGATATAAAGAGCCCCTATGTGCCTAAACATGGGAGCTCCCCCACAAGTGACCCCATTTTGGAAACTAGACCACCAAAGGATTATATCTAGATGACTTTGAACCCCTAGGTGCTTCACAAATTGATCCGTAAAAATGAAAAAAGGAACTTTTTGTGGAAAAAAAAGTGCTTTTTTCATTTTTATGGATGAATTTGTGAAGCATCTGGGGTTCAAAGTGATCACTATGCATCTAGATACGTTCCTACGGGGGTCTAGTTTCCAAAATGGGGTCATTTGTGGGGAGCTCCAATGTTCAGGCACACAGGGAGGTGCTCTCCATACCCGACATGGTTTCCGCTAACAATTGGAGCTAATTTTCCATTGAAATTGTTAGCGGACACCATGTCGCATATGGAGAACCCGTGTGCCACCAGCACAAGGGCAACTGGTAGAGTTGGGGTACAGCACCAGAAAATGCCGCCTCTAATGAATGCGCCATTTTCTTGGGTGGCTGTGGGTTGAAATTTGCAGCGTGGGGGACCCACAAGATTTGGTCTCTCCACGCTGAGGATTCCAGTCAGCCAGCTACCAAGTTGTACAAGGCTGGCTACAAAAAATACAGCGAAGGCCTTTTTTTTATTTCTAGAACTAATTCTAGAAAAAAAAAATGACGTGGGGCTCCGCCATATTTTTGGTCCAGCCAGGTACAACTTGGCAGCTACAGACTGCCAGCAACCCCCAGCTGCCTCGTTGTACCTGGCTGCAACCAAAAATACAGCGAAGCCCTTTTTTTTTATTTCTAGAACTAATTCTAGAAAAAAAAAATGACGTGGGGCTCCGCCATATTTTTGGTCCAGCCAGGTACAACTTGGCAGCTACAGACTGCCAGCAACCCCCAGCTGCCTTGTTGTACCTGGCTGCAACCAAAAATACAGTGAAGCCCATTTTTTTTTTTATTTCTAGAACTAATTCTAGAAAAAAAAAATGACGTAGGGCTCCGCCATATTTTTGGCCCAGCCAGGTACAACTAGGCAGCTGGGGGCTGGAATCCTCAGCATGGAAAGGCCCAAGCGTTCTGAGCCCCCCATGCTGTGAATTGCAGCCCGCAGCCGCCCCAGAAAATGGCGCATGCATTGAAGCGCCATTTTCTGGCGCTGTACCCATGCTCTTCCAGTTGCCCTGGTGACAGTGGCAAACTGGGTAATAAAAGGGTTAATGCCAGCTTTTTATTGGCAGCTGGCACTAAGCCCGAGATTCATAATATAGGGCCAATGTTAGACCCGCCATTAGGAATCTCTGGTAAATAGTCAGAAAATACACACATTGAAAAATCTTTTTATTGAAATAAAAACACAAACAAAATTCGGACTCCATCTTTATTATAAAGATCCGACGTAGTCCACAACGAAGGTCCCACGACGCTGGATCGCCTCCGCTCAATCCAGAGACTACAGCAAGGGATCAAGTGTCCTCTTCCTACAGTCTCGGGGGTCAGAGTTATGGTGCACTGTATGACAATGATCTGTTATACAGTGCACCATGACTATGATCCCAGAGACTATAACAAGAGGACACTTGATCCCTTGTTACACCCATCCATCCACCTATGCACCCATCATTCACGCACGCACACAACCATGCACGCACATCCAGACACGCACATCCACGCACGCACTTTGACATCCACGCACGCACATCCACGCATGCTGCCATCCACACACGCACACATCCACGCACGCATGCTGACATCCACGCACATCCACACACACATCCACGCACACATCCACGTATATCCACACACATCCACGCAACACATCCACGCACGCTGACATCCACGCACGCTGACATTCACGCACGCTGACATTCACGCACGCATGCTGACATCCACATCCACGCGCATATCCACACACGCACATCCACGCACGCACACATCCCCGCATGCACATCCACGCACACACACATCCACGCACGCACATCCACGCACGCACGCTGACATCCACGCACGCACATCCACACACACATCCACGCACACACACATCCACGCACGCACGCTGACATCCACGCACGCATGCTGACATCCACGCACATCCACACACACACATCCACGCACGCACATCCACATCCACGTACGCACACATCTATGCACGCACATTCACGCACGCACATCCACGCACGCACGCTGACATTCACACACGCTGACATTCATGCACGCACACATCCACGCACACACACATCCACGCACGCACGCTGACATCCACGCATGCACATCCACGCACGCACATCCACACACACATCCACGCACGCACATCCAAGCACGCACATCCACGCACGCACACATCCATCCATTCACCCATCCATCCATCCACCCATCCATCCACCCATCTATCCATCCACACATCCATCTATTCATTCATTCATTCATACTTACCCACCGATGAGGAGGAGCCCCTGAATGGAGGAGGGCCACACTGGAGCAGCAGAGGAGGCCGACGTGCAGCCCGCCGGTATAGGTGAGCTGGGCTAGAGGTGGGGGGCTAGGCGGGGGTGGGGGGTGGAAGTGATCAGGGGAAGGGAGGAGGGGCATGAGCAGGGGGAGCGCGGGCTTTGTAAGCTGACCGGCGGAACATACATCAGTGCAGTAGGAGGGCAGGCCTGCAGTCTGCCGGAATAGGAGCAGGAGGGGGGGGGTGCGCACGAGCGGAGGGGGGGGGTGAGCACGAGCAGTGGGGTGGGTATGAGCAGTGGGGAGGGGGTCGTGCGACTTGACCGGCGGGCGCATGAGCCCGCCGGCAGAAAAGCTATTGAAGGAGGAGGGCGGGTGGATGGCAGGGACCGGTATTGGGGGTGCCGGCCGGACACATGGGGGTGCTGGACACAGGGGGGGGCTGGACAGGACACAGGGGGGGCTGGACACAGGGGGGCTGGACAGGACACAGGGGGGTGCTGGACGGAGCGAGGACAGGCATTAGATAATGGCTGGCGGGTGCAGTGCAGCCCGCCGGCAGATAAGTATGATTGGGAGGGGGGGTGAAGGGGTTAACAAGGGTCCCCACACCTCTGCCCCTGACCCTCAGCTGTCACTGACAGCTTTTAGATTTGAGCTGTCACTGTTTGTTTAGAAGCAGTGACAGTTCAAAGCCATGACGAGTATACTCGTCATGATGCGGGAACTGACATCTTTTCATGACGAGTATACTCGTCATTAGTCGTAAACGGGTTAAAGTCATAATCGACTCTTTAACAAGCCTTTTAATATGACCAAGGATTTGTGCCAGATCAGAACCCCAAACTGCAGATGCTACATTTCAGGGTGACTGCCCTGTCAGTGCAGTGCGTGGGAATTCTAATCTGGCTGTGTGAGTAGGCTAAGGGTCCCGTCACACGTAGCGACGCACCAGCAATCCCAATAACGATACGACCTGGTAGGGATTGCTTGTACATCACTTTGGGGTCGCTGGTGAGATGTCAAACAGTCAGATCTCACCAGCGACGATCCGGAATGATACAGAGGTCATTGGGAATAGTCACTCTCGGGCGTAGTATTGAGATCGTTGGTTGTTGTCCCTTTCAAACACAGCGATGCAGCATTCCCAGCGGGAGCGCAACGACCAATAAATGACCCAGAGCATTTTGTAACGATCAGCGATCTCACAGCAGGGGCCTGATCGCTGCTAAGTGTTACACGTAGCGAGATCGTTAGCGAGATTGCTGATACATCACAAAACCTGTGACATTACAACGATCTCCTATGACCAAGGATTTGTGCCAGATCAGAACCCCAAACTGCAGACACTGCGTTTCGGGGTGACTGCCCCTCATCAGTGCAGTGTGTGGGAATTCTAATCTGGCTTGTGAGTAGGCTAAAACAACGATACGACCTGGTAGGGATCGCTGGTACGTCACTTTGGGGTCGCTGGTGAGATGTCAAACAGTCAGATCTCACCAGCGACTTCAGCAACGATCTGGAATGATACAGAGGTTGTTGGGAATTGTCACTCTCGGGCGTAGTATTGAGACCGTTGGTCGCTGTCCCTTTCAAACACAGTGATGCAGCGTTTCCAGCGGGAGCGCAATGACCAAAAAATGATCCAGAGCACTTTGTAACGATCAGTGATCTCACAGCAGGGGCCTGACCACTGCTAAGTGTCACATATAGCGAGATAGTTAGCGAGATCGCTGTTACGTCACAAAACCTGTGATGTTACAATGATCTCGCTAACGATCTCGTTATGTGTGACGGGGGCTTAAGTATTGGAATCATCACAAGTGCAGGTGATTCAATTATCACCTGTGCAATGTAAGGACGCTGAAATGTATTTCTGATATTAAGTTCAACACTGTTAATATAATTGATTTGTAGTAACTCAGTTCGGCCACTGGAGGTCATCAGTGGACACGAGTAGAAAGATCTGGAACCAGGAAGTAATTTTTAGTCAGTCTCCTGAGGTAAATTGACTGAGACAGATGGCTGTGGAGATCCTACACAGAAAAGAAGACGTGTCGGCTGTTCTGTGGGGCTTGTGGATCTATGGAAGGACGCGCCTGACTTGAACAGTGTTAGAATTATTCAAGGGCTTGATCTACACCATGGACTGAACGATAAGCCGTGTTCTGAGAGTACATAAGATTGACCGGTCAATATATAGGGATAGTCAGACAGGGAGATAGCCAGAAACTACAAATGACTATTCTGTGTGTACTCATGAGGAGAGACCGACCAGGCTTGATCTATTCAAGATATTAAATATTGAGACTTGCACGAGTGTTAGATGCAAAGAGAAGCCGAATGTGGATGACACCGTAGAACTGAGAGAATTATCACCATCCCTGTTATACTGGGTTGTGCCCAGTGTGAGGAGGATCTTATATACCTCAATGGCTGATTGTTGGGGTGAAATGACATACACCCTGGAAACTGTTTGCACATTACCAAGTTAAAGAGTTTTCTCCTCATGCAGGAGGCAAAACTGCATTTGCTGTAAATAGGTTGTGGGATAGATTTATATAAGGGAATCAGGGATCCCGAAATATTTTGTACATAGCGTGGGGGGGTGTAAGATTATATCCTGAGGGGAACACGTGCCGCGGCTGCAGTAAGAGCCTGGGTAGGCCCTGTACGGAGTAAGGGTTGGGTTGGTTTAGGCTGGGATAGTTGTGCTCCCTCTCTGCAAAACAGGTACGCGAGTTCCCTCAGGCTGCACAAATTGTACACTGTGATCGAGCTGTTGGGGCCCATATCATTTTTGCAAAGTTTGAATTTGTTATCTTTTTGAAACCCTTAAAAAGAGTTAATTTACCAACTATTTTTGGAGTCCGTATCATTCATAGCAGCACTGTATCGCTCACACACAAACGACTGGTGTCTCGGTCGTTAATGTGTGCATGTGTGGATGGGTGTGTGCATGGATGTATGTGTGCGTGCATGCGTGGATGATGGGTGAATGGGTGGATGATGGGTGCATGGATAGGTGCAACAAGGGATCAAGTGTCCTCTTGTTGAAGTCTCTGGGATCATAGTCATGGTGCACTGTATGACAGATCATTGCCATACAGTGCACCATATCTCTGACCCCAGAGACTGTAGGAAGAGGACACTTGATCCCTTGCTGCAGTCTCTGGATTGAGCAGAGGCGATCGAGCGTCATGGGACCTTCATTGTGGACTACATTAGAGGCGATCAAGCATCGTGGGACATTTCGTTGTGGACTACGTCGGATCTTTATAATAAAGATGGAGTCCGAATTTTGTTTGTGGTTTTTTTTTCAGATAAAAAGATTTTTCTCTGTGTGGTGTATTTTTTGACTATTTACTAGAGATTCCTAATGGCCGGGTTTAACATTAGCCCGACATTATGAATCTCGGGCTTAGTGCCAGCTGCCAATAAAAAGCTGGCATTAACTCTTTTATTATCCAGTTTGCCACCGGCACCAGGGCAACTAGAAGAGCCTGGGTACAGCGCCAGAAAATGGCGTTTCAATGAATGCGCCATTTTCTGGGGCGGCAGCGAGCTGCAATTCGCAGCATGGGGGGCCCATAACGCTTGGGCCTCTCCATGCTGAGGATTCCAGCCCCCAGCTGCCAAGTTGTACCTGGCTGGACCAAAAATATGGCGGAGCCCCATGTCATTTTTTTTTTTCTAAAATCAGTTCTAGAAATAAAAAAAGGCCTTCGCTGTATTTTTGGTAGCCAGCCAGGTACAACTTGGCAGCTGGGGGGCTGGAATCCTCAGCATGGAGAGACCCAAACGTTGTGGGCCCCCCACACTGCAAATTGCAACTCACAGCCACCCCAGAAAATAGTGCATTCATTAGAGGTGCGATTTTCTGGTGCTGTACCCCAACTTTTCCAGTTCCCTTGTGCTGGTGGCACACAGGGGCTCTCCATACGCGACATTGTGCCTGCTAACAAGTTGAATGGAGAATTAGCTCCAATTGTTAGCAAACACCATGTCACGTATGGAGAGCCCCTGTGTTCCTAAACATTGGAGCTCCCCCACAAGTGACCGCATTTTGAAAACTATACCCCACAAGGAACGTATCTAGATGCATAGTGAGCACTTTGAACCCCCAGGTGCTTCACAAATTGATCCGTAAAAATGAAAAAAGAAAATTTGTGTGAAATAAAAGTACTTTTTCCATATTACGGATCAATTTGTGAAGCACCTAGGTGTTCAAAGTGCTCACTATGCATCTAGATATGTTCCTTGAGGGGTCTAGTTTCTAAAATGGGGTCACTTGTGGGCGAGCTCCAATGTTTAGGCATACAGGGGCTCTCCATACGCAACATGGTGTTAGCTAACAATTGGAATTATTAGCGGACACCATGTCGCATATGGAGAGCCCATGTGTGCCTAAACATTGGAGCTCCCCCACAAGTGACCCCATTTTGGAAACTAGACCCCCCAAGGAACATATCTAGATGCTTAGTGAGCATTTTGAACCCCCAGGTGCTTCACAAATTGATCCATAATAAGGAAATTATTTTTTTTCACACAAATTTTCTTTTTTCATTTTTACGGATCATTTTGTGAAGCACCTGGGGGTTCAAAGTGCTCACTATGCATCTAGATACGTTCCATGGGGGTCTAGTTTCCAAAATGGGGTCACTTGTGGGGGAACTCCAATGTTCAGCCACACAGGGGCTCTCCATACGCAATATGGCGTCCGCTAATAATTCCAATTGTTAGCGGACACCATGTTTCATAAGGAGGGCCCCTGTGTGCCTAAACATTGAAGTTCCCCCACAAGTGACCCCACTTTGGAAACTAGACCCCCCAGGGAACTTATCTACATGGGTGGTGAGCATTTTGAATCTCCAGGTGCTTCACAAATTAATCCGTAAAAATAAAAAAAAGAAAATGTTTGTGGAAAAAAAAGTACTTTTTCATTTTTATGGATCAATTTGTGAAGCACCTGAGGGCTCAAAGTGCTCACTATGCATCTAGTTCCTAGGGGAACAATTTGAATGGAAAATCAGCTCAAATTGTTAGCGGACACCATGTCGCGTTTTGAGAGCCACTGTGTGCCTATACATTGGAGCTCCCCCACAAGTGACCCCTTTTTGGAAACTAGACCCCCCCAAGGA
This sequence comes from Allobates femoralis, assembly GCA_033576535.1. NCBI lineage: Eukaryota > Metazoa > Chordata > Amphibia > Anura > Aromobatidae > Allobates > Allobates femoralis. The sequence goes on along the minus strand of JARQOC010000003.1, from coordinate 80,016,953 downwards.
ACTTATCTAGATGCATAGTGAGCACTTTGAACCCCCAGGTGCTTCACAAATTGATCCATAAAAATGAAAAAGTACTTTTTTTTTTTCCACAAACATTTTCTACTTTCATTTTTACGGGTTAATTTGTGAAGCACTTGGGGGTTCAAAATGCTCACCATCCATCTAGATAAGTTCCCTGGGGGTCTAGATTCCAAAATGGGGTCAATTGTGGGGGAGCTCCAATGTTTATGCACGCAGGGACTCTCCAAACACGACATGGTGTCCACTAACAATTTGAATGGAAAATCTCAAATTGTTAGCGAACACCATGTCGTGTTTGGAGAGCCCCTGTGTGCCTAAACATTGGAGCTTCCCCACAAGTGACCCCATTTTGGAAACTAGACCCCCCAGGGAACTTATGTAGATGGGTGGTGAGCACTTTGAACCCTCAGATGTTTCACAAATTGTTCCGTAAAAATTAAAAAGTACTTTTTTTTTTTTTTTTACAAAAATGTTTCTTTTAGCCTAATTTTTTTCATTTTCACATGGGCAAAAAGATAAAGTGCATTTTAAGATTTGTTGGGCAATTTCTCCTGAGTAAATCGATTCCTCATATGTGGTCATAAACCACTGTTTGGCTCAGAAGGGAAGGAGTGCAATTTGACTTTTTGAATGGAAAATTAGCTCCAAAAGTCAAATTGCGCTCCTCCCCTTCTGAACCCCGCCGTGCGCCCAAACAGTGGTTTATGACCACATATGAGGTATCTGTGTACTCAGGAGAAATTGCCCAACAAATTTTAGGATGCACTTTATCCTTTTGCCCATGTGAAAATGAAATAGTTGAGGCTAAAAGAACATTTTTGTTAGAAAAATTAAAATGTCCATTTTTTCCTTCCACGTTGCTTTAGTTCCTGTGAAGCACCTGAAGGGTTAACAATCTTCTTGAATGTAGTTTTGAGTAGCTTGAGGGGTGCAGTTTTTGGAATGGTGTCACTTTTGGGTGTTTTCTGTCATGTACACTAGGGATGAGCGAGTATACTCGTTACTATTCGGTACTCGCCGAATAGTACGGTACTCGGGCTACTCGTTACTCTGCGAGTATCCTTGCGATTACTCGCAAAGTAACGACTACAATGCAAGTCAATGTGAAATGCAAGTAATTCCTCTGCTGCCAGACCCTATAAAGAGGTCTGGCAGCAGAGGAAAAGGCTACAATGGCGACATGATTGTTTAAAAGCCGGTGGTAAAAAGCCGCCGGGTTTTAAACAATCATTAAGCCCGCTACTTGCATCCCCGCAGCCTGATAGCGGGACCTTCTACTCCCCCGCCGCCTCCCCACCCGATCCTAAGTTAGGACCGGGCGGGGAGTGAGCAGCAGGGACCGGGGGAAGCTGTGGGAGAAGACTTCACCGCCGGCTTTCCCAGTCTGTGCTGCGCTCCCCATTCACTGATGCCCCCTCCCCGCTGCCTGGTCTTCGCTCCCTACCCGGTCCTAACTTAGGATGAGGTGGGGAGGGGGCATCAGTGAGCGGGGAGGGGGCATCAGTGGGCGGGAACGCAGCACAGACCGGGAAAGCCGGCGGTGAAGTCTCACTGCTGGCTTTCCCGCCTGTAGTTTCAAATGAACAGCTGAGTCAGGTCAGCTGTTCATTTGAAGTAGCGCAGTGCTGGCAGGGTTCATGTGAGTTCATGCTTGCCTGCATGAACTCACATGAACTTTCCCACGGGTGCACAGCTCTGCTATATCTCTGGTAGAGGTTCTCTACCAGAGATGTAGCAGAGCTAAAGAAGAACCCTGGATTGGGCTACGTCGGACGGAAGAGGATTTATAATAAAGATGGAGTCTAAGTGTCTTTTTTTGTTTTATTTCTAATAAAATATTTTTTCTCTGTGTTGTGTTTTTTTGTAAAAAATTCACTAGAAACTCATGGCGGTCATGTCTACTCTTGGCGTGACCGCCATGAATTTCGGGCTTAGGGCCAGCTGATAACAAAAAGCTGGCTCTAACCCCTTTATTACCCAGTCAGCCACTGCACCAGGGCCCTGCAAGAGTTGGGTTCAGCGCCAGAACATGGCGCTTCAATGAACGCGCCATATTCTGGGGTGGCTGCGGGCTGTCATTCGCAGCGAGGGGTGCCCAGAAGGCTTGGGCCTCCCTGCGCTGCGGATTCCAGCCCCCAGCTGCCTAGGTGTACCTGGCTGGACATAGAAATAGCGCGGATCCCCACGCATTTTTTTTTTATTTCATGAAATTCATGAAATAATAAAACATAAGGGCTTCCTTCTCTTTCTGTTTCCAGGCAGGTACAAATAGGCACCTGGGGGTTGGGGGCAGCCCGTTCCTGCCTGCTGTACCTGGCTGGACACAAAAATACGGAGAAGCCCACGTCAAATTGTTTTCTGAAAAATCCAAAAAACAATATGAATGAAAGGGACTGCATCTTTATTAACCCCTCGACCATGGTCGAGGGGTTAATAAAGATGTAGTCCCTTTTTATAGGATTGTTTAATGGATTTTTCAGAAAAATTTTGACATGGGCTTCGCCGTATTTTTATGTGCCAGCCGGACACAGCAGGCGGCAACGGTTGGCCCCCAACCCCCAGCTGACTATTTGTACCTGCCTAGACACAGAAATATCGGGAAGCCCTTCTTTTTAATTATTTCATGAATTTCACGAAATAATGAAAAAAAAAAAAATGCGTGGGGCTCCGCACTATTTCTATGTCCAGTCAGGTACAGCTAGGCAGCTGGGGGCTGGACTCTGCAGCGCAGGGAGGCCCAAGTCTTCTGGGCTCCCCCTGCTGCTAATGGCAGCCCGCAGCCGCCCCAGAAAATGGCACGTTCATTGAAACGCCATGTTCTGGTGCTAAACCCAACTCTTCCAGGGCCCTGGTGCGGTGGCTCACTGGGTAATAAAGGGGTTAGGGCCAGCTTTTTGTTATCAGCTGGCCCTATGCCCGAAATTCATGGGGTCACGACAATATTAGACATGTCCCCCATGAATTTCTAGTAAATTGTTTAAAAAAAACACAACACAGAGAAATTTTTTTTTAATTAGAAATAAAGCAAAAAATACTATTAGCGACTCCATCTTTAATAAAAAATCCTCTTCCGTCCGCCGTAGTCCTAAAACAACATCTCTGCACTGCTACATCGCTGTGCATAGACACACGCCTATGCAGAGGGAGAGCAGGCTAAGAAATGACTACAATAGTCAGGGTTCACCTCAGGTCATAGCTCACCGCGGCTCACCAGTTTATTCACTGCTCTGCCGGTGGTCGGCAATCTCCGGCGGCAGTCTTCGGGATGTGGTAGCAGGGTTCACCCGCGGTCAGCCCGAGCTATGACCTGAGGTGAACCCTGACTGTTGTAGTCATTTCTCAGCCTGCTCTGCATTGACATGTGTGTCTATGCAGAGAGATGTAGCAGTGCTGAGATTGCGTTTATGGACTACGTCGGACGGAAGAGGATTTTTTTTTAATAAAGATGGAGTCACTAAATGTCTTTTTTGTTTTATTTCTAATAAAAAAAAATTTTCTCTGTGTTGTGTTTTTTTTTACAGAATTTACTAGAAATTCATGGCCGTCATGTCTACTATTGGCATAACCGCCATGATTTTCGGGCTTAGGGCCAGCTGATAATACAAAGCTGGCCCTAACCCCTTTATTACCCAGTGAGCCACCGCACCAGGGCCCTGGAAGAGTTGGGTTCAGCACCTGAAGATGGCGCTTTAATGAACGCGCCATCTTCTTTCTAGGGTGGCTGCGGGCTGCCATTCACAGCGGAGGGTGCCCAGAAAGATTGGGCCTCCCTGCGCTGCGGATTCTAGTTCCCGCCTGCGTCCTCCACTCCCCGCTGCTCGCTCCTCGCCCGGTCCTAACTTAGGATTCGGTGGGGAGGCGGCGGGAGGAGCGGAGGATCCCGCTGTCAGGCTGCGGGGAAGCGAGCAGGAGGCTTAATGATTGTTTAAAACCCGGCGGCTTTTTACTGCCGGCTTTTAAACAATCATGTGGCCATTGCAGCCTTTTCCTCTGCTGCCAGACCTCTTTATATGGCCTGGCAGCAGAGGAATTACTCACATTACTCGCTTCCCCATTGACTTACATTGTACTCGCTATACTCATAACGAGTACCGAGTATCAGGACCTACTCGTTATGAGTATAGCAAGTCCGAGTATTTCAGTACTCGCTCTTCCCTAATGTACGCCCCATGGTGTCACTTTTGGGTGTTTTCTGTCATGTATGCCCCTCAAAGGATGTGATGTGGTCACTAAAAAAATGGTTTTGTAAAATTTGCTGGAAAAATGAAAAATTGCTGATGAACTTTGAACTACCAAAAAAAATTTTTTTTTTTCAAAATTGTACTGATGTAAAGTGGACATGTGGGAAATGTTATTTATTAACTGTTTTGTGTCACATATCTCTCTGGTTTAGCAGATAAAAATTCAAAATTTGAAAATTGCCAAATTTTCTAAGTTTTTGCCAAATTTTTTATTTTTTCACAAATAAACGCAAAAATTATCGACCTAAATTTACCACTAACATGAAGCCCAATATGTCGCGAAAAAAACAATCTCAGAATCACTAGGATCTGTTGAAGCGTTCCAGAGTTATTACTTCATAAAGGGACACTGGTCAGAATTTACAAAAATGCCAAGGTTTTTAGGGTCAAAATAGGCTGGGTCCTGAAGGGGTTAATGCAGCTGCCAGGATCACCTATCTGGCCAAAGGTTACTCAGACGCTTCTGCTCTATGCTGGTCATTGCACTGGCTCCCTATACACTATAGGATCCAATTCAAGCTGCTTGTTCTCACCCACAAAGCTCTTCACAGTGCATCACCTCCCTAACTCTCTATCCTCATCTCTCTCTATCACCCCACCCATTCTCTTCTCTTCGCTCTAGAAGTGACTTTAGACTAACATCTGCATTAATCCGAACCTCCCACTCCACTTCTCCTGAGCTGCACCAATTCTCTGGAATGCTCTACCCCAAGAAATTAGGCGTATCCACAACTTACATAGCTTCAGGCGATCCCTAAAACACATCTTTTTAGGGCGGCCTCTCATGCTGCCTAGTCAAAGTCATCTAAACATAGTCTATCCTCTCCACCAGTCTCATGTGGATCACAAATAATGGTTGGTGGCCACTTAAACTGCTCCTATCTGTTCCCCATCTCCTCAAGTTGACTATACCATCATTGTAAATAAGCCCCTGGACTTTGTGTCACTCCCACCTCATTGTTAGATTGTAAGCTCTTATGAGCAGGGCTGTCATTGTTTTTGCTCTCGTTATTGTATTGTATTATGCTTTGTATTGTATTGTACTGTGTTTGGTTTTGTATTTTCTAATTGTTTCTTATGATTGTTTAAACGTGAACTTTGTATTGTAAAGCGCTGCGGAATATGTTGGCGCTATATACCGTAAATAAAAATTATTATTAATTCTGAAGGGTCCCTGTCTACACTTAAAACCTCTCTCGTACCCTAGGGGTATCTATCTATCTATCTATCTATCTATCTATCTATCTATCTATCCATCCATCTATCAATGTGTATATATATCTATTAGGCGGCCGTCACACACTACGATTTTGTGTGGGAACTCAATAACGATCTCAAGGGTTTGCGCTCGTGCTCAACATCTTAGTGAGGTGTCACATGTATAGATATCGTTCAGGACGCAGCAGCGATGTTGTGTGCAGGTATTGTTCACACAACCAGCGACTGTTGCTTGTCAATGATGTGAATAGGAGAAATCGTTCAGGAGATCGGTTATGGTGGTGTCACACAGAACAACGCAGCAGATTGGATGATCGACATCGTCTGATATCGTGTCCGGTTCCCATATCTGTGATTAACGATCTGACCACTTATCAGTAGTCACATCATGCTGTCACACACAACGACATCGTAGGAGCGATGCCAAATCAGGCACATTTCAGCGATATCTTTACATATATCGTAGCGTGTTACGGCCGCCTTGTCTATCCATCTAAGTAGCTATCCATCAATATCTATCTGTGAATTTATCTATTAATCCATATCTATCGATCTATCTAAGGCGGCCGTCACACGGTTCAATATTGCAAACGATATAATTTAAGCGATCTGCTTTTTGATCGCTTAAGCGATATCGTTTGTGCATCGCTGCGTGCGATCAAGCGATTTTACAATGTAAAATCGCTTGATCGTGACATCGCAGATATGAGAGCCGGAGCTCATATCAAGCGATAATCGCTTGTTCAATCTGCTTCATCGTGGTGTGTGACACCACGATGAATGATCTCCCAGCGGCAGAGCCTATGCTGGGAGATGGTATCTATGGTAAACGTCGGGTTACTAAGCGACGCGCGGCGCCTAGTAACCCGATGTGTACCATGGTTACCAGCGATCTCGCTGGCCCACATCGCTGGTGAGTCTGTCTGTGTGACAGCTCACCAGCGATGTGAGCGATATCGTTAGCGATCGCGCGTGCACGTGATCGCTAACAATATCGCTCACGATATTGATGAGTGTGACGGCCGCCTAAGGCAGCCATCACACGTCATATCTGTAAAGATATCGCTGAAACGTCGCAGATTTTCAGTCGCTGCACTGACGTCGTTGCTTGTGACAGTACGACTGACAAGCGATAAGTGGTCAGATCGTTAATCACAGATATGAGAACCGGATCCCATATCAGACGATGTCGATCATCCAATCTGCTGCGTTGTTCTGTGTGACACCACCATAACCGATCTCCTGACCGATTTCTCCTATTCACATCATTGACAAGCATCAATTGCTGGTTGTGTGAACGATTCCTGCACATAACATCACTGCTGCGTCCTGAACATTATCTATACATGTGACACCTCACTAATTATGTTGTCCACAAGTGCGCACTCCTTACATCGTTATTGAGTTCCTTCACAAAATCGGAGTGTGTGACGGCCGCCTTAAACAGAAAAAAACTGCACAGCATTCAAGATATAGTGTGAACTGGTGAAACCTGCGATGCTGGAACAAACAACCAGAAAAAATTCACTGCAGCACTCAGCTACAAAAATGTACACATGCTAATAAGCGGTTTATATATGAGGAAAAAATTTAAAAACTTGCGTTTTTTTCAAAAAACTCAATATTCTTATTTTTTATTTTCAATTGGTCAATATCTGTTTGCTCATCAACCTCGCCATGGTGACCCCAGGTTTGATGAGTCCTATGCTGACATCCCTGTCCTCCCTGTCCCACTTCCAAGTGGGTGGACACCATCTCAATCTCAGACCACCTGGGGGCGACGAGTGTGCTAAGGCTGCCTTCACATTTGCGTATGGGAACGCAGCGTATGCTGCATTCCCATAAGCATTCAAACGCATGCGCACTGCGTTCCTATGTTTAACATAGGAACGCATAGTGCCTGCGTTTGCTGCGTTCGGGTGCGGATGCGGACGATATCTGCTCCTTCCGGTGTCTAGCATCCGCACCCGGGACGCAGCTTGCAGCATTTTTTTGTGCGTTTGGGGATCTTGGAAGATCAGCAAGCGTCCCCAAGCGCACAAAAAATGCATTGCCGTCAATGGGTCCGCAGTGTTCAGCGCTTGACAGCGCGGGAGAACGCTGCGGACCCATTGAAAAATCTCCCGGTGGCCGCCGGTGATGTCACAGGAGCTCACCGACGGCCACCGGGAGATCAGCTGACCCTCTGCTGTCCTCCTTCTCCCCGCCGCCTGTAATCTCCTAGCGATGTCGGCGGGGGAGAACAGCTGATGTGACAGCTGTTTGAATCTTCCCGCGCCGACATCTCCTCACAGTGTCGGCGCGGAAAGATCCAAACAGCTCTCAGATCAGCTGTTCTCCCCGCCGCCAGTCCCGGAGCTTACCGGCGGCCGTGTGGCGGAGATCTCCGGCGCTGATCTCCGCCTCCGGCCCGCCCCCGGACAGCGCCGATTGGCTGCCGGGCTCCATAGTGATGTGTCCGCAGGCGGACATTATCCGCTGCGGACACATCATTTGGACCCTGCTTCTGACAGCGTTTGTGTCTGCATGCCATCAGCATGCAGACACAAACGCTAATGTGAAGCCAGCCTTAGTGCAGACATGAAGCCAGCAACTCCACATATTAGACATAAAACATAAAAAAACTGCACAGCACTCAAGATACAGTGTCAACTGGTGCAAGCTGCGATGCTGGAACAAACAGATATTGGCCAATATATGTACCAAGAACTCCAGAAAATAAAAAAATAAGAATATTGAGTTGTTTTAATTTAAATTTTTTCCTCATATATAAACCGCTTATTAGCATGTGTGCATTTTTTGCTAGTAGCTGAGTGCTGCAGTGAATTTTTTCTGGCTATCTATCTACAGTGTTGGCCAAAAGTATTGACACCCCTGATATTCTGTCAGATAATATTTAGTTTCTTCCTGAAAATGATTGCAATCACAAATTCTTTGGTATTTAATTTGTCTTCAATGAAAAAAACAAAAAGAATTGTCCTGAAGCCAAATTGGATATAGTTCCACACCAAACATAAAAAAGGGGGTGGACAAAAGTATTGGCACTGTTAGAAAAATCATGTGATGCTTCTCTAATTTGTGTAATTTACAGCACCTGTAACTTACCTGTGGCACCTAACAGGTGTTGGCAATAACTAAATCACACTTGCAGCCAGTTGACATGGATTAAAGTTGACTCAACCTCTGTCCTGTGTCCTTGTGTGTACCACATTGAGCATGGAGAAAAGAAAGAAGACCAAAGAACTGTCTGAGGACTTGAGAAACAGAATTGTGAGGAAGCATGAGCAATCTCAAGGCTACAAGTCCATCTCCAAAGACCTGAATGTTCCTGTGTCTACCGTGCGCAGTGTCATCAAGAAGTTTAAAGCCCATGGCACTGTGGCTAATCTCCCTAGATGTGGACGGAAAAGAAAAATTGACAAGAGATTTCAACGCAAGATTGTGTGGATAGTGGATAAAGAACCTCAACTAACATTCAAACAAGTTCAAGCTGCCCTGCAGTCTGAGGGTACAACAGTGTCAACCCGTACTATCCGTCTGCGTCTGAATGAAAAGGGACTATATGGTAGGATACCCAGGAAGACCCCACTTCTTACCCCGAGACATAAAAAAGCTAGGCTGGAGTTTGCCAAAACTTACCTGAGAAAACCTAAAACATTTTGGAAGAATGTTCTCTCTTTTTGGGCAAAGGCATCAACATACAGTTTACAGGAGAAAAAAAGAGGCATTCAACGAAAAGAACACGGTCCCTACAGTCAAACATGGCGGAGTTTCCCTGATGTTTTGGGGTTGCTTTGCTGCCTCTGGCACTGGACTGCTTGACCGTGTGCATGGCATTATGAAGTCTGAAGACTACAAATAAATTTTGCAGCATAATGTAGGGCCGTGTGAGAAAGCTGGGTCTCCCTCAGAGGTCATGGGTCTTCCAGCAGGACAATGACCCAAAACACCCTTCAAAAAGCACTAGAAAATGGTTTGAGAGAAAGCACTGGAGACTTCTAAGGTGGGCAGCAATGAGTCCAGACCTGAATCTCATAGAACACCTGTGGAGAGATCTAAAAATGGCAGTTTGGAGAAGGCACCCTTCTAATATCAGGGACCTGGAGCAGTTTGCCAAAGAAGAATGGTCTAAAATTCCAGCAGAGCATTGTAAGAAACTCATTGATGGTTACCGGAAGCAGTTGATCGCAGTTATTTTGGCTAAAGGTTGTGCAACCAAGTATTAGGCTGAGGGTGCCAATACTTTTGTCTGGCCCATTTTTGGAGTTTTGTGTGAAATGATCAATGTTTTGCTTTTTGCTTCATTCTCTTTTGTGTTTTTTTCATTGAAGACAAATTAAATGAAGATAATAATACCAAAGAATTTGTGATTGCAATAATTTTCAGGAAAAAACTGAGTATTATCTGACAGAATTGCAGGGGTGTCAATACTTTTGGCCACAACTGTATATAAATTATTCTATCCATCTAAGAAGCTATCCATCAATATCTATCTATCTATATCAAATAATAGCAGCACACTATAATGACAATCACATGCAAACAATGATGTTCCTGGATGTTATTAGTAGACGTTTTTTGAGAAAAAAATAAAAGCTAAAATGTTTTTTCAAAAAAAACTCGTGGAATTTTTTTTTTTTTTTTTAAGGTTCTTAGCGCATGCATTGGCCAATATATGCCTGCCCTTCAACAGTGGCAAAGTGACCTTAATTGTGAAGGGTCCCTGTCTACACTTAAAACCAGGGCTGTGGAGTCGGTAAGCCACAGCTGCGACTCCGACTCCGAGATTTTATCAGGTTCCGACTCCGGCTCCGACTCCTTCATAAATGGCCACTTCGTAACAATAAATTTACTGTTGTAAAATAAAATATTAACATCGTGCTTATTCAGTTTCTCACCATCATATAAGTAATCAGAGCACTTAAACCAAAAACTATATTTATTAGAATACAATTAGAATATAGCAAATAACTTTTATAAACTTTTATAAACTGTAAGTAAATATGCAATAAACACTGTTATGCAGTTAATAAGAAGAAATCTATAAATTTGCCCTCAGAAAAAGTATTGCCTCTGTCAGATCCTCCTACATGGATGCCCTCAAATCTGATCTAATTATCTTGAGAGCAGAGAACAACCTCTCTACACTAACTTGGGTTGGTGGCAAAGCAGTAACCACTCGGGCAACATCTCTGACAATGTCAGGATACAGAGGAATCGCTTGTTGCACTGTTATTTTTGATGAACAGTCAAATTTCTCAATTTCTTTTAGTGCACATGAAAAATTCTGCTGAAATGTACAGGCTGTGTTCTTTGATGGGGAGGACTCTTCTTCTATGCGGGAACGATTTGCACGGTCCTTGTGATCCAAATATTTTTCGAAATTAAATTCTTCATCAGTTCCTTTTGTTTAAAAGCTTCTTCAATTACTAATTTTCTAATACTCTCTCTCTCCAGAGAAACACCAAGCTTGCGGGCCATTTCCCCATTCAGACACGTAAAAGCTGGTCGTGAAAATAATGAAAAAGGCACACTATCCTTTACAACAAGCTCTTTGATCTGTTTTTTAAATGTATCTACTGTCATTGCCACAGTAACTTTGTCACTGACAAAATATCTTGCAACTGATCGCTGCAAAGTTCTCTGCTCCTTTGTTTGGCTGGAAGAGCTGGGCACTGGTTCATTGGTTTGGATGCAGTCTTTCTCATCCACTGCTTTCAGTACTTCTGGATGAAAGCGCTTTAAATGTCTCTTTAGATTAGAAGCTCTGGTAGGAGCATTTTTATCTTTGTCTGAATATGCACTCATCTTGGCTTCACAGCATTTGTTTTCGTCTGGATCATTTGTCATACACTGACAGACATGTTTTCTATCTTGAGTGATGGTGAAATGTTCAAATACAGCTGATTTATTGTGACACTTCTTTGACATTCTCAGGTTTTTAATTATGCATTCACAATTTACTTACCAAAGAAAAGTTTACATACTTTGACCGATTTAATATAAAAACAGATTTCCTAAAACAAAATCCAAACACCTGGCCTCAAAATAAAGACTTCCAAGAAGGATTGAAAATTGTCAAAACATTAAAAGTAGTTAATGATATGGCTGAGCGTGGTGTTAAATTAATAACTGACTTTAACGACCTTCTGACAAAAGATGAAGAACAAAAGCAATATGTCCTGCAAGTTGTAAGCAAATGCCGAGCATTATATTCTGACGTTTCAAAAACTACTTCAACAAAAGCTCTAGAATAGATTAGATAACTTGTAAAATTATCAACTCACTAGATGGCGGCCCGATTCTAAAGAATCGGGTAGTCTAGAATCCATATATAGTTTATTTACTAATAGTTAGGGGAGTGTGGTGAAATTAATTGTGTGTATACAGGTGGCTCAGTGGGTAGCAGCGTATACGGTGGCTCAGTGGTTAGCACTGCGCGGTGGCTCAGTGGTTAGCACTGCGCGGTGGCTCAGTGGTTAGCAGTGAGTGCGGTGGCTCAGTGGTTAGCAGTGAGTGCGGTGGCTCAGTGGTTAGCAGTGAGTGCGGTGGCTCAGTGGTTAGCAGTGAGTGCGGTGGCTCAGTGGTTAGCAGTGAGTGCGGTGGCTCAGTGGTTAGCAGTGAGTGCGGTGGCTCAGTGGTTAGCAGTGAGTGCGGTGGCTCAGTGGTTAGCAGTGAGTGCGGTGGCTCAGTGGTTAGCAGTGAGTGCGGTGGCTCAGTGGTTAGCAGTGAGTGCGGTGGCTCAGTGGTTAGCAGGGAGTGAAGTGGCTCAGTGGTTAGCAGTGAGTGCGGTGAGATTGGTCAGCCCAGCACCGTGGGCAGAGTGGTCAGCGCAGCGCCGTGGGCAGAGTGGTCTGCGCAGTGCCGTGGGCAGAGTGGTCTGCGCAGCGCCGTGGGCAGAGTGGTCTGCGCAGCGCCATGGGCAGAGTGGTCTGCGCAGCGCCGTGGGCAGAGTGGTCTGCGCACACATACACACACACACACACACACACACACACTCCGCTATACTTACCACCGACCCTGCGTCTTCCCCGCCGCCTGGATCCTGAGTCGACATGTCGCCGCCCCGGACGACTGGGTCCAATATGTCGTCCGGGTAGTTTGGCGAGACATCTTGGACGCTATATTGGATCCAGTAGTTCGGGGGCAGCGACATGTCGACTGAGGATCCAGGCAGCGGACGCGGGGCCGATGGTAAGTATAGCGGAGTGTGTGTGTGTATGTGTGTGTACAAAGTGAAGGAAGTGCGGACAAAGGACAGGGGAGGCTGGAGAGGGAGAGGCTGGAGGGCAGAGGCTGGAGGGCAGAGGCTGGAGGGCAGAGGCTGAAGGGCAGAGGCTGAAGGGCAGAGGCTGGAGGGGAGAGGCTGGAGAGGAGAGGCTGGAGAGGAGAGGCTGGAGGGGAGAGGCTGGAGGGGAGAGGCTGGAGGCCAGAGGCTGGAGGGGAGAGGCTGGAGGGCAGAGGCTGGAGGGCAGAGGCTGGAGGGGAGAGGCTGGAGGGCAGAGGCTGGAGGGCAGAGGCTGGAGGGCAGAGGCTGGAGGGCAGAGGCTGAAGGGCAGAGGCTGGAGGGGAGAGGCTGGAGAGGAGAAGCTAGAGGGGAGAGGCTAGAGGGGAGAGGCTGGAGGGGAGAGGCTGGAGGGCAGAGGCTGGAGGGCAGAGGCTGGAGGGCAGAGGCTGGAGGGCAGAGGCTGGAGGGGAGAGGCTGGAGGGCATAGGCTGGAGGGGAGAGGCTGGAGGGCAGAGGCTGGAGGGCAGAGGCTGGAGGGCAGAGGCTGGAGGGCAGAGGCTGGAGGGGAGAGGCTGGAGGGCAGAGGCTGGGAGAGGCTGGAGGGGAGAGGCTGGAGGGGAGAGGCTGGAGGGGAGAGGCTGGAGGGGAGAGGCTGGAGGGGAGAGGCTGGAGGGGAGAGGCTGGAGGGGAGAGTCTGGAGGGGAGAGGCTGGAGGGCATAGGCTAGAGGGGAGAGGCTGGAGGGCAGAGGTTGGAGGGCAGAGGTTGGAGGGCAGAGGCTGGAGGGCAGAGGCTGGAGGGCAGAGGCTGGAGGGCAGAGGCTGGAGGGGAGAGGCTCAGGGGCGGAACTACCGTGGTGCAGCCTGTGCAGCTGCACCAGGGCCCGACCTGCTAGGGGGCCCCTTGAGCCTGCAGGGGGCCCCTAGCCGCCCCCCATGACCCTGTGCCAGTGTGCCAGAGGAGAGGGGGTTAACCGAGGGAAGCTTCCTGCTTCCCCCGGCTGAGCCCGCCCCTCCTCTCCTCTGCTGCTGCTCCGGCTCCCAGGGGCTCGCACGATGCAGGATGCAGGTAGGAGCCGGCGGCCGCATCACAACCCCCCCATCCTCTCCCCACCCTCCCCCGGTCCTCTCCCGCGGCCGCGATCGATAGATAGCACCCCCCACGGTCCTCAGTGTCCTCACCGTCTGCACCAGGGCCCCCCGGTGGCATGGTCCGCCACTGGAGAGGCTGGAGGGCAGAGGCTGGAGCGGGAGGACTGGGCCGGAGGAGAGAGGAGGCGCCGGGACAGACGGGAACGTTCCTCCGCCGCTCCCTGTAGCCGGGCGCCGCCCGGCTACCCCGCACTGGTGACGTCACCACCATGGTCCGGAGGCCATCACGGAAGTAACCTTCAGGTTTTCCGGAAGTGGCCTTCGGGTTTTATATTATAGATGTAGGTACTACGTCTGTATCTTTTCTGTGTCTGTTTTGTATGTATTATATACCTCATTTTTATATTTTAAAATAAAAAATGTCATTAGACTTATCAGTATTACTTGCTTTTTTATTATATATTTCTACTTTAAACTCAAAAATATACAAAAAAACCCACAAAATTTATCACTTACGGTAACCTCCCTGGCGGTATGATTATGTCAGGAATTTTGTACTAAAAGCGGTACCATTTTTTTGGTAAAAAATTTCTTTTATGGGCAGAAATTTTAGACATTTGTATTTCCCGCCCAGTTCCACCTATAATGAGCCGCTGCGGCTCACAGAGACGGAACCAGGAAGTCATATGGAGGTATCCGAAGGGGCTCTCACCGGCGATCACAGCGGGGACATCGCTGGATCACCAGGAGAATGTAAGGAGACTCTGCTGCCATTTCCCCGAGCGTCTGAGGCCCCGACTGAGTAGGGGGCCCCTCAAGCATCAGTAGGGGGCCCCCTCCTCTGCAGCCCCATCTCCCAGACCTCCCAGCCTCAGGCGGTAGCACCCTCCCCCCCCCGCTCCTCAGCTATAGCTGCTAGCAGCCCCCCCACCAGCCAAACCCCCCCCCGTTCCTTATCTAGAGCTGCACCAGGGCACCCGCCGGTATAGCTACTAGCACCCCCTAACCCCCCCAAGCTATAGCTGCTAGCACCTCCCCCCCTCCTCCTCATCCAGAGCTGCAACAGGGCACCGGTCTAGCTACCAGCACCCCAAAGACCTCCCCAGCTCCAGTGGGTAAGTCCCGCAGATACAGTGCAGGGTGGCGGTTCGGGGCAGCGGAGCTGACAGCACCCCATAGCCCCCTCCCCGCTACGCAGCTGATAGCACCCCCCGCTCCACATCTGAAGCTGACAGCACCACCCTGCTCCGCAGCTGACAGCACCCTGCAGCTGACAGCACCCCCCCGCTCCGCAGCTGACAGCACCCTGCAGCTGACAGCACCCCCCGCTCTGCTGCTGCAGCTGACAGCACCCCCCGCTCTGCTGCTGCAGCTGACAGCACCCCCCGCTCTGCTGCTGCAGCTGACAGCACCCCCCACTCTGCAGCTGATAGTAATACACACCCCGACCCCCCCCTCTGCAGCTGCAGCTGATAGTAAAACACCCCCCTGACACCCCCTGTAGCTGATAGCACCCAGCCCTGAGGACCAAGTGACAGCAGCCAGGGGGAGCAGCAGGGTACAAGGTTGCGGCGCCAGCATCACACTCCAGCTTCCATTCTGTGTGATGGGCGCCGCCAGCTCCAGTCCCGCTGACACAGTGCTGCTGCCCCCCCCGAAAACCCCCGATCCTCGCCTAAGCCTGCAGGGGCCGCCACAGAAAGGTAACAGCCCCCCTCTCCCACTCCCCCCTATCTCACTCCCCCCCCCGCTGCTCCTCTCATCTAAGGCTGCGGGGGCGGCGGGGCTGACAGCCCCCCCCCTCTCCTCATCTAAGGCTGCAGGGGCGGCGGGGCTGGAAGCTGACAGCACTCACGCTCCTCAAGCAGCATCTGCAAAACGTCCTGCCGGTAAGCCCGAGCGTGACTCGGGGTTACCGCTTCTGTCAGCTAAAGTTAACCCCGAGTTACACTCGGGAATACCGGTAGGGAGGTTAATAACAAAATATACGAAGTATGCTCCTAGTGGTACCAGGTCACGTTCTTGGGGCTAAAAGCTGTTGTAACTCAGTTTGACTTAAAAATAACAATTATGTATAAAATATAAATTTTGAAGAACAACATTAGCTTTCTTTTGAGATATTAAGCATGTTTTTATTATTTACCGTTCTGGAGTTATGGCTCCATATGTCAGCTTTTTGCCAAAAATTTGGATTTTTTTCAAACTTTGAGCGACGAGCGGCACGGGTTAACGTCGTTTGATCGAGCTCAAATTTTGGCCATCTCAATATCTGGAAAGGGAAATCGTTTTGTGGGGTCCAGACGGACAAAATTCCGACATCAATTTTTTGTGGTCACCCTAATGTACACAGTCGCAAACACCCAATAATGTGTTATCCTTGCTCTATAAACAATTAATACTAGACATTGCACATGTTAAGAGAGACTTTTTGGACCTCTGGGAAAGAGATCTCCAGATCAAGCTCTCAGATCAACAAATTAAACAAATTTATAGACGATCTCATGGTCCCTCTCCCTACAAAGTGGTGACGAGGTGGTACCGTACCCCCGTATTGCTACATAAATGGCACTCCGACACCGGACTCCTGCTGGAGGTGTAACTCCGCCTTGGGAACATATTTGCACATATAGTGGCAATGTCCTCTTATACAAGAGCATTGGAAGACGGTGTCGGAGGTGCTCAGAGATGTTCTACAGCGCAATGTGGAATTGACGCCTCTCTCGGCATTGCTCAACCTATATATTTGACCGAAGGAACCATACATATCTAGATTAGCTTCCAACATCATAACCGCTTACAGGCTTCTTGTCTTCGCTCATTGGAACTCGAACCGTATCCAAACTAAGTCTCAATTAATTAGGGAAATTGACACAGTGTACCATGCAGCAGAAATAGCAGCTCTTTCATTTAGCTCTTATGATTCCTTCAAGGAAACATGGACACTGTGGACATACTATAGAGCGACCCCGGAATTTATAAGAAATTCTATTACCGACTTACCAATATTGTGGAGAAACCCCTCTCGCGGACCCATCTCCATGAACCCTCCATACCTTCCCCAATTTCTATCCCCTAGCCTGAACCTTCCCCAATTTCATCCCTATTGTTTTCAATGTTTTTATTTCCCAACCGATTACTATTCCTTTTGGTTCTCTATTAAGAAAAACCCAGTTGATGGTAGTAATCTACAAGTCATGTAGTAAGAGTGTTTTTATGTTGTTGATGCTTTTTGGTGAAACTGCTACATATATTTCCTATGTGAGGGAATGGTTTATTGATTGTACACCTTCTGCTGTTCAATAAAAAGAACATTAAGGCTATGTGCACACAGGAAGGTTTACTGCAGGTTTAGCCGCGGAAACCGCCGGTCGGTTTCCATGAGGTTTATGTAAATTTATGTTAATCCAAAAGCGGCTTTTGGGTTAACATATAAACCTATGGAAACCGACCCCCGGTGTGCACACACCGGCGGTTTCCACATGCTCATCCGTTGCTAACCCGCTGGGTTCCCAGCGGGTTAGCAAAGAATGAACATGTTCTATAATCCGGCCGGTTCTGCAGCGGCTGCAAGCAGAATCATGTGCTGCTTCCAGCCGCTGCAGAATCGCCGCCGCTAACCCGCTGTGCACCCGCCGCACATACCCGACAGGAAGCCGGTGGACGGCTCCGGAGCTTCCTGTCGGGTCCGCCCAGCCGCCGCCGACACTAAGCCGACGTAAGTGTGCACATACCCTAAAAGAAGAGTATCCCCCAGTGTTTCTGAACTATTGTGGCAACATCTTTGGCTTCTTCCCCATGTGTTAATGTTAACGGGATCCTTTTCTCTATTTCCTTTTTGGGGTTTTTATTTCTTAATTTACTTTTTTTGTTGGTTTAAAATTTTGTTGGGATAACCCCTGTCTCTGAATTTTGCATCAATTTGTCAATTTCTTTTTCCTTTTCATGACTATTGCTTACTATTCTGTCCACTCTGACCAATTGGCTTAGTGGAATAGAATTTTACATACTCATTTGTTGGTTACTTTTGTAGTGGAGGAGTTTGTTTTTGTCTGTCGGTTTGATATACAAAGTGGTATCCATTTTATCTTTAACATCCACAAATTGCATTTCTGTATCGGAATGTACCTCTGTAAATTTTATCGTTTCATCTATGTTATTGATATAGTGATAAAACGACTCCAACTCAGTAGCTGACCCTTTCCATATTAGGAATACATCATCCACATACCTCCACCACCTCTCCACAAGGGAAAAGTGGTGGGACACGTAGATATATTTCTCTTCTAAAAATACCATGACCGCTCCCGCATATGAGCATGCCAATGGTGCCCCCATAGTGGTACCCATAAATTGCAGGTAATATGTGTCCCCAAACATGAAGTAATTTTGTCTCAGGACCACATCCCATAGTTCTAAAATGAGTTGTTTACATGGGTCCGTGTAACTTGTCTTTTTCAAGTAATCAGCAATCACATTTATGCCCATCTCGTGTCTGATTGTGTACAAAGACGATACATCAAAAGATGCTAATATACACTCAGTTTTAGTATCATACTTTTTTAATTCAGATAAAAAAAATGCCCTGTGTCTTTAATATACGATTTTGCAGACACTGCAAATCTTTTCTAAAAATATCCCAATGTTGTAAAAAATGGAATTTATCCCTGCCACAATGGGCCTTCCCGGGGGGTCAATTAATGATTTATGTAACTTTGGTACAAAATACAATACTGGCGTTACTGGGTCTTTTTCAATTAGGAAATCATACAGGTTTTGATCTAATATTCCCCCTTTTTTGCAGTGTCTAAAATTTTCATGATTTTTTTTGGATGTCAAATTTTGGGTCATTTTCCAGCTTTTTGTACACACTAATGTCACCTAGTTGTCTATATGCTTCTTTTAAATAGGATTCTTTGCTCATGATGACAGTGGCTTCCCCTTTTGCATACGCAAAAAAATAATGAACCTACCAGTATCGAAACACTTTACAGAGGCCGATCACAAAGTGGGGGGGGGGTGCTGTCAGACATCTTGTGGGAGGGGTGGGGTGCTATGAGAGTCACTTACTTTGTCAGCCGCTGCATCTGCTGCTGTTTCACAGCGCCAGCCGCAAAGCGCCGCCGGCCCATTTCATGGGGGGGGCAGCCCTAGTTGAGGGCTATACTGTGGCATCCCAAGGGTTAATGTGCCACAGTAACATCACACGGGTTCCCTCCCCACACAACACTGACACCACACTAGCACATCTGGGCCAGGAGGGGGAGCTAAACCACTCCCTTATATACTCCGGGTCAAGAGGAAGTAGTTAGTTCAGTACGTAGCAGTACTGTGAAGTTTCCAGTTCCTAGGAGAACTGAGAGGGAGACTGTAGTGTAAAGGGGCTACGTAAGGCTTCCCTACAGTCTGCTCTTGGATTCCAGGCCTAGCCATGGTCTGAGGGAAGGAGTACCGAAGACAGAGGAACACATCTGGGAGACTGAGTGACATCACCACTCGCCCCGGAGGAGCGGACAGACTGGATACCGGATCCGAAACGGTGACTGACACACACAGCACAGTAAATACCGAGATAGTGAAGGATGTACATTGACACTGTACCTCAGCAAAGCAACATGGCAGGGTCAGAAGCACAAGGAAGACTCAAGTTGCCTAGCAAAGGGGGTACCTGTGAGCAGAGACAGTGCCAGCAGCTCAGCTAAAATCAGCAGCATGGCCACACACACAGCGCAGCAGGAGGAAGCTGAGGACCCGGACAGGGTGGGAGCAACCCGACCCCGATACAGACTCCGTGGACAATTCTCTGTAAAGAACATCTACAGTAAAGCTTTGGTAAACTTCAGAACCGTGAGAGATCCTTGTACTCAAGCCCTAATTTCCCCCACAACCAGCCACCGTCTCCACTATCATCCCTTTCCTGCAACATCTATAACATCCATCATAGACTTTAATTACCACTGCCCCGGGGAACCAGGCTCTACCTGCGGGGAGCCGTTCCATCTAAAGCTGCCAAACATCATCCCCAGAGGTTCTGCAGCAGCGGTGGTCACCCTGACCAAACCTAATCCCTTGTAAATACCCCCCATTTGTGTGAACCCGGGAGACGGTCCGGACCAGGACCTCTGTGACATCCCCAGCAGCAACCCGGTCCGGTACTGAGTACCCCGTTGCAGTGGGCTCCACAATACCACCAGCCCAGGGGGCACTTGCCCCCCTGCCACCTGGGCCAGTCCGCCCCTGGGGAGGGGACAGAGAAACTACTAAAAACAAAAGAACTCCAATGGATATATAAACTACAAATGTTGAGACCAGAGGGATTGAATGCAGATTTTAAACTACAAACAGCACTTTAGGAATTAAAACTTTGTTTGAAACTGTATATATTTTAGTCACTAAATGCACAATTTATAACTGTATTTATAATACTTATGTATTTTTATGTTTTCATTACATAGGAGACACAACTGTGAAGATATGGAGGGGAAGCAACTATACACAGGAGTCTGCAATTTTGATAGAAACAGCACTTTGAGATTAATTTATGTATGGCAAATACCGATTATATGTAACTAATTAAAAGATATTTCTCCCAAAAAAATTTTTAATTATTTAATATCACAAATTTTTTTGATATCATAGAAATTTTCATGAATAATGATTTATTGCACAAGATTTAATCTTATTACTATATATACATAAAAAAATATTTTAAGCACATCACTTTTTTGTACGTCACAATGAAACACTAATTTAAAAAAAAAAAAACTCTATATTATGTAATGTATTGTTTATTAAGTATAACCAATAAATTGTATAAAAAAATATATATTATTTATTTTTTTAATTCATAAGAGGTTTTAAGTAATTTGTATAATAGCAATATTGATGGTCATACTATATTGTGTTTTCATGGTATGTATTCATTGAAAGGGATCGGAATAGTAAAAAGTCCCCATTTAACCTTTGGGCAGGTAGTGAGAAAGATCAAATAGCCCCCGTATCACTGTACTGACAAGGGGGTGAATCAATACCTAGACATGGGTACCACCATCTTTATATGGGACGAAACAGTATGCAATGATCCCACAAAATAAATAAAAAATAAAAATAAGAAATAAAAGATAAAAAATAAAGCACCTAGTGTATATATACAAAAAAATGCATAATAAGGTGCAAAAATATAGTGCGACCTAATATATATCCTTACCCTGCTCTCCCCCCTACTCACCCACACAACCCCCACTCACCTACAACGCCCCTGCTTAGCTCCCCACTCACCCACACTGCCCCTCCTCACCCCTCTTACCCCCGTATGCCCTTACTCCCCACATTCCCCCTCCTTACCCCCCTAATCACCCACACTGCCCCCACTCACCCACAATGCCCCTGCTTAGCCCCGAACACTCACCCACACTGCCCCTCCTTTCCCCCCCCAATCACCCACACTGCCCCTGCTTACCCCCTACTCACCCACACTGCCCCCGCTCACCCACACTCCACCTGCATATCCCACCCCACTCACCCACACTGCCCCTGCTTAACCACCCCCACTCATCCGCACTGCCCCAGCTCACCCCTCTTACCCTCCCACATGCCCTCACTCCCCACACTGCCCCTGCTCATGCCCCCACTCTGTCCCTGCTTACCCCTCTCACCTCCCCCACATGCCCCCACTCACCCACACTGCTCCTGCTTACCCCCACCACTCAACCACACTGCCCCTGCTTACCCCCACACTGCCCCTGCTCACCCCTCTTACCCCTGTATGCCCTCACTCCCCACACTGCCCCTGCTTACCCCCCTACTCACCCACACTGCCCCCACCCACCTACACTGCCCCTGCTTACCCCTCTCACCTCCCCACATACCCCCACTCACCCCCACTGCTCCTGCTTACCCCCCAATCACCCACACTGCCCCTCCTTACCCCTCTCACCACCCCACATGGCCCAAATCACCCACACTGCTCCTGCTTACCCCCCACTTACACACACTGCCCCTGCTCGCCCCTCTTACACCCCGTATGCCCTCACTCCCCACACTGCCCCTGCTTACACCCTACTCACCCACACTGCCCCCACTCACCCACACTGCCCCTCCATAGCCCACCCCACTCACCCACACTGCCCCTGCTTACCCCCTACTCACCCACACTGCCACCACTCACCCACACTGCCCCTGCTTACCCCCCCAATCACCCGCACTGCCCCTGCTCCCCCTCTTACCCCTCCACATGCCCTCACTCCCCCTGCTTACCCCCTGCCCACTCACCCACACTGCCCCTCCTTACCCCTCTCACCCCCCCCCCCGCATGGCCCCAATCACCCACACTACCCCTCCTCACCCCCCCACTCACCCACACTGTCCCTGTTCATGCCCCCACTCTCTCCCTGCTTACCCCTTTCACCTCCCCCACATGACATCACTCACCCACACTGCTCCTGCTTACCCCCCACTCCCCCACACTGCCCCTCCTTACCCCTCTCACTCCCCCACATGGTCCCAATCACCCACACTGCCCCTGCTCATGCCCCCACTCACCCCACACTGTCCCTGCTCAGCCCCCACTCACCCCACACTGCCCCTGCTCCCCCCTCTTACCCCCCCATATGCCCTCACTCCCCACACTGCCCCTACTGATGCCCCCACTCTCCACACACTCACCCTGCTCTGCACCCACTCACACTCACCCCGCTCAGCACACACACCTGCTCAGCACACACTCACTCCCGTTCAGTACACACGCACCTTCACTCAGGGCACCCTCACCCTGCTCAACACCCACTCACCCCTGCTCAGCACCAACTTGCCCACCTCACTCCACACTCACCCCTCAGGTTGCCCATTCATCCCACAGCCCCACCACTGACGACCCTCCACTCACTCACCCTGCACTCACTCTGCCCCACCACTCACTCTGCCCCACCACTCACTGCCCACTCACCCTGCACTCACTGTGCCCCATGCTCACTATACTTGCAGTCTGCCCCACCACTCACTCTTCCTGCACTCTGCCCCAGTACTCATTCACCTCCGCACTCATCCTGCCCCGCGCTCACTCAGCCTACACCATGGTTACCCAGCACTCACCCAGCCCCGCACTCATTCAACCTACACCACAGTTACTCCACACTCACTCAACCGGCTTTTTACTAGTATATATATATATATTATTCTATCCATCTATGTAGCTATCCATCCATCCATGTGTATATATATATCTATAATCTATCTATCTATCCATCCATCCATCCATCTATCCATCCATCTATTTATCCATCCATCTATCAATGTGTATATATATCTATTATTCTATCCATATCTATCTATCTATCCATGTGTATATATACATATTATTCTATCCATCTATGTAGCTATCCATCTCTATCCATCCATCCATCTATCAATGTGTATATATCTATTATTCTATCCATATCTATCTATCTATCTATCTATACTAGAAAAAAACTGCAAAGCACTCGCTACACTGTGCAAGAGGTGCAAGCTGTGTCGCTGGATCAACAAGAAACAAAAGATTCACTGCTGCACTCAATCTAACCAAAAAGTGTATGCTAACAAGCAAATGGTTTGAGAAAAAAATTAAAACATCCGTTTCTTTCTAAAAAACTCAATACTCACTTTTTTATTAAAAACCGGGGCTCTTGGTACACCCATTGGCCAATGTATGCCTGCCCTCCGGCCACTTCTCGGCGGCCCCGGGGTCCGGAGGGTCCTGCGCTGACATCCCTGCCAGATCCTTGTCCGTGGACTCCCTGGTCCTTCTGACCTCATCCTGATCCCTGAGCACCTGGGCTCGGTGGGGGTGCAATCTGCAGCTGGGTGGAGCCAGCCACTCCACCTTGTCTGATATATATACTAGAAAAAAACTGCAAAGCACTCGCTACACTGTGCGAGAGGTGCAAGCTGTGTCGCTGGGAGTCCACGGACAAGGATCTGGCAGGGATGTCAGCGCAGGACGCTCCGGACCCCGGGGCCGCCGAGAAGTGGCCGGAGGGCAGGCATACATTGGCCAATGGGTGTACCAAGAGCCCCGGTTTTTAATAAAAAAGTGAGTATTGAGTTTTTTAGAAAGAAACGGATGTTTTAATTTTTTTCTCAAACCATTTGCTTGTTAGCATACACTTTTTGGTTAGATTGAGTGCAGCAGTGAATCTTTTGTTTCTTATCTATCTATCTATCTATCTATATATATACTAGATGGCAGCCCGATTCTAAAGAATCGGGTAGTCTAGAATGCATATATAGTTTATTTAGTAATAGTTAGGGGAGTGCGGTGAAATTAATTGTGTGTATAGAGGTGACTCAGTGGGTAGCACTGCGCGGTGGCTCAGTGGTTAGTACTGCGTGCGGTGGCTCAGTGGTTAGCAGTGAGTGCGCTGGCTCAGTGGTTAGCAGTGAGTGCGCTGGCTCAGTGGTTAGCAGTGAGTGCGGTGGCGCAGTGGTTAGCAGTGAGTGCGGTGGCTCAGTGGTTAGCAGTGAGTGCGGTGGTGCAGTGGTTAGCAGTGAGTGGGGTGGCTCAGTGGTTAGCAGTGAGTGCGGTGGCTCAGTGGGTAGCAGTGAGTGCGGTGGCTCAGTGGGTAGCAGTGAGTGCAGTGGCTCAGTGGTTAGCAGTGAGTGCAGTGGCTCAGTGGTTAGCAGTGAGTGCAGTGGCTCAGTGGTTAGCAGTGAGTGGGGTGGCTCAGTGGTTAGCAGTGAGTGCGGTGAAATTGGTCAGCGCAGTGGCGTGGGCAGAGTGGTCAGCGCAGCGGCGTGGGCAGAGTGGTCAGCGCAGCGCCGTGGGCAGAGTGGTCAGTGCAGCGCCGTGGGCAGAGTGGTCAGCGCAGCGCCGTGGGCAGAGTGGTCAGCGCAGCGCCGTGGGCAGAGTGGTAAGCACACACATACACTCCGCTATACTTACCACCGACCCTGCGTCTTCCCCGCCGCCTGGATCCTGAGTCGACATGTCGCCGCCCCCGGACGACTGGATCCAATATGTTGTCCGGGTAGTTTTGCGAGACATCTTGGACGCTATATTGGATCCAGTAGTTTGGGGGCAGCGACATGTCGACTGAGGATCCAGGCAGCGGACGCAGGGCCGGTGGTAAGTATAGCGGAGTGTGTGTGTGTGTATGTGTGTGTGTGTACAAAGTTGAGGGAAGTGTGGACAAAGTGACGGAAGTGCGTACATACACACATATACACACATACTGTACATTGCATATGGAGGGGTGAGGAGAGCGGAGGCTGGAGGGCAGAGGACAGGGAGAGGAGAGCGGAGGCTGGAGGGCAGAGGAGGGCGGAGGCTGGAGGGCAGAGGACAGGGAGAGTAGAGCGGAGGCTGGAGGGCAGAGGACAGGGAGAAGCGAGTGGAGGCTGGAGGGCGGAGGAGAGGGAGAGGAGAGCGGAAGGTGGAGGGTAGAGGAGAGGGAGAGGAGAGCGGAAGCTGGAGGGCAGAGGACAGGGAGAGGAGAGCGGAGGCTGGAGGGCAGAGGACAGGGAGAGGAGAGCGGAGGCTGGAGGGCAGAGGACAGGGAGAGGAGAGCGGAGGCTGTAGGGCAGAGGAGAGCAGAGGCTGGAGGGCAGAGGACAGGGAGAGGAGAGCGGAGGCTGGAGGGCAGAGAAGAGCGGAGGCTGGAGGCTGGAGGGCAGAGGACAGGGAGAGGAGAGCGGAGGCTGGAGGGCAGAGGAGGGCGGAGGCTGGAGGGCAAAGGACAGGGAGAGGAGAGCGGAGGCTGGAGGGCAGAGGAGAGCAGAGGCTGGAGGGCAGAGGACAGGGAGAGGAGAGCGGAGGCTGGAGGGCAGAGAAGAGCGGAGGCTGGAGGCTGGAGGGCAGAGGACAGGGAGAGGAGAGCGGAGGCTGGAGGGCAGAGGAGGGCGGAGGCTGGAGGGCAAAGGACAGGGAGAGGAGAGCGGAGGCTGGAGGGCAGAGGATAGGGAGAGGAGAGCGGAGGCTGGAGGGCAGAGGACAGGAAGAGGAGAGAGGAGGCTGGAGGGCAGAGGACAGGGAGAGGAGAGCGGAGGCTGGAGGGCAGAGGACAGGGAGAGGAGAGCAGAGGCTGGAGGGCAGAGGAGGGCGGAGGCTGGAGGGCGGAGGCTGGAGGGCAGAGGACAGGGAGAGGAGAGCGGAGGCTGGAGGGCAGAGGACAGGAAGAGGAGAGAGGAGGCTGGAGGGCAGAGGACAGGGAGAGGAGAGCGGAGGCTGGAGGGCAGAGGACAGGGAGAGGAGAGCAGAGGCTGGAGGGCAGAGGAGGGCGGAGGCTGGAGGGCGGAGGCTGGAGGGCAGAGGACAGGGAGAGGAGAGCGGAGGCTGGAGGGCAGAGGACAGGGAGAGGAGAGCAGAGGGTGGAAGGCAGAGGACAGGGAGAGGAGAGCGGAGGCTGGAGGACAGGGAGAGGAGAGCGGAGGCTGGAGGACAGAGGAGAGCGGAGGCTGGAGGGCAGAGGACAGGGAGAGGAGAGTGGAGGCTGGAGGGCAGAGGAGAGCAGAGGCTGGAGAGCAGAGGACAGGGAGAGGAGAGCAGAGGCTGGAGAGCAGAGGACAGGAAGAGGAGAGAGGAGGCTGGAGGGCAGAGGACAGGGAGAGGAGAGCGGAGGCTGGAGGGCAGAGGACAGGGAGAGGAGAGTGGAGGCTGGAGGGCAGAGGACAGGGAGAGGAGAGTGGAGGCTGGAGGGCAGAGGACAGGGAGAGAGAGACGGAGGCTGGGGGGCAGAGAAGGGCGGAGGCTGGAGGGCAGAGGACAGGGAGAAGCGAGTGGAGGCTGGAGGGCAGAGGACAGGGAGAGGAGAGCGGAGGCAGGAGGGCAGAGGACTGGGAGAGGAGAGCGGAGGCAGGAGGGCAGAGGACTGGGAGAGGAGGCTGGAGGGCAGAGGCCAGGGCAGAGAGGAGGCTGGAGGGCAGGGCAGAGGAGGCTGGAGGGCAGAGGCCAGGGCAGAGAAGGCTGGAGGGCAGAGGCCAGGGCAGAGAAGGCTGGAGGGCAGAGGCCAGGGCAGAGGGGAGGGCAGAGGAGGCTGGAGGGCAGAGGCCAGGGCAGAGGAGGCTGGAGGGCAGAGGCCAGGGCAGAGGAGGCTGGAGGGCAGAGGCCTGGGCAGAGGAGGCTGGAGGGCAGAGGCCAGGGCAGAGGGCAGGGCAGAGGAGGCTGGAGGGCAGAGGCCTGGGCAGAGGAGGCTGGAGGGCAGAGGCCAGGGCAGAGGAGGCTGGAGGGCAGAGGCCAGGACAGAGGAGGCTGAAGGGCAGAGGCCAGGGCATGAGGGGAGGGCAGAGGAGGCTGGAGGGCAGAGGCCAGGGCAGAGGCCAGGGCAGAGGAGGCTGGAGGGCAGAGGCCAGGGCAGAGGAGGCTGGAGGGCAGAGGCTAGGGCAGAGGAGGCTGGAGAGCAGAGGCCAGGGCAGAGGAGGCTGGAGGGCAGAGGCCAGGGCAGAGGAGGCTGGAGGGCAGAGGCCAGAGCAGAGGAGGCTGGAGGGCAGAGGCCAGGGCAGAGGAGGCTGGAGGGCAGAGGCCAGGGCAGAGGAGGCTGGAGGGCAGAGGAGGCTGGAGGGCAGAGGCCAGGGCAGAGGAGGCTGGAGGGCAGAGGCCAGGGCAGAGGAGGCTGGAGGGCAGAGGCCAGGGCAGAGGAGGCTGGAGGGCAGAGGCCAGGGCAGAGGAGGCTGGAGGCAGAGGGCAGGGCAGAGGAGGCTGGAGGGCAGAGGGCAGGGCAGAGGAGGCTGGAGGGCAGAGGCCAGGGCAGAGGGGAGGGCAGAGGAGGCTGGAGGGCAGAGGCCAGGGCAGAGGAGGCTGGAGGGCAGAGGCCAGGGCAGAGGAGGCTGGAGGGCAGAGGCTAGGGCAGAGGAGGCTGGAGAGCAGAGGCCAGGGCAGAGGCGGCTGGAGGGCAGAGGCCAGGGCAGAGGAGGCTGGAGGGCAGAGGCCAGAGCAGAGGAGGCTGGAGGGCAGAGGCCAGGGCAGAGGAGGCTGGAGGGCAGAGGCCAGGGCAGAGGAGGCTGGAGGGCAGAGGCCAGGGCAGAGGAGGCTGGAGGGCAGAGGAGGCTGGAGGGCAGAGGCCAGGGCAGAGGAGGCTGGAGGGCAGAGGAGGCTGGAGGGCAGAGGCCAGGGCAGAGGAGGCTGGAGGGCAGAGGGCAGGGCAGAGGAGGCTGGAGGGCAGAGGGCAGGGCAGAGGAGGCTGGAGGGCAGAGGCCAGGGCAGAGGAGGCTGGAGGGCAGAGGGGAGGGCAGAGGAGGCTGGAGGGCAGAGGCCAGGGCAGAGGAGGCTGGAGGGCAGAGGCCATGGCAGAGAGCAGGGCAGAGGCTGCTGGAGCCGGCAGGGCAGACTCACCACGGGCCGGGAATCAGCTGTACTGTAGCAGGAGAGGAGGGGCGGGCAGAGCTGCAGGAGAGGAAGTCCCGCCCTCCCTCCTCTGTAGGCAGACAGCAGGGGGTATCTCCAGGGTGTGTGTGGGCCCCCGAGGTGGCGGGCAATGGGCCCCCCCTTCCCCCCGGTATGTAGCTACTGTCTGGAGGGCAGAGGGTGGAGGGGAGTGGCTGGAGGGCACACGGAACTTCCGAGGCCGGAACGTTCCTGTGCCGCTGCCTGTAGCAGGGGGGCCCTGCACTGGATGACGTCACCAGCCCCTGGGCGAAGGCCATCACGGAAGTGGCCTTCGCCTTTTCAGGAAGTGGCCTTCGGGTTTTATATATAAGATAGATTATATATATATATATATATATATTATACATATACACATACATACATATACATATACACATATATTTTTTTTTTTAATTCTATCCATCTATGTAGCTATCCATCTCTATCTATCTATCTATCCATCCATCCACGGTGTATATATATCTATAATTCTATCCATATGTATGTATGTATGTATGTATGTTATATATATATATATATATATATATATATATATATATATATATATATATATATATATATATATATATATATATATATATAATTCTATCCATCTATGTAGCTATCCATCTCTATCCATCCATCCATGTGTATATCTATATCTATCTATCCATCCATCCATCTATGTGTATATATATCTATTATTCGATCCATATCTATCTATCTATCCGTGTGTATATATACATATTATTCTATCCATCCATGTAGCTATCCATCTCTATCAATCCATCATCCATCCATCCATGTGTATATATACCTATTATCTACCTATCCATCCATCTATCAATGTGTATATATATATATCTATTATTCTATCCATATCTATCTATCTATCTATCCATGTGTGTATATATATATATATATATATATATATATTATAAATTTTTTTTTTTTTTTTTTTTTTATTCTATCCATCTATGTAGCTATCCATCTCTATCTATCTATCCATCCATCCATCCATGTGTATATATATATATCTATTATTCTATCCATATCTATCTATCCATCCAACCATCCAACCATCGTGTATATATATATCTATTATTCTATCCATATGTATGTATGTATGTATGTATGTGTATATATATGTATGTCCAAAAAAGTGTCCTTTCAGACACACAAGGGACACTTTTTGGCACTTTTAGAAAAACGCAGGTGTTTTTTTTCCTGCTAAAATAACGCAAATTGAGTGTGAACAATGCCCATCTTAAGCTGGGGTCACACTTGCGTTTTTTTATGAGTTTTTGGAGACCTACTTTTTTAAAAATGCATGTAAAAACACACCTATAGGCCCCCATGTTAAAAAATGCATGCCCTAATCGCAAAAACGCATGTCTTAATAGCAAAAACGCATGTGTGACAGTACCATGCGTTTTTGGCATGAGTTTTTGCAATTATGTGATTAGCTGACATCAAAAACGCATGCAAAAACGCATGGTACATTAGTACCATCCAAAAACGCATGCGTTTTCTAAAAAACGCATGCGTTTTCCATAGGGGCCCATGTTAAAAAAAACGCATGCGTTTTTAAAACAGCACCAAAAAAACTCTGCTTGCGCTATTTTTTGGTGCTGATTTAAAAACGCATGCAAAAACGTAGGGTGCCATCAGACACCTTAAAAAACGCATGCTGAAATGAAAAAACGCATGCAAAAAACGCATGCTGAAATGAAAAAACGCATGCAAAAACGCATGCTTTATTTTAAGGCACTAAAAAAACTCATGCCAAGTGTGACCCTAGCCTAATCTGCCTTTCTTATCTACCTATGGGCCACGTCACACACACACAGATATCTACATTGTAAAGCGCTGCGGAATATGTTGGCGCTATATAAATAAAGCTTTATTAATTATTATTATTATTATTATTATTATAATATTGTTCACAGATCTCTGGTTACAGTGAAATCATGGACACATTGTTACATTTGTACACAGCCACAAAATGGAACAATGTGTCCATGATTTCACTGCAATCAGAGATCTGTGAACAATATCTGCACAATTATCTGTGTGTGTGATGTGGCCCTATCTTATCTATCATATCTTATCTATCATATCTATCATATCTATCATATCTATCATATCTATCATATCTACCATATCTACCAGATCTACCAGATCTACCAGATCTATCATATCTATCTTAGGGGGCCGTCACACGGAACGATATCTTGCCCGATATCGTTTAAGCGATCTCCTTTTTGATCGCTTAAGCGATATCGGGCAAGAGATCGTTGCATGTAATCAAGCGATTTACGATGGTAAATCGCTTGATCGTGACATCGCTGATCTGAGGTTCTGTTCTCAGATCTAGCGATGAACGATGCAACGATCTCCTGCATCGTGGTGTATGACACCACGATGATCCATCTCCCAGCGACCGCGCCTATGCTGGGAGATGGTAACTATGGTACACGTCGGGTAACTAAGCGATGCGCGGCGCCTAGTTACCCGATGTGTACCATAGTAACGAGCGAGATCGCGGCTCCGCATCGCTGGTGAGTCTGTCTGTGTGACATCTCACCAGCGATGTGAGCGATATTGTAAGCGATTGCGCGTGCACGTGATCGCTTACAATATCGCTAAAGATGTCGCAGCGTGTGACGGCCCCCTATCTTATCTATTTATCTATCTATCTTTTAGACTCGGTGACTTTAACATGTTCGGTTAGGATTGACATCTGTTGCTCCATCTTCTCCAAGACTGCCTTATTGATCAATTGGCTTTCTATCAGGCAACGTCTGAGCTCAGACACTTCTTTCTCCAGCTCAAGTACTCGGCTCTCAGCAGCCTGTCTCCGAAGTGCCTCTTGCTCCAACTGCTTCTCTATCAGCAGAGTCCTCTCAGTCATCTCTCTCTTCAAAGTACTCACTAGGCTCTCGACAGCCTGTCTCAGGACTTTTTCTTGCTCCAGATGGGTTTGTACCATCTCCTTTGGTCTTCCCACCTCGACTCTTCCGCCCTCTGAATCGGCTGGGCTTTCACCGCTCAAGGAGATCTTTGTTTCAGACATCACTACCTCAGTGGTTTCCTCCACATCTACACTCTTGACCCTCTCTTGGGGTTTGGTCATGACATCTTCAACCCTTTTGTCGGGCCTTGCAGCACCCCTGACGGTTTCTGCACTGCCATGCACTTGTATGAAGTTCTCTGCTGGCAGTCCATCAGCTACCTGTTCAGACCCTGGAGACAACACCCCTTGTGACTTCTGGGCTGGCTCTTGCTCCTGGTCTTCATAGTCATGTTTGATCGCACCAGCGTTTGCTACTGACACCACTGTATCCTTCCTTCTGATCGTTCCTGAATCTGGAGGACTGACTGTAGAAGAATGGCGACTTCTGCAACATCTTGTAAATACACGCTGGCAGGATGATACGAACCGGCGGAAGATCGAACCTGTGAGAAGAGAAGTAAATATAATGTAAGTGATGGGACGACTACTGTGCGGTCACTGTGGCCTGACGACAGAGGAATGTCATCATCCAGAGGTCAGGCAACATTGTCAGCCATCATCCCATCACTGAGAGATCACATCTGCTCTACATCAATTATTCTCACTGACATCACACAACAAGGAGCTGAATCTCGCCCTTACCTCGTCTTTTTTTCTCCTTTTTTGGTTTCTCTGAGTTTTCTTGGTCTATATTCTGTTTTTTTGTAGATGGTCCTTCCTTCTGAGCTGGAAATTGTAATCAGAAAGTAAAAAAAAATCATCAACAATATAATGTTGTAATATCTGGTTTGTACCTTTCCTTTATATAGAAGTAGCTGTAGAGTGCATAATAACTAACTGTACTGAGTTATAACATTATAGAATGATTACTTTGCACATAAAAACATTTCACATCATCATTTTTGGCAGTTCCACGTGGAGGGGCGGAGCTATACATACATCCACGTATATATCCATGAATGGGGCGGGGCTATAAAGGAGGCAGAGCAATGAAGGGGCAGAGATATGAAGGAGGCAGAGCTATGAAGGGGGTGGGGCTGGTGTTGCCCGGGTATAGTAACTAACTGTGCTTAGCTATAACAAAATACAATGATTATTTTGCACATAAAACCATTTCACATCATATATTCCACACTACAGGTTTGCAGGGGGTGGCGCTGTATGGAGGGAAGGCGCTATGAAGGGGGTGCAACTATGTGGAGGAGTGGGGCTATAAAGGAGGAAGAGCTATGAAGGGGGTGGGGCTATGTGGAGGGGTGGAGGTATGTGGAGGGGCAGTGCTTATGAAGGGACAGGCTTATGTGGAGGGAAGGCGCTATGAAGGAGGTGAAGCTATGTAGAGGGGCGGGGCTTTAAAGGAGGCAGAGCTATAAAGGGGTGGGGTTACCTGGAGGAGTGGAGCCATGATACACACACACTCAGCTTTATACATTAGATAATTGTTCTCATCCTATATAGGGCAGAATAAGTCCTATATACCAAACATGATCTCATCTAAGGTCATTAGATTTATCGCTGATGTTTAGAAGTAAGCGCCCTGTGTGCTATCATGGGGAGCATTTGTAATCAGATGGATGCTACAAAATATTACAGAATCCATCAAAAACCTTCAGGACAAATGAAGGGAAATAGAGATACAGTAGGGGCCGACAATCGAGATCCATTAACCATGAATAACTTTGGAAATCTATTGCAGAAAAAGCATGTGGAAATATTCAAGCCTTAATATTAATTCATATTTTTGGTGTTGTAGAACTGTACATACCTGACGATGGGGACGAGGATGGCAAGTTGGTAATAACGTCATCAGCTACAGGAAAAGATTTTTTGTGCCTGCTTGGAAGAAGAAACTCGTAAATCACAAGTAAACGCAGGATAAGGCCTTATAATATGACATATGCAAGTCATTGTGGGAAGGTCTCCAGTTAATTAATACCTTCTATAGAGTGGAGCAGAAAACAACTAGCAAGAATGGCTATCCTGTAATACTATATCTCTCCCACAGTAAGGGCAGAGCTAAAAACACATGACCGGCTGCAATTGGGGACTATCACAGCAGCTCCTGAAGTGAACAGCACAATGACCGCTAATCATGGGGCGATGGATGCTGCATTTGTTATTATGGTATTTATGTCCTATATTGGGTGTTGTGCACATAGCTCATTCATGAGCTCCCAGGCATAACCCCATAATTTACTCACATTTTTGAGTTGTTTCTGCTGGATGTTGGGGAAGATTCTGGGGTACACCTATAGGTAATATACCCTGGGAGGCACTCTGCGGGATACTCTGGGGTACCCACTGGGATACATTCTGGAGGTGACTTGGAATCATCCTTATTCATCATCATCTTGGCAGCGGTGGTACAAAGCTAAATTCAGAGAACAATAATATATTAATTACTTTTTTACATTTAGAGGTCTTTTTAAGGGTACCGTGACACACACAGATATCTGTGCAGATATTGTTTGCAGATCTCTGGTTGCAGTGAAATCATGGACACATTGTTACATTTGTATATGGCCACAAAATGGAACAATGTGTCCATGATTTCACTGCAACCAGAGATCTGCGAACAATCTCTGCACAATTATCTGTGTGTGTAATGGTACCCTAGACACATTTTGGATTTATTGATCACATGCTTACCTCAGAAAGTCTTTTAGAAGATGTTGTAAAGTTGTTAAAGTCAGGGCTCTCATTGTACTCACTCGTGTCCTCTTCATCTCTGCTGACCTTGTGTTTGTATGTATTATTGTAATCTACAAGATGAAGGTAATGAAGTGTCATTAGAAGTTGTCAGTATAACACAGTAATTATGTATTACTAATATTGATAGGTATCAATCATCACTTATTAGGAATTTGATACAAGCAGCCGCCCATTTTAGATGACGTCTCCTCGTACTTACTGGTAAAGATGTCGGGGTCATCGTCTGACACATTGTGAGGAAAGTACTCTGGATCCTGACGCAGAAGCTTGTCCAAGTCCAGGCCTCTCAGGAATGGATGACTCTTGATCTCATGTGCTCCCGCTACAAAATAAGCAAAAAAAAACAAAAGTGATGTCAAAGATTTTTGCATATCTAAACAGTTTAACTACATCTGAACTGATGGTATAACCGAGTCCACATGAAGGAAATAGATTGAAATCTATAGTAGGACACCTAGGACAATGGACAAGCAGATAGAGAAGAGCTGATCCTCATCGACATGAACAATATGTCCTATGTGTAAGTAATTATTAATACTATTATATGTTACCTGTCCCGAGTCTCTGTGCAGGATTTGTTCTTAGCAGCTTGGTGATGAGATCTTTAGCAGAGCGCGGTGGAGCCGGATTACGATTCCAAACTATTTTTCCTGTTATATAAAAAAATGAAGGAACATAAAACCTTTTTATTGCACTACAAGATAAAGCAAAGGAAATATCTAAACTAATGGAACCAATGAAAGAAGCAATGATCACATTATTCTACCTACCTTTGACAGAGTTTTCTGCATACACCTGTGAACAACAGGGCCCTTCAAATGGTAGATGTCCCGTAAGAAATTGATATAGGGTAACTCCCATTGACCACCAATCCACGGGTCTTCCATAGTTCTCATGCATGCGGACCTCTGGAGCTACAAAAGCTAGGGAGCCAACGAACTGGAAACCAAAACAAGGTAAGATATAGGTGAGAATTGAGGAAACGATTATTATGACAAATTCTCAATATAAAAACACAATTATAGAAGATAAAATATTAGTGGAAAATTCTCTAGAAATGAAGAACATAGAGAAGAACAGGCAAAGTTCCTGTAAGTGATGCTGACCTCTTTGTCTGTGAACTCTTGGGAGATGTCCTTCGCTAACCTCTTGCTGGTCTTATTTTTTGGTATCATGACACCAACTTTTGAAAGCCAGAAATCGGAGATTTTAATGTGTCCAGAAGTTGTTATTAGGAGGCTGTGAAAGAAAAAAACATTTTAGGCTCACAAACTATGTCATAATAAATGATAATCTTCCCCCCTTTATTAAACTACAGGAAGCACTTACTTGGCCGGTCTCAAGTCTCTGTGCACGATACCAATGCTGTGAAGGTATTCCACGCCAAGGACTGTTTCAGCAAAATATAAACGGGCCAAGGGAACAGATAAAGGACCTCTTGAGCATAGTAGGGTCCAACAGTCCTTGCCTATAGAAAAAAGGAAATATGAGAGGTTTATACAGCAAATCACCATGATGTGTAATGAGAAGTAAGCGGATACATTGGGCAGAAGAGATAGTATAGTACACATAGTAATAGTCTGAAGTAACGGTGAGAAGACGTCTATGTAACTAATAACATAAAGTGGTATCACATCTCATCTCCAGCTGGAAATACTGATATGCTCAGTGCGGACACACAGAGATGATCACACAGACAATGGTGAACATAGAAATCACAGGGCCGCATAGCAAAAGTTCTATTTGCCTCCCTAAAATAAAAAAATTATATACGTTTCACCCACAAACTTAAAGGAAGCTCGGCTTGTGGCGCATGCACACATTCATCTCCTCGGGGTCTTCAGCAAAATGGGGCCGTAGACATCTGCCGGTCTTCAGCACAATGACTCTTGTCATTGAGCTGAAGTCTGAATCTGTGCATGTGCTGCCTCGGACACCATTTTGTCGAAGACCATTGGATGTCAGTGTGCACATGCATTGCCCAAGGTGCCACTCTGCTAAAGACCTTCAGGAGATGAATCTTGCTGGAGGTAGTGATAGCATGAAAATTAAAAAAAGGCTTGGACATACACGGAGACGTTTCCAAGGTCACATAGTTCTGCCTCAATGGATGAAAAGGATATTGCATGAGCATTGTGATAACAGGTGGAGGGATGGGGCCCAGTGCCCAAAGGTGCCCACAGAATAATGAATTTCCAGGCATCTTTGTTTAATAACCTTTAGTAAATTCTCTCTGGGGATGTAACCAACGACGTGGTCAAATCTTAATATGAGAAGTAATAAGATGTAAGAGCATATGGGCTGAGTATATAACACAATGAACATGTCCTACCTCCTGCGTAATCCATGACCATACATAGGTGAGATCTGGTTGGGAATGAGCAAAAGAGGGAGACCACAAAGGGACAGTCAGCGAATGATAGGATGTCCCTCTCCAGAAAGGCCCTTTCTTTTCTTCTTTGATTATCCAGCTTCTCCTTGGGGATTTTCTTCATTGCAAAGGTCTTCCGTGAGTCTTTATGATGCGCTAGGTAGACATGACTGGAGAGAAGGAGAACCCATGGTTTATATTGAATCCTTATTAACAGTCTCTCTATAGAAGTCATTATATGTTCCTCTGTTCTAATGCCTAATACTAGAAGTCCGGCAGTCACTGAAAATCCATGCCTATAAATATATAAAATAGCACTACATAGATCACCTATGGGGGGTCTGCACAATGCCACAACGGCCGGATTCTCACCCATGTCATATGAGAGATGAGAGATTCTATCCAAATTCTTCTTGGGCAGATTCTCTATATTTCACCAGTAGATTCAGTGCAAGGAAAATCTAGTCTAAATTGAAAGTCCTCCAATTGCCGTGAGATGATATTTATTCTGCTCTCCCCATACCCCAAGGCATAATAAATGGAGGGGAGGGATGGAGTGTGCCCACCTGTCCTAGGCCCTCACCTGCCCATCACTGCAGTTCTCCATCCTCTACGCCAGTCTTTGGTTGTTGTGGCACTTCTAATGCTGAGGGTAGTGATTGGACTCACATGGTCATGGTGGAGGGAGGGGGGTGCAGATGTCATTGACAGCAATATTGTGTCAACCTTCACGTGACTGTGAGCAGCCAATTACTATTACCAGCTCCATAAAAGGAGCCTCGAAAAAACAGACCGCCGCGGAGAATCGGGAGGATCTGATGGAGGTGGCTGCATAAGAACAGATGAGGGTCTAGGACTGGCGAGTGTGATTTATTATATTATTATTACCGTATATACTCGTGTATAAGCCGACCCGTGTATAAGCCGACCCCCTACTTTTGCCCCAAAAATCTGGAAAAACCTATTGACTCGTGTATAAGCCGAGGGTGGACCCCAGCACAGGTATACAGCCCCCAGCAGTGTGGTATACAGGCCTCCCCAGTGGTAGTATACAGCAGCCCCAGTGGTAGTATACAGCAGCCCCAGTGGTAGTATATGGCAGCCCCAGTGGTAGTATACAGCAGCCCCAGTGGTAGTATACAGCAGCCCAGTGGTAGTATACAGCAGCCCCAGTGGTAGTATACAGCAGCCCCAGTGGTAGTATACAGCAGCCCCAGTGGTAGTATACAGCAGCCCCAGTGGTAGTATACAGCAGCCCCAGTGGTAGTATATAGCAGCCCCAGTGGTAGTATACAGCAGCCCCAGTGGTAGTATATAGCATCCCCAGTGGTAGTATATAGCAGCCCCAGTGGTAGTATATAGCAGCCCCAGTGGTGTATACAGCAGCCCCAGTGGTAGTATATAGCAGCCCCAGTGGTGTATACAGCAGCCCCAGTGGTAGTATACAGCAGCCCCAGTGGTAGTATATAGCAGCCCCAGTGGTGTATACAGCAGCCCCAGTGGTAGTATACAGCAGCCCCAGTGGTAGTATACAGCAGCCCCAGTGGTGTATACAGCAGCCCCAGTGGTAGTATACAGCAGCCCCAGTGGTAGTATATAGCAGCCCCAGTGGTAGTATATAGCAGCCCCAGTGGTAGTATATAGCAGCCCCAGTGGTAGTATATAGCAGCCCCAGTGGTAGTATATAGCAGCCCCAGTGGTAGTATACAGCAGCCCCAGTGGTATTATATAGCAGCCCCAGTGGTAGTATACAGCAGCCCCAGTGGTATACAGCAGGCCCCCAGGGGTACATATAGCAGCCCCCAGGGGGTACCCAGCAGCCCCCAGGGGGTCCCCAGCAGCCCCCTGGGGGTACCCAGCAGCCCCCAGGGGGTCCCCAGCAGCCCCCAAATGCTGGCACTCGCCCCCCCTTGCAAGGGCCCCCCCACTTCTTTTACCATCCCGGTCTTCTGATCAGCGCTGCTCCTCGGCGCTCCGTCCTCGCTCCTCCCGTCCTGCTACATCCGGGATCCCCGGCCGTCAAACGATGACGTCATATGCCTGCGACGGCCGGAGATCCCGAATGTAGCAGGACGGACGGACGGAGCACCGAGGAGCACCGAGGAGCGGCGCTGATCAGAAGACCGGGATGGTAATATAACCAGCGGGGGGGCCCTTACAAGGGGGGGCAAATGCCAGCATTTGGGGGCTATATGCACTGCTTCCCCCTGCCGCTGATTGACATCACGTGACGGGGCCGCTCATACAGCAGCTCCCCCCGCCTCCTGCAGCCTCCACAGCCCCGGACAAAGCCCCCACCTCACCATGTACTGTATATGACCCGTGTATAAGCCGAGGGGTAGACTTTTCAGGCCAAATTTTGGGCTGAAAAACTCGGCTTATACACGAGAATATATGGTATATTCCCATTCCTTAAAGGGGTTTTTCAAACTCCAAGATCCTATCCCAATATGTAGTAGGAGTAATAATAATAATAATATTAGCAAATCCCTCCAATTAGAAATGTATTATAGATCTCCTGATTAGCTATGTCACCTCATGTGCAGGGCATTACAGATCTTCCACCTATGATAAAGATATTGTTACATGCTTCAATGCCGTAACGATATCACCAACAATTTCACGGGAGCGCGGCTGTTAGGACATCGTTTAGAGATCATTGGTGAGATGTCACGTCTAGATATTGTGGACGATGCACCAACGATGTGGCAAGCAGCTATCGTTCACACAACCCAGCGAACGATACTTGTTCACTGTTGTGAATAGGCAAAGTCGTTAACGACATCGTTATCGTGGTGTCACACACAACGATGCAGCGGTTTGGCTGATCGAAGATCGCTTTATTTGAGAACATGCTCTCAAATCTGCGATCGGCTATCCAACGATTTATCATAGTCGTATCTCGGTGTCAAACGCAAAGACATACAAGCGATGTCGTTTGAACGACTCCAAACCCGTGACGTTTGAGCGATGTTGTTCACGATCCCGTACCATGTAATGCTGAACGCCCGAGCATAGAGGCAAAAGCATTGTCATAGTGAACCCTAAGAAATATGGATTATGCCAAGAGAAATCTTACCCAAAACTTCCTCTGCCGATCAGTTCGGATGTTGTAAAGTCGCTCATACGCGCTTGTCTCGCCGGGATTAATGATTTAATTTCACTCTATAAATGAATAAGAAATTATATTCAGATGAAAAAGCTGCAAGAAAAAACCTCCAGATGCAAAAACGTCTCCTTCCTGATTTCCACTGATTCTATGTATGGTACGCTCCGCAGACACAGATGGAATTTAACCGGAATCCTTACACAATGCTGGATAATAAAGGATATCACAGAGGAGAATTTAAAGGGAATCTGCCAGCAGGTTTTTATAGTAATACAAGAGTGTAGGGGCTGAGGCCCTGACTGCAGCGATGTATCACTTAATAGGGTGTGTGTCATTTAAAATAAAATCAGTGTTTTATCAACAGGAGATTATCACTATAGGACTAGCTGTCTTGTGCTATGTAGTCCTATTACTCTGTGTAACCCACCCCCACCAGAGTGGCAGATTTCTGGAAATTCAGTGTACACAGTAAGCTGCCAATCAGTGGTGTGGGTGGGGTAATACAGGGCTCAGCATTACCAGCACTGATAGATCTGCAGCAGAGGGAAGAGTGATTTTATCACAATTGCTGCACCCAGTAAAGTAAGTGATACATCCCTGGAGCCAGGATCTCTGCCCCTCCATCATGCTGCTCTCTGATGGGTTAGAAAAAACCTGGTGACAGATTCCCTTTAATATAAATGCTATTATCTAATGCAATAGTGTCATCTACATTTAGAGATATTGGTGGTTATATGGGATTAATACTGGACGTGTCATTCAGCCCCCTTGATCTGGTGACATAAAGACTTTCCCTCTATGATACTACTCTGGCAGGTTCTTGAATCTTTGGGATCCCGCAGATCGCACTGTCAGGATTCACCTGCACAGCTGTTTCTAAAATAGTAATAAAACAAGAAGAAATAAAAAGTATTAGACAAGATCATACATAATACAACAACATAATGGAGAAATGATAAGACGTCTTTAGATGGGATTAATATTAGGGGGATTCCAAATATGAGAATGTAAACA
The DNA here is from genome assembly GCA_033576535.1 of Allobates femoralis. Taxonomy (NCBI): domain Eukaryota; kingdom Metazoa; phylum Chordata; class Amphibia; order Anura; family Aromobatidae; genus Allobates; species Allobates femoralis. Next base: position 79,976,601 of record JARQOC010000003.1, on the reverse strand, counting down.
TCCATAGGCATAAATATCATGTAAATGATGGAGGAATCCTCAATCATTGCAAGAATGAGGAACCCACCAACCATATACAAATGAGCCTGAAGTGCACTGGGGACGTGTCATGCACAGTTCTCCCCCCTGCCCTCCGTGCACTTCCATCCTGATTTGTATAGGGCTTCTCATTAGATTATTCCTGGCTGGTACATTGCATGTCTGCAAAAAAAGGATCATTTTTATTAGGGGGAAAATGGTTTATACAGACATACACTAATTCCATATACAGTCCCTGACAAAAGTTATGTCGCTTATCCAGGTTATGTAAATAAAAGCTTATAACCTGACGTTAAATTCATCCATTGGTTGTATAAATTACTCGTTGAAAGCTGAAACCCTCCCAAATGTGGTTTAGGTTAAGAAAATAAATTGGCATCAATGCTGAAATATTGATCATTTAATGAACACAGAATGGTCAGATTTTGGCAAGACAAAAGTTTTATCGCCCACAGAAAGTAATATGATTTTCAAACAAATAATTAACTTAAAATACAAATATATGTTGCATAACATTGGTGAATGAAGTTGTGGTGCTATTAAGGCCACGTCACGATCACGATATCGCTTAAACGTCACGGTTTTTTAATCGCATAAGTGATATAATTTGTGCGTCGTTGCGTGTAACCGAACAATTTTTGGTTGACAAATCGTTTGATCGCTCATCGCAGATTTGTGATCTGACCTCAAATCTGTCGTGCGTCGTTCAATTACCCAGCGTTCAACCTGCTGCATCGTTGTGTGTGACACCATGCAAACGATCTCATTGACGATTTCGCCTATTCCTAACACTGCCTGGCCTCGATCGCTGGGTTGTGCGCTGGATCGCTGCTGCGTTGCCAAATGTTAAATCGTTAATGAGATCTATGCTTGTGACACCGCACAAGCGATATTGCAAAATTGTTCTTACGATCTCGATCACGTGACTTTCCAGGCAATGTCGTGATCGATATTGAAGTGTGTGACAAGGCCTTTAGAGTCATATTTAATATTTTGTGTGACTTCCATGAGCTGCATTCATGCAGTTCAACAATGATTCATACAATTTATTAATGATGTCATCAGGAATAGCAAAGAATGCAGTCTTACATGCCTCCCAGAGATCATCTAGATTCTTTGGTTTTGTCTTCCAAGCTTCCTCTTTCATCCTACCCCAAACATGCTCAATGATGTTCATGCATCTTTTTTGCCAGGAGGAACTTTGTTATAGAGATGGATGTATGAGATGGAGCACCATCCTGCTGCAGAATTTGACCCCTTTTATGATTTGGAATGTAAGAGGTAGCTAATACTTCTTGATATTTTAGGCTATTGATATTGCCTTCCACCTTGCAAATGTTTTGCACACCCCTGTGCTGAATGTAACCCCAGAGCATGATCTTTCCACCACCAAATTTAAGTGTTTTCTGGGTGTATTTTGGATCCAGTAGGTCTCCTGCAGTATTTGCGGCGGCTGTGGTGTAATTCTACTGAAGATTCATCAGAGAAATCCACCTTCTGCCACTTTTCCAGCGTCCATCTGTTTAGCAGGCTGTGGGACTTTGTAAATGCCACACGGCTTTTTATATGCCTTTTGTTTAGTGCTGGCTTATGGGCACTGATTCGACCATGGAGGCCATTTTGAGACAGAATCCTACAAACTGTTCTAGTTGACACAGCGACTTGAGGTGACCAGGCCTGTTGAAGCTCTGCTGAAGTGGAAAAGGGGCTTGCTTTGGATTTTCTAACCAACAAACGTTCCTCCTGAGCAGTTGTCTTGCGGGGTCTGCTGCACCTGGGCTTGTCAAACACATCTCCAGTCTCTTCAAATCTTTTTTTAATTCTTTGTACTTGACGCTGAAACACATTAAAGGTGCCAGACACCTCTGCAGTGGATCTGGTCTTCAGCCTCTTGATAATCAAGGCTTTGGTCACAGGGTGGATTTTCGGCATGTTGTCAGAGCTCAAGTTGCAGTTTAAGTGAAAGTCTGGAGTGCTGGGTTTCTTTTTATACACACCCACTAATTAACCGATCATTTACTGAGCACAGGTGAGGATGTAAACTAGGATTGGGTGCATTATATGACCAGGCAACAAAACTTTTGTCTTGCCAAAATCTGACCATTCTGTGTTCATTAAATGATCAATATTTCAGCATTGATGCCTATTTATTTTCTTAACCTAAACCACATTTGGGAGGGTTTCAGCTTTCAAAAGAGTAATTTATACAACCAATGGATAAATTTAACGTCAGGTTATAAGCTTTTATTTACATAACATGGATAGGCAACATATTTATACAGTCCCTGACAAAAGTTATGTGCTGACCGGATCACTTTACACAGAGTCGAAAGAATAAATCTAACTATATTCCCTGCTCTCTATATTAGGCCCATGCGCAAAATCCAGTCCTCTACATTATGTTATGTGATCTGCAAGGAGGATGGGAATCCAATATACAAAGATGGGGACATATATACCAGGATGTGATGTGATGGGGACATATATGCCAGGATGTGACCAAGGATGGGATTACATATACCAAGATGTGGCCCAGGATGGGGACATTTATACCAGGATGTGGCCCTGGATGTGGACATATATACCAGGATGGGGACATATTTACCAGAAAGGGACCCAGGATGGGGACATATATACCAGGATGTGGCCCTGGATGGGGACATATATACCAGGATGGGGGACATATTTACCAGAAAGGGACCCAGGATGGTTGACATTACTACATAATGAAGGTGGATGGGGGGGCAACTCGTATGTCTTTATAAGATTTTGAACGTTACAAGGGCCCATATATCTGACCAACATGCGGTGGGGGGCCAGGTTCCTATACAGATAGCGTGTCCTTCTGTGTCCAGTGACTGTGAGTTTCTTTTAAACAGTAGTGTGGAGGGGGTGCTGAAACTCCAAATTCAAGATGTCATCAGCTCCCCTGTGCTGGCGCCACTTCTATGTACTTGTTATGTTTTAGCAGAGGGACTGTGCCAGTAACAGAGTGCTGGCACCATTTTGAAATCTGAGTCGATGCAGCCAGTGCTTATTAGAGGGGGCAGCACCAACAAAAGAAGCAGGTGCCATCTTTGAAATTCAGGGCACGCAGTCTTTAGGTATTTAACAAAGGAGGTATCATAATCACAGGAAGCCAGTTCAATCTTTGAACCTTTAAACCAGCGTGGAGGCAGCCACAACTTAGCATAGGGTTCGGCAAAATAAAAGTGATTAGATTTAGTCTTTCATTTAGAAAAGATGCAGCCAATACTTAGAATAATATACTGGCTATCTTGGACTCTGTGGTCCAGGACTGCAATCTTAGCCTTACAACACAGGGACCGCACCCTTAGCCCTGATACACAGGTAAACTCACCTTAGCCCTACAACCTAGGGACTGTGCGCTTAGCTCTACAACCCAAGGAGAGCTCTCTTATAGCCCTTCTACCCAGGAACTGCTCTTGTGTAGACCTTCTACCCTGGGACAGTTCTCTAATACCCCTTCTACCCAGGAACAGCTTTTTTTATAGGCAGTGATGTAACTTGAAGCTCATGGGCAAAGGAATTTTGTGGCCCCCTAGGCTCCAGGGTCTGGGTGCAATCGCAACCCCTATATAGCTCTTCTACTCAGCTACAGCTGTAGCCCTTGGCCATGTTGTACATTGCAGTCTATGCTCGTACTGTGTTGAATAGAAATCTGCATGAGCCCTTTCAATTACAAACTGTCCTTAGAAGGCAACCATAATGCAGATGGGGCTCTTGGTGAAAATGGGTTTGACACCCCTATGTAGAAGGTTTGGTGATCGGCCTACCTGTTATCAGATCACTGTTCAGCTTCTTCTGACTATTGGGGTCAGGAATTTCCATGTTTGGATTTTGCTCGTCTTTGGTGTCGCCTTCTGGTGTTTCCTGATAGATATAATAGATATATAATTAATATGTGCAAGATTTCACCAACTCACCAAATATATTATTCAGGAAAGACTAAACTTGCACTTACAGATGAAGCCAAATGTAACAACACAAATCAAGCGCCATCTTGATAACTTTTCTCAGAAAGGTCTCTTAGGTCCCGCTCACACGGTAAGTATTTGGTGAGTTTTTACCTAAGTATTTGTAGCCAAAACCAGGAGAGGAACAATCAGAGGAAAAGTATAATAGAATCACGTCACCACTTCTCACCCACTCCTGGTTTTGGCTACAAATACCAAATACTCAATGTGTGCACATGGACTTAGTTAAACGTGGACTAAGATACACAAATTATTATTACAATGGCCATTGAGTCATTTCACGTTTGGTGCCTGATTCTACTTTTCTGCAACGTGATATCCCAGAGCTGTGTTATTTGCATTCTTTATACTACCGTATATACTCGTGTATAAGCCGTGTTTTTCAGCACAAAAGATGTGCTGAAAAGTCCCCCCCTCGGCTTATACACGAGTCATATACAGGCGCCCCCCCCCCCCCCCCATCAGTGGTATACAGGGCCCCCCCCTTGCTGCCGCACACCTGTAAAGTAATAGATCATTATATTTATCCCTGTCGCTGTCGCCGCTCTGACACCGCGCTCCTCCGGGTCTTCATGCTTCTTCCTGCTTGTGACCGGCGGGAGCAGGCAATGACCTCATTGCCTGTGCGCCGGAGGAGGAAGCATGTAGACCGGGAGGAGCGCGGTGTCAGAGTAGTGGTGTATACCACTGGGGCCTGTATATACCACTGGGGCCTGTATATACCACTGGGGAGGCTGCTGTATACCACTGGGGCGGCTGCTGTATACACCACTGGGGAGGCTGCTGTATACCACTGGGCTGCTATATATACTGCTGGGGCCTGTATATACCACTGGGGAGGCTGCTGTAATACTGCTGGTGCCTGTATATACCACTGGGGAGGCTGCTGTAATACTGCTGGGGCCTGTATATACCACTGGGGAGGCTGCTGTATACCACTGGGACTGCTGTATATACTGCTGGGGCCTGTATATACACTGGGGAGGCTGCTGTATACTACCACTGGGGAGGCTGCTGTATACTACCACTGGGGAGGCTGCTGTGTACTACCACTGGGGAGGCCTGTATACCACTGGGGGGGCCTGTATACCACACTGCTGGGGGCTGTATACCTGTGCTGGGGTCCGCCCTCGGCTTATACACGAGTCAATAGGTTTTCCCAGGTCTTGGGGGCAAAAGTAGGGGGGTTGGCTTATACACGAGTATATACGGTATGTATACTGGTATTGAGTGAAATGACTTTACACTGCAGCTCCTCTCCCCAACTCCAGATTAATAGATTTGCACACACAACATTTCAGTAATGATGTCTATTATCACAGCAGCAGCAGTGAGGAATCTGAATTCAGCGAGACAGAGGTGGAAATACAGACTTCCCACCACTGAGCTGTGACTCCATCAGCAGAATACAAATTGTCAGCACAGATGATGGATCAGCAGAGACAGGCGACCATATAATCTCCTGTGTCTGCCAAGAGCTGCCAGGGAGGCCTGTAAGGTCTAACACCAGATCTGCTAGTATCTGACTGGTGATGTGGAGAAGATCAGAAAAGAAGGATGTGTGATATTCGCCCACCGTGGAAACCTTCTCAAGGAACCTGAAGACCCACCTCTTAAAACAAGCCTATAACCTGCAATGACTCTCAGTCCACCAAACCACTGCACAACCAGCCCTACCCTTACGTACAGTATCCTCACCCATATGTTGTAAACTGTGAGCCCTCGTGGGCAGGGTCTTCTCTCCTCACCTATCCCTTGCAGATTGTGAGCCCTCGCGGGCAGGGCCCCGTCTCTTTACCTTCTGTATCCTCACCCATCCCTTGTAGACTGTGAGCCCTCATGGGCAGGGCCCAGTCTCTTTACCTTCTGTATCCTCACCCATCTCTTGTAGACTGTGAGCCCTCATGGGCAGGGCCATGTCTCTTCACCTTCTGTATTCTCACCCATCCCTTGTAGACTGTGAGCCCTCACGGACAGGGTCCTCTCTCATCCTGTACCTGTGTGTCTCTTGTATTATTGATACTTATTGTACTTGTCTATGTGTGCCACTTTTCAAGTGTAAAGCGCCATGGAATAAATGGCGCTATATTAATTACTAACAATAATAAAATAATAATAATAGAGAAGGTGATTGGTCCTTACCAGGCGTTCCAAAGATCGGGCCGGATGCTCCAATATAGACAGGACTTTCTGGGCCAGTTGTTCAGCAAAAGCCAGATCACCATTTTGAGATCTTTGTTCAACCTAAAAAGAAAATAAATAAAAATGAAAATTCTTACATGAAAAATGGCGGCCGCCATGGTATGTGACATTTACTCCACTTTCTGCAGATACAATGACTACATATTTGGGGACTCTTCATGCTTCTATTCCACCATTATTATCCACTGTGACTCATTATCTAATCATATATCATGAATAGGTTTTGTGTGGATTGTCCACCATTTACCTGCTGCAGAATTGTCCTGATGTTCTTAGATAAATCCTTCAGATTCTTTGAGGTTAGATGACCTTGTTGGTATTTGGTCAGGCAGTCCTGTACTAATCCCAACACCAGCCGGTGAGAGAAGCTCTGGACGCCATCGGGTGGTAGATGCACAATGTCGCGGCGATTATTGATAAGAATCGCCAGTAGTGCATGTACCTGACGATTGTCTAGAAGATTTTCAGCCATAGTGAATGAACTGCATGAATTGTCAGTCACCAACTAGAACTAAGAATGGCAACTGGAATCCTGTGTGCCCTGTATAAGCAGAGACTGATCTGTGATGTCATAATAGTGGTGATCATGTGACTTCAACCGACTCTGCTCAGAGGTTGCCTAGCAACATGTAAAGTGGAAACTCCATAGAATTCAATACGTCTCCATGTTATGATGGCTCTTCTATTTTATTTCCAATTAGAACAAAACCAGGATAAGGATATGTTCACACATTGTAGTTTTGCAGCATTTTTTTCTACCCCAAAAACCAGAGTGGTGTCAAAAAACACTATATACATGTGCATTTTTGCTGTGTTTTGATATTTCTTTTTCATTTATTTGAATGGCTGAAAAATGCTGCAAAATCCCTTAAAGAATTGACATAATGCAGATTTAATAAAAAAATTCGATTGAGAATGAGATTTCAATCTCACCACCAGTGGTGTAACTTGAAGCTCATGGGCCCCATTCAAAAGCTCTAACGGGGCCCCCAATTATTGTAAATCTTTTATAGCATTAATCTTTTTCTATAGGCCAAAGGGATTTTTGGGGCCCCCTAGTCTCCAGGGCGCGGGTACGATTGCAGCCCCTGCCCCTGTTGTAGTTACGCCCCTGCTCATCACTAAACTGGTACTGTGAAACACAGCATATATGCCAAAGATAAAAAAAGGTGAAAAAACGCCAATTGTCTCGGTGGTTAGCACTGTATGGTGGCTCAGTGGTTAGCACTGTATGGTGGCTCAGTGGTTAGCACTGTATGGTGGCTCAGTGGTTACCACTGTACGGTGGCTCAGTGGTTAGCACTGTTCGGTGGCTCAGTGGTTAGCACTGTTCGGTGGCTCAGTAGTAAGCACTGTATGGGGGCTCTGTAGTTAGTACTGTATGGGGGCTCAGTGGTTAGCACTGTATGGTGGCTCAGTGGTAAGCACTGTATGGTGGCTCAGTGGTTAGCATTGTATGGTGGCTCAGTGGTTAGCACTGTATGGTGGCTCAGTGGTTAGCAATGTACAGGGGCTCTGTAATTGTAGCCTTTCAGCACTGGGTCCTGGATTCAAATCCCACCAAGGAAAAAATATCTACAAAGGAGTTTGCATGTTCTCCCCGTGTTTGTATTGTTTTCCTCCAGGTTCTTTGGTTTCCTCCCACATTCCAAAAGACACACTGATATGAAGCATACATTGTGAGCCCCAATGGGGTCTGTGATGATTTTGTCAGTAAAGCGCTGTGGAGTTATCAATGCTATATAAATGAGTAAAAAGAAGTAAACAGAATTTTTCTATCACAGCTAATACATTACACTTTGTTACAATGAATCCCACACATCATACAATAAATTCAGATAGGGTAACTAGAATTACTGGTTTCTGAGATCTTTTTTTAGACGTACGCGTCATTATGGGTTAATGTGGTTTACCCATCAGGCTTTCTTTTTAGTTCCTGCCCAGCCCGGCTGAGGTGTGGCACCAATGAACTATAATAATATCCAAAATGTGGCTTTTGCAGTTGTTTTAGGCAAGATCTGTGCCCTGATAATAACTGGCAATTATAGATGTAATAGGGGCAATTCTGAGAAATGATACAGTGCACATCTCGCTGACCCCTCCATTTCAGAAGCACAAAGTACCGACATTCTGTGACACTGATCTAATGTCAGAATGAAAGTGTATGCAAGAACCAAGAGCCACTCACCATTCGTTTCATCATTACCCCATTGCTGCCTGTGCCCGTTTTTCTTATGACAAGGGTAATTGAAAATATGAAAACAGATTAAGAAATATGTTAGATAAAAATTTTTAAAGGGATCCTGTCACACTGAACACTCAGTTGGATCTGTCTGCATCATGTTATACAGCAGGATGAATTGAACAGATTATTAGTAGTTTTAAAGGGATTTTCCACTACTAGGACAACTCCTTCTGAATCCACTTATTTTGCCCCAGTTAAAATAATAATAATAGACCCTGTACTCCCCTCCCGGTCTGCCGCCGTTCCAGCGCTGTCTCTAACCGCAGCGGCTCGGGGCTCATGTGACATTGGGATGTCACTTGAGCCCCACAACCAATCACCGGCAGCTTCCTCCTCCCACCTTTAGACATAGCAGCTATCAACAGGAAGTGAGTGGCAGCCGCAGCACTCACTTCCTGTTGATAGCTGCTATGTCTGAAGGTAGGAGATGGAAGCTGCCGGTCATTGGACATGGAGCTTGAATGACATTGCAATGTCACATGAGCCCCTAGCAGCGGTTATCGACAGCGCTGGAACGATGGCAGGATGGTAGGGGAGTACATGGTTTATTTTTTTTAACAGGGGCAAACAGAAGAGGTTGTCTCAGTAGTGGACAACCCCATCACAACCAAGAGTGTATATCTTCGTCCTTCGCCGTCTTCGTCCCTTTGATGGGAGCTCACACGCTGAGCTTGCATCATTCCCTGATCTGACTGAGTAGTTAGCAGTGCCAATTGGATCAGCAACCTGATTGGCAGTGTTAACCCTTTCACTGACTGCATGTTCTAAAGCATCACAGCAGGATCGTGCTGTTCCCCGGGGGTCCTTGATGAGAACATGGGGCCTGGATACGTTGTCATAACACCCTGGGGGGGGGTAAAGTGTCAACTGATGACCCCGGATGGTGTATGGGCTCACTTTCAGCTAGGAATGCATGAGTGGAGTCACTGGCAGAAGGTGATCATTTGTGCTGTGCAGGGGGATGATTAAGGCCGGTTTCACACCACGGCCTGATCAGGTCCGGGGCTGACCAGTTTAGACCGGGCAGCCCCAGATCCGATCTCGAAACAGAACTGGAGGGCAAATATGCCCTCCGGTCCAGTTTGCAGCCGGATGCAGCCGAGCGCAGCTGCAGCTGCTGGAATTTCAAGATCGAGGCTAGGTCCCCGCTGGCCGTGGTCCTGAAATCTCTGCAGGGGACAGCTCATGGTTCTGAAGTTTAGCAGCGCTCGCTGCTAAACTCCAGCACCCGGCTCCCGGATCTGATTTTATGTCAGATTCGGCGCCATAGACACCCAGGTTAGGGGGCGCTGGATCCAGGAGTATCCGATTTTGTCCGATTTTTTTCCCCCGGACACAAAAACATTGCTTGCAAAATCGAGTCCGAGGCTGTCAGTTTCACACCGGACAGCCCCAGACCTGATTTTGCCGTGGTGTGAAACCGGCCTAAGCATTTCTCTGCACAGTACAAACGATCAGACACTGCATTGCTGAGGTGCCCTAAGGGGCCATGTAAAATGAAGGAAAAGTAAAAAAATATTTTTTCACTTTTTTTTTAAAACTTATTCAAAAAAAAAAAAATTAACGTTCAAATCATCCCTTTTTTGCACCATTGAAAATAAAAGCATTAAAAAAATAAAATACAATTATACACATTGGGCATTTCTAAATGTGGCGATACCAAATCTACCAAAATATAAAATCAGTTAATCAGATCGGTAAACTGCCTGACGGAAAAAAGTTCAAAAGCCAAACTTATGTATTTTTGGTCAACGCAACATTGCAATAAAACACAACGGGCGATTAAAGCATGACATCTACCCAAAAATTGTATTATTAGAAACATCAGCTCAAGATGCAAAAAATAAGCCGTCACACAGCCCCAGATCCTGAAAAATGAGAACACTACGGGTCGTGGAAAATAGTGCAAAAGTGCAATTCTTTTTCTTTAAAAACCTAATTTTTTTTAATGATGTCGTTCAAAAGTACAACTCGTCCCACAAAAAAGACGCCTCATTTGTCTATCTTGACTGAAAAATAAAAAAAAGTTATGGCTCTTGGAAGAAAGGGAGGGAAAAACGGACGATGGCAAGCCGTTTTGCTGTGACTACAGCTTCAACAGGTTTTCCTCCATTTGAATAGAGACATAATATGTCCGCCTGCACCTCCTTCACAGTCCAGCAGTTTGTCTGGGACACCCTACTCAACCCTGTTTCAGCACAGTAGCCAGCCATCGGTCCTTCAGATGTGGACAAGTAAAAGACCAATTTCATCCTACCCATGCCTAAGCTAAGAGGTTGAATTTCACCATCTGCAAGCTGTTGCCTTCGGAAATGTTGCCTTTCCGGCTGATGGGTGCAGAGGATTTTCGAGACGTTGTGCGTCACACCTCTGTATGTCACGAAGCAATCACTGATCTCAGGGAGACCAGTCCAAGAAAACACTGTGGGCAGCCGGCTAAAGCGCTCAACACAGTGAATTCCTAGGCGCATTGCCCCTGGGAGTTATGAATATGCAAATAGAGTCCGTGGAGCCTCGTTTAGGAGCCTCAAACACAGGACTAGCCAGATATCCCTCCAGGAAAGGACCCAGCCATAATCTCTGTATGCAGAAGTTCCACCGCTGTTTCTGCCTCATCCACCACTTCTAGGTTCTCCACCTGCACCCAAAGCCTGTCTGGTAATGTGACGCGTTCAAAATGTGCAGAAGGAATCCAGCACACCTCCTTACTATGATGGCAGCAGGGCCCAATGCCATCAGGCGGTGTTTGCGTTAAAATGTCTGGGAAATGTGAGTCGCACAGCTGAGCAGTTGTGGTCAGCTCTGGAGATCGAGTTTAATCAATAGCCGTCTCCACTGAACCTGCAGCCAGGGAAGGCCGTGTGCGACAATGCTGCAAACTTGGGTGCGGCCCTTTGTCGGGGCAAGGTGACACACGTGCCGTGCATGGCTCACGTCTTGAACCTGGTCGTCCAGCAATTTCTAGCTCACTTTCCCGGCCTAGATGTGCTTCTGCAGAGGGCACGGTTGCTGTGTGCTCACTTCTGCCATTCGCATCCTGCAGCTCAACGACTTGCATCGCTACAGAAGTCTTTCGGCCTGACAGTTCACCCCGTGAAATTCGATGTGCCGACACAATGGAATTGCACTCTACACGTTGCAGCGACTGTGGCAGCAGCTACGAGCCCTGGTGCAGTATGTTATGACATGTAGCCTGGGCCAACGAAATCCAGAGGTGTGGCAAATCACGCTGCTGGAGTGGTCTCAGATCAAGGACCTCTGCACCCTTCTGCAGAGTTTTGAAATGGCTACTAAGATGTTTAGTGCTGACGTTGCCATTATCAGCATAACTATTTCGGTCATCTACATGCTGGAGCACACTTTAACCAGTATTCAGAACCAGGTGGTGGGCCAAGAGGAAGGGGAGGAAGTAGTGGAGGAGGTGTTTGCGGATGGGATAACAAGATCTCAAAGGTCCAGACGGTCAGCAACACCAAGGCGGCTGTAATGGGAGGGTGGGGGAGAGGGAACAACGAGGGCGCATGGTAGCAGCCAAACTGTTGATGAAGGTGCACAAGCCGAGGAAGAAATGGAGGACGAACAGGCAATGGGCATGGAAGACTCAGCAGATGAGGGAGATCTTGATCACATTTCTGTTGTGCGAGGTTGGGGGGAGAGGGCAGAGGAAGCAAGCGGGAGTGCGTTACCTCGCCGCCACCAACCCAACAAGGACTTGGGCCTTCTGGATGCGCAAGACATGACCGCCTTCTTGCTGCACTATCTGCAATGTGATCCTCGGATTGTAATAATTCGAAGTAATGCCGACTACTGGGTTGCCACACTGTTAGATCCAAGAGTAAATTTGGCCAAATGCTTCCTGCCCTGGAAAGGGACGCAGGCATGCAGGAGTATCAACAGAAGCTTTTACACAATCTTAGTACTGCTTTTCCCCAAAACACCAGTGGTACACAGTGAATATCGCAGTTCTTCCTTTCCAACCCGGGGAACGTCCAGTCGTCTTCACTCAAACGTTAACAGTAACAGTCTATCTGGTAACAGCAATTTTGTAAACTCGTTTTGCCTTTTTTTTTTATTTTTTTTTATTTAGACCATCCTTTTCAATGCCACAAGAGAAAACAAGTCTGACACATAGTGAACGCCTAGAGAGGATGGTACAGGAGTATCTACAGCTGAATATCGAAGCCATGACTGTGGAACTGGACCCTTGTGCATTTGGGCTTCAAAACTAGAAAAATGGCCTGATCTTGCCACTCATGCCTCAGAGATCTTGTCGTGCCCCGCAGCCAGCGTTCTCTCTGAACGTGTCTTCAGCGCTGCTGGTAGTGTGCTGAAGGATAAGCGCACTCGGCTGTCCAGTGACAGTGTAGACAGACTAACGTTTATCAAGATGAACAAGTCATGGATCCGCAAGGAATTTTCCACCCCTGTGTCAGCCTGGGGAAACTAAACGCTTGTGTACCGTATATACTAGAGTATAAGCCGAATTTTTCAGCCCAAAAATTGGGCTGAAAAGTTCACCCCTCGGCTTATACGCGAGTGATTACACACAGGTGCCCCCCATCGGTATACAGGCCCCCCCCATCAGTATCCAGGGCCCTCCATGCTCTGCAAACCTGTAAAGTAGATCATTATACTTACCACTGTCCTGTCGCCGCCGTCCCCGCCGCTGACATCGCGCTCCTCCAGCTTCAACCGTCTTCTTCCAGCTTCCTCTGGTCGGCGCAGGCAATGACGTCATTGTCTGCGCCGACCAGAGGAAGCTGGAAGACGCTGGATGAAGACGGAGGAGCGCGATGGCAGCGGCGACAGGACAGTGATAAGTATAATGATCTTACTTTACAGGTTTGTGGAGCATGGGGGGGGGGCCCTGGACACTGATGGGGGGGCGCCTGTATACCTCTGGGGCTGCTGCTGTATATACCTCTGGGGCTGCTGTATACTACCTCTGGGGCTGCTGTATACTACCACTGGGGCTGCTGCTGTATATACCTCTGGGGCTGCTGTATACTACCTCTGGGGCTGCTGTATACTACCACTGGGGCTGCTGTATATACCTCTGGGGCTGCTGTATACTACCACTGGGGCTGCTGCTGTATATACCTCTGGGGCTGCTGTATACTACCACTGGGGCTGCTGCTGTATATACCTCTGGGGCTGCTGTATACTACCACTGGGGCTGCTGCTGTATATACCTCTGGGGCTGCTGTATACTACCACTGGGGCTGCTGCTGTATATTCCTCTGGGGCTGCTGTATACTAACACTGGGGCTGGTGTATATACCTCTGGGGCTGCTGTATACTACCACTGGGGCTGCTGTATATACCTCTGGGGCTGCTGATACTACCATGGGCTGCTGTATATCCTCTGGGGCTGCTGTATATACCTCTGGGGCTGCTGTATGCTACCACTGGGGCTGCTGTATATACCTCTGGGGCTGCTGTATACTACCACTGGGGCTGCTGTATATACCTCTGGGGCTGCTGTATACTACCACTGGGGCTGCTGTATACTACCACTGGGGCTGCTGTATATACCTCTGGGGCTGCTGTATATACCTCTGGGCTGCTGTATACTACCACTGGGGCTGCTGTATACTACCACTGGGGCTGCTGTATACTACCACTGGGGCTGCTGCTGTATATACCACTGGGGAGGCTGCTGTAACACTGCTGGGGCCTGTATATACCACTGGGGAGGCTGCTGTTTACCACACCGCTGGGGGCTGTATACCTGTGCTGGGGTCCACCCTAGGCTTATACACGAGTCAATAGGTTTTCCCAGATTTTGGGGGCAAAAGTAGGGGGTCGGCTTATACACGGGTCGGCTTATACACGAGTATATACGGTACTTTTCAATGTGCTGCATTGAACTCCCCATTTCAATATTTCAACTCTGGGGCAATTGATTCCAATTTAAGTGGTGGCTGTGACCAATTTTTTTGAAAAATGGAGACTGTTGTTGGGGTCTCTTTGCTGTTTGTTGCTTGACTTGGGTAGAGCTCTCTGAGCCCAATACCTATCCCTAACACTCCTGCCCCTCTTTCTGAATATTCAACCTTTTTGTCCATCGAACTAGTGATTAACAAATTTGCTGTATTCACATCCACCATTTTTAGGTGCTTAAAAGCAGTGATTATTACATCTCCCTTAATATTTGCGTAAACTGGTTTTGGGCATCAAACCAAGTTTTGGCAAATGTGATGTATACACATGAACAATTTTTGGGCCCTTAAAAGCATTGTTTGCTCAATCTTCCCTGTCCACTAGGCCTATATACAGTGTTGGCCAAAAGTATTGACACCCCTGCAATTCTGTCAGATAATACTCAGTTTCTTCCTGAAAATGATTGCAATCACAAATTCTTTGGTATTATTATCTTCATTTAATTTGTCTTCAATGAAAAAACACAAAAATAATTGCCCTAAAACCAAATTGGATATAATTCCACACCAAACATAAAAAGGGGGTGGACAAAAGTATTGACACTGTTAGAAAAATCATGTGATGCTTCTCTAATTTGCGTAATTAACAGCACCTGTAACTTATCTGTGGCACCTAAGGGCCCTTTCACATCAGCGTTTTTTTCAAATCGCGGCAGATGCGGTGAAAAAAACGCATCTGCCGCGATTACCGCATACCAGCTGCACTTGCGGCACGGTTGCGGTAAACGCCATACAAGGTATAGGCGGACTTGCGGCAGGTGCAGCAAGTGCGGTTTTGGCACTTGCGGCAGGTGGGTCGCGAAAAAACCGCGGCTGACAGCATTTTTATTCGCGGCCGCACCTGCTGCAAGTGCCAAAACTGCACTTGCCGCAAGTCCGCCTATACATTGTATGGCGTTTACTGCAACCGCACCGCAACAGTGCCGCAAGTGCAGCCGGTATGCGGTAATCGCGGCAGATGCGTTTTTTTCACCGCATCTGCCGCGATTTGAAAAAAACGCTGATGTGAAAGGGCCCTTACAGGTGTTGGCAATAACTAAATCACACTTGCAGCCAGTTGACATGGATTAAAGTTGACTCAACCTCTCTCCTGTGTCCTTGTGTGTACCACATTGAGCATGGAGAAAAGAAAGAAGACCAAAGAACTGTCTGAGGACTTGAGAAACCAAATTGTGAGGAAGCATGAGCAATCTCAAGGCTACAAGTCCATCTCCAAAGACCTGAATATTCCTGTGTCTACCGTGCGCAGTGTCAGCAAGAAGTTTAAAGACCATGGCACTGTGGCTAACCTCCCTAGATGTGGACGGAAAAGAAAAATTGACAAGAGATTTCAACGCAAGATTGTGCGGATGGTGGATAAAGAACCTTGACTAACATCCAAACAAGTTCAAGCTGCCCTGCAGTCCTAGGGTACAACAGTGTCAACCCGTACTATCCGTCGGCGTCTGAATGAAAAGGGACTGTATGGTAGGATACCCAGGAAGACCCCACTTCTTACCCCGAGACATAAAAAAGCCAGGCTGGAGTTTGCCAAAACTTACCTGGGAAAGCCTAAAACGTTTTGGAAGAATGTTCTCTCTTTTTGGGCAAAGGCATCAAAATAGAGTTTACAGGAGAAAAAAAAAAAAAAAAAAGAGGCATTCAAAGAAAAGAACACGGTCCCTACAGTCAAACATGGCGGAGGTTCCCTGATGTTTTGGGGTTGCTTTGCTTCCTCTGGCACTGGACTGCTTGACCGTGTGCATGGCATTATGAAGTCTGAAGACTAGCAACAAATTTTGCAGCATAATGTAGGGCCCAGTGTGAGAAAGCTGGGTCTCCCTCAGAGGTCATGGGTCTTCTAGCAGGACAATGACACAAAACACACTTCAAAAAGCACTAGAAAATGGTTTGAGAGAAAGCACTGGAGACTTCTAAGGTGGCCAGCAATGAGTCCAGACCTGAAACCCATAGAACACCAGTGGAGAGATCTAAAAATGGCAGTTTGGAGAAGGCACCCTTCAAATATCAGGGACCTGGAGCAGTTTCCCAAAGAAGAATGGTCTAAAATTCCAGCAGAGCATTGTTAGAAACTCATTGATGGTTGCCGGAAGCGGTTGATCGCAGTTATTTTGGCTAAAGGTTGTGCAACCAAGTATTAGGCTAAGGGTGTCAATACTTTTGTCTGGCCCATTTTTGGAGTTTTGTGTGAAATGATCAATGTTTTGCTTTTTGCTTCATTCTCTTTCGTGTTTTTTCATTGAAGACAAATTAAATTAAGATACCGTACATACTCTCGTATAAGCCGACCCGTGTATAAGCCGACCACCCTACTTTTGCCCCCAAAACCTGGGAAAACCTATTGACTCGTGTATAAGCCGAGGGTGGACCCCAGCACAGGTATACAGCCCCCAGCAGTGTGGTATACAGCAGCCTCCCCAGTGGTATATACAGGCCCCAGCAGTGTTACAGCAGCAGCCCCAGTGGTGTATACAGCACCAGCCCCAATAGTATACAGGCGCCCCCCCCATAGGTATACAGAGAACCCCTTGCTGCCACAAACCTGTAAAGTAATAATCATGATACTTATCCCTGTCCTGTCGCCGCCGAGAGAGAGAGCAGCGGCGACAGGACAGGGATAAGTATAATGATTATTACTTTACAGGTTTGCGGCAGCAAGGGGGGGCCCAGTATACCCATGGGGGGGGCCTGTATACCTATGGGGAGGGGCACCTGTATACCCATGACTCGCGTATAAGCCGAGGGGGGGACTTTTCAGCCCAATTTTTGGGCTGAAAAACTCGTCTTATACGCGAGTATATACGACAATAACACCAAAGAATTTGTGATTGCAATCATTTTTGGGAAGAAACTGAGTATTATCTGACAGAATTGCAGGGGTGTCAATACTTTTGGCCACAACTGTATGTCACTGACTTATCTCTCTAGTTTTTCCTGTAATACTCCACAAAAGCTGAGCAATGTTTACCCTTGAAATGCTAGGCCAGGTCCTGTTCCAGACCCTGTGCCATGATGCCATTTTGCTGTGGTCTAACCCTTTTGGGAAGAGTGAGGACTCGTGTCTCATCCTCCTTTTACTCCTCCACCACTTTTTACTTAATGTAGAAAACTACTGCCACTTTCCCCCTGTAACTCATCCATTTGTCAATTCTAAGTCATTTTCACTCACCTCTGAAATCTTAGCTGAATGTTAACCACCTTCTATTTTGAAGTGCTTTGGAAGAGTGTGCAGGCTGCACAGACCGTGTCTCATGCACCCATGCTACGCCATGAGACTATTTGTGCTGTGGGTAGATTGTTGTCACTTTTCTTGGTGTCTGTTGTGTATTCTGAGTAGTTTAGCAGCTTTTGCACACCTTTGAAGATATTTTCTGTATGTTTAGATACAAAAGAGTTTCACCCGGCACTATAGCCCCAAACCTTCTTTTAGGACCGTGTCTGGCCCACCTAATCACCTTGGCTTATCACCTGTATCGGTGTTGCTCAGTCTTAAAGTGCTTAATATAATCTTCAGTTTATAGAAACCCGTGGAAGCTGAACATCAGTAAAACGGTGCCATCGTCTGTCTCCAACACCCCCTCCCTGCACAAGATGTAACCCACATATAATGGATTAAAGCGAGCAAAAGAAACTGGTGAGTGCCGTCTCTTTTCTATATGTTTGCTGTAGCCTGCCATTGATTCCAATGGGGTTCGACGAGCAATTCGTCGAATACACCCCAATTCGACGAATTGAACACTTAGGTGTTAGCTCATCAGTATTAGTGAGGTCAATCATTCAGTGAAGAAACGGGTGTAAGCCAAGTGGCCATTATTTAAGGGTGAAGCATTGTTGTACATGCATTTTTCCTTGAAATCCTGATTAATTCGAGTCGTGCGAGATATTGTTCAGAAGAACAGTGTACTTTGATTAAAAAGTTGATTGGAGAGGGTAAAACTTCTAAAGAAGGGCAGACAATGATGGGCTGTTCAAGTAAAATGATCTCCAATGCTTATAAATGGAAAATAAAACCAGAGAGACGTCGAAGAGAGCGTAAAACTACCATTCGAATGGATCGAAGAAAAGCCAGAATGGAAAAAGGCTCAGCTGATTGTCTTTGATCATCCTGAATCTGACCGTCTCAAGAAACCTGTGAGGACTGAGACAGTTAGAACTCGGCTGTGTGAAGATCATCTATTACCAAGACGTCCCGCAAAGTCCCACTGTTAAAACAAAAAAAAAAAAAAAAAAAAAAAAAAAAAAAAAGACCATTACTGAAGCGGATACAATTTGCCAAAGAACACATCAACTGGCCTAAAGAGAAATGGAGAAACATTTTGTGCACTGATGAAAGTTAAATTGTTCTTTTTGAGTCCAAGCAACGCAGACAGTTCATCAGACGCCCCCCAAAAACTCTGAAATGAAGCCGCAATACTCTGAAGACAATGAAGCAGGGCAGTGCAAGCATCATGTTATGGGCATGTTTCTTTTACATGGTGCCGATCTATTTATCGCATACCAGGCATCATGGACCAGTTTGCATATATTAAAATATTTGAAGAAGTCATGTTGCCCTACAGTGAAGAGGAAATGCCCTTGAAATGGGTGTCTCAACAAGACAACAACACTAAAAAGTCCAACTAAATGGAGGTTATGGAGTGGCCATTCCAATCCTTGGACACTTGTTGGGTGATATCAAAAATGCTTGTTTCTGAGTGAAAGCCAACAAATGCAAATAAATTGTGGGATGTAGTCAAAGCATCCTGGGCTGGAATAACAGCTCACAGGTGCCAGAAGTTGGTTCACTATGCAACATAGATGTGAAGCAGGTTTAAAAAACAACAACAAAAAAAAAAACTTTGGATGTACAACTAAATATTAAGTAAGGGTACCGTCACATCTGTCGACATCGCCGGAGATATCACCGGCGATGCTCGGGGGCGTGCATGTTTTTGTTGCCCTGCCAGCGTCGCGTGTTTACATGCAGCGATACCTCCGGCGACGCACCGGCGATGTTGCAAGCGGCATCGCCACTGGGGTGTCTACAAACCCCAGCAGCAATGCTGTAACATGGGAGCCTATGGCTCCCATCGCCGATCGACATGTTACATGGGACGATGTGTACACATCGCCCCAGAGTGCTCGCCTGGTTTCAGAGCAGTCCTGAGAAACCAGGCGACATTTAGCGCCGACATCGCCCCTTTACATTAGGCGACGCAGCGGCGCTGTCGCTGGTGATAGGCCACGCCCCTGCATTGCCTATGTAATCGGCGGCGATATGGCCTCGTGTAATGGTACCCTTAGGGATTCACAGGAGTGCTAAATCCTTAAAAAAAATACATATTTTGAGTTTGTCAAGACAAATGCAGACACTGCTATTTTTTTTAACAGACCAATGTTCATTTTTTGTTATTTTCTGTAAATTTGTTAAATTATATACATTTCACTTCATGTTTTGATTTATAAAACAGTGTGCAATGTTTTTAATCCATGGAAATAAAAACATAAAGATTTTGGGTTTAAAGGGACTCTATCAGGTAATTTTTCTATATGATACAGTGACTGGGCAGTCAAAATATGGAATAATCATTGCTGTGCCCTTTGTAGTTCTCTTGCTATAAAGCACCTTCACAGCCCAGCAGGTAGCCGCTTCACTAGTCATTTTCACTGCAGAATAATTTACAGTATGTAAGTGTTCATTTATTATTCACTCCTTCCTAGATTGGCATTCCCTCCCCCACGGTGATTTGCCTCAGTGCTTCTGATAGGGAGGGTGAGGGAAAAGAAAGGAGAAATGACAGGCACATATCTGATAGCTCAGCTAGGTGAGGCAATCTCCTCTATCTGTTGCTCTGAGCAGATGCTGTGCTGTCTATGAGACAGTCTGTGTGTTTATTTGAACATTTGTTTTGCTGCAAACAAGGAGAGCAGAGACAGAAGGATACACCCCCTGATGTGAGTGACTTCTACTGAACTATCCTTGTGTGCAGTGCAGTCACGTCACTACATGAATAATCATTCCTTGGGGAGTGTGCAGCAGAGAATTAAGTGATCACTCACTGTGATTGACAGATGGAATTAATCTCTTTATTTGCAGTTTACAGAGGATGGTGGTGAGCATAAATAAAATGAATACATGAATAGAAAAAGCTTCACATGAGGAATTAGAAAATAATATCAGTTACATATGGATTTTTCACCTGACAGATCAAAAATTGTGTGTCTGATCCCCCGGCCGCACAACGATGACCCATCCTAAGCACAGGACGCAAGTGCCAGTAGGGAAAAATCATAAACTTAGATCCTTTTTACTGCGAACACCACATCAACCTGATTTGTCATTTGCAATTCCTTTGTCACTTTTTTTCTCTCTTGTATTTGCTGCCATTTATGTCAAATTCTTCAAAATGGAGCACGTGGTTCACAAAGTGGAGGCAAAGTCAAATTGTTCTTTTTAACCATTTGTTTTTTTGCCATTCTTCAGCACCAGAACCTTTAAAAAAAAAAAAAAAGTGTCTAATTAATAACCGCTCCAGAAGCCGTACACTGTATGGTGGGTGGAAGGGGAGACTGGAGTCAGATCCATCCAAAATCTGCCACTTTTGGTAAAAGTTGACCTGAATAAAAAAATGTTGCAAGGGAAATAAAAGGGCGCAAAGTCTATAGAATAAGACGCCAATACCGAAGACTCTGCAAAATACTCAAGAGAAGTAGAGAAGCAGCAATGATGAATCGGACAGACAACCTGTAGAGTCCCTTATCCCATTATACTCCCCCTAGATGCAGGCACTGTCCTGCTGTCTTTGTAAAGCCCTGGTAATGAGGGGGGGGGGGGTTCCGTTCACTGCCATCCATCCCCAGACAGTGTCAACAGCCGATAGGATGACCACAGACACACGTCTCAGGGATAACAGCTGCTTTACTTCAACAAAACAGGGAAATATAACATGGAGTACATTCTTTACAGTTCACGTGGGTAGTCCATGTCAAATACAGTTCAGGGTTAGAGTCTGACACAGCATTGAGGTCCTGGAGCTATAAGAACCCATTTTTTTTAGAAATAGTATTTGTAGGTAATTATAAAAGGGTTCTAAAGTCTTTTGTAATAGCAGATATATATCAAGAGTATTTACTGACCTAGATACCTGTATTACTTTCACAGCTGATCACCGCACGTGCAGAAATATATGAAGCAAATAATGGACAATTGCGAATGAGCCGGGGGACTCTCAAATTCCTCAACATGCAGGCAATGGGTTCTTCTGTACAGATAGTACGACATACTTCTGGAGAAGCACGAGTTCATCTGGACAGCGAGGTTCCAGTGTTGAAAGTCTTTAGCCATCTTGGCTGTAGAAGTCAGAGAAAGATCCAAGGCATTAGGCCTGGCTGTAAGTCCTATGGTGAAGGAAGGATGAACCTCCAGTCATGCAGCAGTAAGTGGTAAGGAGGCTCTGCCCATGAGCTCTGCTCTGTCTGAATCTCTTCTAGACTAGGGACTTTCCAGCTCTTGTCTAGACTAGGCGCAGACTGGAATAGCTCCTCCTATTGAACACTCAATTCTAATGTCAGAATTCACATTGTAAAATAATAGAAATCATACATTTCACCAAATGCACCAATCATACATGACAAACATGAGATATAACTTAAGCCCCGTTACATGGTACGATATTGTGAACGATATCGCTCAAACATCACGGGTTTGAAGTCGTTCAAACGACATTGTTAGTAAGTCATTGCGTGTAACACCGAGAAACGACTACGATAAATCGTTGATCGCAGATTTGAGAACATGTTCTCAAATCAGATGATCCACGATCGCCAAACTACTGCATCGTTGTGTGTGACACCACGATAACGATGTCGTTAACACTTTTCCTATCCACATCAGTGAACAAGTATCGTTTGCTGGGTTGTGCGAATGATATGTGCTCGCTACATAGTTGGTGCGTGATGCACTATATCTACACTGTGACATCTTACCAACGATGTCAAAAAGATGTCCTAAGACCGAGATTGTTAGTGATATCTTAACGACATTGAAGAGTGTAACGGTACCTTTAGATGAATCTGAAATCACTAATAACAGTAGAGGGGTAGCTAAGGAGTGAGCTGCAGTGTACAGAAGCTACTCATGCTCCAGGGGTAATTAAAGGGAAAAACATAATCTGGACAGGGTCACTACATCTTGTCCTGCTGTCCGTCTTGTTGTCTGTCCTGCTGTCTTATTTGCTGTCTTCTACTGCTCACTGTCCTGCTGTCTTCTGATTACTTTCTTTTTGCTGATTGCGTTTGTTCCTCTTGCTGACCTCTGACATCCTGCTGTCTGTTGTTTTCTCTACTGTCGACTGCTGTCTGTCTTCTTCCCCTACTGACTATCCTGCTGTCTGTCTGTCTTCCTCTACTGACTGACCTGCTGTCTGTCTTCTAACTGACTGACCTGCTGTCTGTCTGTCTTCCCCTACTGACTGACCTGCTGTCTGTCTGTCTTCCCCTACTGACTGACCTGCTGTCTGTCTGTCTTCCCCTACTGACTGACCTGCTGTCTGTCTGTCTTCCCCTACTGACTGACCTGCTGTCTGTCTGTCTTCCCCTACTGACTGACCTGCTGTCTGTCTGTCTTCCCCTACTGACTGACCTGCTGTCTGTCTGTCTTCCCCTACTGACTGACCTGCTGTCTGTCTGTCTTCCCCTACTGACTGACCTGCTGTCTGTCTGTCTTCCCCTACTGACTGACCTGCTGTCTGTCTGTCTTCCCCTACTGACTGACCTGCTGTCTGTCTGTCTTCCCCTACTGACTGACCTGTCTGTCTGTCTTCCCCTACTGACTAACCTGCTGTCTGTCTGTCTTCCCCTACTGACTAACCTGCTGTCTGTCTGTCTTCCCTACTGACTAACCTGCTGTCTGTCTGTCTTCCCCTACTGACTAACCTGCTGTCTGTCTGTCTTCCCCTACTGACTAACCTGCTGTCTGTCTTTCTTCCCCTACTGACTATCCTGCTGTCTGTCTGTCTTCCCTACTGACTATCCTGCTGTCTTGGGATCCGTCCTGATGCTGTACGTCCTCTGTCTGTCTCGCCGGCGGGTCGGAGGCAGTGGAGGAGTTGTAGCAACATGTGTAGAACATGTCTGAAGTCTGCGCTTTATTGGCACTGCGCTCAGCCAATCAGTAAGAAGGTGTGGCAGGGAAACCAATATTGTAACCCAATCATATTTTTGCAATATAGTGGGCGGGGTCATGTTTTCAGCAGTAAACCAATCAGCTGATTGCATCTCTCCCTGGACAGGGCGTGCCTCCTCGTACCGCTTCAGCCAATCCCAGCAGCTGTAGAGACATCGCTGTGTGATTGACAGGCTGATGTCTGTCGACTTGCCGAGCTTTAGACATGAAGGAGGCGGTGACTCTGGAGTATAATATTGACACCGCTGTCTTCCAATAAGCTTCCCTGATTCTATTTCCACGCCCACCTTCCGCAGCCTACGAACCAATGAGCGTGCAGCATGTAACTAACGTCGGGGAATCGAGGGGGAAGAGAAAAGAATAGAGAGGCTGAGAGTGGGAAAGAAAGAATCAGGACGTGTGCGGGGACGGATGGAAATATCACCGACAGCGGCCCCGGGTGACAACAGCGGGCGGCTACAGGCAGCGGACGAGTCCAGACATCGGGGGGACCGGATACGGGGCTCCGTTATCCTCCGGCCCGGTGAGTGCACACAGCGGGGGCACCGCAGCCTGTACGGTCATCAGGGCCACACTGGAGCTGTGGGGCTCCGACACTCGTCTGGTCCCAAGAGCTAGCACTCTACTGTGCACTGAGACCCCGGGCCAGGGGCCCCCCTTCCTGTGGCAGACCCCGGGCCAGGGGCCCCCCTTCCTGTGGCAGACCCCGGGCCAGGGGCCCCCCTTCCTGTGGCAGACCCCGGGCCAGGGGCCCCCCTTCCTGTGGCAGACCCCGGGCCAGGGGCCCCCTTCCTGTGGCAGACCCCGGGCCAGGGGCCCCCCTTCCTGTGCAGACCCCGGGCCAGGGGCCCCCCTTCCTGTGGCAGACCCCGGGCCAGGGGCCCCCCTTCCTGTGGCCGACCCAGGTCAGGGGCCCCTCCAATGCCAGATCCGCACACACTGCCCCACTGGAGGGTGCTCCTGGGCTGGAGCTGATCGCTTCTCCTGGGCAGGCCAAGTGTGCCCCCTCCGCCACAGCAGCCCTGGGCAGTAGGGACACATGTATGGGGGGCGCTTGGACTCTGTCACTTGTGTGGTCACCTGTATGGGGGGGTCGCTCGGTCCCTTGTCTGGCCACCTGTATAGGGGGGCGCTTGGTATCAGTTACTTGTCTGGTCACCTGTATAGGGGGGGGGGCACTCTGTCTCAGTTACTTGTCTGGTCACCTGTATAGGGGGGGGCGCTCGGTCACTTGTCTGGTCACATGTATGGGGGGGCGCTCGGTCAGATGTTGGGGGGGGGGGGGTTGCTCGGTCACTTGTCTGGTCACGTGGGGGGGTGCTTGGTCTCGGTCACTTGTCTGGTCACGTGGGGGGGTGCTCGGTCACTTGTCTGGTCACGTGGGGGGGGGCGCTTGGTCTCGGTCACTTGTCTGGTCACAAGTGGGGGGCGCTTGGTCTCGGTCACTTGTCTGGTCACAAGGGGGGGGCGCTTGGTCTCGGTCACTTGTCTGGTCACAAGTGGGGGGGCGCTTGGTCTCGGTCACTTGTCTGGTCACAAGTGGGGGGGTGCTTGGTCTCGGTCACTTGTCTGGTCACAAGTGGGGGGGGTGCTTGGTCTCGGTCACTTGTCTGGTCACATGTATGGGGGCGCTTGGTCTCGGTCACTTGTCTGGTCACATGTGGGGGCGCTTGGTCTCGGTCACTTGTCTGGTCACAAGTGGGGGGGGCGCTTGGTCTCGGTCACTTGTCTGGTCACAAGTGGGGGGGCGCTTGGTCTCGGTCACTTGTCTGGTCACAAGGTGGGGGGGGCGCTTGGTCTCGGTCACTTGTCTGGTCACAAGTGGGGGGGGCGCTTGGTCTCGGTCACTTGTCTGGTCACAAGTGGGGGGGGCGCTTGGTCTCGGTCACTTGTCTGGTCACAAGTGGGGGGGGCGCTTGGTCTCGGTCACTTGTCTGGTCACAAGTGGGGGGGGCGCTTGGTCTCGGTCACTTGTCTGGTCACAAGTGGGGGGGGCGCTTGGTCTCGGTCACTTGTCTGGTCACAAGTGGGGGGGTGCTTGGTCTCGGTCACTTGTCTGGTCACAAGTGGGGGGGGCTTGGTCTCGGTCACTTGTCTGGTCACAAGTGGGGGGGGCGCTTGGTCTCGGTCACTTGTCTGGTCACAAGTGGGGGGGGCGCTTGGTCTCGGTCACTTGTCTGGTCACAAGTGGGGGGGGCGCTTGGTCTCGGTCACTTGTCTGGTCACATGTATGGGGGCGCTCGGTCACTTGTCTGGTCACATGTATGGGAGGCGCTCGGTCTCAGTCACATGTATAGGGGGGTGTTCAGTCACTTGTCTGGTCACAGTAAAGAGTTGTGGTTGGACCCCTTCTCTCTTGGGTGAACACAAGGATTGGGCGCTGGACTCCCACCTTCCCAATGGTCTTTCCTTCCAGTATCGGTAGTTGGAGTATTGGTATTTGGGCTCTGACTGCGTCCTGTAAGTGCTCTTGGTTTCTGTTTTTGGCATAGATGGTAAGGTTTTTTGATGCTGCTTTTTTTTCTAGTAGTTTTTGTACAGTTTTTTGTTAGGACTGATGAGCATGGGATTCCGTGACGTGGATCATCAGCTTAAATGTCTTGGGCCAATACATGAATCAAAATCCCATCTATAAAGGTTTTTTATTTATCATATAAAAAACTTTTTGCACTTTTTTATCCATCCAGGGTGCAGTTGGGCCCATAGGGGCGCCATTCATCTAGTGGTGCAGAGGCATTGTACTGTGCGGCCCAATGCTCAGGCAGCGGAGCGGTTGGGTAGCTTTCAGACACTCTGCATCATATGTATCAGTGTGGATGGTGCTCTATGCAGGCCCAGTGTATACATGGCAGGTCGCCTCCCACATCTTGCTGGTTGAGTTGATTTATTAGCCTGCAGCTGGGCTTGCTTCACATTTGGGCTATGACTGCGTCCTGTAAGTGCTCTTGGTTTCTGTTTTTGGCATTGATGGTAAGGTTTTTTGATGCTGCTTTTTTTCTAGTAGTTTTTGTGCAGTCCGGATTCCCCCATACACATGGGATCATTGTCCGGTTTTCTGACTTGTGCTCTCAGTTTGATGTTTTCACGGCTGCTCACGTTCACATCTAACATCTCACTTCAATGACCCTAAACTTACCACCCTTTTAACTTTTTAAGGGCCCTTTCACACTTGCGTTTTTTTCCTGATTTGGATGATCAGGAAAAAAACCTGATTCTTTCAGGATTCATTTTTTTGCCCGTTCTCTTTGATGATTTCAGGAGAAAACACGAAGCAACAAGATTCTACCTGACAAAATTAAAGTGAATGGGGCAAAATACTGTAAGAATCGGGTTTTTCCTGATCTTCCAAATCAGATAAAAACCGCAAGTGTGAAAGGCCCCTTAGTAAACTAGAAGTCCCTGTTGTGCAGCTGCTTAGGAAGTCCAACTTGGCTGGTCTGCTTGGTTCCTAAATAGCACAGCATGGGCCTCCTATGGTGCAACCACTAACAATGCCCACAAAAGTACCGCCTGATGGTTGCATCGTGCCCCCTGCGGTGCTACAAGTCTTATGTTTTGCCGGTTGATTCTGATGACTCTGCCATGAGCCCCTATTTACTACTGAGCCCTCTGGGATATCCTGAGGTGCCAGGGTTATCCATCTATACTGTAGCCAGGTGTATGCCATGCTTTACCAGGTGGCAGCCAAGTATACTGGACCATAAAATGGGCCTGAACCAGGCGGCTGTGCTGGGAATTGCCTATGGTGATATTTGTTTCCGCAAAAGTGTTGTGGGTCCGGGTTGAGTGATTTCTTGGCTTGCATGATAGTGTGAGGAGAACATGATGGTGGAGATGATCAGTGACGCCTTGTGGACCTCAGAGGTGTAAGGTTTAGGAGCCGCTGCCTCCATTAAACGTTTCCTCAGGTCAGTGATGCCTTGTCGACCTCAGATGATGTGTGAGGTTTAGGAGCCTTGGCCTCCAGTAAGTGTTCCTCAGGTTAGTGATGCCCTGTGGACTTCTGTTGTGTAAGGTTTAGGAGCCTCTGCCTCAAGTAAACGTTCCTTAGGTCAGTGATGCCCTCTGGACCTCAGAGGTGTAAGATTTAGGAGCCTCTGCCTCAAGTAAACGTTCCTTAGACTAGTCATGTCCCAGGATCCTCTTGGCTAATCATTATCTGGCTTGTGGTCCTCAGACCATGATCACATTGTCGTCCTGGTTTCCGTGTATTGACTCATTAATGGTTACATGTTTTCTCGGGGGTATTGTCAGATTGTGGTGATGTCTGACCCTTTGTTATCTGGACTATGACTTTATTTCTATGACTAATGTTCATATTCATTAACCATAAAGATGCAGAGATTTCTTCTCAGGTAATGTTCATAGCACAGATAACATCTGTGGGCATAAGCTCATAGACCCCAATGCAAAATCTCTATCAGGGCCCTAACTACCAAGACTCTATAATAGGTCTTCTCATATGGGACTATTTGGGCTCCAGGACCCAGTTGCAAAAGCTTTGTCTCATTAGATTCACTGGTTCCCCAGGTTCTACAGGGTGGAGAATAGGGGTACTCTTCTCCCAGTAATGAGGAGTGGGGTCTCTCTAGTGAAGACCACAGGTGTATATGAGAACTCTCAAACCACATTGAGAATGTGTTGGGTATTGGGGCTAATCATACACTTTTGAGGTTTATCTGCTAAGCTCACGACTGTCTGATGTGAAAGTGGTTTCTCCACTGCCGGCAAATGTCGGTGGAGATGAGGATCATTGTGTATTGGATTTCAACCACCCGATGCTTTTGTTCTCGGGGAAGATGCAGGAGCAACTTTGTCTTTTACCTACCGAGAACACGTGTGTGCTCATACTGGCTGATCATGCCAATGTGTGGGAGGGAGGTTGACACACAGATATTGGCTGACCCTTATCTAATGTATTTGGCCATCTTATAGGGAATCTGTCAGTAGGTTTTACTATTTGGGCCGCAGTCTCATTGAGGTATAACTCACATGAGTGTAATGCGAGAAAATCTCGCATTGCATCCGGCCTAATGTTAATCAGGCAGCCGAGACCTGCAAGTTTTTTCTCAGCCCTAATCTGCTTTTACATTGGATGCCATACACTATGTATTTGTATATTTTTTTAAATACATAATCATAAATCCCATGGACATTTTCCATATTATGTGGCCTATATACTAGCGTTGGGTTGTCGAGTCAGATTATATTCACCTAAGCAAAGTATCACCAATATCTGAGCGTTCTGCAGCACTCGGCAGCGGTCACTACACAATGAATGGAGGTGTGCGGGGCGTGTTACCCTAAATCCTGCTGGTGGGTTCCCTTTAACTCTGTGTAGAGTCCGAATAGCACTACTCCAAACACTGCTGGCCATTCTCGGGTATTTCAGATCAGCTCCCATAGAAGTAAAGCCGCAATTTAAAGTGGTTTTACTCGGGTACAGCTTCCCTTGTCTGTAGCGTTGACAGCTCTGCCTGCGTTGTCTTCAGCCACTGAGTCAGTACTTGTCTGCAGAGTCATCGATGTAACTGCAGACTATAAGGGTCCCTTTACATGCCACCACTGCAAGGTAGCAACTGCCCGGTACTGGGGATAATTGTGCCTGTTGCCATGAAATTGCTATGAAATGGCGGCGTGTAAATAGGGTAATTCCTCCGGTGTCCTGCAGTTGACTCAGATACCTGTTGCTGAGCCGTGCTCAAAAACCGAAGGCAACAGAAAGGCACAATTGCCATGGTAGTGGCGTCTAAACGGGCACAGGCATGGATGTTGCATCGCCTAGTGATTTCACAGGGGCGTGCCACAACGTGCTGGATACCGCGCCCCATCAGCGATGATTGGTGGGGCTACTGTGTTTCCATTGGCTGTCCCTTCACAGGGCGCCATATTTAAAGAGCTGTCCATTCACACTACACAATTGCAATGGCGTCATGTATTAGCCAGCCTTCCTGTGCAGGCTGGCCCATCATGATGCTATTGCGTATTAGCATCACGGAATACAGAGCTCTGCGTATTTGCGTCACGGAATACAGAACTCTGTCACGCCTATGTATTTGCGGCGCGAAAGACGTACGCCCATATTCCTTTGTGGTAGCGGCGTGTGACGCAGCGAAGGTATTCAACAGGAAGTTATCTGCAGGATCTGTCGGAACTTCCGGGGAACAAAGATACCTTCAGTTGACAACGCAATGGCGGCGTGTATATGCGGCTTCAGTGATCGGTATCCACTGTTAAAAACGTGTACGTGCGGTGGATACCTGTTGCTAGGCACAGTGGCAGCATGTAAAGGTACCTAAGAGACACCAGCAGCAGCGGTGCAGCCTCGGCACTGGACCCTGAGATGGTGAGTAGAGCTCTGCCTGAGTTGTCTTCAGCCACTGAGCCCAGTGCTTGTCTACAGAGCCATCGATGTAACTGCAGACTATAAAACACACCAGCAGCACGGTGCAGCCTCGGCACTGGACCCTGAGATGGTGAGTAGAGCTCTGCCTGAGTTGTCTTCAGCCACTGAACCCAGTACTTGTCTGCAGAACCATCAATGTAACTGCAGACTATAAGACATCAGCAGTGCAGCCTCGGCACTGGACCCTGAGATGGTGAGCAGAGCTCTGCCTGAGTTGTCTTCAGTCACTGAACCCAGTGCTTGTCTGCAGAGCCATCGATGTAACTGCAGACTATAAGGGTACCGTTACACACCACTGCAAGGTAGCAACTGCCTGGCATTGGGGATATTTATGCCTGTTGCCATGAAATTGCGACGTGTAAATAGGGAAATTCCTTCCTGTTTCCTGACACAGGAAAGAATTTCCCTATTTACACACCACCATTTCGTAGCAATTTCATGGCAACAGGCATAAATATCCCCAATGCCGAGCAGATACTACCTTTCAGTGGTGGTGTGTAAAGGTACCCTAAGAGACACCAGCAGCAGCGGTGCAGCCTCGGCACTGGACCCTGGGAGGGTGAGCACAGCTCTGCAGCTGAGGAGATAGAGCGTTATCTTAACCAGAAAACTCCTCTTCCTGTAAAATATCAATAATATTTAGCGTTCGGCTTTTTGTGCAGAATCCTAATGAGTAATCCACTGGAAAATCCGCAACTAATCTCTACACGTATGACATGTCAGGGATATGCCGGATGGGGATAGTACCACTCTCAGCATATATCCTCTGCTATGTGTATACACTTCTGGATGTTCTAGGGGATTACAGACCCTGTACACTCCATCCCCCCTGTATATCAGACTCTGTGACAGTGACCAGATGTGTATATCCCTGCTGTGCAGACTGTGAGCTCGCCCCTTACACCTGTGTCACTTCAAAAACAAAAAAACACCTTTCCTTAAAGTGTTAAAAGTTAACATATTTTTAGTTGGAATTTTGATAATTGCAGCAAGATACGACATTAATGTAAACAAGCACCACAGTTTTAGGGAAATTCCATGCTTTTTTTGTTGTTGTTTTTATTAACTTTAGCATACACACATGATGAAACAGGGGTAGTATTGTACTGTTGTTTTTTTTGTACTGAAACAGATGTCATATATACTCTTATTTTCACTTTTTTTTTTGTTTTTCTTTCCCTCTTGCTGGAGCTGCTGCTTTATTTTAGGCAAGTGGACTAGTGATGGGCGAACCCGGGCTGTAAAGTTCGGGGTCCGTACCAGACACCTAGTGTTCAGGCACAGATCCCAAACACAGAATATCCTGGGAAGTGCGTGTCAGGGTACCTTTACACGTCACACCATTGCATGCAATTTCACTTACAACTTACTGGTTGCAGTGAAATCATGGACACATTGTACCATTTGTACACAGCAACAAGATAGAACAATGTGTCCATGATTTCACTGCAACCAGTAAGTTGTAAGTGAAATTGCATGCAATGTTGTGACGTGTAAAGGTACCCTTATGGTGGGTTTACACGTCGCGATATCGGGCCGATATCGTAGCCAACGACGCGGGAGCGCGCTTTTCGAGCGCGCTTTTCCCGCGATCGCATTGCCGGTTTAGACAGCCCGATATCTGGATACAATGTCCCGACGATGTGTACACCCCCCAACCCATGAACGACCATTTAACATGGGAGTGAATGGGTGACGTGGCAGCACACATCGGAGTTGGGCTGTCAGACGGGACGATGCGGCTACAACCGGCATCCGATATCGGGCGGTTGAATAGCACGCTCATTCGACCCCCGATATCGTTTTGCCATCGTTCCTGCATCGCGTTGTACGTTCACACCGTACAACGCGCAAACGATATCGGCTCCAACGCCCGAACCACGTGACTTTTGGTCGGAGTTGGATGCCGATATCGCGACGTGTAAACCCACCATTACAGTTTGGGCTCGGAGGTGAGGGAGCTGTAAAATAAAATAATTATTAAACAGCATTATGCTTACTGCGTTCCACCGCCCCTGCTGGGCCTACATCCGGTGCTGCTCATTAACTTTCTAGATATTAACTGCAGAGGGGCCCAACAGCCAATCAGACGCTGTCACAGAGAATGGGTGTCTGCTCACAGAGATATGCAGCAGAGCTGAAGATGTTCCCTGTGGATTATGTTGTAGGGAGGTTTTTTTTTTTTCTAATTAAAGATTGAAAACGGGGTTGTCTTGTCTTTTTATTTCGAAATGTTTTATTTCAGTGTTGTGATTTTATCATGCTTACTAAAAATTAATAGTGGGTGGGTCTAATATTGGCCTGTCACTATGAATTTCGGGCTTAGTGCCAGCTGCCAATACAAAGATGGCATCAACCCTTTTATTACCCGTTTTGCCACCGTCACCAGCGCCACTGAAAAGTGCCAGAAAGTGGTGCTTCTATGAATGTGTTATTTTTCTGGGCAGATGCGGGCTGCAATTCACAGCGAGGGGGCCCCAGAAAGCTTGGGTCACCCTGTGCTGAGGATTCAAGCCCCAGATGCTTAGTTGTCCCTGTCTTGAAACTAAAAATACGGCGAAGCCCTGTGTTATTTTTTTAAATTTATTTATTTTTTTACTTATTTCATGAAATTCATGAGATAATTATAAAAAAAAAAAGGACTTCCCTATATTTTCGGTTTCCTGCCAGGTAAAAATAGGCTACTGGGGGTATGGGGCAGCCCGTACCGGGCCTGCTATACCTGGCTGGCATATAAAAATATGGTGAAGCCCCACGTCATTTTTTACAAATTATTTCAAGGAATAATTTTATAAAAAGGGCTCAACTGCGTTGTAGTTTTGGGGAGACAGCGCACACGAGGGAGAGAAACAGCACACAGTGGGAAGAGCGAGCGCACAGGGAAGGAGATTCAGATGAACACAATGCACCATAAAATCATGAAATCCGCAGCAAAAATCATGTTGCGGTTTTGGTGCTTTTTTTGGTCAGGAGATGCAGATGAACACATTGAACACAATGCAAGCAGTTTTGTGCCAAAAGTGCACCAAATGAGCATGAAATCTACGGCAAAAACCACATCATGGTT
Source organism: Allobates femoralis (assembly GCA_033576535.1). NCBI lineage: Eukaryota > Metazoa > Chordata > Amphibia > Anura > Aromobatidae > Allobates > Allobates femoralis. The sequence continues at coordinate 79,943,539 of JARQOC010000003.1, read as the reverse complement.
TTGGTGCGCCAAATCTCTGACAGCGTCTGTGATTGGCTGTTGGGTCCCTCTGCAGTGAATATCCAGGAAGTTAATAAGTGGCCACAAAAGTACAAGTGGGTGGACGCCAGAAAGTATAATGTATAATGCTGTTTAATAACTATCTTCTTTACTTTACAGCCTCCTAGCCCCCGTCCCATAACTTTACAGTCTGAGTTCAGGGTTCGGACTCAAGTTCCAGCCACTGTTGGCCCCGAACTTTAAAAAAAAAAAGTCCGGGCGAGTTCGCTGAACCTGAACATTGGCGGGTTCGCCCTTCACTAAAGTGAACGTAAAAAGTTGAATTCGTTTACACGCCAATCTGATCACTGGCCGTCTATAGAGACCGTCTGCAGTAATGATCCTGTGCGCTGACAGTCGCTGTACTCGGCAGCATTTAGACAGAATGATGTGCTGCCAAGAACGATGATTTGTATGAAGTCTACAAAATGATGATATATACCGTATATACTCGCGTATAAGCCGAGTTTTTCAGCCCAAAAATTGGGCTGAAAAGTACCCCCCTCGGCTTATACGCGAGTCAGTGCTGTATACCGATGTATACATCGGTACATACCGATGTATACATCGGTACACAGCAGCCCCCGTAATGCAGGGCCCCCCAGCCTCGCTCCAGTCACCTGTAAAGGAAACTATACTTATCACTGTCCCGCTGTCCGCGCCCGCTCGCACCCGCTCGCAGCTGCCGTACTCGATCCTCCATCTTCATGCGTCTTCTTCCTGTTTCTCTGCTCGTCGCAGGCAATGACGTCTTTCCCTGCGACGAGCACAGGAAACAGGAAGAAGAGGCATGAAGATGGAGGATCGCATACGGCAGCTGCGAGCGGGCGCGGACAGCGGCACTGTGTATGATAAGTATAGTTTCCTTTACAGGTGACCAAGTCAGGCTGGGGGGGCCCTGGATTACGGGGGCTGCTGTATACTACCGCTGGGGCTGCAATATACTACCACTGGGGCTGTATACACCACTGGGGCTGCAATACCACTGGGGCTGCTGTATATAGGGGCTGCAATACCACTGGGGCTGCTGTATATAGGGGCTGCAATACCACTGGGGCTGCAATACCACTGGGGCTGCTGTATACACCACTGGGGCTGCAATACCACTGGGGCTGCAATACCACTGGGGCTGCAATACCACTGGGGCTGCTGTATATAGGGGCTGCAATACCACTGGGGCTGCAATACCACTGGGGCTGCAATACCACTGGGGCTGCAATACCACTGGGGCTGCAATACCACTGGGGCTGCAATACCACTGGGGCTGCTGTATATAGGGGCTGCAATACCACTGGGGCTGCTGTATATACCACTGGGGGCTGCTGTATAGCATACTGCTGGGGCCTGTATACCACTGCTGGGGGCTGTATACCTGTGCTGGGGTCCACCCTCGGCTTATACGCGAGTCAATAGATTTTCCCAGGTTTTGGGGGCAAAAGTAGGGGGGTCGGCTTATACACGGGTCGGCTTATACACGAGTATATACGGTAATATGTGTCTTCCAGCTCACCGTGTTGCTCTTTACTCGTGTCCTCCTGGAGCTCGGATACCTGCCTGCTTCTGCACCAAGTAATACCAGAAAAGTGGAATCCAGCTCAAACATGGAAGGTTTTTTTTATTTTTCAATAAAAGCTCAAAACAGAAGGAAATTCCATGGTCAACATGTTTCAGATGAGGCATGCATCCTTAATCATGATTACTGTAGTCATGAGTGAGAGTGAAAATTCATCCAAAACGCGTCGACCTAGGGCACGCTGACCATGGAATTTCCTTCTGTATTGCACTTTTATTGAAAAAATATAAACTCTTCCATGTTTGAGCTAGATTCCACTTCATATTCCTGGTAAAAAATCATATTCATCGACAAAACGAACAAAGCCTTCTCCGGGTGATGGGCAGCCTGTCTGCACTACACGATTATCGAGAAATGAGCTTTCTTAGGAAGTTTCCGATAACCGTAAAGACTAAATACACCTTAAAATAGGAAGCTACTGATTGACTGTAGCACATTAACACCTCTGACATGTAGGATGAGAGGGAGGAGGTGCGGAGCTGTCTCCATCACCTACTGTCACTGTAGTTATCAGGTGATAATAAGGAGTGCTGAAATGTGAGCTCTACACCAGGGAAGCCTCGGTCTACTGTGTAGCTACACAGGGAGGCCGCCGACCGGTGAATGGCTTGTATACACAGGTGATGTGGAATTCTATGTGCACAGATTGATTGTTTTGTATCATGTTACTGGCAGCTCATCACCTGTCTAGAGGACAATGCCGATACCGATGACTTTACAGCCCCTTGGTTGGGTGATCACCTGCCTGCTTAGATGAGCTGATAGCCTGGAACAACTCTTTATGAACACTCATTTCTTGATTAACAGCTTGTTTAAATGGACCTTAAGGCTATGTTCACACATGGCGCTTTTTTTGCGCGGGCTCTGTTTCCAGGTTTTGCACCCGTGGAAAAAAAGAAGCAATGCTTTACAGACAGCACGCTTTTTTACAGCCCGGGGGAGAAGTGATGTCACAGAGGGGGAGGAAGAATCCTGTTCCTCCTCCCCTCTGTGACATGTGTGACCGCCCCCATTTGATTTAGCAGTGTATTAATGTACAGTGCGAAATCAAAATTAAAGAAAGTCAGAGTATTAAAAATACTAAAGAATTAATACTTACCACTCCGCCGGCTTGTTCGTGCTATCCGGAGCTGAGCCAAGGCCATGTACCAATGTGACAACCTGACATGATGTCATGGGCGCTGATTGGCCGCTCACGGTCATGTGATTTTTGACGCGCATATCACATGACAGCGAGCGGCCATTCAGCGCCCATGACGTCACACAAGGTCCTATCAGATTGATGCCTGGCTCCGGATAGCACAAACAAGCCGGCGAAGAGTAAGTATTCTTAATTATTTTTAATACCTCTGACTTACTTTAATTTTGATTTCGCAGTGTATATTAATACACTGCGAAATCACAGAGGGGAGGAGGAACAGGATTCTTCCTCCCCCCCCTCTGTGACATCAGATCCAGCAGCGCCGCCCCCCTATGGGAAAAAGCGCTGGCGTTGCTGCATAGAGAATTAACATGTCAATTCTTTTTACGCCGATGCTTTTTCTCATAAAAGCGCTGCGTAAAATTAAGCAGTGCCTGTACGGCTAAGTGAATTTCACATTCACTTTGCCGGCAGACAAAAGGCACATTGCGCATTTTTGAGCGCTTTTCAAAAATGCGCAATGTGTGAACGTAACCTTAGGCTGGATTCACACTGCAGTTTTTTTCCTGATCAGGTTCGATCACGTTTGTGTGCCAAAACCAGGAGAGGAACCAGGAGAGGAACCAGGAGAGGAACCAGGAGAGGAACCAGGAGAGGAACCAGGAGAGGAACCAGGAGAGGAACCAGGAGAGGAACCAGGCGAGGAACCAGGCGAGGAACCAGGCGAGGAACCAGGCGAGGAACCAGGCGAGGAACCAGGAGCGGAACCCTATAATTGAAAGATTGACGCCTGTTTTGTGTTTTGGAGACACTCCTGGTTCTGACACACGAACCTGATCAGGGAAAACTGCAGGTGAAACCAGGCTTAGGGTGGCTTCACACCATGGTAGGGTCCAATCCGGGGCTTTCTGAGATGACCGTGACAGCCCCGGACCAGATCAGCACACAGAACCGGAGGGCTAATATGCCCTACGGTCCGGTGTGCAGCCGTACGAAGCTGCTGATGAATCAGGACCGCAGGGAGCTAGCCGTGGTCCTGACACAGCAGCAAGGTGCCACCACAGGTGTCCGGTTCCCGGATCCTCCCAGACCTGGACAATCCGGCTCCATAGGCTCCCATGTTAGGGAGCGCCGGATTGCACCTGATCCGGGAGAATCTGGGATATGGCAATTTGGGGAGATTTTTCTCCCCAGACACAGAAAAATCTGAATTCTTCGGGATTCTTCCGGAGATATGGAATCCGGATGGCAGAGAGCTGCCATCCGGCTCCATAGGATACTCTGGGGCCAAAATCCGGTCCGGGCTGTCTGGTTTACACCGTACAGGCCCGGATCGAACCTTACCGTGGTGTGATGCCAGCCTAAGGAAGTCTGTCAGCACAGAATGACTGTTCAAACCAAGGTCAGGTGCCCGGTGCACCATGGCACAGCCAAACATCTAAGTGCACCTTCCACCTGCTTGTTTTCCATATATCTCTACCCCCTACTAAAATATGTACCTTTTTTCTCTAGGAACCTTCCATGACAGCATAGGAGGTTGCCTCTCCACACCATAATAGGGACAGGAAGTACAAGAGAGGTTAAAAGGCCCCTCCCACCTCCCATTAGTCAGTGTCTTTCCTGTCCTGGATCATGTCTTCCTCTGCGTCTGCAGAACCCAGTGCTCCCCCGGCCACAGTGAGTTTAGGTCCGAAGGGGGGGGTCCTTTGTGCTGGCCAAAGGGGCTTTGCTGATTGCAGCTTCCCTGTGCTTTTGTTAGGGTGACAAGGAAACCCCCAAGAAGGCTGCTGGGAAGTCTGCTAAATGCCCTGTCTGTGCTAAGAAGTTCCCCCCTTGGTGGGATAAGAAACTTTGCCAGGGCTGTACCGATAAGGGTACCTTTACACACGGCTACATTTCTAGCTATTTCACAGGTAACTTACAGGCTGCAGTGAAATCATGGAGACATGGTTCTATCTTGTTGCTGTGTACAAATGGAATAATGTCTCCATGATTTCACTGCAGCCTGTAAGTTACCTGTGAAATAGCTAGAAATGTAGCCGTGTGTAAATGTACCCTAAGATAGCTGGGGCTGAACACCTAGTCTTGTGGATGACCTACGCACCATAGTGCAGCAGGAAATTCGTGCTTCCCTGGCCTCCCTGGGCCCATCCGGGCCTGTCTGGTCCTTCCCCTCCGAAAAAGTGGAAACTCCAGGCAAGCCCCTCAGACTCTGAAGCAGACAGGGACTTGGACTCTGAGGTCCCCGAAGAGGTCTCTGCCTCAAGGCATTCGGACCTTTGGCGGTTTTTGTTTCCCTCGGAGCATATGGGGGACCTGATTGAGGCTGTTAGAAGCACCATGGGTTTGTAAGAGGAACAGGTCCATCCCTCGGTGCAGGATGAAACGTTTGCTGGCCTTCAGTCGGCCAAGCGTATTGGTTTCCCGGTGCATTCCACCCTCCGGGACTTAATTGCTCAGGAATGGGAATTCCCCGATCACACCTCTGGGTGATTTGGGTCCGTGGTTTCCCCTTGAGGATAGTGAGATTCACTGGGGGTCCCGAAGGTAGATGTGCAGGTTGCCCGTGTGGCAAAAAGACTGCCCTCCTCTTTGAGGACACTTCCCAGCTGAGGGATCAGATGGATCGGGAGATTGAGAGCTTTATGAAGTGTTCCTGGGAAGCTTCCTCTGCCATCATTCAGGCTAACATCGCCTCCACTTGTGTCTCCCGGTCCCTGCTGAAGTGGTTGGATCTGTTAGAGTCCCATGTGTCGCAGGGCACCCCTAGGGAGAAACTTCTCGGCTCCCTTCCTCTGCTTCGGAAGGCTTCTTGTTTCCTCGCTGATGCCTCAGCGGAATCTTTCCACCTGGCGGCCAGGACTTCAGTGTTGTCCAACTCCGCCAGGCGGGCATTATGGTTGAAGATGTGGAGCAGTGACGCCACTTCTAAAATGCGACTCTGTTCCTTGCCTTTCAAGGGGGACTAGGTGTTCGGTCCGGCTCTAGGCGACATCCTGGACAAGGCTACTGACTGCAAGACTCTTCCCGAACAGTCACATGTGAGGAAGCGGTCCTTCCGTCCTCCCGTGCCTCCGGCCTCCCAGCCCAAGGGCAAGGGTAAAACCGGCAGGTAGAGTTATCAGAACAGGCGAGGCAAGAATATCCTCGTCCCGGCTCAGCAGTGCCCTCGTCCAGACAAGCAGTGACTCAGTCCCGGGGGGGGGGGGGGGGGGCGACTCTCGGCCTTTCTTCCCCAGTGGTGAGGGATCACCGATTGCCAATGGGTTCTGAATGTCATCTCCGAGGGATTGCGCATCGACTTTGACTCGGTTCCTCTGCCAGGTCTCCGGGTCACCACCCTGCCCTCTCAGGGTGCCCAGGATCTTCTGTACTGAAAAGTACAGGAGTTCCTTCTCACAGATATCATCTCCTCTGTTCCCAGTCACGAAGTGGAGCTTGGTCACTATTCCTGTCTGTTCCTGGTCAAAAAGCCGTTCGGGGATTCCAGGGTCATCATCAACCTGAAATGCCTCAACAGTCACGTCCGGTATCGACAATTCAAGATGGAGTCCGTCCGTACTGCGATTCCGCTGATCGGGCTGCATCACCAGATGGCTACAATAGACCTGACGGACGCCTACTTTCATGTGCCCATCCATGCTCTGCACAGGAAGTTCCTGAAGTTCGCCATCCTCTACAAGGGAGGCGTCCTCCATTTTCAATTCAACGTTCTCCCCTTCGGAATCTCCTCGGCTCCCCGAATTTTCTCAAAACTCATGGCGGAGGTAGTTGTTTTCATTCGGGGTAGCGGCATCTTTAATGTGCCTTATCTGGACGACTTCCTTCTCATTGCTCCAACGCCTCAATCCCTCTGGAGCAGTTTGGAGGACTCCCTGCACATTCTTCGGACCCTGGGTTGGATCCCGAACCTCCGGAAATCCCATCTGCAGCCCTCCTCCACGAGACAATTTCTGGGGGTGTTACTGGATTCCGACCGGCAGGCTTCCTTTCTTCTGGACTCCCACCGGTTGACCCTTCCTCCCTGAGGCGTCAAGCATCTCCCACCCTTCGGGACACGATGTCCGTGTTGGGTTCCATGACGTCTGTCCTGTGGGCTCAGGCTCACTCTCGGGCACATGTCCTGTCTTGCTGGGAAGGGCTTCATTCGTCCCTGAATTGTCGGGCTCGCCTCCCGGGGTCCGTGTCCTCGTCCCTCCTCTGGTGGTTGGATGGCCGACACCTACAACGGGGGTTTTTGTGGTATCAGACTCCTCTTGTGACTGTTACTACAGATGCCAGCCAGAGGGGGTGGGGAGCCATGGTGGGTCCCACTCCGCTCCAGGGGGTCTGGGGTCGCTCCGTCAGTTCCCGTTCCTCCAATTATCGGGAAATAAGTGCAGTCGATGAGGCCCTTCGGGGAGCTCAGACCCAGGTCACGGGTTCTCATGTCCTTGTCTACTCAGACAATGGCACCACAGTGGCTCACCTCCGGCACCAGGGCGGTACGAAGTCCAGGTCCCTGTCGTCGGCGTCCTCCCAGATCTTCCTTTGGGCGGAACAGTTCCCGCTGTCCCTCCCAGCTGTCCACTAAAAGGGTTCCATGAACCTGCAGGCGGATTTTCTCAGCCGCCAGGATGTCCACCCGGGGAATGGAGTCTGGACCAAGCTGTCTTTTGCTCCCTAGTCCCTTCTCCGCGCACCGCTGGTATCCAAGGTACACCAGCGTGCGCTGCCTAGTTACCCGCAGTTTGCCATGGATACCAGCTCCTAGCGTTTGCTGGGAGGCGTTGGGAGCTGGCTGATCGCGTCTGCCGGTGTCACACGCTGCGATGCGTGTACACCGGGCGACCATCGCCAGGTTTTCGGTCCAGTCCGAAAACCTGGCGACCATCAACCAGCGATTTATCACTGGTTGATGCGCCCTGTCACACGCATCAATATCACTGCAACGTCACGTGCAGCAGCGATACTGACAGCGATATTGACGCGTGTGACGGCCCCTTTACACCTGTGAATACCTAATTTTTTTGCGGTATGTTTGTTGATGGAAATAATTGTGACTGCCTTAAGCCCCGGTCTCACATAACGATGTGTCAGCGATGCCGACAACGATCAGCATCGTTGATGCATCGTTGACACATCGTTATCAGGTCGCTGATGAGCTGTCGCACTGACAGACTTCACCAGCGACCTCTGGGCAGCCAGATCGTTGGTACCCAGCGTCCGCTCGTTCCCTGCATCCTGGGAGCGGACGGACGCTGGTAACCATGGTAACTCCCATACCGGCATCTCTGTAATGGAGATCTCAGGGGTAAAGGACCTATGATGAGGTCAGTATCATGTGACCGGCCTATACTCTACAGTATAGGCCGGTCACATGACTGTGACCTCATTACAGGTCCTTTACCCCTGAGATCTCCATTACAGAGATGCCGGTATGGGAGCCTCTGATGCCGGTGAGCCTCGGGGGGGATTTTCTTTATTTAGAACAAGGAGAGGGATAGGATTAGGGTTTAGGATAGGGGATAGAGTAGGGAACAGGGAAATAGCAGGGAGAGATGAGAATAGTGAGGGACAGGATAGGAGAGGATGCACCCGCTCGCTCCCCGCAACCCGGAAGCGGGCGGGTGCCGGTAACCATGGTAAACAAGCGGTCTCTAAGCCCGCTTGTCACCCTGGATGTCATGTTACAGCGCTGCTGTGCGGCGCTGTGACATGGCGGGGATCCTGACAGGTCGCTGATCGCTGCCCCCGCCGGTCACACACACCGATGTGTGGTGACCAGCGGGGGGGCCAACGACCAAAAAATGGTCAGGAGCCCTGTGCAACGATCAGCGACCTCACAGCAGGGGCCTGATCGCTGCTATCAGTCACACGCAACGATATCGGTAAGGATATCGTTCCTACGTCACAAATAGGACGATATCGTTACCGATATCGTTATGTGAGACCTAGGCTTTACACTTAGTCCTAAGTGCTGATTACTGATACCAAAGCAGCAGGCGGTGTTTACTTCCACCTTACTTGTCTGTACACGCCGATCTGTGATTGTAAACTCTTCATGGACATGATCCGGCCATAGTGCTGCCTTTATGAGCCAGTCTTGAACAATGCTCCTTTGGTCTCAGAGACTGAAGCTTTACATGAGCTCTGTTATTTGAGCCCTATGTACTATATACTAATCAGACAAAAGAGCATTTCCACCAGAAATTGAGATATGCTGTTGTCTGATCTGAACCACACGGTAGATCGGAGGCCAGAAGAAGTGATGGCGTGTTTTCAGCGTGCATCAGCAGCCCTGCCATTAGATGACCACAATTATTTTTCTCTCTTGGTATTTATGAAGATCAGATAAAGTTGTATCTTCAGGCCATCATATTTTTTGGACTATAAGACACACATGGCTATAAGACGCCCCCAGGTTTTGACAACAGCAAATAGGAAAGAAATATATTAATATTACACTACCCTGGTGATGTAAAGAGGTGGAGGGTTAATGTCACTAATGTTGGTGGTCTACAGTTGTGCTCGTTTCTTGGTGCTCTAGGGTAGAAGTGGGGGGGTAATGATTTATTCCAAATTGGTAGAAATATTAAGAGGGTTGTACTAAAAGATACAGGGCATTATATACTGTCCCTAATGGTACCTTCACACGCCGCAATATCGGCTGGCGATATCAGGCGATCTAACGTGAGCCTGCACGTTTTTCATGCTCGCCTCAGATCGCCGATGGCGGCATTACACGCTGCAATCTCGCCCTGAAAGTAAGGGGATGTTTCGCCCCAGAAATCGCATCACCTTGCCTCATTCCATCGCCGCTTCACACGCCGCAATTCCAAAGGCAATGTGGGCGTACATGCTCAGCGCTGCGAGGAGATAGGTGTGCCACAGTGGTTTACACCGCGCCCCATATGCGCTCATTGGACAACGCAACAGCATTGCGATTTGTCAGGCTGCTCTGGAAGGTTGGCTAATACATGATGCCATTGAAGATGTGTGTGTAGCTGAACGGACAGCTCTTCAAATATGACGCGCTGTCAACTGTCAACCAATGGGAGCACAGTAGCCAACACCAAACATCGCAGATGGGGCGTAGACTATAGAACGGTTGAGGCACGCCTACGGGAAATCTTAGGCAACGCTGTTTCCATCACTATCGCCCGTTTACACGCCACAACACGGAAATATCGCCTTCATGATTGAGGCTGATTTCGGAGCACTGTTCAGGAATCAGGCGAGAGGCGATTCATCGTCGCAAAATTCCCCAATCACACGCTGCAACTCTCAGGCAATTTCACAGCGATTTCTCCGGGGCGACATATCGCCTTTAGGATTCCCAACCGATATTGCGGCGTGTGAAGGTACCATAACAGTGACCTAACAAGCTCCCAATATAGTCTACTTTGGTTGCCTTGTATCAAAGTTCATAAAGAGCGGAAGTCCATTTATTGTGGAATCTCCTATGTCACTTGTATCTTACATGTGTAATGTGTTAAGTGTCTGACACCTTAAACTCCTCATACACAATTTAGCCGGCTGTGAACTTTACACTGTAATGGATGCTTATTGGAGATTTTAAATCAAGTCCTCTGCGCTTCAGGACCACACAATTGTGCACAAACAAGGACGGCATCATATATGTATCCTATATGTTGCACAGGCAGAGTAAGGGCCCTTTCACATCAGCGTTTTTTTTTTTTTAAATCGCGGCAGATGCGGTGAAAAAACCGCATCTGCCGCGATTACCGCATACCGGCTGCACTTGCGGTGCGGTTGCGGTTTTTGCCATGCAAAGTATAGGCGGACTTGCGCAGGTGCGGCAAGTGCGGTTTTGCACTTGCGGCAGGTGCGGCCGCGGAAAAAACCGCGGCTGACCGCGTTTTTTCCGCGGCCGCACCTGCCGCAAGTGCAAAACCGCACTTGCCGCACCTGCCGCAAGTCCGCCTATACTTTGCACGCAATAAACCGCAACCGCGCCGCAAGTGCAGCCGGTATGCGGTAATCGCAGCAGATGCGGTTTTTTCACCGCATCTGCCGCGATTTAAAAAAAACGCTGATGTGAAAGGGCCCTAACACATGCAGATCGGCTTTTGTCTGGGAAAGTGTAAATCAATTTACAGTATGTAAATGTGACGATTTTATTTTACAAGCTTTACCTGCCGACCAGCTCAGCTCAGTCTCTCCTGCTCACCATTAGTTACACAGATGGAGAGAATTATGCAGGTGCTCAGTTACCTTTTGGAAAACAATACAGCGCTTATAACTCCTCTACCCAATGATTAGGCCTTGTGCCCACGCTGCTTTTTTTGCTGTGTTCTTTGAGAATCTGCATCAAAATCTGCATGTTTGAAGCCAGCAAAGTCTATGTGAGTCCAGAAGTGCTGTGCCTACGTTGCTTATTTTTTTCCTTGCCTATTTGGTGCAGATTTTGGATGCAGAAAAATCTGCAGCATGTCAATTATTGGTGTATATTTCCCAGCGATTTTCTGATGCTCCAACCATTGGCATCATTAAAAAAAACCCTGCAAGTACGTTCCACAAAATGCATCAAAAATGCGTAACGTTTTGGTGTGTATTTCTGCTAGAGATGTGCATTTGGTGCAGAAAATGTCAATACGCAGCATGGGCACATAGTCTAAGGTGCATTCAGGAGGTCTTACTGACACAGATGCATTTTAGCAAGACATTACTGTATCTTACTAAAAAGGTACCGTATATGTAATCTGTAAAAAAAAAAAAAAAAAAAAAAAAAAGACAACTATTCGCATCACTATAGATACAGGACAGAATGGCAGCCGTGAAATAATTTATATAGTACATAAAAAGGTAGCGAGGTACAAGTCACGCTGACATTTAACGCTTACAATAAAGCATCCCTGACAATGGGCAAGATAGAAATCAATATGACAAACTCTTGACAAATTCTGTGAAGATCTGGAATCCAGCACAGCAGACATATTCCTAGAATATGCTGTCATGGTGGCTCATGGTTAGCACTAGGTGGCTCAGTGGTTAGCACTGTGCGGTGGCTCAGTGGTTAGCCTGGGGTGGCTCATGGTAGCACTGGTGGTGGCTCAGTGGTTAGCACTGTGATGGTGGCTCAGTGGCTAGCACTGTGTGGTGGCTCAGTGGCTAGCACTGTGTGGTGGCTCAGTGGCTAGCACTGTGTGGCTAACTGTGGGGTGGCTCAGTGGCTAGCACTGTGTGTGGCTCAGTGGCTAGCACTGTTGGTGGCTCAGTGGCTAGCACTGTGTGGTGGCTCAGTGGCTAGCACTGTGTGGTGGCTCAGTGGCTAGCACTGTTGGTGGCTCAGTGGCTAGCACTGTGTGGTGGCTCAGTGGCTAGCACTGTGTGGTGGCTCAGTGGCTAGCACTGTGTGGTGGCTCAGTGGCTAGCACTGTGTGGTGGCTCAGTGGCTAGCACTGTGTGGTGGCTCAGTGGCTAGCACTGTGTGGTGGCTCAGTGGTTAGCACTGTGTGGTGGCTCAGTGGTTAGCACTGGTCTCGGAGTGTGGGTGCTCATTTGCTAGAACTGTGTAGGTGGCTCAGTGGCTAGAACTGTGTGGTGGCTCAGTTGTTAGCACTGTGTAGTGCTCAGTGCTAGAACTGTGTGGTGGCTCAACTGTGGTGGCTCAGTGGCTAGCACTGTGTGGTGGCTAGCACTGTATGTGGCTCAGTTGTTAGCACTGTGTGGTGGCTCAGTGGTTAGCACTGTGTGGTGGCTCAGTGGTTAGCACTGTATGGTGGCTCATTGGTTAGCACTGTATGGTGGCTCAGTGGTTAGCACTGTATGGTGGCTCAGTGGTTAGCACTGTATGGTGGCTCAGTGGTTAGCACTGTATGGTGGCTCAGTGGTTAGCACTGTGTGGTGGCTCAGTGGTTAGCACTGTACGGTGGCTCAGTGGTTAGCACTGTGTGGTGGCTCAGTGGCTAGCACTGCAGTCTCGCAGTGCTGGGGTCCTGGATTCAAATTCCACCAAGGAATCATCTGTAAGGAGTTTGTATGTTTGTGTGGGTTTTCTTTGGGTTCTCCAGGTTCCTCCCACACTCCACTTCACATCTGTTACTATATACACATGCAATGCCATATGTCAAACATCGGACACTTTTGTGGACAAAAAAATGTATTCCAAACAGTATTTTCCTTTTTGTGGTTACCCTGCTTACATAAAAGTTTTCCTAAACCTCAAGAGAAAAATAAGGTATAATGCCATTTCTCAGTGCGACAGGACCTACACCGCGCTCTTTTACCCTCATTTAGGTTAAAGGGGCCTATGGGTACATATTATATATAATGCTTGAGCTTTTCTCATTTGTATTAAAGTGTTGTCCCCAGCCCATGAGAGAGGGGATAACTTGTTGGGGTACTTTCACATTCCATTCTACCACACCTTTAGTGATCCCTTTTCGTCTTGAGTCTGAAGATCCCCCGTAAACTTGCTTCAGATGAATGCACAAATGGGGCCATTGACTTTAATGCTGTAGACAGTCCCCGTAGGCTCGATCGTGCACCCAGATGTTGTAGGCGGCATCTAAGTGTCCGCTTCCAGTAGACCTATATTCCTGAAAATGGTCAACGACAGAGCACAAGGGGACTGTCTGCACTATTCAAGTCAATGGCCCCATTGGCGCATACATCTGAAGCAAGTTTTGCGTACAAGTTGCACATGAGCCTGATGTGTTCACAGAGCCTGAAGGAGAATGCAATGGGAAAGTACCCTAACACTTGGGGTCTGACCGCAGGGATCCTCCCTTATCCTGAGATTGTGATCCCTGAGTATGACCATCTAAAGCCCCGTCCTGAATAGAATAGAGGTGTTAGTGCTCGACCTTCTCCATTCATTGTCTACAGGACTAATTGAGAACACAGTACTTTGTGGTGACTGGAAAAATGCCCACAGGGCTGTGGTTAGAGTTAGGGATGCCTGTGGGCATTTTGCCTTTGGGCATGTTTCAGGAAACCGTACTTGCTATGTCAGGCGGTCCTATTGACAGTAGACGGAGGTAATGTCGAACCTCTTTCTCTTTTCAGGTTTGAGATCTATTGGGGTTCTTGAGCCCCCAGTATTCCAATTTGGAATTTCCCAGGGGTTAGACCCCCACTAATCAGCAGCAGGCTATCCCGTATCCTGTGGGTAGGGCAGATCTTGTTGTTTTAGGAATAACCCTTTAAGCGACTGGCTGCAGCACAGGGATCATAGAGCCTCACATGACCTTCGTTAACGTGTAATTGGCATTAAGGAGCGCGAGGGCATCATTAGGTTGTGTTCACACATTCACCCGGCCCCTTACTATGTCACTTTGTAGGTAAAACATCTTGAATGAGGAGTCTGATTGAGGCTGCTGCAGTTTTTGGCTGTAAACATATGATCGCAGCCTTATCCTAGACATGGATTATACATCAGTCTGCAAGAGCGTCACACACAAAATGGGAGATATTTAGTCACCGATTTACATTTTGATTCATTTTCAATGTCCTATACTTTGGGAAATCATTTCAACAGTACAAGTTACCATTTTACCATATATTATAACTTTTTTTTTTTTAAAGCATAAAAATTGTGTGAATATCCCCTTTATTGTTCCTGATGAGCCATACTACAGGACCGGTTGACGGAGCCGCTATATGGCAGCGTTACAGGTCACTCATGGCTGTCAGATTTCAGTGTATAAGATCATCTTCATTCCTCTAATTAGTGATGGAGCATTCTCCCGTCATCCTCGCTTCGCTCCCACCAGTGATTATAATTGTTACATTCCCGGAGGCTGCGAGTATATAACAATCACCGCTCTCAGGCCGCACCACACGTACAAGCCCGGTCTTTAGTATTCGGATTATTCATAGAGCATTTACATGTTCTTTGACTTTATAACATTTAGTGCAGACTGACAGCGGAGACCAGTTCTTGCCTCGCGGATGGCTGATTCCCATAACCGTACACTCATAATGACATTATGGCTTTGCCAATTTTCAAATAAATTAAAATATATTATGGCAGCAGTTACTGTGAATTGGGAATGATCACTTCAGGTCATTTATGCAGTGATTGTTGTAGTGGAATATTTCTTTATCCTCTGATATTTGCCCCCAAGACTCCATAGATGGGGGTCACATTGCACATCGGCAGACGTTTTCTTACCCATGGGTAGGGGCACTATGCTGGGGCTCAAGCACCATGGATTTTTATTATTTTCAAGAAACAGGGATTCAGGGCGATGACGAATTTCTGGTTGAGATGGCGGTGTGTTTTACTTACATTCTCATGAGTGGGAGGATGGGTGTAAAGACAGATGACATCAGTAGTGTTTCACTTGCAAAGTATACACATTGCATACAGAAGTGTTTTACTGTCTGTTCCTGAATATGTGCAATAAATTGACTTTCTACCAATCTGTCGAACACCCCTGCAGGTAGATAGAAAAAAAAATATCTATCTTTGCCCCTATGCTGATATGTTCAGAGGGCCTGCTGGGCTTTGCAGCAGGGCTGTGGAGTCTGTAAACCAAACCTCTGACTCCTCAGTTTCCATGAATCAGACTTGAACTCAGACTCTACCAAAATGGACACCAACTCCACAGCCCTGGTTTGTAGGAGCTTGGGCTCGCTTTGCTTGCCAGGGTCCGAAGTTGGCTTGTCTTCTTAGCCGCTTGGGCTGGCTTGTCTTCCCTGGAGCCGCCGGGGCTGGCTTGTCTTCTCGGGAGCCGCTTGAGCTGGCTTGTCTTCTCGAGAGCCGCTTGAGCTGGCTTGTCTTCCCTGGAGCCGCCGGGGCTGGCTTGTCTTCCCTGGAGCCGCCGGGGCTGGCTTGTCTTCTCAGGAGCCGCTTGGGCTGGCTTGTCTTCTCGGCAGCTGCTTGGGCTAGCTTTTCTTCCCTGGAGCGCGGGCTGGCTTGTCTTCCTGGAGCCGCTGGCTTGTCTCCGAGCCGGCTGCTTCTCGACGCGGCTGGCTTGTCTTCCTGGAGCCGCTGGGGCTGGCTTGTCTTCCCCGGAGCCGCTGGGGCTGGCTTGTCTTCTCACCCGCTGGTGCTCCGAGCCGCTGGGCTGGCTTGTCTTCTGGAGCCGCTGGGCTGCTTGTCTTCTCGGAGCCGCCTGCTTGGGCTGGCTTGTCTTCTCGGCTGGCTGCTCTGGGCTGCTTGTCTTCCTGGAGCCGCTGGGTGACTTGGCTTTTCAGGAACCACTGGAGCTGGATTGGCTTTTTGGGAAGTACTGGGGCAGGCTCTTCTTGGCTTCTCGGGAGCCGCCGGGGCTTGCTTGGATTCTTGGGAGCCACCGGGGCTAGCTCGGCTTGGCTTGGCAGGAGCCAGGGTTGGCTCAAACATGCTCTTTGCACCCTTTGGCAGGCATTAGTATATGGGTCAGGGATGCTCAAAGGTTAAATTGTGAGCTGTACCTTTCTGCTATAACACTGGGGAACACAATTTTTTTAGGAGTTAGGTCAGACAACTGTTCTTAATTAATTTTTGGATGCTGAATCCAGAAATGATCTCAGTTTTTCTCTATCACGTCAAGTTTTTGAACTATATAGGATTTTTGTCTTCTCAAAAATATGTAAACTACTGTACCTAAAAAGTGTTTTTTTAAAAAAAAAAAAAATAGTACAAATATGAACAAAAAATGAAATATATAAGAAATAGGCATGACAAATATGCTTTTTAATACTATCATATGCCACGTAGCTCTATATGAGTCGAATTGTAATCAGATAAGTCTTATTACAGATATCAGTACAATTGTGCTTATCTGGCAGGTAAGTTGTGGAGGAAAAACTTGACGTGCTAGAAAAAAACTGACTACATTTTTGGAATCAGCATGACAATTTTAGTATAAATCAGCTCAAAAACCGAACTCAACAGAAATTTTTTTTTTTTAAATTGTTCCCCAGTGTAATGAACGGAACTTAGGGAACTGCTAAGAGGTTTCGAAACATGATGGCAACTGTTTGATAGGGAAAACCTGATGCCATGTTCCTTTTTATAATTGTTCTCTTTTTCATTTATAACCACCAATCTGTATAAAGAAACTGTTAATGTTTTACTACCTTATTACGGTACATTAATGACTTACATGATCTTTTGGCTCTGGGGGTTGATGATGCGTTCATAACAAAAGAGGACCCAGGTGAAAGTGGCCAGTGTGTTTTTTTTTCTTTTCTTTCTTATCTTATTCCTGCCGCTTTCATGTATATTTATTTTATTTTAAATCCTTTTTTTTTTATTTTTTTTTATCATGTCGAGGAATCTTTGCCCACAGAATTGTCTGTGTCCAGGTCTACAGGCTGCTTGTAAAGATCATAACATTAGCACTGAATAAAACCCCCATATACATGGAGCCATATAGCGGATTCAATGTTGGGGTGTTTTCACTCGCTACGTATTTGCCTCATGTTTTTACGCAGGTGCTCTTGCAGTTTTTGTAGCCAAAACCAGGAGTGGCTGATTAAAACCAGCCGTGTGTGATTAAATACAGGAGTGGAGCACTTGTTTCTATTAGGGTACGGACACACATCCGAGTGATAAAACGGTCTGATTCACGGATCTGACAGTCGGACGGCTTTTGTCATGGTGGGTTTACACGTCCCGATATCGGGTCGATACCGGAGCCAACGACGCGGGAGCGCGCTTTTTGAGCGCGCTTTTACCGCCATCGCATCGCCGGTTTAGACTGCCCGATATGGGATACAACTTCCCGACAATGTGTACGCCCCCCAACCCAGGAACGACCAGTTAACATGGGAGTGAATGGATGATGTGGGCGTACACATCGTAGTTGGGCTGTCACACGGGACGATGCGGCTGCAACGGCCATCCGATATCGGGCGGTTGAATAGCACGCTCATTCAACCCCGATATCGTTTTGGCATCGTCCCAGCATCGCATTGTACGTTCAAACCGTACAATGCGCGAACGATATCGGGTCCAACTCCCGAACCACGTGACTTTTGGTCGGAGTTGGACGCCGATATCGCAACGTGTAAACCCACCATCAGAGTTTGGTCTGTTTTGCATCCAACAGTGATACTACTGTCTGACCTTACCGGAGTTCACATCCGAGAGCTGTCCAACAGTAATCAGAGTTGCATGTGATTTTTGAATTGAAATCAGCTTGACAATTGTTTCAGCTGTGAAAACTCTGATCAGAGTTGGATGGTCCGACTGTGGTCCGACAGTGATCCAACTGTGGTCCGTGATTTTTTGTAGGACCCATAGACTTGCATTGGCGAGTCTCGGACATAAATCGCATACTGTCGCAGCATGTTGCGACTGCTTTGACGTCCGTGAATTGGATGAGAAAGACGTCTGACTCTTGGAAATGCTTTCTCATACATTGAATAACATTGGTCCGACTACAATGCGATTTTTAACTCGCACTACACTCGTCCAAGTTTCACGGATGTGTGTCTGTACCCTTAGGGCTCGGACACGCTGTGCTACTTACATGCGAGTCTGTCAGATGAGACTCTGTAGAGACTGTAGCAATGACCTGAACGGCCTCTCCCTCTCTGGATGGGAAGTCTGGAGCTGCACAAAAACACAAGCAGCTGACATTCCCGTCCAGACAGGGTGAGGCCGTTCAGGGTCACTGCTCCCGCCTCATCCGAGTCTCATCTGACACTTGCATGTAAGTAGCACAGTGTGTCCGAGCCCTTAGACTTTTACTCTGATTGTTCTACTCCATGTTTTGACTACAAAAACTGCAACAGCACTTGCGTAAAAATATGCAGTGTGTGAACGCACCCTTAAAAACAAAAAATGGAATACTCCGGGGAGCAGCGGGGATGACACGAGCTAAACCGTCTACCGTTGACCTGGTAGTGATGCAATTTCCAGCGTTCTCTCTGGGGTCAAGGGCGTAACTACAACAGGTGCAGGGGTTGCAACTGCTTGCGGGCCCTGGAGTCTAGGGGGCCCCAGAAGTCCTTTTGGCTTATAGAAAAAGACTAATGCTATTAAAGATGTGCATTAATTGGTGGCCCTGTTGACACTTTTGCATCAGGGCCCATGATCTTCACTCTACACCACTGTCTGGGCTGACAATACTTGTATCCTCCTGTCCAGACTCGGCTTGATTACACTCTTGTACTGCTTCTTCCGCTCATCATCTGTAGGGTTTTGTTTGTGGCCTAGGATTTCCTGTGTGAGCTCGGTCTTAACCCCTGGTGTTACAGCACTATGTGTCATATCTGCTATTTCTGTCCTGTGGCCTGGAAAAGATTTCGGGAGGTTGTGTGTGGAGGTGACGGTGTTTGTACAGATTTCTAACGAGTATTTGTGACATTGGGTCTTGTATATACAGATATCGTCACTCTTCTCTCTGGAATCAGCCCCATGTGGCGGTGTGCTCGGCTGGGTGTGACATCGTCTGGCTGTGAGCATGCTGCTGTGATGTGTACGCTCTCTAGTAGTCGTCAGGTTTCTGGAGCAGACTGCGGCCACGGGAGGTACGTGACAGCATGACGACTCACGAGGTGGAATTCATTACTAAGTTACAGGATTATGTCGACATTCTTTCGTTTTTGCTCAGTTTATTCCTCTAAGGCCTTGTTCACATCATTGCACTGTATTCCCCCCCTTGCACATTTATGGTATATCCACAACATTTACTATAAATCATAGGGCTTGTGACCCCCGCTGTGGATAAGATGCAGATTTGTGTAAAATCCACAAGCCAGCAAAGTCTATGAGAATTCTGAAGTATTGTGCCCATGTTGCATTTGTATTTCTGCTGCAGAAAAATCTGCCGCTTGTCACTCCTAGTGGATTTTTCAGCATTTTTCCAGCCCTCCCACCCATTTAATTCATTAAGACATCCGCACTAATTCTGCAATGCATTTTCAGTGCTTTTTTCCCCACAAAGTGCAGATTTGGGTCAGAAAATTCTGCAAGCAAATACTCTCCGTCAGCACAAGGCCTAAGGGTGTGTGCACAGATCAGAATACACAGTGTGTTACCGCTGTGTCCAGAGCCCTACGTTGTATAGTACCAGCACAGTGGATGATTTCTAGAAATCCCATGCTCACTGTGCTTCTCCCCTCCGCAGCGTTATCTCATCTGCGGTGCGGGTTGCCATGCTTCCACATCTCGGCAGCATGTTAATGTGGGTTGGAAGCGATGACCAAGGAGTGAATACAGGGAAAAGCCACCCTGCACTGAACACAGATTGTGTGGACACAGTTCACCCCACGGCTTCCCGAGATCCGGAGACTCTGTGTCCAGGACTAATGTCTCTGGATTGTGAGAACGTATCCTAATACTGTGGGTTCCACTTCTGGACCACTGCGGACCATAAAATACATATTATTTTGACCATAAGAATGTGCTGATATTTTTGTTCTTGTGTTTTTCTTTTTTACTCCAGAAAAGCTGATAAATATACCTGTACTCACCCCCCAGCTCCCGAGAATGGTGGTCCCAGGTCCATGTTTATTGATGTTAGTGAGCATGTGTGACCACTGCTTTATTCACTTCTCAGTCTAGGGGGCATGTGTCACCAGAGGTCCCGTACACTGTGCATGGAGCAATGGCCATCCATGCCTACCACTGCTCCTTTTAGAAGTGGCATGTAGGACCTCAGTTCTCTTGTATGGCTGGGGTCCTAACTGTCTGACCACCTCATACCACCATCCACAGAATAGGCGATATATTCTTTTTGGATTCCACTTTTTAACTATCTTCAGATGCAGAAATGAATATTTATGACATTGTCACCAAAGAGTTTGGGGTCATCATTGATAACATTAGGCTCTCGCTACTTAATGTCCAACTACTGGAATACCCCTTCATCATCTCTCCATAGGTCAGGCGATAACTTGTAGATCCGCTGGGACGCCCGCAGATGACTAGATTGCGGCACATGTGTCCCCGTTATAATGGGGTGGCTCCATTCACTTTCAGCATGGTTGGTGGAGGAAGCCAAGTACAGCGCTCATGGCTGGCTGCAGTTGTAGTGATTTGTGGGGCACCTAGCTGTCAGACTTCCATCATAGAAGTTATCACCTCTCTACCATTGTGGAGGCAATATAATGCAACTACATCAGCACTAAGGCCCCTTCATTCTTGGGATCATTAGGGGTCACAGGTTGAGCCTGCATTAACCCCTTTAATATCTTAGGCCCTGTCGATCTCTTTTGGTGTCTGTATTGACTTTTTGGCTTGTGATTGTCGCCCTGTTCCTTTGATCACCGGGGCAGTGACGGTCAGTTGGCCGCCGTGCCTCGTCCGTGCCAGCAGAGAGGATTTCTTGCATGGCTCGGGCACATAATGCCGGCTTTTCAGTCCTAATGAAAGCAGTTGTTCAGCATTCTCTTGATTAAAGGCTTGCTGTATGATTTAGGCCAGATTTCCCAGAATGAGAGCGTGCACGGCCTGTCTATGAGACACGGCTTCTTATCCGTGTCCCTATTTTCCATGGCAGTTTGTAGGCAGCACATGGACACTGCTTTATAGAAGCTTATGGCGATGCAGCATTAATCTGTGTCATCCTGCATCTGGCCTCCCCCAGGATGAGGGGCTCTGCGCTGACTCTGAGCGCGGATCACGGCTTTTAGTCAGTGACTAATCTCCCTAAAACAATGAAATGGGTTCTTGTTTATTCGCTGTGTTTTAATGTTTCCTCATCAGGTGGCGGAGGGGGCGCAGCGAGCGACCGCCATTAGTTTCCCACTGTGAGAAGACCGAGTCCAAGGCGGTAATAAAACACGTTTCAGCTTTTATACATTGGCTTTACACACACTTAGAAATGCAGCTGCCATGGGGACTCGTGAAAGAGTGAACCTGTAGCCATGACTGTACAGACACTTGTATCAGCAAACAATGCTGGATTTACAGCCGCCCAGCAGGCAAACGCCCCAATACAGGACACTCTATTGTTCTCTGTTATCAGTCTGTTAAGGCTGAAATGTCTGACTGTTTTGTTCTTCAATGGGATTGCTGTCAGGAAATGCAACAAATATTTGCCTCATCGCTACTTTATCTCATATGTCCATGTCTGAGGACCTTCACAGGCGTAAAGAAAATAATAAATCATTTGAAGCTGAATCTCTTTAAAGGGAATCTGTCAGTAAGATCAACCCCCCCTTTCCTAACTCCATACATGGGTATGCAGGTATTTTGAAGCATGAATCCATCAACCTTTTTAGATCTTCTATCTGTTGCTGCATTCCTGAGAAATTAGGGTTTTAGTATGTATTTAAGTAAATATGTGGAGGGTTTAAGGCTTTGAGTGATCAATGCACTTAAAGGGTTTGTCCAGGACTTAACATTGATGGTCCTATTCTCAGGAAAGTGTCACGCTTGGGAGGTGAGGGAATCGGGTAGTTTGATGGTGTGAGGGGCAAAGGCGGTCAGGAGAGCCTAATCTGACCCTGATGCTGGGGTCCCTGGCTTTCCCTGATCTCAGAGGTACCTCTGATGGTGAGAGTTCTGAGCGCCACCCTGTACCCTAAACTCCTGATTAGCCCTAGGTTGAGGGCTCCTACCTCCACCCATGGGTCAGGGATTCAGAGCTTCTCCCAGACATTAGAACTCCAGGAGAGGCTTCAGCACAGCAGCAAGACTTCTTCTCAGCTTAAAGACCAAGAGCCAAATAACTCTATAAACGGCGTCTGACAAGGAGAGGGAAGGCTATTTAAAGTCAGAGGGAGGGGATTCCAGGTGAGTCACACTTCAACCACTCAACCAGCAGCTGAACATAATAATGAATGCACTCTGGAGCACAACATAGGAGTCAGGACCTTCACACCAATCCCTCGTGCAGCCCTTAAAGGAAAACAACACATACAGCAGCATCCAGCGATGTCAGCGCAAACTAAGCGCGTTACAGAAAGGTCATCCATGTCTGTCTGATGGGTGGTCGAACAGGACTGTGGAGTCAGTAAGCCAAACCACCAATTCCGACTTCCGCATACATGGCTCATGTTTAAATGATAATTATCTAGTTCAATGTGAACATCGGGCTTTAATCATCAGGCTTGAGACAATAAAGATATTTAGATAGAATATAATAATTCATAATAATAATATTCAGCACATTCTAATTGACCTTTTGTACCCAAATTATTATACATTTTAGGAATCAGAGTTGATATAAAATGGACTGACTCTGACTCCATCAAAATGGGCTGAGACTCTGACTTCGACTTCACAACCCTGGGGTGCCGGATATCGCCCCCCCCCCCCCGCCCCATCACTAATCATTTGTTCCCAATATGCCTTGAAGTACTAAGTTGCAGAGCTGTGCAGCACAGTTCTATCAACTGAATTGTGGCTATGGCTGGGTACTGTATGTCTGTCCTGTATTTGATTCAATAGGGGGCAGATGTGCAGTACCTAGCCACGGTCACTATGCAGTTGATGGAATTGTGCTGTGCAGCTCTGCTGTGGAGTGGTTCTGGCGCTCTGTGCACCTACGATAGACACTGCAGCTAGGCCATCAGTCTTACGGCCCCTTTACACACTGAGACTTTCCAGTGATCCCACCAGCCATCCGACCCCTGGCCAGGATCGCTGGAAAGTCTTTCTGCAGTCGCTGGTGAGCTGTCAAACAGGCACTCACCAGCGACCAGTCAACAGCGACATCGCTGGTAACCAGGGTAAACACAGGTAACGGGGAGTACCCAGTGTTTACCCTGGTCAGCCAGCGTCTGTGGGCCTGGCATTGGCTGTGAGGTCGCTGATCGTTGGTCTCTCGCTGTCACATGCAGCGATGTGTGCTGACCAGCGGAGACCAAGGACCAAAAAATGGTCCTGAACGATTTGTAGCGATCAGCGACCTCACAGCAGGGGCCGGGTCGCTGATCGTGTCACATACTGCAACATCGCTGGAGAGGTCGCTGTTGCGTCACAAAACCTGTAATGTTTCAGCGACATCGCTAACAATATTGGGTGTGTGAAGTACCCCTTGGTGTCGGACATCCCCTTTTAGAAGCTTCTGCCTCTTGGAAGTTATTTTCCCGCCCAGCACCTTCGTCTTTATCTCGGTTGATGCTCATTGTCTGATTTCCTTGACTGGTTCCAGATGTCACATAGGCTGGCATATAATTAACACCATTTTCTCTGGAATGCAGCAGCAGATGGAAGATAAAAGGTGTTGATGGATTTACATTTTAAAATCCTGCATATGCATACATGTGATCTGGTGGGGCTTGATCTTAGTGACCGATATCCTTTATGTGATGTAATGTGTTCGTTTAACCCCTTCCTACATGTACGTCCTTGGCAGTGTCCCCCCCCTGATGCAATCTCGCGCTGTGAGCTTGCAGTGTTTCCAAACCCCACACATCTCAGTTGATCTCATCAGCTGAGATTTGTAGCCAACACCACTGATCAGATCAGCGATCCGATTGGTTCACACTGTCAGTGACTGACAGCGCAATCCAAAGCCCCACAGTGGGGATTGCGCCCTTCCCCCACCGTGATCTGAGGTCCCGTGATAAGATACTTTACTTGGCAGCCCCAGTCCTCTGCTGACCCCAGAAGCTGTCTTGAATCACTTCCTGCTGGCGATCTCGCAGTGATCTCACCAGCAGAAAGTGATTGTTTCCCCTGTGTTCAGATGTGCTGTAGCCCATCTGAACACAGGGGAAGCGACCAGACAGTGGAGCACTGATGCCCTCTAGTGATTAAAGTAAGATAAAGAAAAAATTTAAAGTTTTTAAAAATATGAAGAAAAAAAAACCCTGTCAAGTTAAAAAAAAAAAAAACCCTCTTTACCTCATTGAAAGTAAAACTATTTAAAAAATATACACACATTTGGTATGCACATCAGAAATGCCTGATCTATTAAAATATAAAATCAATTAATCAGATCTGTAAACTGCGTAACGGAAAACAGTCTAAATGCTAAAATAAATTTTTTTTGGCATTGCGATAAAATGCAATAACAGGCGATCAAAACAGCGCATCTACCCACAAATGGTGTGTCATTAGAAACGTCAGCTCAAGCTGCAAAAAATAAGCAGTCATACAGCCCCAGATCCCGAAAAATAAGGACGCTACAGGTCGCAGAACATGGCACAATTCTTTTTCTTTAAAAACTTCTGAATTCTATTTTCACCACTTAATGACAGTAAAAGTATACATGTTTAGTATCTACGAGCTCACCCCGAGGCATCATACCATCTTGTCAGTTTACCATATATGACCATGGTGAATAAAACAAAAACATATAATTGCACTTTTTTTTTTTGCAATGTCACTGCACTTTAATTTTTTTTTCCCCTTTTCCCGGTACACTATATGGTACAAAAGAATAATTTCATCAAAAATACAACTCGTCCCACAAAAAATAAGCCGTCATATGTCTATATGACGGAAAAATAAAAAGGTTATAGGTCTTGGAAGAAGGAGGGAAAAATGGAGAACAGAAAATCGCCCAGGGTAAAAGGGTTAAATGTGCCAACCTTGACTCATCAATACACCAAAATGCCACACGCCCGTCCACTGTTCTGAAAGTTTGAATGTCAAATGAATATTCGTAAACTTATTTGTTGCTTCCCACCAATCACCAGTGGCTTCATTTTTTTTGTGAGCTCTATAGGCAATGAAAGCTGAGCTGTGATTGGTTGCTATGGCCATGTGTATGTTGCTTGCTTAATTGGTGCTGTTGCTGGGGAGTCCCGGGCTCATCTTGGGGTAACTTGTAGGTTTTTCTACTCCCTAAATCTGTAATGCTAGGCTTTGTAATGGGCGTGTTTAGAACACTAAATCCAGTGACATGAATATATACTAGTGGATTAGTGGCCCAAAACCTAGAAACACTGGTCCCTGCCAGAATCTGTTAGTAATGATGAGCGTTAAGTTGACGCCAGAGCTGTGGAGTCTGATTTGGAGAAATTGAGGAGTCTGAGTTGGATGTATGGCTTACTGACTCCACAGCTCTGGCTTCGAGTTGATGCATGACTGCTGCCCTTGGTGTTAAAATCTCATTCACTCACCTGTTACTATACACACACTAATCTGCAGCATTTCCACCCAGTGTGAACTAGGATCAGGGAACTCCGAGGCTACCTTCAGTTCATATGATGACTTGCTTTCTGAACTCATTGGATTTCTTTTTAAAGGCATCTGTCATATACCCAATGCTATTGACTTAGATATAGGGTTAATCTGGTGTTCCAATGCTGTTCAGCCGCAGTACTCCAAGTACTCTACTTACCCCCCTGAGGAAGCAACACTATATGCGAAACATAACCTTCTTAGATGCGACTCAATCACTGTGGGTTAGAAGCGATCCTGTTGCCATGTAATGTACACTTTGGGTGATGTGGTGTATAATGTCTTATGACCATTGTATTTTGTCTTTTACTACTTACATTTTTTTTTTTTACATATTATTTGCCCTCTTTTGCCTTATGACTTGGGACTAAGTGTGGTAAGTGTGCCTGTTCACCATCTGTGATCTGTGCTGACAATAGAAGGGATCTGTCCAGATCTGTGAGAGGAGACAAATCAGGACGTGTGGAGGCTGGAAGGATGGGGGCTTCTACTGCTTGTGAGATCACAGTCAAGCCGGGAAAATGGAGGGCAACAGTGAGGGGGGAGGGTTTGTGAAACTAGCCTTACTGCCCTAACGTTTGTGTCTGCATGTGTCTGGCATGCAAACGCTGCCATACTGATGTGAAGCAGCGGAGATTCTCTGCATGCATTCACATAGTATGGTGCCCGGCCACCCAATCAGCGGTCTCTGGCAGCAGCCGGGAGATCAGCGTCGGCCGCCACTGGGAAATCGGACAGCGGCTGCCGGGAGAGATCTCAATGTGATTCGCAGCGTTGTCTTGCCCTGTCATGCGGAGGGCACTGTGGATCCATTGCATTCTTTGTGGTGATAAAACAAGCGCCCACAAACGCACAAAAAATGCAACTTGTTGTGTTCGGAGGGTGCATAAATTGTGCGCATCCTAATTCAACCGCAACCAAATGCAGCCAAACACATAAACATAGGAACGCAGTGCGCATGTGTTTGGCTGCAAACGCAAATGTGAAAGCAGCCTTATACCAATAAACCCAGCCCCTCTTATACTAATGTGCTGCACATCCCCTCCACTGCTGCACACTTTCTAAGGACTTCTATAACATTTATCTCAGCAATCATACATGTGATCATTGCAGTAAAGATATGATTCACTCAGTATCACAGAGCCTGTAAGGTAGTGGCTTCACTTGACATCCCTAACATCTGCTGGTTGATTCCCTTTAACTAATTTACAGTATACCTAGGATGTGTGTTGGCAGTTAACGTGGTATTTCTATATTTACATGCAGTGTTTTTGGTGGGTCTCCATTCACACTTGATCTTTTTTGATCACTTACAATGATCTGATTTTCAGGGTACCTTCACTAGAGTCCCGGTTGACACTGTCGACATCGTTAACGATGTCGCTGCAACTTGTGACGTTGCAGCCACCTCGTACCGAAGTTGCTACGTGTGACATCCTGAGACATGGCAATCAGGGTAAACATCGGGCAACTAGGCGCAGCGCTGTGCTTAGTTACCCGATGTGTATCCTGGTTACCAGCGTTCTCGCTGGTCGCTTGTGAGTCTGCCTATGTGACCGCTCACCAGCGATCATATAGCGATGTCCCAGCGATCCCGATAGTTGGTCGGATCGCTGGGACACCCCAGCATGTAACCCGGCCTTTATACTTACCCAGCGCTCCTGCTGCCATACAATTATGGTGATTTGGGGTTTATTGTGTTTTAACTTTAACTGATATCATTTCCCCCCTTATGTTTTATATGTTTATCCGTAACATGTTGTAATGCTAAACCACATTATCTGCTGTGTGTAGAGTCTTTTGTTAGGTACATGTTTACACTTGACCTTTTTTAATTATTGATGATGAACAGCTTTTCAGTCTACCTAGGATTTATCTTTCCGTTAATGTGGTATCCACACTCTGTAATGATATACAATAGTATTTCTTGTTTTTGGTAGGTGCCTGTTCACACTTGATCTTTTTTGATCATTTATGATAAACTAGACCTCAGTGTACCTTCTCTCAGAAAAATGTAAATAGCACTCTACATTGCTAAAATATGCTAAACTTGAATAAAGGGAATTCTGGTATTGCATTACTTCTGTATGAATATTTGATAAAACTGGAGATACTTAGTTCGTGTATTGGCCAATGCATGTGAGCCTGATGACCACAATAACCATGGCTGTGGAGTCGGTAAGCCAAACATCTGACTCCTCAATTTCCCAGAGTCTGACTCCGGCAAAATGGACTCCGACTTCAAAGCTGTGATGACAAGGAGCATCTCATTCATCGGGAACCTAGTCTGGATATGCCTCTAGCTGGATTAAAAATCTACACATTTTGAGCAGATCGGCTCCTGGCTAATTAAAGGGAACCTGTCAGGTCGCTCTACCCTGTCTCCTATCACTACCTGTCCCTGCACCTTGGTAGCTGTTCCCTAATCATCCCTGTCTGACCTAAAGGGGCCCTATAACGATTATGAAAAATGACTTCTAACTTACATACAGTCTCCATCTAGGAGACTGGATAGGCGGGCTCTAGGCTCCATGATCCCCTCCTCTCTTTGTCCTAGCACGCCCGCTGGGCATCACCGCTCCTGGCGTTTGCCATCTTTTTGCATTTCCCGCCCTCTCTGCTGCTGTAAAGGTACTGTCACACACGGCAATATTGCTAGGCAATTTCACTGGCAATTTGCTGGTTGCAGTGAAATCATGGACACATTGTTACATTTGTACACAGCAACGAAATAGAACAATGTGTCCATGATTTCACTGCAACCAGCAAATTGCCAGTGAAATTGCCTTCCATATTGCGCGTGTGACAGTACCTTAATGTCTGGCCGGAACGTCCTTTCCAGCCTGGTGCATTGTGAGCCTAATCACATGATCAGCCTTGCTCCGGCGCATGTGCAATGCACATATTGAAGCCAGGCCGATCACGTGATCAGACCCGCAATGCACCAGGCCGGTTATGACTGAGTAGAGTGACCTGACATGCCTTGGCTAAGGAGCGGAGTGCTCGGTCAGTGTCCCACAAAAGATATCAAGCACCTCACGGTGTAAGTGCAAATCTGAAAAATAGTATACAGGCAACTACAAAAATGTAAATGGCAGCACTCTACAATGCTAAAATATGCTAAACTTGAATAAAGGAAATATTGGTATTACACTACTGCTATAGGAAAATTTGAAGAAAAGAGAGATGCTCACGGTAGTTTTTTTTTTTTTTCTTTTCTTTTTTTTTTTTGCCTTCCTCTGGATCAACATGTTAGGCTATGGGTTGAACTAGATGGACTTAAGGTCTTCCTTCAACCTTAAATACTATGTTACTATGTTATTGGCCAATGCAAGTGAGCCCGATAACCACTTTTCTCATACGTGCCTTGCGTTTCTCTTAGTTGACATTATTTCTCAGTACTCAACGTGCAGAAACTTGGATATCAATACACTGGGAAAGCCAAAAGGCTGCACATGAGGGAAGAACACAGGATTCTTCCTGCCCCGTGTGACATCCAGCGCCGGAATTGCGCATTGTCTGAATGGTGATGCGCAATTCTAGCACTCATAATGAGGCCTATGGGAGAAAGTGGACGCAAAAAAGCGCCAACACATGACATGTTCATTCTTTTTACGCCCGCGCTTTCTCCCATAAAAGCGCGGCATAAATTTACACAACGTCTGAACAGCAAATGTGAATTTCCATTCACTTTGTCATCAAAAGCAGACACTGATGCACTTTTGCTGAAAAAGTGTGCGCAAAAAGATATGAAGATTACACGCTGTGTGCACCTAGCCTACGCTAGGTTCACACTGTGCGTTTTATGATCTTTTTTTTTTTTTGGGATCTGTTTTTGCAGTGAACGCCTCACTTATTTGGAATCCAGCAAAGTCAATGGGTTTTCAGGTTTTGCTGTTCATCTCGGGGCTTTTTTGACCCGATCCGTTTTTTTTTTGTTGGGTAAAAAAGTGATCCTGAAGAATGAACATGTCAAGTATTGCTGCATTATTCTGATCTGCTTTCCCCATTGAAACCTTTGTCTATGGGCTAAAAAATGCATCAGAAACAAAAGGGATCCAAGTGGATGATACATTTCTGATGTTTTTTTGGAAAACTGATCCAGATTTCTAGCTGGAAAAAAGACCAAAAAGGATCAGAAAAAAGTGGATCAAAAATGCACAGTCTGAACATAGCCTAAGGGGAAACGGAGACGCTATTAACCTGCAGATTAACCCTAAATCTGCAGGTTAATAGCGCTTGGGGACTCATAAATGTTGAGATGATAATCTGCAGTTCATGTTGATATACCGTACACAACATGTCAATTTAAGGCTATGTTCACACTGCGTTTTTGATCCGTTTTTTTTTTTCTTTGTGCTGCATTTTTGTTGAATTTTCAGTAACAAACCTGGATACATTTAAATAAATATGCACCAAAAACTTATCACACTTTTGATCAGTTTTTGATCTTTTTATGTGCTGCGTTTTTTCCATTTCAATGGAGAAAACGGATCCTTAATTGACACACTTATTCTTTTTCTGGATGCTTTTTCTGTCCCAAAAACAACCAGTAAAAAATGTAGCATCAGAACAGCATTTCTGAAACGGATTGACTTAGCTGAGAGCACAGGAATCGGTCCATTATCCATGCAAATACGGATCAAAAATTTACAGTGTGAACAATCTAAAGCAAAAGGAGACAAAAAGGCGCAAATGGGTCTTATTGTTTAGATAAGATGGTTTCACTGTGACTATATGTGCTCACCTGGCTCAGTTGTGATGACTCACAACCAGTGTGCTCGCATGGACAGCTTCTGCTGGATCTGCACTTCCACGTGCACAGTGGTGTTATATCCAAAAGGGTTAGTGCTTGTATGATCCGAGCTGCTGTCAGGATGAAAGGCCAGGAACACGAGGCTTATAAAGGAGCATCTTTGAAGAAGCCTTGTTTTCCTGGTCTTTCATCCCGACAGCAGCTCGGATCACACAAGCACTAAGGCTGGCTTCACACTACGTTTTTGTTCCTGTTCGTTGGATCCTGTTTTTTGCAGGATCCAACGAACAGGAACAGACAGCATCGGATTGGGACCTCCAGATGCCATTCCTATGTCCAGTCTGGACACAGAGCAGCGGGAGCCGAGCCTCTGCTGTCAGCGCTGTGTAATATCACTATAGCAGTGTATCTATACACACTGCTAAAGTGATATTAAATAAAGGGATGTTTAAAAATAAAAAATCATTAAATTCTCACCTTCCGACGACTCCCGAGTGTCCCACGCTTGAATACATCTCCTGGCAGTTTGAGGACTTTGCATGATGTCACTGTGAGGGGCGGGGTAACCCAATCACATGACCGGTGAAAAACAGGACAGAAACGAATCCTGCAGCAGATTCACAAAACCGGATGACGGCCAAATAGTGCCAATACGGTGCCATAGGGATACATGGGGGCCAAAAACGATCCTGTTCTGTTTGTTTCAAAAACGAACTGAACAGGATCCAAAAAAAGTAGTGTGAAGCCAGCCTAAACCTTTTGGATTTCTGGACAGTGTGAACAACGGCATTGTTGATGTAGCTGATAATTTCACACTTTGCACTGCAAGCGGTAAAATCTGCAGCTCACCCACTGCTTCATCATCATAGTGTGCAGTTGTAATAAATGCCACTGAACAATTTCACCACGGGACGTCCACAGAGGAGATGCCAAGTGATAACCTTGCCCTAAATGAGTTGCCCGGTGGAAACAAATTATTTCCTTCCCACAGGATAGGTGACAACTTGATCGGTGTCTGACTACTGAGACAGGAACCAATCAGTAGAACATGAAACTTTTATCTCTGTTGGCATGGAGCGGCAGTGCGCATGCTCGACCGCTGCCCCATTCATCCCCTATGGGGTTGTACTGTGCTACATCCAGCCCCCATAAGGAATGAATGGCGCAGATATGTCCGACATCCATCCTGCTATACCATCTTATAATTGGGATAAAAGTGTCTCTCCAGGCATAAAACATCCCTGTTCTGCCGATCGGTGCAGGTCCCAGTGGTGAAGTCATACCCCACCGAACGGTAAATTCACTATCCAGTGGATAAATGATAACTTGTTTTTAAGTGAACAATCTCTTTAAAGTCTGATCTCATTATGTCTTCAAAGTATGGCTTCTAAGTATACTGCAGAAATATACCAGAAATATAATCCATGGTATATTCTCCTTCATGCCGTCATGTCTTGATCCATGTGTCTCAATTGTTTCATGTACAGGTACGTCTGAATATTGTCTAATCCTGCATAGTCACTGAAGCCCCAACTACTCCTGTTTTCATGATCATGAAAGTCTTGATACAAGACAGTGTTTCCCATGTCTGTAGCTCTGCTGACAGTTTTGTTTTCATCTTTAAAACTTTATACATCTATATACAGTTTTTCTTAATTGTACAATTTTATGGACTTTTTTTTTTTTTTTTTTTTTTTAAAACATTGACCCAAATATCAAAACTGATTCTGATAATGTTTGACTGCTGTCGCAAAGATTCTAGTCATTTTTTGCTTTGATAAAAGTAGAAAAAGTATATTATTATTATTTATTATTATTATTTTTAATCTAGTCAGATTTCCTTTTCCAAATTGCATGTGAAAAATTGTCAGCGTATTAAGTAGCAGCATTGTGAATCACATTCCTGTTAGGGTCCCGTCAAACGCGGCAATATTGCTTGCAATTTCGCTGGCAATTTGCTGGTTGCAGTGAAATCATGGACACATTGTTCTATTTTGTTGCCGTGTACAAATAGAACAATGTGTCCATGATTTCACTGCAACCTGCAAATAGCCAGTGAAATTGCATGCAGTATTGCGTCATGATAGGCTGCGTTCACACACTGCACATTTTTGAGCGGTTTTTTACGAGCGCTTTTCAAAAATGAGCAGGTGCGTATTGTCTGACAGCAAAGTGAATGTAAAATTCACTTTGCCGTTCAGACAGCGTGTATTTTCGCGCCGCGCCTTTCTGGGAGAAAGCATCGGCGTAAAAAGAATTGACTTGTCAATTCTTTACGCAGCAGCGCCGGCACTTTTTCCTATAAGGGCGGACGCTGCTGCATCTGACGTCAGGGGGAGGAAGAATCCTGCTTCTTCCTCCCCAGTGTGACAGCTGTGACCGCCCATTTGATTTTGCAGTGTATTAATATACACTGCAAAATCAAAGTTAAATAAAGACCAATGTCTTAAAAATATTAAAGAATTAAATACCTCTCCAACGGGTGTTCCGGTGTCTGGGAGCCAGGAGCCGCCGCTGGAATGGTCCTGCTAGGACCTGTGGTGATGTCAGAGGGCGTTCCGGTCATGTGATTTGTATCACATGACCGCGAGCGGCCAATCAGTGCCGGGAATGCCCCCTCTGACATCACAGCAGGTCTTTTTCCGTCAGTACATGGCCTTTGCACAGCTCCGGATGGCGCGAACAAACCGGTGTAGAGGTAAGTATGAAATCTTTATTATTTTTAATACTTCTGACTTTGTTTAATTTTGATTTCGCAGTGTATGTTAATACACTGCGAAATTAAATGGGGGCTGGCAGACATGGCACAGAGGGGAGGAGGAAGCAGGATTCTGCCTCCCCTCTGTGACATCACTCCTCCCCAAAGCGTCCTGTCTGAACAGCACTGCTTCTTTTTTTGTGTTTTTTTTTTTGCGCGGGTAAAAAACGCTAGTAAAAGCGCCTGCGCAAAAAAACACAAAGCGCCATGTGTGAACGTAGCCTAACTGTACCCTTAATCTAATTTAAAAGCTGCATGAAAAAATCAGAAGTGTAATTTGAGTTACTATGCAGATTGTTAATCTACAGTAAATTAATTAATGCTGAGACTTTTCACTGCTGATTACGTAAGGTTTTGTTGTGGATTTCAAAAGGTCTAAAAATAAGCTTTTATTTGAGATTCCTGCTTGGCAAATGTGCTGAAGATGATTCCTGAGATGTAATTACCTGCTAATATGTGCAGGGCCAATGATCTTAAAGGGGTTGACCGTTACAAGGACAGGTCCTTCCTCATCAGTAGATTTCCTCCAAATAAAATAATAAGGTCTATACTTTCTCTTGGTGCTGTTGCTGTTCCAGTGATGACGGCACTGGCTCTCCTGGTGCTCTTGTGACATTGTCGCACTATCCCTGTGACCACTCAGCAGCTTCTTCACTCTCCACTTCTTTGGGCAAATCCAGACACCTGGAGGAAATCTAGGAAGTGGATAACTTCAGGGCATTTCTCCCCCCCCCCCCCCACCCACCCCCTTAAAATGCATGTATTTTTATTTTTTCTTTATAAATAATTTTCTCTGTTGGGTTTAATTTTTGTGTAATTTTGGCTTTGATGGTACGGACACACTGGCGTGAAAATCGGACGAGTACAATGCAAAAAAATCTCGCATTGCACTTGGACCAATGTTACAGAATGACTGAGACACATTAACGTATGGGCCACGTCAAACACACAGATATCTGTGCAGATATTGTTCACAGATCTCTGGTTGCAGTGAAATCATGGACACATAATTCCATTTTGTGGTTGTGTACAAATGTAACAATGTGTTCATGATTTCACTGCAACCAGAGATCTGTGAACAATATCTACACATATATCTGTGTGTGTGACGTGGGCCTATGTTGGACACTTTTTTTTTTTCTCATTCAGAATCTGGATGAGAAAAAGGTTGCAGCATGCTTCGACAGTATGCGAGTCACACACGCTACTCGCCAATGGAAGTCAATAGGTCCAACAAAATCATGGACCACACACGGACCATCCTAGTGGCATCTGTTTTAACTGATACATTATCATTCTGTAGCTCAGAACACTGTAAAATGTTCCTGTAAATGATTATACAGTAATCGCTGCTGAGGCTGCTTTCACATAACGATTTTCGAATTTCCGATGCTGTCCGAAAAAAATCGGACAGCATCGGACCGATTTTCGGACCCCATGTATCCCTATGGGGATCGGACCGAATCGGATGTGCACTAAATGCCATCCGATTTGGTCCGATCCGATTCTGTCCGATTTTATTATCGGTGCTAAAATCGGAGCCTGCTCCGATTTTAGCACCGAAAATAAAATCTGACAGAATCGGATCGGACCAAATCGGATGGCATTTAGTGCACATCCGATCTGACCCGATCCCTATAACATGGGGCCCTATTGAGAAGGGTCCGAGGAAACATGTGATGTTTCCTCGGACCCCGTTTTACTGTACTGAGCATGCTCAGTACAGTAAAACTGCTCCTAACTAGGAGCATAAGGGTTAAAAAAAAAAAAATAAAGGTTATTCTCACCTCTCCCCGAGCCCCCGCCGTCTTCCGCCATCTTCTGCCATCTTCTTCTAGGCTCCCGGTGGCTCCCGCAGGCTGCCGGTGTCAGCAGAGCGCTCCCTCTGCTGTTCAGGACCTGCGGTGATGTCACAGTCACGTGACCGCGCGTTCACCATGGTGAACCCGCGGTCACGTGACTGTGACATCACCGCAGGTCCTGTACAGCAGAGGTACACCTCTGCTGACACCGGCAGCCTGCGGGAGCCACCGGGAGCCTAGAAGAAGATGGCAGAAGATGGCGGAAGACGGCGGGGGCTCGGGGGGAGGTGAGAATAACCTTTATTTTTTTTTTATTTTTTTGCAGCCCGGCGCCGATTTTATGCCGGAATCGGGTGCCTATTTGGCACCCGATTCCAGGCATCAGAAGGGAGCCAATGCTGTCCGATTTATATCGGACAGCATCGGCTCCCTTAAAATCGTAATGTGAAGGTAGCCTGAGAAAAAAACACATTGCACACGGCCAGCATACGGATCAAAAAACAGATGTCACTCGTCCAACTCTTGAGAATCGGACATTTTTTTTTTTTTTTTTATGCCAATGTGTTTCCACCCTTATTTGTCCTTACCAAGTCTGGTTTCACACTACCATGTTTTTGAATCCAGACGAATCCAGATAAAACCGTATGCAACCGCATGCTGTTTCTCCCCCACTGACTTTGAATGGGGCTGCAGGCTCATGCAGTTGCAGACGGTTCCAGCCGGATTCCGCTGAGACCGTTTTTAACAGAAACCAAAAATGCAGTTTGTAATTTTTTTGTGTTTTTTGTAAAAACCGTAAACAACCGGATCGGGGGCAAGGCGGCCTAAAATAAAACTGTGCTCTATGGAATACGGATCTGGTCATCGGATCTGGGTTTTTTGACTGAGTATACCCAGAAGCCAGTTTCATGACACACCCACTAGGGGGCGTGTCTCTCTCTCTTTTTTTTTTTTTTTTTTTAATTTTTTTTTTTTTATGGATTTGTTTGAAATAAAAATAAAAACGTACACAAACTGCAACTACAGCACCAGTATTATGCTGCATCCGTCAGCCGGATCAGTAATCATACAGATGCGGGAGCATCCAGTTGTGTCAGGTGTTACAACTGCAGGGGGATGCGGTTTTCTCTGTATCCCTGCTGGATTCAAAAACCAATAGTGTGAAAGCAGCCTAAGTAGAGCACTTCATAGAGGACATAGCTTTTAAAAAATCTGAACTTTAAATGTTCTCATCTGTTTGCCAAAGATCCTTTTGTTATTTAGTCATGCTAATGATGTACTCAGTGCATCCACGTTGTGGCAAGTTGTTCAGTGCACCGTCCCACATGGCAAATATGTACACTTTCTTGATTGACAGCGTTGACTTGTGTAAACAGGGCAGAAATACATGTACTACAAGTATATGAGAAGGTGCTCTACACCACTGGGCCCATGTGGAAGTTGTACCAAGCCTCTCATTAGCATAATTAAAGAAAGATTTTGGGCAATAGGAAAGTACTTTGGAAACATACTCTAATGGTGGGTTTACACGCCGCGATATCGGCGTCCAACTCCGACAAAAAGTCACGTGGGTCGCGAGTTGGAGCCGATATCGTGTGCGCGTTGTACGGTTTGAGCGTACAACGCGATCCTGGAACGATGCCAAAACGATATCGGAGTTGAATAGCAGAGCTATTCAACTCCCCGATATCGGATGGCCGTTGTAGCAGGATCGCTGCGTGTGACAGCCCAACTCCGATGCGTACTCGCACCTCACCCATTAACTCCCATGTTAAATGGTCGTTACTGGGTTGGTGGGCGTACACATCGGAGTGAACGTTGTTTCCCGATATCGCAGCGTGTAAACCGGCGATGCGATATCGGGAAAAGCGCTCAAAAAATGCGCGCTCCCGCGGCGTTGCCTCCGATATCGCGCCGATATCGGGACGTGTAACCCCACCATAAAACTTTAGATGCTGAGGCTGTAGACTTCAGTTTTATGATTCCCTGCCAGACTCCCCCATGGCATCTGCTTTTTTTACTCTTTAATCTGCCCTGCTCAAATATTTGGATCCAGTGATCCAGTGGTCCCATCAGTCGAGCAGTCAGGTAGACTTTGGCATTGAGCAGCGCACCTTATTATCATGTGCCAGATGTGAGAGAAGAAAGCAAGCACTTGAGCGCAGAGCGGCGGTCTAGACTATATTAGTGTTCTTAATTGCACTGAAGACTGGATGGAGACCACAGTCTAGACATGTCAAGTGCTGCATCTACTTCTGTCATGTCCTAATCTCCCACTGTTGTATGAGCAGAATATAGCAGTAGAGATGACTCTACCCTTCTAAAGAGGCCTGCAGATCTGTAATCGGTTTGATTTATTGTGGATGTGACACTTTAATGATGTCGACTTACTACAGTATTGTCACTGTATGTTCTCGCCACGTTTGTTAAAAGGGTCCTAGTGTAAACTGCGTCATTGCTCCAAGCTATTAACCTGCCTACAGTTCATGGTTCTGTACGCGGAAGCAAACATTGGAGGTCCGTGGGAATTGGATGAGTTGTTCCCCCTTGTTTCTGCCAGTAAGCTACAGACTTCTGTCAACTTATGAATGATTAAACCCAGCCTCTTTCACATTTGATGTCGGATCATTAAGTCTGTACCCTATCAATCTACTGTTTGAAGCACTTTTTTCTTTCAGAGTTTGACAAGGTGCCAATACTCAGATCCCCACTGATTCAATAGTAAAGCCTTTATCTTAAAGTGAATCTGTCAGCAGCATCTTTCTATGTAAACTGTAAGCATTAAACAAAAAGCAATTGGACCTCTCTAAGGCTGCTTTCACATTGCGAATTTAAAAAAAAAAAAATTTCCTGTCTGTGTGGATCCTATTTTTTTGTAGGACCCCATGGACAGGATCGCATGGGGCATCCTGGTGCCATTTCTGTGTCGGGGTCCGTGATTTTCACGGACCCAGACACAGAAAGGGCAATTTCAATTCTAAGTGAAATAAAGTAAAAGAAGGGTTAAAGAAAAAAAAAAATCATACTGACCTCTCCATCTAGCTCCCGACAGCAGGACCTGGCGGGGCGGAGCAATTTTTCATATCGTAATATTTTTTCCTGTCCGTGGGATCCTACTTTTTGCAGGATCCCACGGACAGGAAAGGATCAGGATCGGATGTGAACTTCAAGGCTATTTCTGTGTCCGGGGTCTGTGATTTTCATGGGTCCGGACACAGAAAGAGTTGTGCGGGGCACTTTCACTTTTGCAATGTATATACATACATTGTGGAGATGATATTAAGTAAAAGCAAGGGTTAAAAATAAAAAAAATTATATTCTCACCTTTCCAGTGATTCCTTCCCCCCCCCGATATCGACATTTAGCTCCGAGCGTTGTGGGACCTAAGAAGGCGGGGCTACCCAATCAGCGTCATTGGTCACATGACCACAGTTACCGGTCATGTGACCCAATCAGCTGATCGGGTTGCCACGTAATGCCAGGTCCTGTCCTGGGAGATAGATGCCGCACATCGGGGGATTGCTGGAAAGGTGAGAATATTAATTTCTTATTTTTAACCCTTGCTTTTACTTAATTTCACTTCTGCAATGTATGTATATACATTGTGGAAGTGAAATTAGACAGCACACAGCAGTTTTAGTGTACTGAGCATGCTCCGTACACTAAAATCTGGTCCGAGAAACGATCCTGTCTTTTCTCGGACACGTGCTTCATAGGCCCTAATGTTAATTGGCACAGATTATGTTGGATCCAATTGTCTGATTTGGTCTGCTGTGCCCAAAACCAGAGCAGTCTCCGATTTTGGGGACAGCAAAAAATCGGATATGACACAAATTGGATGGCAATAAGGTTAAATCCGATTATATCCGTTGCGCGTAGGGATACATTGGGACCAAATCTGATCTGTGGCTGTCCGTTTTACAGCGGACAGCCACGGATGGGCTAAAAACGTGATGTGAAAGCAACCTAATCTGTGTGAGCTACTGTTTAGGTAATCGAAAGGTTTTATTACCCTGTGATTAGCATTGCAGGACTAGAAACTCATGCACACAGCAGTCTGACACACCTCCTGCTGTGATTGACACCTCAGTCAATGCCCAATCTCTATGGTGAGCCTGGTGTGGGAGAGGGCAGCTCTCACAGCTCAGCTACATGCTTAAAGTGAACCTGTCACCCCTTTTTGGATTTTTAAACTAAAAGTTTAATTTATGCTGCATTTTATGAAGGCAGCTGTTCTCCTCCTCCCCCATCCCCCCGCACACTAAAATAATTACTTTATAAACTTTTCTGTCCTGTATGCTACTTACGGGTCAGATGGGTTTTAATTTGCGTTGGGTCCTCACCGCCTTTTTGGTCTTCCTCTGTCTGTTCATTCTTCTGGGCCCCTCCTCTCATCCCAGTCTAATTTTTGGCACCTGCGCTGATTCCTCTCTCTTTGTGTGGTGTCCTGAGCTCTGCCCTACTCTAGGCAGGGTGTCTGACCGCATTACACCTGTGTATACCACAGGAGCCAGATGATGTCCTGTGTTGTGTTCTGCTTTATGCACACACCAGGATGGGAATCTAATGCATGTGCACTAGCAGTAATGCTCTGCTCAGTTAATGCTGTTTGCTAGTGCACTGGCGCTGGTGTCTGAACAAAGCAGAACACAAAACAGGATGGGATCTGACTATCCTTACCTTTACTACTGTATGTTGCTGTCCGATGAGGCAGCAATAACTTGCTGACAGGTTCTCTGCAGTTTTTTCTTTTTACATATAGGCTGCAGCCACCACCAGTAAGGCCTTGTAATGCTGTATACAAGTCCCCAGGCCTGTCTACATAATGCAAAAAAACCAGCTTTTAATATACTCACCTGGGCGGCGGTCCAGTCCCACTGGGTATTGTTGCAGGTCTTGGTGTGGTGCCTACACTCTTCTTGCGATCACCGTGCACTTCTGCTTCTTGTGGATGACTCCTGTTTTGGTCACCCACATAGTATCCGGCATTCTGCTTCTGTGCACACCTGCTTTTTTCTGGCCTTCTGAGGGCAAAGCACTCTAATGCACAGGCATGAAGAAAGGTCAAACAATATTCGTGCATGCTCAGTACACAAGCGTTCTTTGACCTTTCTTCGCGCCTGTGCATTACAGCACTTTGCTCTGCCCTTGACAGAACATAGAAAAGTGTGCATATGCAGGAGCGCAATGAGGGCCGGATAGTGGATGAAGTAGGATGCATCATCACAAGAAGGACAGCAATCAGAAGAAGTTAGGAGGCGCTGGATCAAAACCTGCAATAATAGCCATCAGACCGGACCTCTGCCCAGGGGAATATAATAAAAGCTGGTTTTCTGCCTTATACAGATCGACCTG
Organism: Allobates femoralis; assembly: GCA_033576535.1. Taxonomy (NCBI): domain Eukaryota; kingdom Metazoa; phylum Chordata; class Amphibia; order Anura; family Aromobatidae; genus Allobates; species Allobates femoralis. The sequence goes on along the minus strand of JARQOC010000003.1, from coordinate 79,903,146 downwards.
GAGACATATATACAGCATTCAGGAATACTGTATATAAGGCCTTACTGGTAATACCTGCAGCTTGTATGCAGAAAGTGTTGTATCTAGTGATGAGCGAGTAGCAAAATATTGGTAATAGTTACCGTATACTCTTAACGAGTACTTTGTAATACTCGCTTATTTGTCCGAATGGTGAGTCTAATGTTAATCAGTTGGTGATAGCCTCCGCTCACACTCATCCGGCCATAAAACAAGTGTTTCCGGGGCAGGATGGGAGGGTGGGCTTCTTTGTGGTTTACCCGCATATAACACCTTGCTGTGCTCCCCAGAGAGACCCTAACCGACTCCCGTTGTGTAATATGTGTCAGATCGATAACGATCGACACATCACTCACGAGCTCCAGTGATACTTGCCCAGTAATGAGTATCGAGAATACCGTACTATCCGTGTGAGTAGCGAATAGTAACGGTTGCACTCGCTTATCACTAGTGGTATCCTATCCAAGCACCCATCTATACTGACTGACATATATGTGGAACCTTGGATAATGAGCATAATTCGTTTCGGGAATGTGCTTGTAATCCAAATCACTCTTGCATCAAAGCTAATTTTCCCATAAGAAATCATGGAAACGCAGATGATTCATTCCACAACCCAAAAATATTTACTGTATTCATATAAAGTTCTTACAGAAATACAAAATATTGTACAGTACAGAGAGACCTGTATATAAAGCCGGTTCCTGCCCCAGACATATCGCAGATGTACAGAGAGTTTATCCGTTACCTAAAGTTGGGTTAGTAGCAGCGCATCAAGTATGGAGAGCAGTGACTGCAAAGGCTGGAACCCAGAATGAGGAAAATATTGCGATTGATGGCTAATACTGCACTGTATCTGTGCAGGGAGGGGGAGGTACAGTACTGTAGAGGGGTGGGGAGGGCTCGTACTGTACTGTCTGTGCAGTGAAGGAGGTACAATACTGTAGAGGGGTGGGGAGAGCTTGTACTGTGTCTGTGCAAGGAGGAAGGTACAATACTGTAGATGGCTTGTACTGTGTCTGTGCAGGGAGGGAGGTACAGTATTGTAGAGGGTTGGGGAGAGCTCGTACTGTATCTGTGCAATGAAGGAGGTACAGTATTGTAGAGGGTTGGGGAGAGCTCGTACTGTATCTGTGCAGGATGGGAGAAACAGTACTGTAGAGGTACTCTTGTGACATCTTGCTCCTTTACTGTTACAATTTAAAAAAAATGCTAGCTTGTCTTGCAAAACGCTCTCAAACCAAGTTACTCTTAATCCGAGGTTTCACTGTACCTTTTTTTTTGGTAAGAAAACGCTGCCTAATTTTTCTGTTAAAATTTGGAGCCCTACAATCAGCAATGCCTTACACAGTAACGAAAGCTCATTCCAACTTCTATCAGCACCCACCGGGCAGCGGTGACGTCTCACAACCTACATAAAGCCTTTTTTGAACCTATCCCCAGGACGTGTGCACTAAAAATAGGTTGAGTTTTCTTGTGTTTTTTACTTCTGTAGAGTTTCTGGAAAATTCTGATACTGAGCGAAGATTGTAGTTTTGTTAATAGGTTCACACATGCAGAATTTGGTTCAGTTTTTTGTTTCCAAAGTTAGAGTGGGGTCAAGTAAAAGAAATAGAACAACTTCATTTTCTCTTGTTGGAGCTTAATTTTGACTTCGTTTAAGGCCACGGTCACACGTTGAGTGTTTGAGGTTTTTACCTCAGGATTTGTAGCCAAAACCAGGAGTGGGTGATAAATACAAAAGTGGTGGCGGGTTTCTATTCTACTTTTGGGTTTGGCTTCCAAATACTGAAGTAAAAAACTCAATGTGTGCATGAGGCCTTAAAAATACTGAGATAAAAACTCACCAGATACTCAACATAAAATAATGTAAACCATGGAAATTGGGAATATGACCGCATTCCTGTTAGTATAGGAAGACATTCTTCTTGACCAAAAAATTAGTAATTATGTGGTTTTATTTTGTACGCGTTTCAGGGTAACCAACAAACCCCTTCTTCAGGAAAAATCACACAGGTGCACCATCAAATCCTCAACATGTGCATGTGGGCTTACAGATACTGAGGTAAAACCTCACCAAATACTCAGCGTGTGCACGAAGCCTTACTGATACTGAGGTAAAAACTCCCCAAATACTCAGTGTGCAAGATGCCTTACAGATACTGAGGTAAAACCTCACCAAATACTCAGCGTGTGCACGAGGCCTTAGGGCCCCTTTACACACGGCTACATTTCTTGGGTGGCTACAGGTAACTTACTGGTTGCAGTGAAATCATGGAGACAAGGTTCTATCTTGTTGCTGTGTACAAATGGAATAATCTCTCCATGATTTCACTGCAACCAGTAAGTTACCTGTAGCCACCCAAGAAATGTAGCCGTGTGTAAAGGGGCCCTTACTGATACCGAGGTAAAAACTCCCCAAATACTCGGCATGTGCACGAAGCCTTACTGATACTGAGGTAAAAACTCCCCAAATATTTGGCGTGTGCACAAGGCCTCACAGATACTGAGGTAAAAACACCAAATACTCAGTGTGTGCGCACGAGGCCTTACTGATACTGAGGTAAAAACTCCCCAAATACTCAGCGTGCAAGATTCCTTACACATACTGAGGTAAAAACTCCCCAGATACTCAATGTGTGGCCTTAGGGTTTCATATACCGCATTTTTATGTTAGTTAAAAAAAGCTTCAGATATTTCTTTATTGATGATTATTTTTTTCCAGAGTAGTCAAATACTTCTCTTGAAGAAAACACTTAAGAATAAAACGTCTGATGGAGAATTTTTTGCAGCCATGCATACTGGAGCTTTGTTGTCCTCTCTTGTCCACCTCCTGCTGTTTTTGCTGATATAATGGCACACAGACAGCTGGAACTTATAGTTCTCAAACAGATGCGGCTCACCAGGTAGCATAATTCTTCTTTGGATCCGATGATTGACTCGCACTTTCCGTGCTCATTATTTACCGCATTCCAATCAAGTTTCTGATTCGCATCTATAACCGGCCGTATTTTGCTGCTGTTCAAAGACATTTTTCGAATCTTTGATGTAAAATTAGAAATTCAGAGAAAAAAAAAAAGCTCAATTCCTACATTCTTACTCCTGCTTCATTGCTCTGTCTCTCGCAGTAGGAAAGAGACACTATTCTCATAATTACCGATTGTGCACATTGCAGATATATTTTTGGTTCACAATGTGAATTGATTAGATTATTGAGAGCTGGGTTATTTAATGTTTTATCACTGCCCAGCTCTATATTGTTCTGGAAATGGGAATATGGGAAAGTAGAAGTAATTATGTTTAGTAAAGTACTGGATTGCCAATGGTAATGACTTTTACAGCGGTTTTCAAAAGTTGTGTGTGGGGGAAGGCTAACCTGTGTCTTCTGGCTGCAGCTTTTCTTCACCCTTCCTGAGTCAATCACAAAGTCTTATGTCTCTGTTCTATAGGTGTGTGTTATATTTTTAACTAATTGACTTCACAAAGACAGCACTGCAGCCAGTAACTGAGCACGCCAGCTCTGCCTGACTGCAGCCGCTGGGCACGCCAGTTCTGCCTGACGTCAGCCGCTGGCACGCTCGCCAAATACTCAATGTGTGCTTGTGGCGTAGCATACACCAGGAGAAGCAGAAGAGACTCTGTTCTTGACCCAGTGATGGGTGAGTAAATTATAAATATGTAAATTGTTAAATAAGACTTGAATTCTAGTGCCACCTATTGGAAGTAGCAATCCTAAAAGTCAGTATATAGACCCTTTAATGAGCCTTGTCACATGACCAAAGATATGAGCCAAATCATATTCTCAATTTGCATACATTGTGTTTTGGGAGTGTTTGTGCCTCAGTGCAAAGTATGAGATCTGATTTCGCTAGGTGAGATGCTAAGGCTGGTTTCATATTAGCGTTCGATCTGAATGCATAGCGGCTGATGCATGGTCGATTGCAGCCATCCTGATGCAAATTCAGCGGAAATACTCCGAATGCGCACAGCTTGAGAACTTCGTAGGAGTACCGTATATTCTCGCGTATAAGCCGAGTTTTTCAGCCCAAAAATTGGGCTGAAAAGTTACCCCCTCGGCTTATACGCGAGTCACTACATAGGCGCCCCCCCCATCAGTATACAGGCCCCCCATCAGTATACAGGCCCCCCATCAGTATACAGGCCCCCCCATGGTCCGGAAACCTGTAAAGGAAGATGATTATACTTATCGCTGTCCGGCTGCCGTCCCCGCTCTGCTTCGCGATCCTCCATCTGCATCGCGATCCTCCATCTTCCGGCTTCCTGTCGGCGCCGACAATGACGTCATTCGGCGCAGAACACAGGAATTCGGAAGCCGGTGAATGAAGATGGAGGATCGCGATGCAGAGCGGGGACGGCAGCCGGACAGCGATAAGTATAATCATCTTCCTTTACAGGTTTCCGGACCATGGGGGGGGCCTGTATACTGATGGGGGGCCTGTATACTGATGGGGGCTTGTATATACCCTGGGGCTGCAGCTGTATGTACCCTGGGGCTGCAGCTGTATGTACCCTGGGGCTGCTGCTGTATATACCATGGGGCTGCTGCTGTATATACCATGGGGTGGGGCCTGTATACTCATGGGGGGCCTGTATAGTGATGGGGGCCTGTATATACCCTGGGGCTGCAGCTGTATGTACCCTGGGGCTGCTGCTGTATATACCCTGGGGCTGCTGCTGTATATACCATGGGGGGGGGCCTGTATACTGATGGGGGGCCTGTATACTGATGGGGGGCCTGTATATACCCTGGGGCTGCTGCTGTATATACCATGGGGCTGCTGCTGTATATACCATGGGGGGGGGCCTGTATACTGATGGGGGGCCTGTATACTGATGGGGGCCTGTATATACCCTGGGGCTGCTGCTGTATATACCATTGGGGGGGCCTGTATACTGATGGGGGGCCTGTATACTGATGGGGGCCTGTATATACCCTGGGGCTGCTGCTGTATATACCATGGGGGGGGGGCCTGTATACTGATGGGGGGCCTGTATACTGATGGGGGCCTGTATATACCCTGGGGCTGCTGCTGTATATATTATGGGGCTGCTGCTGTATATACCATGGGGCTGCTGCTGTATATACCATGGGGCTGCTGCTGTATATACCCTGGGAAGGCTGCTGTAACACTGCTGGGGCCTGTATATACCACTGGGAGGCTGCTGTATACCATACTGCTGAGGGCTGTATACTACCACTGGGGAGGCCTGTATACCATCGGGGGGGCCTGTATACCACACTGCTGGGGGCTGTATACCTGTGCTGGGGTCCACCCTCGGCTTATACACAAGTCAATAGTTTTTCCCAGATTTTGGGGGCAAAAGTAGGGGGGTCGGCTTATACACGGGTTGGCTTATACACGAGTATATACGGTACATAAGAATGTGGTCACTCCCATAGGAAATCATAATGGGTAGAGGGAGAGAGAGATGGATGCAGCGTTTGTCTGCGTTGGCATCTGGATGGCTATGCATCTACATAAGATTCAATATATGAAAAGTGCGCTTCGAATGCTTGCGTTCAAAGCAAGCACTCTTGAACACACACAAAATGTAACATGTTGCGATTTTAACCTCCTGTGAAAAAACGCACTCGTATGCAAACGCATCCGCTGTGTGTCCCCATGTTAAACATAGGGAAGCACAGCGGATGCATGGACACACACACTGCTACATAACCCAGTGCAATGCGCAGCCGAAACGGATTAATTTTTTTTTTTTTTTTTTTACCAGGTCTGTGTAAGTCAGTAAGCCAAAAATCTGACTCCCGACACCTCAATTTCCCTGACTCCGACTCTACAACCATGGCTGTGTAGTCAGTAAGCCAAACATCCGACTCCGCACACCTCAATTTCCCTGAATCTGACTCCACTCAAATGGACTCCCAACTCCATGACTCCTACTCCACAGTCCTGGTCTTTACTCATTGAATTGTATTGGTGTCCTGCAGCATTTTTTTGCATCAGGTTTGTACTGGATCCTGTTTTTCACTAGTTAAAAAAAAAAAGTTGCATGCAGCGTTTTTTGTGATAGTTTAAAAAAAAAAAAAAAAAAACCGCATCCAACCGGATCAATTATATTTCAAGTCAATGTGTTCTGGATCCAGTAAGCCTACTGTGCACGTGTGGACTCCAGGCACATGGGCTCCAAAACCCTCCCCAAGCCAGCTGATTTACAATCTCTGGATCTGTATCTGCTAAACAGGACAATAACTGACTGAACCAGATGGTACCATTCCGGTATTATTCCAGATCCAGTTATGAGTATACAAGTCAATATGTGCCAGATCTGTTAAGCCTACTGAGCATGTGCGGACGCCAGTCACATGGGCTCCAAAACCCTCCCCCCAGGAGCTGTTTTACAATCCCTGAAACAGTAGCTGTCAAACAGGACAATCCCTGACTGAACCAGATGGTACCATTCTGGTATTATGATGGATCTGGCAAAGAAACAGGAACGGTACCATCCGGTCCAGTCCATCAGCGATTCGGTATTTTAAGACACTCAAGGATTGCAGAAAATCGATAATATGAAACTAGCCTAAGGCCACTTATCTATTTTAATCTGTATCTGCACCCCTCATCTATGTACTCCCCTAAAGTAGAACTGTATTGAACAACCTCAGCTCTGCTCCATCTAGTTATTGAACGGCTGAGAACAATGTGCATATGTAGCTATGACACTTGATGCTTATTGAGAAGCCTTGTATTACCTTCATCCATGTGTCTGTGTATTGTGTAGATGAGATGGGGAGCGGTCGTGTTTGTTGTAGGTAGTCAGACAGATGATGTCTCTGTCCCTGAGGATTCGTGGCAGTGGCTGCAACCAGACACAGGTCTCTGGAGACAAAAACATCTTTTTACATTGGGTACAGACATTCATATTGACAGTCATTTCATAGATGTTTCTGTGTGTTTTGGCCTCATTCAGTTGTCTTTCTTTCACTTACATATCCATGTTTTTATTATAGTCTATAGTGCTGTTCATATGTCCAAACCTTTTTGTTAGATTTTGATCATAAGGCCGCATGCTCACGATCAGTAATAGCAGTGATGGGCAAACAGCGTATTATTGCTGCGATAAACAATATAAGCATACTGGATGGGATGGATTTCTAGAAATCCCATGCTCACTGTGCTGCTCCCCACCGTAGCGTAATATCACCTGTGGCGTGGGTTTACAGGCTTCTGTATCTCTGTGGCATGTCAATTTAGAGCTGCGGACTCTGCAGTGATCTCCACGGGTAAATGCAGGGAAAAGCCACCCTGCACCGACCACAGATCGTGGGCACAGGATGGCTGTGTTCACTTGCAGTCACCCGCGGCTCCCCTTCGCGCCGTAGGCACTCCGTCTGAGACTCAGTGTCTTTGGATTGTCTGCACTACCATGAGAGTTCATGGACCATATACAGATGACATGTCTGCTGTATGGTATTAATGTTGCAATGGGTTGGAAAAGCTTTGCAATTTTTATTTTTTTTGTGTACATGCAAGAAAATGCTGATGGTCAAAAGAAAAAAAAAACACACAATCTGGTCACCGCTGATGAAAATTAGTCTTTTTTTTTTTTCCTTCTCTCACATATTCAGAATGAGCCCTTGGGGTATGTGCGTAATTTAAGTATTTGGTTGCAGGAATTTCTGCACCATTTCTGTATCTCTTGGCGGGAAAATAACAGCAGCAACAAAGACGTGAATTTTTGTCAAGTTTTCAGTGCAGATTTTACCCTTCATAGAAAAACACTGCAAGAAATGACATGCTGCTGATCAATTTCTGCACTAAAACTGCAATAAGAAAATACTCAATGTGCGCATGACACTTCAGATTTCTCATTGACTTTGCTGACATCAGGATTTGCGACAAATCTACGCTCAAACGCATTAAAAAATGTGATAAAAATGCAAAGTGTGCACAGGGTCTTAAATGGGTTCTTAAAAAAAGGTCATATTTATACTTTTTATTGTTTTTTATTTAGCAAACAGGTATACTTTATCTAGTGCACTCTGCCAGGATTTTACAAATGGCAACTTCCATCCAGCAGTGTGCAGCCATCCTAGGATGGAGCTACTTTAGAGGTACAGTAGATACATGTCCTCCCTGCACTGCACTAAGACTGCCAGGCTGACTGATGGATGTTTTTCCTCAGACAGATGAAGAAGGGTGCTGATCTTCTCCTTTCTTCCACTTCCTCGGTGTCTTGTCAGTTTGACTGAACAGAGAATTGTCCATTCACAATGCCTGACAGGACATCTGCTCTGACCTGACATCAGTCTCAAGCAGAGTTTCTCCACACAGCCCGTCCTCCTGCCTGTCCTCTGAACTCTAGGATGGCTATACCCTGCTTTATGGCAGTTATCCATGTACCAATTTAATAATGTAAGGAGGTGATTTGACACCAACTCCATTGTCCATGTAAGAGGACCTGTAATTATATGATCTGTATTTTCAATTAAATCTGGAAGCATTGCAGATACTTTAGAGTAATATTATAATTTTACTGCCATAGGCGTCTGCAGAACCTGTCCTGGATTTCACATCCTTAGGTCTGTCATGCCGGTGGATGGCTGCACCCGCTGTATGTGATCATCCATTTCACAGCCCCTGTGTAGCCATTTCTTTTGTACATTAGGAAACTCAGCAGGGTCTGAGATCAGGAAGAACAAGAAATCTGATTGTGATAGGGTACCTTCTCACGTCACAAGCACAGGAGACATTTTTGGCGGCGATATTTAGCCCTGGAATTATCGCCACCAAATTGCCTCCTTATTGCAACGTGTATTTCGGGAATTTGGTGGCTATAAGACAAATGTCGCCTGATTCCGAGCACTGCTCTGAAATCGGAACCAGGCGACATTTGGTTTATCGCCGCCAAATTCCCGAGATACACGTTGCAATAAGGAGGCAATTTGGTGGCGATAATTCCAGGGCGAAATATCGCCGCCAAAAATGTCTCCTGTGCTTGTGACGTAAGAAGGTACCCTAAAGTAATATAAGAGTAATCAATCTTTAAATATTTTTTCTTCTTGATTCAATTAACTTTATCATCATAAATCAGGAGAGTTCTTTTTAAAGGAATGCATTTTTATTTGCTTATTAAAACCAGAATGTAGTAAAGAAAAAAAAAAAAAAAAAAAAAACTAATTTATTATGTAGTAAAATGTACATTGTCCTTTTAATCTATAAACCACTGACAATGTGTCTCCAAAACTCAAAGCTAAAAATGTTGTATTTCTTTGCAGCAAATGAGAAATTGTCAAAATAATAAAAAAGAAACCGTGCTTTCAGACCTCAAATAATGCAAAGAAAAAAGTTCATATTCATTTAGAAACAACAATACTAATGTTTTAACTCAGGAAGAGTTCAGAAATCAATATAACCATGAGTTTTAATCATAGCTTTCGTGCGTCTTGGCATGCTTTCCACTGGGTGACCTTATGCCACTCTGGCACATACATTTTAAGCAGTTCTTCTTTGTTTGGTGGATTGTGACTATCCATCTTCCTCTTGATGACATTCCAGAGGTTTTCAATGGGGTTCAGGTCTGGAGATTGGGCTGGCCATGACAGGGTCTTGGTGTGGTGCTTTTTCATCCACACATTGATTGACCTAGCTGTGTGGCATGGGGCATTGTCCTGCTGGAAATAAACAGTCCTCAGAGTTGGGGAACATTGCCTAAGCAGAAGGAAGCAAATGTTTTTCAAGGTGTGGTGATGTGACTGGCATGTGCCCCATGACCGGTATACAGCACATGGGTGATTGTATCTTTTGCTCTGTGGCAGCACTCACAGGGTTAATAGCACTTAGATTTGAGTGAGGTACTGATTTCACACTGGTTTCCACCTGCTTTGGCTTGGAGGGATAAGGAGCTGTCCAGGGCTGGGAAGGCAGAGAAGTGTCAGAGCAGCAGGAGCTGCTGTGTGTGGAGGGCTGTGTGAAGTTTTAACACAGCCCGAGAAGCGTTGGCTGTGTGCCGTTAACAGTTTGGCAGTGTGGACTTGGTCTTCTTAGGGGTCCTGGCTAAGAGAGAGAAAGACAGCTGTACCAGTCAGAGTGAAACGCGTTACACTGGCTGTGACCCGGAGCTACAAAAAGTCTGTGCTGATATGAACTTGTAAATAAATCGTGTGCTGTGTGACATTCGAATAAGATGACGGTCATCCCGGTCAGTGGAGAGCCACTTTCACCCTCTGCCGATCTGTAGCTTTGTTGACCCCAATGTCTGCTGCTTGACCTTGTTGTAATGGACTGCCCTCTTCAAAATTTTAAGGATGGAGGCAACATGATGCTCACTGCATCCCTAGTAAAGCCAGAATTGAGGCCTCCTTTTCCTCACTCAAAACTTTCTTTTTCAACTCCTTTGTCATGGTCTGCTCTGCACTACCTGCTGAACAGCCAATCGCAGACGCCCATTGTGACAGAGTCTGTGATTGGCTGTTACGCCCCACCCACTGTGCCAGCAACCAATCACAGATGCAATGGGTGGGGCGCAACAGCCAGTCAGGGTTGTGGAGTCGGTATCCATTTTGGTGGAGTTGGAGTCGGACTTGGATTCAGGGAAATTAAGAAGTGTGAGTCTGATGTTTGGTTTACCGACTCCACAGCCCTGCTTGGCTGTTGTGCCCCACCGATTGCGTTTGTTATTGGCTGTTGCACCCCACCCACTCTGCCAGCAACCAATCGCTGATGCTGTCACAAACAATGCAGCAATGCAGTGAATATCTGATTAGGCCAATTCATCTATTTTTACAGATTTTTTTTCTGTGTGAACTCAATTATTGGAGGGCATTGATCTGATCCTGTACTTATTTCCATTGTATTTTTTTTTTTTTCAGATTTTTTTCAATATCCTTTTTCTTATAACAAATGGGGACATTCTTCTATTTGACTTTGTGTATTTATGTATGCGGTAATGATGTTTTGGACTTGCCATAAAGTAGCCATCTGCATCTTGGTGCTTCATTTTAATATTTTTAAATAGTTTCTGTACAATAAAGATTTGTCATTCAGACATATCAATTTTGTGGTGAAGTTTTATAGATTTGTGATTTAAGGAGTGTCCTTTGTCTTGCAGTCCGTTTGGTATATCTGTATAAAGTGAGAGGCGGCTGTACCTGTGTCTCGGCACTGGCTGACAGCCGGCCTCTGTACTGATGCCGTGCTGAGTGGCTGTCGGTCAGCGCCGGGGCGCAGTTACTGCTACCACTCACTATGTACTGAGCGGTAACTGAAACTGCGCCAGACGCGCCTCTAGGACAGTGCGGATAAAATGAGTTTCCACCCTGTAGCTGGGCAGCTTTGGAGAGCTATGAATCTGCAGGTTAACCCCATACCTGCAGGCTAAGGCCAGTTTCACTCTACCGTTTTTTTTTTGTAATCCGCCACAGATCTGTTTTTGCCCATTCACTTTAATGGTATCTGGTAGCACCCTATTGCTTGAGGGTTGCACCATTAAAGTGATTGGGCAAAAACAGGATCTAAGGATCCTGTTTTTGTTGCAAAAAAAGGATCTGTTTTTTTTTTTTTTCAAAATGACCTGTTCAATTTAATCTTCAGCTTTGAAATCAATGAGTTTCCTGGATGACTATCACTTTCCCAGAACTTGTGGCTATACAATCAGGTCATACTTGACTTCTGATTGGCTTCAGTGTGCGTGTCCATATGTCGTGGGCTGACTGACTTCTGGACACATCTGATTGCGTATGTTGAGTTCCAATACTCTTAGGGCCGCTTTACACACACCAACTTCTGTGACCAACTTCTGAACAGATCTCTGGTTGCAGTGAAATCATGGACTCATTGTACATTTTGTGGCTGTGTACAAATGAACAATGTGTCCATGATTTCACTGCAACCAGAGATCTGTTCAGAAGTTGGACACAGAGTTGGTGTGTGTAAAGCGCCTTAGGGTACGTCACACACAGAGATATATTGCATGTAACTCACTGGTTGAAGTGAAATCATGGACACATTGTTCTATTTTGTGGCTGTGTACAAATGTAATAATGTGTCCATGATTTCACTGCAACCAGTGAGTTGTATGCAATATATCTGAGTTGTATGCAATATATCTGTGTGTGACGGTAGCCTTAATACTTGTTTCACCTGATGTGGCCTGGGCAATGGCCATTGGTGGTGCATACTTGGGTGGCCACACTTGTACACTTGATTGGCTAGTTTCCCAAATTTTATTTAGATATGCCCAATCAAACTGCACTTTTGATCTTGATTGACTGATCTTGTAGGGTTTTGAGGCCAAGGCTCAATGTAATATGAAATGTACGGATATGTTTGCTATGTGGATAAACAAGAGAAAAACTGCAGCACTCTCTATCATGTAATGTGTACAGGTACAAAGCTGAACATGAGACATTTTAACAAAAAGACAGCTGCACTCTGAATACTAGGCTATGCAATAATGAATCTACAGAAAAATGGACTAGTATATAGCTAAGGAGATATATATATAAAAATTAAGACACTTCGCATATAAATATGGCCATATTCATAACCACCCAGTAGGCACAATGAGGCGTGTCTCTAGGGAGTGCTACAGTTTTTCTCTTGTTTAGGCTATGGGATCTTGCCCTATGCTTGTGACTCCTTCCCACTAGCCTTAGATGTTATTGTTCTCTGTTAGCAGGTTCCTACTCGCCCATTCGAAAGGAGGTTTTTAAATCCAAAGAGAGGCAGTGACTGAGTGTAGGTTCCCAGTAAGGAGACATGCCTTTTCGTGACTACTGGGTGATTATGGATATGGCCATTTTTTATATTCCAATTGTCTAATTTTTTTTATATATATCTCCTCAGCTATAATGCTAGTCCATTTTCCTGTATATTCATCATTGCATACCTTAGTATTCAGAGTGCAGCTGCCTTTTTTTTTTTTTTTTGTTACTATGGATAAGACCATCACCGGCTAATGCTCTTTCAGCCAAAGCCTATTCCTTTTGCCATCGCCATAAACTATCAATTCAAAAGGGAAACCGTTTTACTTACTACCAAATAATGAATCTGGTGTGTAAGGACAGCTGTAACCTTTTTTTTTTTTTTAAGTTTATCAAGATCTGCGGATAATGTTGGTAGTCCAGTTATACCCCAACGTCTGATGTTGGGGGAAGGGCCATAGAGCTGAACGTCCAGTAAATTGCCTTAGTCAAAACAAGTTGGGCTGTGTGCTCACTGATGGTACCTTTACACGCCGCGACGGCAGGCTGGATACATCGCGCTACTTCACGTGCACGAGCACGCTCAAACGGCTACAAACGGTGAACGCATCTCCTTTACACGCCGCGACAAGGTGCGCTACGCCACGCTACATCTATAGCTAGCTACATCGCCGGGTGTCTCAAGTAGCCAGCTGTAGCTCATTTACACACCGCTATAACCAGCTAATATGGGCGTACCTGGTGCAGCAGGGCCAGCACATAGGCGTGCTACAATTGTGGATTACGAGCCGTCCGTACGCTGATAGGACGAAGCAATAACATCCTGATTGGGCAGGCAACGCAGGAGGCTGAGTAATACAGCACGCTCGAGCAATTGTGTAGTGTGACTCGTCAGCTCCTTTAAATATGCCGCCCTGTGCGCCGACAACCAATCGGACCGCACCATCTTCCACCAATGATCGCACATGGGGCGCGGTAAGACGGAGCCGAGGTCACGCCTTAGCTACATTGCAGCTACATCGCAGGGTGTCCGGAGTTCCCTTCCGTTGCTTCTTTACACGCCGATACAGCTCGCTACCATCGGCGATGTAGCCATCAGTTTTCGAGCAGAGCCCATAAACAGATGTATCTGTCGCCGGCTGTAGCGTCGCGTCTTCAGACGCCGCTACGACGGGCTACATTGACGCTACAAGCTACATTTGTAGCCTGTAGCGGGCTGTATCCAGCCTGCCGTCGCGGCGTGTAAAGGTACCATGAGGGATCAGATGATTGCTGTTGCCTATTAGTCTATGGAAAGTGGAGGGGGAAGCAGAGGGAGACACAGAGAGATCATGCTGCTGCTATCTCACCCCACTGTTGGATTCACAGGTACACTGCTCAGTACTGCTGTATATTAGACTTCGTGCTGCTTTTTCGTGTCAGGAAGAGAGGGGTGCAGGACTTCTCTGTGTGTATGTGAGACATCTTAGCAGTTAGGCACCACCACTAGGTGTCTGAGAGTGTTATAAATTAGAGATGGGGCGTCAGTATACACCTCCTAACATTGCTAGAGATAATTTTAAAATGTCAGGTTCACTTTAAAGCACATCCATGATTTTTCATAAAAAATAAAAAGAAATCAGCAACAGAAGTCTATGGGTCTGTGAAAGAATCAGACCTCACTTGGATGATGGCCCGGTCCAGTTTTAATGGACTGACAGAATGAAGAAACTTGTTCTTTTTGTTTTTTTTTTTCTCTCCGCGTATGAGAAAATCTGATAACATTTAGCGCAGACTCTGATCAGAGTCTGTGATCCCAAAAAATTGGTCCATTTTTCTTGTTCGTGGGAAAAAAAACGAAAATCTGCACGAGTCTTTATATACATTAGTAGTATCTCATTATTTCTCATAGTATTGTTGCTCTGGCCTTGAAAGGACTAGAATAGGCTGCAGATTTACTATAAAACATGACTTCATTCTGCCCAAGGTCTTCTCTCCTTGGTGGGGGTAATTAACGAGGATCAGTGAAGAGCCTTTCATCTACTTCCATGTATATTTTCAGAAATTAGCCTGAATGTCCTGTCAGTAATTTATAGTGTTTTTCTTTTTCTTTGTTTTCCACAAATACACAAACAACTTTCAACAAAAAAAAAATCCTGGAGCCTGAAATGGGGAAAAAAAACATGAATTTAGGAATTTGAGTATGCAAATTTTAAACCTAGCTGTAGTAAAAATATCAAATGTAACTCCTATATTATTATTATTATTATTATTATTATTATTATTATTATTATTATTATCATTATTATTAATTTCATTTAAGACAGGGAAACTTTTTATTTTTTGGATGGTAACTTTTCTTTTATTCGCTATTTTCTGATCATGATTATGTATCATCCATTTTGCCTGAACTTTATCATAGTGTTTAAAGTTATGGTTTCCAGCATGTACATGGATCATAGGAAATTGTTCATTAACTTTTATAAGCGACTGTCTTGCGCATGCTTGATCATCTGCACAGGGAAGTGAGAAGGTGAATTATGAGCACCAACTTACCGTAAATACCATATATACTCGTGTATAAGCCGACCCGTGTATAAGCCGACCCCCCCTACTTTTGCCCCAAAACCTGGGAAAACCTATTGACTCGTGTATAAGCCGAGGGTGGACCCCAGCACAGGTATACAGCCCCCAGCAGTGTGGTATACAGCAGCCTCCCCAGTGGTAGTATACAGCAGCCTCCCCAGTGGTAGTATACAGCAGCCTCCCCAGTGGTAGTATACAGCAGCCTCCCCAGTGGTAGTATACAGCAGCCTCCCCAGTGGTAGTATACAGCAGCCTCCCCAGTGGTAGTATACAGCAGCCTCCCCAGTGGTAGTATACAGCAGCCTCCCCAGTGGTAGTATACAGCAGCCTCCCCAGTGGTAGTATACAGCAGCCTCCCCAGTGGTAGTATACAGCAGCCTCCCCAGTGGTAGTATACAGCAGCCTCCCCAGTGGTAGTATACAGCAGCCTCCCCAGTGGTATATACAGGCCCCAGTGGTATATACAGGCCCAGCAGTATATACAGCAGCCTCCCCAGTGGTATATACAGGCCCCAGCAGTATATACAGCAGCCTCCCCAGTGGTATATACAGCAGCCCTCCCCAGTGGTATATACAGCAGCCCTCCCCAGTGGTATATACAGCAGCCCTCCCCAGTGGTATATACAGCAGCCCTCCCCAGTGGTATATACAGCAGCCTCCCCAGAGGTATATACAGCAGCCTCCCCAGAGGTATATACAGCAGCCTCCCCAGAGGTATATACAGCAGCCTCCCCAGAGGTATATACAGCAGCCTCCCCAGAGGTATACAGTGCCTACAAGTAGTATTCAACCCCCTGCAGATTTAGCTGGTTGACACATGCGGAATTAACTTGGCATTGTGACATTTGGACTGTAGATCAGCCTGGAAGTGGGAAATGCACTGCAGCCAAAAATATTTTTTATTTTTTATTTTTTTAAGCGTTAAAAGTTAATTCAGAGAGTCATTTATTATTCAACCCCTCAAACCACCAGCATTCTGTTTGGTCCCCCTAAAGTATTAAGAAGTAGTTCAGGCACAAAGAACAATGAACTTCACATGTGTGGATTAATTATCTCTCTTATGACTATTTAAGACCCTCCCCAAACTTGTGAACAGCACTCATACATGCTCCTTTGTCTTTCCCATGTTGACCATTCCAAGGCCATCAGAGACAAGATCGTGGAGGGTCACAAGGCTGGCAAGGGGTACAAAACCCTTTCCAAGGAGTTGGGCCTACCTGTCTCCACTTCCGGAAGTGGAAGGCTCATAGAACTACTGTTAGCCTTCCACGGCCTGGACAGCCTTTGAAAGTTTCCTCCCGTGCCGAGGCCAGGCTTGTCCGAAGAGTCAAGGCTAACCCAAGGACAACAAGGAAGGAGCTCCGGGAAGATCTCATGGCAGTGGGGACATTGGTTTCAGTCAATACCATAAGTAACGTACTCCACCGCAATGGTCTCCATTCCAGACGAGCCCGTAAGGTTCCTTTACTTTCAAAGCGTCATGTCAAGGCTCATCTACAGTTTGCTCATGATCACTTGGAGGACTCTGAGACAGACTGGTTCAAGGTTCTATGGTCTGATGAGACCAAGATCGAGATCTTTGGTGCCAACCACACACGTGACGTTTGGAGACTGGATGGCACTGCATACGACCCCAAGAATACCATCCCTACAGTCAAGCATGGTCGTGGCAGCATCATGCTGTGGGGCTGTTTCTCAGCCAAGGGGCCTGGCCATCTGGTCCGCATCCATGGGAAGATGGATAGCACGGCCTACCTGGAGATTTTGGCCAAGAACCTCCGCTCCTCCATCAAGGATCTTAAGATGGGTCGTAATTTCATCTTCCAACAAGACAACGACCCAAAGCACACAGCCAAGAAAACCAAGGCCTGGTTCAAGAGGGAAAAAAATCAAGGTGATGGAGTGGCCTAGTCAGTCTCCTGACCTTAACCCAATAGAAAACTTGTGGAAGGAGCTCAAGATTAAAGTCCACATGAGACACCCAAAGAACCTAGATAACTTGGAGAAGATCTGCATAGAGGAGTGGGCCAAGATAACTCCAGAGACCTGTGCCGGCCTGATCAGGTCTTATAAAAGACGATTATTAGCTGTAATTGCAAACAAGGGTTATTCCACAAAATATTAAACCTAGGGGTTGAATAATAATTGACCCACACTTTTATGTTTAAAATTTATTAAAAGTCAACTGAGCAACATAACTTTTTGGTTTGTAAGATTTATGCTTCTGTTAATAAATCCTACTCTCGTTTGCAGTTTGAAGGCTCTAACTTATTTGCATCTTATCAAACCACCTAAATCTGCAGGGGGTTGAATACTACTTGTAGGCACTGTATACAGCAGCCTCCCCAGAGGTATATACAGCAGCCTCCCCAGAGGTATATACAGCAGCCTCCCCAGAGGTATATACAGCAGCCTCCCCAGTGGTATATACAGCAGCCTCCCCAGTGGTAGTATACAGGCCCCATATGGCCTCCAAATACTGGCACTCGCCCCCCTCCATTGTAAGGCCCTCCCCCCGGCTGCTTAACTTACCATCCCTGGTCTTCTGCACCGCGCCGGTCCTCCATGCTCCGTCCTCCATGCTCCCGTCGTCGGCTGCATCCGGGGTCCCCGGCCGACGCATAGCGATGACGTCATGCGACCAGCCGGTCACATGACCCCGGATGCTGGGGAGGACGGGAACACATAGGACGGGAGCACAGAGGACCGGAGCAGTGCAGAAGACCAGGGATGGTAAATTAAGCAGCCGGGGGGGGGGCGCCTTACAATGGAGGGGGGCGAGTGCCAGCATTTGGGGGCCATATATGCAGATATGCACTGCTTCCCCCTGCCGCTGATTGACAGGGGGAAGCAGTGCATATATAATGAGCGGCCCCACGTGATGGGGCGCTCATACATCAGCCTCCCCCCGCCTCCTCAAGCCTCCCCAGCCCCGGACACAGCCCCCACCACAGACCCTACCGTATTGACCCATGTATAAGCCGGGGGGGGGGGACTTTTCAGCCCAGTTTTTGGGCTGAAAAACTCGGCTTATACACGAGTATATATGGTAGATCCCATCTGCTTGATTTTGAAGAGTAAAGACATGGCTATAATGATTGTGCAATACTGAGGAAATTGATATGTCTGGTGAAGAAATCAGATTTGTTCTTAATCGCAATTTGACATTTTCTTCTAATTTAGATTTGGGTGCACAAGGGCCGGACTCTACACTGGGTCTTCTCCTCCCTGTCTATGATTCCCTGGCCCCTCCACCTGCCTCTGGAGTGATCTATCTCCTGTGTTTGAAATCTCAGGAGTAACTGGTCCTTCACAGACCAGAGGTGGTGAAGGGCTAGGGAATCACAGACAGGGAGAAGACCAGTGTAAAGTCTGGCCCCTGTGCACCCAAATCTAATTAGCAGGAAACTTTAAAAGATGATTAAACACCACTCCAGCGGTGTATTTATTTATTTTTTTTAATTTCTATATTATTGCGGGGCAGTGTGTTATAAATGTAAGTTCACTGCCAAACTTTCCTGCTGCATCCTCTCACTGCTATTCCGGACAGTCTCCTGTTATTTGTGACTTGCTGGCAGCTCCAGTGTTTCATGGAGTGTGCCGGTGGTTACAACTTAATGCATCTCTATAGGGGCCTCATTCTGGCCGTCATAGAAATGCATTAGAACTTGTAGTGACAAACAATGAAAATGTTACCGCTCTTGGAGAATGGAGACCTTTTTATTTTTTATTGTTTGCAAAATTAAGAATTTTTTTTGTTTTACTATTAAATAAAAATAAGACAAAAATCATACAACTGGACATGTTTGATATCACCATATCCATATTGATGAGGAAATGTACACCATAACTTTCCAAAAAACATTACAATTGACTTAATTTTTTTCCCCACAATTTCTCCCTGTTTGGATGTTTTCCCCATGTTAGTGCACACGGTGGTAAATGAATGGTGTTGATCAAACAAGTACAACCTGTCCCGCAGAAAACAATCTCTCATTTGTCTATGTGGCCAGAAAAATGCTTTTCATGGACCTATAGACTTTTTTTTGGCTCTTGACATCCGTGTGGCCGTAAAAAAAACAAAGAACAAAAACATATGGACATACAATTCGCATAAAAGCACATATTTGTGAACAGCACCATAGGTTATAATGGGTATGTGTGGTCTCCATGCAAAAAAGCAGACATCAGACGTCTGAATGAGACCTTATAGCGCCATTACCGCCATGTCTTTATACATTACAAAATCGTGCTCACAGGTTCTCTTTAAAGGAATGATGACTGCTGGGAATCCTGATATTGGGCTTAGTAGCAACACTGAGAACTACTAGATTTTAAGATTGATTTTCATCGTAGAAATTTTTTTCACGGAAAAAAAACTCCAAAAATGTTTAGTAAAAAACTTGATGTAAAGGCTAGATCATTTCTGGCTGTTCTGTTATGGTACTTTTTTTTTTTTTTTTTTTATTGCTTAACTGCATCCACTAAGTGGCCCCATAGGGGTTGATGTTTGGACCACATGTTCAATCCACCCATGGTGATGTATGAACATGATCTCTTCAGTGATGAGGCTGCTGTAGATATCAATTGACCTGAATGGAAAACATGACAATTTCAGACTGCAGTGATCACACTCAGGGGCACAATGTGTATTGACAGTCATATTGGTGTAAATGTGTAGTGTTATGTCACGTATTATCACATTAAGGGTGCCTTTACACGCCACAACCACGCAGAGAAATATTGACGGTGATATGTTGCCCTGCGACAATCGCCATCAAAATCCTTCCCAATTGCGGCGTGTAATTGGGGAATTTGGCGGCGATCTGTCGCCTCGCCACGGTCACCTGATTTTAGTGCAGTGCTCTGAAATCAGGCGACCATGGCGGGGCGACAGATCGCCGCCAAATTCCCCAATTAGGCTGGTTTCACATTACGGATTTTCTAAATCTGATGCTGTCCGATAAAAATCGGACAGCATCAGACCGATTTTGGGCCCCATGCAGCCCTATGGGCATCGGACCGAATCGGATGTGCACTAAATGCAATCCGATTTGGTCCGATCCGATTCCGTCCGATTTTTTTTATCGGTGCAAAAATCGGAGCATGCTCCAATTTTTGCACCGAAAATAAAATCGGACAAAATCGGATCGGACCAAATCAGATGGCATTTAGTGTACATCCGATTCGGTCCGATCAATTTAGCATGGGGCCCTATGGAGCAGGGTCCGAGAAAACATCTGATGTCTCCTCGGACCCGATTTTACTGTACTGAGCATGCTCAGTACAGTAAAACTTCTCCAAACTGGGAGAGAAGGGGTTTAAAAAAAAAAAAAAAAAAAAAAGTTTGTGCTCACCTATTCCCGAGGCCCCCGCCGTCTCCTGCAGGCTCCCGGTGCGTTTGCGCTGTCTGCAGAGGTCGTCTTCATCTGTGCAGGACCTGCCGTGATGTCACAGTCACGTGACCGCAGGTTACCATGATGCAACGGATCCAAACGGATGCCTGCAATTGGATGAAAAATAGGCACCCGTTTCCGATCTCCTTCCGGTTTCCTCACCCGTCCGCCGGCTCCCGGGATGCGACAACCTCCACTTCCGATAGGCTGCCAGTCACCTGACCGGGTCATTCAGCTGTCGAGTCACATGACCGAGGTGGAGGCAGTCGCATCCTGGGAACCGGCGGATGGGTGAGGAAACCTCACTGAGGATATTTTTTTTTTTTTTTTTTCGTACCAGAGGGGAGGGAAGGGGGAAAGAGAAGAGACAGGAGAGAAGGAGGAGGGAGTAGCGATAGGAGAAGAGGGAGAGACCAGTTATGTACTGAGCACAGCTTCTGAGCATGCTCAGTACATAACAATGAAGCTGACATCGGAAGCTTGAAGCTGATGGATCACATGACTGCGGTCATGTGACCCGAATGGCGCTGCCGGTTTGTGACATCACCGCAGGTTCTGTAAGCAACCTGACCTTGAGTGAGGCAGCGGTGGATCGCGGATAGGTTTTTTTTTTTAATTGTTAACTCTTTCTTTTACTTAATTTCACTTCTGCAATGCATATTATACATTGCAGAAGTATGGTTCTTAGATGGTTAGATGGTTAGGAGCAATTTTAGTGTACTGAGCAGGCTCAGTACACTAAAATCGGGTCCGAGGAACGATCAGCTGTTTCCTCAGACTCGCTCTCATAGGCCCCCATGTTAAACCCCGAGGATCGGATTTGGGCTAATTGCCATCCGATCTTGTGGGATCCGATTTTTAATTTTTTAATTTTTTTTTTTTTCTGTTGCCCAAAATCGGAGCAGTCTCCAATTTTGGGTACAGCAAAAAAATCGGACACAAATGGGATCCCACAAAATTGGATGGCAATTAGGCCAAATCCGATCCCATCCGACCCCTATAGGATAACATGGGGGCTAAAATGGACAGCGGACAGCCACGGATGCTCCAAAATCGTGATGTGAAACCAACCTAAAGGCCGCTTCACTCACTGGATCTCGTTAATGATATCGTTGAAGCGTCACGGATTTGTGATCATTTAAACAATATCGTTTGTGTGTCGTTGCATGTAAATGAACGATGTTGGAAGGAAAAATCTTTGGAACGTTCAGAAAAATGTGAGATCCAGACTTCAAATCTATCGTTCGTTGTCCAATTAACGTCATGGGAAGAAGCAACATGTTCAGTGTGACACCTTTTTGAACGATGTGTTCATATTTTTCCTATTTCCTGCTGCTTTATAACATCATTCAATCGTTCTTCTCCAAGTAGCTGGAGCCTTGCCAAATTTAAGATTGTTAACGATAGGTTCATGTGATGTCACACGCAAGGATATGTCAAAACGATTGCGGTCACGTGACCTACTTAACGATATCGTTCACCTATATCCTAGCGTGTGACGGTACCATAACAAGTTCTCACCTATCCTGGTCCTTTTGTTCAGCATGGAGATAAGCCAGTGTCCGAGATGTCTGGGATACCGGAGCACTTGGCCGTGCTGAGCCATTTTGTCTATGTGGAGTCAAGAGAGAGATGGGTCCATCTCCTTCTAATGAGTATAGCCAGTATAGTTATACAGTGTTCTGGTAATTATTATTGGGTTTTCAAATAATTTGGGGTGATATCTGCTAGTTATTAAGAGTTATTCAGACCTAATATTAAGAGTCTGGATAGAGAATAAATTATCCTAAATAATTTACAGATGGGGGTGTGGTATGCTGGATACCATGGAAAGTGCTGAAGTCATAGTGACGCCCTATGGGCTACGCATCTGGGCTATGGTAATATTAAATAGTTTGATTTTTCCATAATTGTCTATTAGACCATATATCTTGTTCCCATTTTACAAGGGTTTTGTTTGGCAGACGGACCGTCCTAATGGCTCAGTTGCACATCAGTAATGTTTCAAAATCAACGTGTGAGACATGTGGGGATGATGGAAAAGCATGTGAACAATTTGTGTCTCTTTGTCCTTGTGAGAGGTCTGCCCTGCAAGACTGGGTGTGGGCAGAGAATCTGGAGTATGTTGAGTATTGGATGCCTGCTGCACAGATATGGCATTATCCCGGCTTTTTGTCCATTGTGTGAATAATTGAGGGTTTTACCCAGCGGATTGTAGATGAGCTATGAGCTGCAGCGTTCTGCTCGTCTCACGTGTCGTGTACTGGGGGCATTGCCATATCTGTATATATGAGGGATTTGGGTATCGGATGATTCCTGTACTACAGATTAGGAGAATGTACTGTATATGCAGATGAGGGTAAGTCACAGTATGTATCTGTATCTGTACTGTATCCCTGCTGGTGGCAATAGACTTATAATATTATTTTATAGTTATTTTAACCTATATTTCTACATGCTATGGTGGTAGAACCTTGTTGTAGTAGTACTAGGTGGTCGCTTAGTGAATGGATCTCCTAATTTGTGTTTCTAATGTAGTGGGTTTTGCCCCTTCCTCTATGTTGCATCTGTGGCAGTCATCTTTCTCCTAAAGATGCTCGTACACCTCCTACAGTGACATTGTCATCAGCAGACATAACTTGTAAACCTTCTCATCTTTACAATAGGATTACAGGTTAAAAATCCAAAAGCTGTGTGATCTCTTCCTCCTCAATTCATCTCATGGAGGCAGTCTTAACAGCCATCAAGAATTTCTGATTTGTTTTTCCCTGCATTCACCCACTGATATCGCAACTGGAGTCCGCAGCAATAAATTGACATGCTGTGGAGAAACAGCGGAGCGGAAAGTTGCTTGGCATGTCAGTATATGCTGCAGAGTTTAAAAAAAAAAAAAAAAACATATTGGGCAAGGGAATTCTGGAAACCATCCACTGTGCTTGTACTGCACAACAGAGCGTTAAGGACCCGTCACGCTTGGCGACGCACCAGCGATCCCGCCAATGATCCTACCTGGTAAGGATCGTTGGTGCATCGCTACGTGATCGCAGGTGAGATGTCAAACAATCAGATCTCGCCAGCGATGCAGCAACGATACAGCGGTTGTTGGGACCCTGTCACTCTCGGGCGTAGTATTGATATCCTTGATTGTTGTCCCTGTCAAACACCGCGATGCCTTGCTGCCCAGCGGGAGCGCAATGACCAAAAAATGGTCCAGAACAGTTTGTTACCATCAGCGATCTCACAGCGGGGCCCTGATCACTTCTGCGTGTCACACAAAGCGAGATCGCTGTTGAGGTCGCTGTTGCATCACAAAGCTTGTGACTCGGCCGCGATCTCGCTAGCGATCTCGTCTCGCTTAATGTGATGGGGGCTTTACGGACGTAGCAACAACATGTTGCAAACGCTGATCGTGTGAATGCAGCCTTAATCTGCTAAAACTCTTTGGACGCTAAAGGGATTATCTCAAGTTTGTAAATGGTTGATTGTTTGTAAAAACCACAATACAATGTATTTCCCATTAAAGATCTTCCCCATTCTCAACAACAGGGAGTTTTTTTAATTTCACCTATGCAAGTGGCCATTTACCTAGGCAGAGTTTGTACACCAAGGCACTTGTTGTTATGCAGCTTGCAAGTGCTTGCTCTAAAGCCAGCTTGATCGCCTGTGCTACCCAGCTTGGTGTACCTTCGCTGGTGCCTCTGTTGACAGCATTGGAGAGTGCACAGTTTGGCAAACTGCTCAGCCCCCCCCCCCAGGGACCCTAATCCAACTGTCTCTTATTTGCACCACTGTTCGATTTAACTGCTCAGCTTCTTTTTGTCGTTGTTGATAATATACCAAAATGCCTATCACATAAACAATGCTTTTTTGGGCAGCCCATATACGTCACGCATTCTAAGGTTACTACCTCTCTCCCATAGCCCCCATCTCCCCCCTTCCCCCCCAGGGACCCTAATCCTGCTGATCCTTATTTACAGTGTTTGATTTGACTGCTCAGCTTCTTTTTGTGATAGAAATTTCCTCTTCTGCATTTCTTTTTTTTCCCTCCCTACTGAAACCTTAGACCGTGCCTTGTTTTTGTTTTCCTGACAATAGAGTCCTCCAGATTTTGATTGTGTTATGGTAGATGTTATCATCCTCTCTCAGCCGGGACGCGATAATTAGGAAGCCGGATCAATTGTGCATTAATTTGGTGACTTGTTTTTACAGGGAGTGTGTTTCCCATACATGACTGGCTTCCCTTTGTTTGCCAGAGAAAGGAAGCCGGTAACGTCTTGTAAGAACAGAGATAAAGAGCGATTTGGAGGGAGCTGTATGGTGAAGGGGTTTGTATCGCCATACAGGAATGTCTGTGGGCCGAGGAGTGGGCAGATGCCGGCCGCTGCGGCTACATGTCTGGGCATGAGGCTGTGCACCAAGTGCTTTCTTCACGTCTTTCTTACAATGTCCCCTTTTCCTGCTGCATTATGCTTCAGACAAGTTACAGCACGGATCCCAGTGACTGACTTCCCCCATTATGTCATTACATAAGACGTCTGGTAAGGCCCGAACATGTTATTGTGCAGACATGACACAAATCTGATCTCACAGACGGGCACTTGTTGCAGTTTTATCAATTACATTATTCTTATTGGCAACTGTGCACACACCACGCCTGAAATCTGCCTGAAAAAAAAAAACCTGCAAGTAAATATCAGCAATGTAAAAATGATGATCTTGTGCATTGCTTTAGGAATGTGAAACTGAAGTCATTATCATTCTCCAGGTGGCTCCCGCAAGGAAGGTGCCCACAACTATAGTGAAAAGTACTGAGACAACCAGGGCTGTGGAGTTATAAAGGTACCGTCACACGCGGCAATATTGCTAGGCAATTTCACTTGCAATTGCTGGTTGCAGTGAAATCATGGACACCTTGTTCCATTTGTACACAGCAACAAAATAGAACAATATGTCCTTGATTTCACTGCAACCAGCAAATTGCCAGTGAAATTGCCTAGTAATATTGCTGCGTGGACGGTACCTTAAGACAACATCCTACTCTCCGACTCTGTTTGCCTGAATTTGACACCACCAAAATGGATAAGTCCACAATCAGGGCTGTGTAGCCAAACAACTGTCTGACTCTTCAATTTCCTTGAACCAGACTCCATCAAAATGGACTTCGTTTCCACAGCCCTGAAGAAAACATGCCAGTGGCACCACCGCAGGGCTGCCTGTGAAGCTGTGTCAGGAAAAAGGTGGCCAGTGCTTTCCTGAATTGGCTTTGCCTAGAAAAGCTCAGCAATCCTATTGCCGGCAAAAAAACAAACAAACAAACAAAAACATACCGTATGTACGTATCTCTAGGCCACATGTAGCGTATTTGGTGAGTTTTTAACTCGGTATCTGTAAGGCCTCATGCACATGCTCAGTATTTGGTGAGTATTTCACCTCAGAATTTGTAAGGCCATGTGCACATGTTGAATATTTGGTGAGTTTTTTACCTCAGTATGTGTAGCCAAAACCAGGAGTGGGTGATATGTCACCACTTCTGTACTTGTTTCTATTAGACTTTTCCTCTGATTGTTCTACTCCTGGTTTTGGCTATAAATCCTGAGGTAAAAATCTCACCAAATACTGAGCATGTGCATGAGACCTTAAGGCCACGTCACACGCATCAATCTAATGAACGATTTTGTTAGCGATCACATGCACGCGCGATCGCTAACAAAATCGTTCAGATCGCTTGTGAGCTGTCACACAGGCAGACTCACCAGCGATAAGTGGATCATCGACATCGTGGAAATTATTTAAATATCGTTTCCACGATGTCTTGCTCCCGCTGCCAGGCTGCGGTAAGCGGGAGCAGGCTGGTCTCCAAGGTAAACAGCAGGTATCTAGGCAGCGCTCTGCCTAGATACCCAGTGTATACCTTGGTTACCAGCCTTCTCCACTGGGTCCCTAGTTACCCGCTGTGTACCTTGCATACCAGCTGGTGAGTGGAGAAGGCTGGTAACCAAGGTATACATTGGGTATCTAGGTAGAGCGCTGCCTAGATACCCACTGTTTTACCTTGGAGACCAGCTTGCTCCCGCTTACCGCAGCCTGTCAGCCAGAGAAAGACATAGTGGAAACAATATTTAAATCATTTCCACGATGTCGATGGCCCACTTATCGCTGGTGAGTCTGCCTGTGTGACAGCTCACCAGCGATCTGAACGATTTTGTTAGCGCTTGCGCTTGCATGTGATCGCTAACAAAATCGTTCATTAGATTGATGCGTGTGACGTGGCCTTTACAGATACTGAGTTAAAACTCCCCAAATACTAAATATGTGCACGCGGCCTCACAGATACTGAGGTAAAAAATTCCCCAAATACTGAAAATATGCACAAGGCATTACAAATGCTGGGGTGAAAAAAGTTGCCAAATACTGAACATGTGCACGAGGCCTTACAAATCCTGAGGTAAAAACTCCCCAAATGCTGAACATGTGCACGGGGTCTTTCAAATTCTGAGGTAATAAGTCACCAAACACTTAACATGTGCACGGGGCCTTAACCCGCTTGTTCTTTTTGGTCAAAAATTACCGAACTTGAAATTTGTAATTTCATTTTTCATTTGTTTATGAACAACCAAGTTCACATACAGTATAATAATGCAACAGGTATTCAAATAAAACAAATTAGCTAAAAAATCAAGACTTTAATAGGTCCACTAAAAAAAAATGACCAGAACATTATAAGCGGGGGGACGGGACAGGATCCCCCTCACCCCCTCTGTCTTCTGCAGTGTCGCACTGTGTGTTTACAGCGGTCATGTGATAGGGTGGGCTGTGTGATGTCACATTAGCCCACCCCGTCATATGACCACTCAGCTGTACAGGGAGAAGACGGGGAAGAGGTGAGGAGGGAGGCAGGGGTACCGGTGTCGGGGGTCGCCGCATGTAGCCTGGGGAAAGCGACGCCTATGTGTCGCTGTCACCAGATTACAGCTACTGTATAATCTCATTTTGAATCCGCGCGGCTTTTTGCATATGTGGCGCTCATTGGTTGCCGCGGCTGGCGGCAGCCAATGAGCGCTGGTGCGCGATTCGGCGTCACACACACGATTAGGAGAATATATAGTAGTAGACCCGAACAGAACAGCAGGGTTAGGGTATGTGCACATCAGTCGTTTTGTGGGCTGCTTTTTACCGGTTTCCGTCGGCGTTTTCCGCTCAGTTTTATGTTAATTTCTGTTAATCCTAGCCACCGTCCACGTTTTTTTTTCTGGTCGTTTTCAGTTTTTCCACCGGTTTTCCACCGGTTTTCAAAGATAGAGCAAGCGACTTCTTTTGAGCGTTTTTCCAGCGGTTCTAGCTTACAAGTGCCCAAAAAACCGGCCTAAAAACGCTAAGAAAAACCGCCAGAAAACCGCCGACAAAACGCTGTATAAACGCTATAAAACCGGTCGGAAAAAGCTCAAAAAACGCTAAAAAAACGATGGACACTGCTGAGGTCAGAAAACTCAGTTTCTGCAATTCTCAACCGGTTTTAGGACGGTCTGCAAAGATGCAGAAACGTCAGATGTGCACATAGCCTTAGGCTCCATTCACACTGTGCGTTATTTGTCTGTTTTTGCTCTGTTTTTTCTCATCAGTTTTTGTAACTAAAACCAGGAGTGGGTGATAAATACAGAAGTGATGCCCTTGTCTCTGTTATACTTTATACTCTGATTGTTCCACTCCTGGATTTGGCTACAAAAACTGATGAACAAAAACGCAGTGTTTGTAGCTTAAAGAGAACTTGAGAATTATTTTGTGATGTAAATAAAGACATGGCATAGCTGGGTTTTAAAGGGGTTTTCTGGTTTCAAATAAATGTCCTATACCCATCAGCAGTTTAATTTAAAAAAACAAAAAAAAAACACCTGTCATTGCTTGGCCTCCCTGGGGTCCAGGTAAGCTCAGGGCCCAGATCAGAGCAGCTCTGTTCAGTGATTGTCTGCAGCACTGTGAGCGCGACTCCATATTATAACAGACAGCAGGAGCAGCAAAGGAGACTCCATGCTGCACCCAGGGAGCGTGAGTAAAGAACTTTTTTTTTTTTTTTACTTTTCTCAACACAAATTGCAGCTGGGAACATGGGTTTTCCTAAACCAAGAAAACCTCTCTTGGGGGTGTTTTTGTTATGCAAAAAGAAAAAAAAATGTCTGAATGCATCATGTTTGCAAGGAAAAGATGAGACAAAGAGGTGTTTTACCTGTAAAAAATAAATTTGGACCACTTTTAGTTCACCCTAAGGGTGTGTTATGTGTCCATAATTGGTATTAGCAGCGTTTTGGACGCAGCGTATTTCTGCTGTGTCCAAAGTTCTGCATTCAAAAGCACAAGCACAGTGGATGGGATTTATAGGAATCCAATGCCCACTATGCTTCTTTTTGTTGAATCAAGTTTTATTGAAACTCGCCAAATACAGATAACTGGGGTGGTCAAGCCCAAGGATAAACAATACAATAGGGTATATGCCTGGAACTAGTATCATCCAGGGCTTTGTGTCACTGCCATTAATAATTGACCACATGAACAAAATATGGCCCGACCTGTCAATAACAATTTGCAGTAAAGGCACCAAGAACCAAGGTCAGACCTACAGGGCATGAAAAAAAAAAAAGAAAAGTGTGCCTAGAAAAAGTAGGAGTAAGGAGATGGTGAAAGTATAGGAAAAAAGTAAGACATGAGTAGGTCACAACAACAGACTAAGGGTGCTTTCACATTACGATTTTTACAACGGACAGCCACGCATCCAATTTGGCCCCCATGTTAGCCTATGGGCACGGATCGGATTTGCCCTTAGTGGCATCCGATTTTTGTCAGATCCGTTTTGGTCCGATTTTTTTATTTATTTTTTCCTACCCCAAATTGGAGACTGCTCTGATTTTGGGCACAGCAAATGAAATCGGACTCAATCGGATCCGACATGATCCGTGGCCCATAACATAAGGGCCTATGGAGCACGGTCTGATAAAACATCAGATGCTTTCTCGGACCCGATTTTAGTGTACTGAGCATGCTCAGTACACTAAAACTGCTCCTCTCCAGCTAATTTCACTTTTGCAATGTGTATATATATATATATATATATATATATATATATATATATATATATATATATATATATATATATATATATATATATATATATATATATATATATAATATAACATACATACATACATACATACATACATACATACATACATACATACATACATTGTGGAATTGAAATTAAGTAAAATCAAGTGTTAAAAAAAAAAAAAATCAATCCTCACCTGTTCAGCGATCCACCGCTGTCGGCATCTCTGGATGTACAGGACCTGGCCTCACATCACAGTCACATGACCGGTTACCGCGGTAACCGGTCATGTGACCGATGACACTGAGTGGGTAGCCCCACCCAGCCAGGTCCTTTCAGCATCTGGAGCTAGATGAAGACTGTGCTGGATTGCAGGAGAGGTGAGGATTGATTTATTTTTTTTAACACTTGATTTTACTTAAATTTCACTTCCGCAATGTATATATACATTGCGGAAATGAAATTACCCCACAAAGTGTTTTCTGGGTCCGGATCCGTGATAGTGACAGACCCGGACACAGGAATAGGTCACCCCCTGTGGTGTCCGTTCCTGTCCGTGGAATCTTACAAAAATTAGGATCCCACAGACAGGAAAAAAATCGTAATGTGAAAGCAGCCTAAGGGTGAGTTTTTGTTCAATTTTTTGTTTTATAATGGACAGCCACGGATCCGATTTGGCCACCATGTTATGCTATGGGCGCGGATCGGATTTGACCTTATTGCCTTCCGATTTTTTTCGGATCCGATTCTGTCCGATTTTTTTGCTGTGCCCAAAATCGCAGACTGCTGCGATTTTAGGCACAGTGGATCAAATCGGACTGAATTGGATCCGACCTGATCCGCGCCAAATAAAACATCGGGCCTATGGAGCCTTGGACCCGATTTTAGTGTACTGAGCATGCTCCCCCCCCCCCCCCCCCCCCCCCCCCCCGAGCCTTTTCCTAGACGTTGGTAGGTTTTGTTAATGTTATGGCCGCTTTATGCAAATGTCTTGGAATATAAAAGAATAGTCGTTATATGCAGACTAATAACTTACTGACCCTGAATGTCAATATTGATTTCTCTTGTTTATCGTGCCCATTCACATTACTAGATTTGCTTAGTGATTTCCGAAGCCAGGGATCAGATGGAATAATACATAATATCTGGTGAAATATAGAAATCTACTAATACAGTCTCTTTATAAGGAGTCACATCAAACTGGAAGATGAAAACTAGCTTTGATGCAAGTGATGTACTGGACGTTCTGGCATTTTTCTTATTTCATCCTATTTCTGATGTCTTGAATACTTTTTTTTTTTTTTCCTTATCAATCTTTTATGTGGAGTTTCCTTTTTTTCCTAATGTTGTGCAATAGCAATGTATTTTTAAGGGGCTTTCTGTTTTTCTTAGACTTACGCTAAAGTGTAAAAATTCAGCATTACTCGCCTTTTCCTACACCCGCTAGCTGATACTCCCTGTGATTGTCATCAACGATGGCGCCTCTGACTGCTGCAGCTAATCACTAGGCTCAGCAGCTTGTGCTGTCTACATCTGCCCCTGCCATCTCTTGTGCTGTCTAGATCTGCCCTGAGTTCTCTTGCACTGTCTAGATCTGCCCTGAGTTCTCTTGCGCTGTCTAGGTCTGCCCTGAGTTCTCTTGCGCTGTCTAGGTCTGCCCTGAGTTCTCTTGCGCTGTCTAGGTCTGCCCTGAGTTCTCTTGCGCTGTCTAGGTCTGCCCGGAGTTCTCTTGCGCTGTCTAGGTCTGCCCGGAGTTCTCTTGCGCTGTCTAGGTCTGCCCGGAGTTCTCTTGCGCTGTCTAGGTCTGCCCGGAGTTCTCTTGCGCTGTCTAGGTCTGCCCGGAGTTCTCTTGCGCTGTCTAGGTCTGCCCGGAGTTCTCTTGCGCTGTCTAGGTCTGCCCGGAGTTCTCTTGCGCTGTCTAGGTCTGCCCGGAGTTCTCTTGCGCTGTCTAGGTCTGCCCGGAGTTCTCTTGCGCTGTCTAGGTCTGCCCGGAGTTCTCTTGCGCTGTCTAGGTCTGCCCGGAGTTCTCTTGCGCTGTCTAGGTCTGCCCGGAGTTCTCTTGCGCTGTCTAGGTCTGCCCGGAGTTCTCTTGCGCTGTCTAGGTCTGCCCGGAGTTCTCTTGCGCTGTCTAGGTCTGCCCGGAGTTCTCTTGCGCTGTCTAGGTCTGCCCGGAGTTCTCTTGCGCTGTCTAGGTCTGCCCGGAGTTCTCTTGCGCTGTCTAGGTCTGCCCGGAGTTCTCTTGCGCTGTCTAGGTCTGCCCTGAGTTCTCTTGCGCTGTCTAGGTCTGCCCGGAGTTCTCTTGCGCTGTCTAGGTCTGCCCGGAGTTCTCTTGCGCTGTCTAGGTCTGCCCGGAGTTCTCTTGCGCTGTCTAGGTCTGCCCGGAGTTCTCTTGCGCTGTCTAGGTCTGCCCGGAGTTCTCTTGCGCTGTCTAGGTCTGCCCGGAGTTCTCTTGCGCTGTCTAGGTCTGCCCGGAGTTCTCTTGCGCTGTCTAGGTCTGCCCGGAGTTCTCTTGCGCTGTCTAGGTCTGCCCGGAGTTCTCTTGCGCTGTCTAGGTCTGCCCGGAGTTCTCTTGCGCTGTCTAGGTCTGCCCGAGTTCTCTTGCGCTGTCTAGGTCTGCCCGGAGTTCTCTTGCGCTGTCTAGGTCTGCCCGGAGTTCTCTTGCGCTGTCTAGGTCTGCCCGGAGTTCTCTTGCGCTGTCTAGGTCTGCCCGGAGTTCTCTTGCGCTGTCTAGGTCTGCCCGGAGTTCTCTTGCGCTGTCTAGGTCTGCCCGGAGTTCTCTTGCGCTGTCTAGGTCTGCCCGGAGTTCTCTTGCGCTGTCTAGGTCTGCCCGGAGTTCTCTTGCGCTGTCTAGGTCTGCCCGGAGTTCTCTTGCGCTGTCTAGGTCTGCCCGGAGTTCTCTTGCGCTGTCTAGGTCTGCCCGGAGTTCTCTTGCGCTGTCTAGGTCTGCCCGGAGTTCTCTTGCGCTGTCTAGGTCTGCCCGGAGTTCTCTTGCGCTGTCTAGGTCTGCCCGGAGTTCTCTTGCGCTGTCTAGGTCTGCCCGGAGTTCTCTTGCGCTGTCTAGGTCTGCCCGGAGTTCTCTTGCGCTGTCTAGGTCTGCCCGGAGTTCTCTTGCGCTGTCTAGGTCTGCCCGGAGTTCTCTTGCGCTGTCTAGGTCTGCCCGGAGTTGTCTTGCGCTGTCTAGATCTGTATATAAACTAATATAGCTAGATGACCTTGCTCCATGTTTAGAGTCCAATTAGTACTTATAAACCAACAACCAAAACTGGGTATAAAACGCCTGTATTTTTTTTTTTTTTTCTACTTTTGGTTACAAATGCTGTTAAAAAATACAAAAGTGTGATCAAGGCCTTAATGTGAGTGTGTTCTAGCCTTCCAGTTTAGCCTCAATAGATTAATAAAGTGTAAATGTGAATATGGAAGAACTGAATGTGTTTTCTGAATGTTTTTGTTTTTCTTTTACAGCTTGAGACAAGTCTGATAAATGTTGGATATTAGACATTAAAGCAGCCCATCTCCAATCAATGCCTTGGGGTAAGTTGTCTACTAAATTCAGAGTAAGTTCATATAAATCCTTAGACAATCACAAGAAAGTGGCATCTGCAGATCACTATCCATCACAAAGAAGATCTTGTTCTACCTTCTCATCTAAACACCTCATTACTGTTCCTTTATATTAATATATTTCATTAAATGGTCTCTTGACGGCTATAGTAAATCCCGTTTGTGTGGGGCTCGTCCCTCGCTCATTCCTTGTTGTCAGCTGCATGATCGTGAACAGAGCTGCAGATGAAAGAGTGTGAGAACAAGCCACAATCTGCAATGACGCCCAACATGGAGGTTGAGCCTGAGTAAAGTTTGTGATTGTTTTGTTCTGCTTTGAGCAGATGGTACGACTGTATATATATATATTTTTTGTCATCAGTCTCCCTTCTATTTTAATAGATTGGAGGGCGCAGTGCGCCCTATGATTTTCCGTGGTGTTACGTCCTGTATTACTGATTTTGCATATTCTTCTGAAGTTAAAAATCAGCCTTTGTGACTCAATCAGACCTCGTTCTTTTCAACATATTCAGCATTTTCTCTGTGAACATTTTGCTGGTTCAGCTCTGGTCTCATTGAATAGGCTCATCAACTAACAGGCCAAAGCTGCTGAAATGGACCCGGAGCCGCTGCGGCCGTCTGACGTTATTTACTGGGGCACGTCAATGATTAAATCGTCTTACACCTTCGGGAGGAAGAGGAGTCTGGGTACCTCCTATAGCGACGCAGGCTGTTTATTATCATTGATTTTCCCCAAAAGTCATCTGATTATAATCTAAAATTGCCTTAAAGTGGCTGTGTGTGACTAAAGTCCTTTAATATGAAAAACGCCCCTCATTCTGTGCCGACTGATCTGCCTGCACTCTTATTGGTGTTATAATGTATATACGGTTACACACTGTGCTCCAGTATGGCTAAATAGCTGCTACGTGAATTAAATCGACACCCAGCTGAACAACTCTATGCTTATAATATCTGGTGCTATCAGACCCATGGTCGTCCACTGGTTACCTGTTCTGAGCCACATCACACCTGCAAATCTGAGAAGACAAGAACCTCTACTCAAAGAATATACCAAAATTGTTACAAACTGAAACCTCCCTTATATGTTATAATATTTGCTCATACGATTAATAATATTAATAAGCTTACAAATCAGGAGTGACCCCCACTTAACCTATATTCCCTTGGCATAGTAGGGGTTTATGATGTTAAACCCATACAAATAATAGAGCTAGGCTTGAATGTTCAAGTATAAGATTAAATTACAGCTAAGTCAGGGTTAATGGTGGTAACCCCCCTCCACCCCCACCCCCCAAAGTATATAGTACCCGCCAAGACCAGTTTTACCCGTGTTTAAGCAGCATGAAAGTCAGAGTCTTGTGCCATATAGATACCAAGGAGCCTTTCTGCCCTGGGGGCGTTGTTAGGGGTGCTTAATAGCCCCTCCTTTCCATTGGGGTCCATACAAGTTAGGTGTTGAAAACTCTGTCGCTAGACAGAGGAAAGAACAGGTTGGTTTTTAGGGACATAGTCCCTCCCCCTGTATGACTGGCGTGTTTTATAGACACAAGGTGTGAGGAAAACACACGATTTTTTTTTTTTTTTGTTTAACAAGTATTTATTAAAAGTTATATTTTAAAAGTATTCATATGAACATGAAATTCTCATCAATTATGGAGTCAGAGGAGGACATCAAGAATTGTTCTGATCCAGCTATGGCATCCAAGCACAGAACTCCTCACTCATTAGCTCGGACTAAATAATAGATTTCTAAGCAATGGAAAAACATTGATTAGTGCAACATGGATCAACTAGGCCATCCTGTTAGGTGTCAATGGTTCAGGCTTGGTGGAGTGAGTAGTGGTGTGAGCAAAGTTTTCTTGACACATCCTGAATAATGTGAACTTGTGAATAGACGTTTGAACAGTAGGGCTAACCTAAGTATTGTGACCACCCAAGTCATCCTGTATGGCAGCCGTTTAGCCCACTCCCTTATGACTCTTAAAACAGAACAATGAACCGTGCCACAAGGGTTATCTAGTCATTGGGCAATGAAGTCATGGATGCAAGAAAACCTGCTGCCGTTTTCCTGGAATTGATCCGATGTTAATCCTATAGGGCATCTCTAATACTGGTTTCACTTTTGCTTTCAGGTGTGAGTAGGCTGCAGTTGCATCTGACTGCATTCAGGTTTGTTTGTGCAACAGTATGCAACTGCAGCAGTAGTATACCCAATCTGAGTGTCTGATCAGCAAAAGACCGCTGCAGTTGCATATGTTTTTTTGCCTGATCCATCACAAAGTTGGAAGTTTACATAGGACTCGTCTAATGGGAAGATGTTGGGAGGGGCTTTGGGCATGCCCAGTCACCCACACACTGTCTCCTCCATTACGCTCCTGCACACCCACGCTTTTCTCTGCCTTGCTACGGACAGAGCAAAATGCTGTAATTAACAGGACTGGGGAAAAGTCAAAACGCCAGTGTAGTGCGTGTGCGCTGGTGTTATTTGGCCTTTCCCCGCACCTGTGCATTACAACACTTTGCTCTGCCCTCAGCAATGCAGAAAGAAGTGCGTGTGTGCAATAGCGCAATGGAGCAGACCGTGTGGGTGACTTAGAACTCACTAGAAGCAGAGGAGGATGGAGGTCGCAGGAAGAAAGTATACATCGGACCGAGACCAGCGACACCCATCAGACTGGACCACCTCCCCAGGCTATTGGCAGCTGTTTTGCATTATACAGATTGGCCTGGGGAATTAAATATAGTATTCCAGAATGCTGTATATAAGGCGTTACTGCTGGTGGCCGCCTGCTTTATTTTTTCAATTCGGAATGTGAAGCCTATGAAGTAGTTAATGTTGTGATTTATTCCTTTCATATAGTTGTACATTGTTTTGGAAGCTGAAGCTGTAATGAATTGACCTTTTAAGGTTGTATTTTGGGTCTGGATTTTCCAGGAAGACGTTCACAGCGG
This sequence comes from Allobates femoralis, assembly GCA_033576535.1. NCBI lineage: Eukaryota > Metazoa > Chordata > Amphibia > Anura > Aromobatidae > Allobates > Allobates femoralis. The sequence goes on along the minus strand of JARQOC010000003.1, from coordinate 79,866,872 downwards.
TGACGCTACTGAGCACTGGTTTAGGTTCAGCTGTAAACAGCAATTATTACAAAGTGACAAATGTGTTGTCTCCACATCATCCTCACACGTCTCATTGAGAGTAGGGAGGAAGTCTCCCCGGCCGGACACATCTACCTACAATAGTTACACTGTACCCCAAGTAGGATGTGTCAGTTTTTGTGACTTTGAAATAAGCGTCTAGTGTGAAATGTTACTGAAAAACCTATTAAATCTGGCACGTGTTATTTCTGGTCCTGCGCAGTGTTGGGGTGTATTGGGGTACAGGGCGGCACTGGGGCACGTGTAGTGCGCATTCCAAAGCCGGCCCGTACACCTGATAATCTCACCAGAATGCACCAGACCGGAAATGACGTGCGGTCGGCGCATCGTCACCGAAAGGAGGAGCCATGAATCTGATATCAGGAGTGGGCTCCTGAATAAATGAACGCACCCTAGCCATGAGGGTAGAGGAAGGGGGGGGGGAAATGCAGCTGTGGAGAATGCCCTGGCAGACTACATACAGTAGTAAATAGGCCTAATTAGCATAAAAAGATGCAAGTGTAAAAACTCTTTTCACAACCATTATAGTACACATTTAGCTCAGACAAGGATGGTTAGAGATGTAGTAGGAAGCTATAAGTTAAGGAGGCTAAACAAGCTAAACCCAGTGGCCCAGTGAAAATTAGAAGATTTCTATTTTTTTTTTTATGCCCGTAAGAAAGGTTTTCCTGGACCTTTATACTTATGACCTAGATCAAATGGCTGGTTGAGAAACTCAGTACTGCCATGCTACAAAATTCATTTTCTATTCCACAAAATACCCCTTCTCTCCCCCCCCCCCCCCCTTTTATTCCGATGACCTCTTTACATGACATTGACGTTTTCCTGTCCTCGCTGTGCAGGCGCACAGTGAGGACGGGAGTCGGTGGCTGACATCACAGCCTCGCTATGCACCTGTGTGAGAACAAAAGATTAGACGTCGGCGCAGGCGAGGAGGGGGGCGGACATAATAAGGGGGAGGAACAGAGCAGCAGGAGGTGGTGCAGAGCGGCCAGAGGCAGCCAAAAACCTCCGTGCCAGCGCTGACTCCAGAATAAGGAATGCCCTCCTGACTAAGTAAATGTAAGATTTATAAAGTGTATATCTCCGTGCACAGGGGGGCTAGACACATGGGGGAGCCCTTCCCGAATGCAGCAGACATTCTGCATTCAGTGGTGCATGTAGATTGCTATGCACCAGGGGTTGACATGTCCTCTTCACGCCAGAATATGGCAAGAAACATTTGCCTTCTGTCTTGTCCTTGTTATTAAACCATCCAATGATTATTTAGATCATGTAATGTTCATTAATGACCTTTACAGAAATTTTTTTTTGCTTGAACTGTATATAATTTAACCCCTTCACCCCCGGGCCTATTTTGACTTTAATGACCAGGCCATTTTTGTCAATTCTGACCAGTGTCCCTTTATGAGGTGATATCTCTGGAACGCTTCAACGGATCCTAGCGATTCTGAGATTGTTTTTTCGTGACATATTGGGCTTCATGTTAGTATTAAATTTAGGTTGATAATTTTTGCAATTATTGGTGAAAAAATTAAAAATTTGGCAAAATATTTGAAAATTTTGCAATTTTCAAATTATGAATTTTTATTCTGCTAAACCAGAGAGGTATGTGCCACAAAATAGTTCATAAATAACATTTCCCACATGTCTGCTTTACATCAGCACAATTTTGGGAAAAAAAAAAATTTTTGTTCGGACGTTATAAGGGTTCAAAGTTCATCAGCAATTTTCATTTTTCCAGCAAAATTTACAAAACCATTTTTTTTTTGTGACCACATCACATTTGAAGTCCCTTTGAGGGGTTTACATGACAGAAAATACCCAAAAGTGACACCATTCCAAAAACTGCACCCTCAAGCTACTCAAAACTACATTCAAGAAGATTATTAACCCTTCAGGTGCTTCACAGGAACTAAAGCAAAGTGGAAGGAAAAAATGGTAATTTTAATTTTTCCAACAAAAATGTTCTTTTAGCCTCAATTCTTTCATTTTCACATGGGCAACAGGATAAAATGGATCCTAAAAATTGTTGGGCAATTTCTCCTGAGTACATCGATATCTCATATGTGGTCATAAACCACTGTTTGGGCACACGGCAGAGCTCAGAAGGGAGGGAGCGCAATTTGACTTTTGGAGCTAATTTTCCGTTCAAAAAGTCAAATGGCGCTCCTTCCCTTCTGAGCCCTGCTGTGTGCCCAAACAGTGGTGTATGACCACATTTGAGGTATCTGTGTACTCAGGAGAAATTGCCCAACAATTTTTAGCATCCATTTTATCCTGTTCCCCATGTGAAAATGAAAACATTTAGGCTAAAAGAACATTTTTGTAGAAAAAAAAAGTACTTTTTCATTTTTACGGATGAATTTGTGAAGCACCTGGGGGTTCAAAATGCTCACCACACATCTAGATAAGTTCCCTGGGGGCTCTAGTTTCCAAAATGGGGTTACTTGTGAGGGAGCTCCAATGTTTAGGCACACAGGGGCTCTCCAAACGCGACATGGTGTCCGCTAACAATTTGACTGAAAAATTAGCTCCACTTGTTAGCGGACACCATGTCGCGTTTAGAGCCCCTGTGTGCCTAAACATTTGAGCTCCCCCACAAGTGACCCCATTTTGGAAACTAGACCCCCCAGGGAACTTAGCTAGATGGGTGGTGAGCATTTTGAACACCCCAGTGCTTCACAAAATAATCTGTAAAAATAAAAAAAGACTTTTTTTGTGGAAAAAAAGTACTTATTCAATTTTACAGATGAATTTGTGAAGCACCTGGGGGTTCAAAATGTTCACAACCAATCTAGATACGTTCCCTGGGAGGTCTAGTTTCCAAAATGGGGTCACTTGTGGGGGAGCTCCAATGTTTAGGCACACAGGGGCTCTCCATACGCGACATGGTGTCCGCTAACTATTGGAATTGTTAGCGGACACCATGTCGCGTATGGAGAGCCCATGTGTACCTAAACATTGGAGCTACCCACAAGTGACCTCATTTTGGAAACTAGACCCCCAAGGAATGCATCTAGATGCATAGTGAGCACTTTGAACCCCCAGGTGCTTCACAAATTGATCCGTAAGAAGGAAAAAGTACATTTGTTTTCACGGATCAATTTGTGAAGCACCTGGGGGTTCAAAGTGTTCACTATGCATCTAAATACAGCGAAGCCCATTTTTTTTTTTTTCTAGGACTAATTTTAGAAAAAAAATGGCGTAGGGCTCCGCCATATTTTTGGTCCAGCCAGGTACAACTTGGCAGCTACGGACTGCCAGCAACCCCCAGCTGCCTCATTGTACCTGGCTGGCAACCAAAAATACAGCAAAGCCCATTTTTATTTTTTTTCTAGGACTAATTCTAGAAAAAAAATGGCGTGGGGCTCCGCCATATTTTTGGTCCAGCCAGGTACAACTTGGCAGCTACGGATTGCCACCAACCCCCAGCTGCCTTGTTGTACCTAGCTGGCCACCAAAAATACAGCAAAGCCCGGGCCGGGCAGAGAAGGAGGAGCTGCAGCAGCGGTGGCGGCGGCAGCAGCGGCGGGTGCACTGAAGTTTGCAGCCCGCCGCAGGAGGTGAGGGGGGGGGGGGCCAGGCACAGGGCCGGAGGTGGGGGCAGCACCAGAGCAGGGGAGCGGGCAGTGTTGCCAGCGGGTGCACGCGGGTGCAGCCCGCCGGCAGATACACTGTAATAGAGGGGGGCGGGCGGTTGGGGGGGACGGCGGGGGGGGGGGCCCTGGACAGTCCTGGAGCTGGAGGGGGATGAGGAGGGGTGGGCACTTGCCGATCCGCCCCTCCAGATCTGATTGGAGAGCTCCAATCAGATCTGGAGGGGTGAATCCCTATGATTCCCTCCGATCGGCAGTTTCACTTTTAAACTGCCGAACGGAGGGGTCCTGGGCACGGGGGGGGTTTAAACCACCCCCTGTGGGGTCATCTACAGGTTGTCACAGAGCAGCAGCATCTGTTACACCTGAGTGACCCGGCTCACAGGGGGTGCAGCAGCTCAAATCTGCCAGGACGTTGTGCAACGTCCTGTGTCGGGAACGGGCAGAAACACAGGACGTTGCACAACGTCCTATGTCGGGAAGGGGTTAAGAGACCACTGCAAAATTTTCAGTTTCTCTGATTTTTCACTGTATAGGTATATTTTTGAGTAAAATGTACATACCGCATATACTCGCGTATAAGCCGAGTTTTTCAGCCCAAAAATTGGGCTGAAAAGTACCCCCCTCGGCCTATACGCGAGTCATACGCCCCCCCATAAGTATACAGCAGCCCCAGCAGCCTCAGTAATCCAGGGCGCCCCCCCCCTTGCTCCGGAAACCTGTAAAGTAAAATCTTTATACTTACCACTGTCCTGTCGCCGCCGTCCCCGCCGCTGCCGACATCGCGCTCACCCGGCTTCATCCGTCCGTCTTCTTCCGGCTTCCTGTTCGGCGCAGGCAATGACGTCATTGCCTGCGCCAAACAGGAAGCCGGAAGAAGACGGACGGATGAAGCCGGGTGAGCGCGATGTCTGCAGCGGCGGGGACGGCGGCGACAGGACAGTGATAAGTATAAAGATTTTACTTTACAGGTTTCCGGAGCAAGGGGGGGGGGGGACCTGGATTACTGGGGCTGCTGTATACTACCACTGGGGCTGCTGTATATACTACCACTGGGGGGCCTGTATACCACACTGCTGGGGGCTGTATACCTCTGCTGGGGTCCACCCTCGGCTTATACACTAGTCAATAGGTTTTCCCAGATTTTGGGGGCAAAAGTAGGGGGGTCGGCTTATACACGGGTCGGCTTATACACGAGTATATACGGTAGGTTTATTGAATAAACTACTGACAACATGTCTCCAAAATTCAAACCTAAAAATGTTGTATTTATTTGCGCAAATGAGAAATCGTCAAAATAATAAAAAATAAACTGTGCTTTCAAATAATGCAAAGAACACAAGTTCATATTTATTTAGAAATAACAATACTAATGTTTTAACCCAGGAAGAGTTCAGAAATCAATATTTGATGTAATAACCATGAATTTTAATCACTGCTTTTATGCGTCTTTGCATGCTTTCCACCAGTCTTTCACACTGCTTTTGAGAGACCTTATGCCACTCCTGGCACAAAAATGTAAGCATTTTCACCTTGAATAATGGCTTGTGACTATCCATCTTCCTCTTGATTACATTCCAGAGGTTTTCAATGGGGTTCAGGTCTGGAAACTGGGCTGGCCATGACAGGGTCTTGATGTGGTGCTCCTTCATCCACACATTGATTGACCTAGCTGTGTGGCATGGGAGCATTACCCTGCTGGAAAAAGTCTACAGAGTTGGGGAACTTAACCTGCCCAATTCCAGCCCTGCTGAATCATCCCCAGATCATCTCCGATCCTCCGCCAAATTTCACAGTGGGTGCAAGACATTGTGGCTTGTACGCCTCTCCAGGTCTCTGTCTAACCATTAGACAACCAGGTGTTGGGCAAAGCTGAAAATTAGACTCATTACAGAAGATTTCCTTAGATTCCTCCATGGTCCAATCCTTATGGTCTTTGGCAAACTTCAGCGTGGCTTTCCTTTTGCTTCTCATTGATGAAAGTCTATTTTCTAGCTTTACATAACTTGAGCCCTGCCTCTAGGAGCCTGTTATGAACTGTTGTTGCCGTGCACTTCACCTCAGCTGCCATTTGCCATTCCTTTTGTAGGTCATTTGATATCATCCTGCAGTTGCTGAATAACATTCGAAGAAGATGAAGGTCATCTCAGTCAGTGGAGAAACACTTTCACCCTCTGCCGATCTGTAGCTTTGTTGTCCCCAATATCTGCTGCTTGACCTTGTTGTAATGGACTGCCGTTTTTTACATTTTAAGGATGGAGGCAACATGACGCTAACTGTATCTCTCTGCTAGTAAAGCCAGAATTAAGCCCTTCTTTTCCTCACTAAAGACTTTTCTTTTCAACTCCTTAGCATGGTTAAGGCTACATTCACACTGTGCATTTTTGGTCTGTTTTTTTTCTCATCAATTTTTGTAACCAAAAACAGGAGTGGGTGACTTGTTTCTATACTTTTCCACTGATTGCTCCACTCCTGGTTTTGGCTACAAAAACAGATGAGAAAAAAAAAGACCAAAAACACACAGTGTGAATGTAGCCTAAAAGTTATTTTTTTCATTCAAATCACTTTTGGGCTATTCCTAGCATTGTTTTGCCATCCAGCTTGTACTATTGCAAGAGGATTGTGAAGACCACAGCAGTGTTTTATACTTCTCCCCATTAAATAAGATTTGGTTCAGTTGATCACCTAATCAGAAGCACATTAAGTAGAATGAGGTGGACTTTGGTTGGAATTCAACTGACACTGGAATAGAATGGCTGTCAGACATGTAGAGATGGTGATTTTTAGAAAACTGTGCAGTGGTCTCTTAATTTTTACCAGAGCTGTATCTATTAAATAAAAAATGCTTTAATTATCCCCAAAAAGCATTTTTGATATTACTATGTTTTCATTAGCTTGCTGCCTAAACAGTCAAGCAGTCATCAGGGTTTAAACATTTAACAGACATGTCACTCAACTGCAGTGAGGCCAAAATTCATCTAACACTCTGTATAAAAGGACATGTGATGATGTCATGACCATGTGACCATAATGGACGGAGCTAAGGTGTCATTGACAATGTAGACTTGGCACCGCCTATTATGGTCACACGGTCGTGACATCACACAGGTTCTACATTTCGGCATTGCTACAGTTGAGTGACATGTTCGTTAACTGTTAATCACCCAGATGACTGTTTGGCCAACTAGCTAATGAAAACATGATAAATGGTATTAAAAAGGGCCACTAATGAATATTACATGGTCTAAATAATGTTGGGGGTGGTTTAATAACTAAAAAGGACATGTCCGGCTCCCTTGAACTAAAGCGGTATGAAGGTCCACTTTTCCTTTAATACATGAAGGTTGGTCAATTTTGGTAAATTGCTAGAACCTTGAAGATACCATCAAGTGGATCTATGAGACAATTATGATGAAACTAGCTCTCATAATGGCTGCCCCAGGACTGAAAGGCCAAGATTTACCTTTCCTGCAGAGGATAAGTTCATCAGCGTTGTCAAGCTCTGAAACTGCAAATTTACATAATTTGAGATAACATCTTTACAATTTGATGGACAGACATAAAGTAGCAGACACATCTCAATATCAACCTCCTTGTGAGAAGCAGGTTATTATGGTCAAATTACTGCAAAGAATCTACTGCCGAAAACCAAAAACAAGGAGAGAGTTGTTTGGGCCAAGCACTATAAGGAATGCAAATTTGTACAGTGGTTTGAAGAATCAAAATTAGAGAATGTTGGTACCAATTGCCATGTCTTTGCAATACATACATACACACACACACACACATCACGTCTGCATGTTTGCTGCTCACAATGAAGTATGGGAGATGTGATGGTGAGAATTGTATTTTTTGTGATTGATTGTTTTTCAAAATTCAATGCACTCTGTGTGGCTCCCAGATCATTCCACAATGACATGCCATCCCATCTACTTTGACCTTGATGATACCAACAATTGTGCTTCAGCAGGATAATGACCCAACAAACAGGCAATGTAAGGGCTGTGTGACCAAGGAGAGCTCTTTAGGCTGCATTCACACGTACCGTTTTTTGCTGCGTTTTGCGCTTTTCCCTACATATTTAGCCTTTTTCCGTGTCTTTTTCTGCGCTTTTTCCCGCTGTTTTTTTTGCAGTGAAAACGCAATTGTTGATAAGCAGCCCAGCCAAACCTACGAGTTTTGGCAAAATCCATTCACACACTGCGTATTCCTGTGCCTTTTTACACTTGCGGTTTCACTGCAAAAACGCCGGTGTAAAAAGAATAGACATGAATTCTTTCTGAGCTTTTTCCTTGCGCTTTCCCATTGCCCACATGATAAAATGGGCTCTGGAAAAGTACAGAGAAAAACTCAGGAAAAAAGTGTGAAAGGACCTGCGTTTTTCACAAAAAAAAAAAGCACGTAAAAAGCAGCAAAAATATGGTATGTGTGAACGCAGCCTTAATGCAGTGTCAGATGACCTGATTGACTCCAGAAAGTTTGGGATGGGTTGGACTGCATAGTACCGTAACTATAAAATAATTATCAATTGCTTATCTCTGGAAACTTTTAAGAATGCTAGAAGCCATCCCATGTGACTACCTGATGAAGCTGGGTGAGAGAATGCCAAGAGTGCGCATAGCGGTCATCAGCGTTATAGATAAGCACTTTAAAGAATCTGCAGTATAACAAACATTCTGGTTTCACGTTTCTTTCCTGTGTTTCCATATGTGTACCTTTTGTGGTTTTGCTCCCGTCTGTCTGAATCGATAATGTGCACATTCCAATAAAATCAAGGTAAGCCATTTCTTGAAAGGGTGTTAAGACTTTAGTCTGATACTGTATGTTCTCACATGCGTGGCACACTGCTTTTCCTGTGACGCCTAATGAACAAATGGCAAAATATTCCTGCAACCTGTCACTTACTGTACTGTAAGGCTGCGTTCACACATTTGCATATTTTGATGCGCTTTTTGCCGCGTTTTTTGGCCGTGCAAAAAAGCGCAACAAAATATGCAGGGGCTTTCACACACTGCGCTTTCTTTACTCCAGAAAGCGCAGTGATGTCACAGAGGGGAGGAAGAATCCTGCTTCCTCCTCCCCTCTGTGACAGCTGTGAGAGCCCCATTAGATTTCACAGTGTATTAATATACACTGCGAAATCTAAATTAAACAAAAGCAAATGTATGAAAAATAAAAAAGAATGAATACTTTACCTCTCCGACGCCTTTTCCCGCTCTCCGGTGTCCGGTTCCAAGTGAGATGTCTTCTGCCAGGACCTGTGGTGACGTCAGAGGGGCGTTCCCGGCGCTGATTGGCTGCTCGCGGTCATGTGATATGTATCTCATGACCGCATGTGCCCGGGAATGCCCCTCTGGCGTCACCACAGGTCCTGGCAGAAGACATCTCACTTGGAACCGGAGAGCGGGAAAAGGCGTCGGAGAAGTAAGTATGTGATTCTTTTTTATTTTTCATACACTTGCTTTTGTTTAATTTAGATTTCGCAGTGTATATTAATACACTGTGAAATCTAATGGGCGGTCACAGAGGGGAGGAGGAAGCGGGATTCTTCCTCCCCTCTGTGACATCAGAGGGAGAAAACGCAGGAGCAGCTGCTTAAAGAATTGACATCTCAATTCTTTACGCAGCTGCGCTTTCTCCCTGAAAACGCAGTGCGTATTTTTGCGCAATGTCTGCACTGCAAAGTGAATTTCACATTCACTTTGCTGGTAGACAAAAGGCACATTGCGTATTTTGAAAAGCGCGCGTAAAAAAGCGCAGCAAAATACGCAATGTGTGAACGCAGCCTAACACTGTTTTCACATTGCATGTGACTTTATGTACCGCATATACTCAAGTATAGGCAGAGTTTTTCAGAACACTGTTTGTGCTGAAATGCCCATAGATGGTCGTAATGATCATATTATTATTAATTATTTATATAGCGCCATATTAGATTCCATATCACTTTACATAATGGAATGGCAGACGAGGACAAGTACAGTATGTATTGACAGTCAAGACGTACAGGTACAGGAGGGGAGAGGACCCTGCTCGCAAGGGCTCACAGTCTACGAGGGGCGGGTGGGATACAGAAGGAGAGGATAGTGCTAATTGTGCGATGGTGCTTTGGACCGGGTCTCATTGTAGGTTGTAGGCTTGTCAGAAGAGATGAATCTTCATGTTTCTTTTGAACATTACCAGGGTAGGCGAGTGTCTGATGTGTAGGGGAGAGAGTTCCAGAGTAAAGCGGATGCACTGGAAAAGTCTTTTATGCAGTTGTGAGAGGAAGAGATAAGATGGGAGTAGAGAAGGAATTCTTGAGAGGATCATAGGTTGCGTGCAGGTAGGTAGCAGGAGACCATGCCAGGAGATGTATGAAGGGGAAAGGTTGTGGATGGCTTTGTATGTCTTGATTAGGGTTTGGACCTGGACCTCTGAGAAGTGGGGAGCCAGTGAAGGGCTTGGCAGAGGGGAGATAGGTGGATTAGTCAGGCGGCAGTATTCAGGATAGATTGGAGAAGTCTGAGGGAGGAAGCGGGGAGGCCGGTGAACAGGAGGTTGCAGTAGTCAAGACGGGAAATAATGAGAGCATGAACAAGAATTTTGCAGTGTCAAGGTCAAGGAAGGTGCGGATCTAGGAAATATTTTTGAGCTGGAGGTGGCAGAGGTGTGGCGCCCCTATGCCTAGGCGCCACAGGGATGTATTACACTTTGAAAACATATGTAGTATCTCTGTAAATGTGGGTTTAGGGTTTAATCTATGGAGTCTGAATTAGCACACAACACTAGGCCACCTTAGAGTCAGGGACTGATAATGCAGCAGGTCCAAAAGGGTTTGGAGCCTAGGTTACTGCAGGAAGACTTGAGTGACAGTTAGTGAGTTAGTGCTGGGAAGGCAGTCATTCAGGACGCGCCTGACAGCTCTGCGACAGGAGGGATCACTCATCTCCAGGAGGGTGTCCCGGGACAGTAGGAGACGAACCAGTACCGGTTGGAGCCGGCTGGTTTAGTCTGGGGAACACGGGAGCCGAGGCGGTCAGTGGTTCATCCCTGACCATAAACCGAAGAGCCGCGGGCCCATAATCACCGGGTAGCTGTAGGCGCCACACGAAGGTACCTCTCCCCTCAGGCCCAAAATCGGTCCAAGATTACAGGAGTATCTGTCCGGATTCCGGTGGCGGGAGGTTTTGCTTACTTTACTCCTGTCCGTAAAGGAAAACCGGTAAAGGAAACCCGTGCTCCACCGTAGGAGACCAGGGGACTAGGGGAGAGCTCTGCAAGGGTGGTTAAATAGAGAGAAGGACAGAATTAGACCCCGAAAGACTATCAGAGAGGGACATCTGGAGACTCCATAGAGGTACCCTGAGCCGACAACTACTACCCGTTAAACCAGACTCGACCGTGTTCTCAATAACATCTGCCGATACCAGTAAAGTGGAGTTGAAGTTGAATCGGTCTCTGTCTTTCTTCCTGCTGGCGCCTGGAGGGCCTCAGCATCATCATCGTCTCACCGGAGGGGTTAGAACATCTACTCCCCTCCTCCCCCTCATCTTCCTCCCATCATCGCTGCCCTGAGGTAAAAGCTCCACCTGTGGGGAGCTGGATCACACTGAGCTGCACCCATCATCACTTCAGCGGCTGGCCTGCAGCGCTGGTATCTGAATTACCGGGATCCACAGGTGGCGTCACATACTTCTTTATCACTTCCCTGTAAATATTCCCCCCCCCTTCCCATCTAATAAAGCCAGGGCACGGAGCTGGGAGTCCGACAACCCATTATTCCACAGTTAAATCCATCAAACGTAGGCCCGGTATCCAAGAACCCCTTGCGCTGGGCTCAACAGAGGCTTGGATGTGAGGCTTGAAGGAGAGGGAAGAGTCAAGGATTACCCCGAGGCAGCTAGGATGGGGCACTTGGAAGAGTGAGCAGTCATTGTGTCACGCTTGGACTAAAGAGATGTCCAGCCACCGTGCATGACAGTGGCGCACGGACCAACGATGTCCGATGTGCAACAGCGAAAAGCAACAGCCTGGGAAACACCAAAGGGAATAAATACAATTAAGGGCCCTGCTCATAGGGAACGGGGGAGAGGTGATCTCCTCCACACGCCTGTGGCAGCCCTGATCTCCCTACTGTCCCTATACGAGTTCTTTCACCTCGTCGCCGAGTAGGAAACCTAAGCCCTCCGCTGGCCCTGATGTTAGCGGGAGCACTATTCCCATCCACTACAATACAGAAACATGATAGAAGGGGAAGACAGAAAAAGAACAACAGGACAGCTACTTCACATGTGCTGACACTTCACCAGACAGCAGCAGACGGCTTGACAGCAAGAGGTTCTCCACAGAACTCCTTTCACCTCAGGAGCTTGGCCAGGAATGAAGTTCAATCTCCAGCAAAGCATGCTGGAACCCTGTGATCCTATAAAGGCAGAGGTAATCAGAGAGTGGCTACACCTGGACAAGGCCCAGTTAGCTTGATGGCAGCAGAGACTAACATTAACTCCTCCAGTGCCAAAGGAAAAGGACATGTTTAAGAAGTCTCAATTCAGACATGAGACTTAGGTCCAAAGCAGTCACAAGACTCCTAGGAAAGGGAGACCATTGTGACACATTGACAGTGATGGATAGGTCTGGTAGAGGGGGAGAATGACTTGGGGGGGAAGTTGATGACCTTAGTTTTATCCATGTTCAGTTTTGGAAAGCGAGCAGAGAAGAAGGATGAGATGGCGGACAGACATTGTGGAATTTTGGATAGTAGGGAGGTAATGTCAGGTCCAGACAGATCTGGGTGTCGTCGGCGTAGAGATAATTCTGAAGGCCATGGGACTCATTGAGTTATCCTAGGCCGAGAGTGTAGATGGTGATATGGCAATATCGCCCTTATATGTATGTAATGTATGTGTGTTTATGTATAATAGCCCCACCCTTTCATAAATCTGCCTCTACACATCCTCACCCCTTCCGGTAGCCCTGTCCCTTTCATAGCACCGCCCTATCCCTTCATAGCTCCACCCCTCCACATAGTTCTGGGGGTGGGGCTATGTGGAGGAGGTGGAGAAGCAGACTGGGGAGTGAGCGGGGCTATGTGGTGTGGGTGTGGCTGTGGAGTGGGTGGGGCTTGCCACACACACACTCAGTTTTATATATTAGATATTTAAAACAACCGGAAGAAGCCATTCTGACGCATTTGAAGCACGCAAGTGTGTTCTTAGTCATAGAACATGGCATAATGAATACAATGAACACATATCTGTATTTATGTGAAATAAAGCTGCTAGAATGGCCGAGCTGATCACCTGACCTGAATCCAATAGAAAATGTATGGAAGGAACTAAAGCTCAGAGTTCATAGAAGGAGCCCACAGGGCCTTCAGGGTGTGAAGCGTTTGTGTGGAAGAATGGGCCAAAATCCACCTGAGCATTGTATGCCACTAGTTTTAGTGGTGTCTGGAAGTCGTCATCACCATCAAAGATTTTTGTATGATGTATTAGGCTGCTTTCACACAGCGATTTTCTGTGATCCGTGGCTGTCCGTTGTAAAACAGACAGCCACGGATCAGATTTTGGCCCCATGTTATCCTATGGGCACGGATCACATCGGATTTGGCCTTATTGGCATCCGATTTTGGTCGGATCCGATCCTGGCCGATTTTTTGCTGTGCCCAAAATCGCAGCCTGCTGCGATTTTTGGCACAGCGGGTCAGATCGGACCGAATTGGATCCGACCTGATCCACGCCAAATAACATGGGGCCTATGGAGCGAGGATCCGAGGAAACAGCTGATGTCTCCTCGGACCCGATGTTAGTGCACTGAGCATGCTCAGTACACTAACACCGCTCTGTGCCATCTAATATCACTTCTGCAATGTATATTCATACATTGCAGAAGTGATATCCAGTTAAATTAAAGGTTTAAAAATAAAAAAATCATTATCCTCACCTCTCCACGATCCAGCGATGCCTCCTGCGCTCTGTGCGTCTAGGACCTGGCCTGACATCACAGTTGAGTCACATGACCGGTTACCGCGGTAACCGGTCATGTGACTGTGACATCACGCCAGGTCCTGTTGATCAGAAGAAGCTGGAAGCAGCGCGGGTGTCGTGGAGAGGTGAGAATGAAGATTTTTTTATTTTTAAAGGCCTGGAAAGGGGGGAACAAAGGGGGCAAAAGAGGGGGCGAAATAGGGGACAAAGAGGGGGCAAAGAGGGGTCCGAAAGAGGGGGCAAAGAGGGGGAGACAGAGGGGACAAAGAGGGGGAGACAGAGGGGACAAAGAGCGGTCGAAAGAGGGGAGACAGAAGGGGCAAAGAGGGGAGACAGAAGGGGCAAAGAGGGGAGACAGAAGGGGCAAAGAGGGGAGACAGAGGGGGCAAAGAGGGAGCAGAGAGGAGGGGAGAAAGGTGACAGGAGGAGCAGGGAGAGGAGGAGAGGATCCAGACTGATGCTGCAAAATATCGGGATCGGATGCCTATTTGGCATCCGATTGCAGTCATCAGTTTGGATCCGATGCTGTCCGAGGGGAGCAGCAAAAAGTCTGATCCCCTCGGAGAGCATAAAAACGCTGTGTGAAAGCAGCCTTACATATATTTCAGAAAGTGTGTTTAATATTTTTGCCCTGCGCCATTTGTCATTTATAGACATCTATGATTTGATTTCTTTGCTTGTGTGGATTGGATGGGTCATTACTGACATCTGATGAGAAATTAATGTCAATAAAACTTTTAGAATTATATTTACTTAGAAAACTGGTGATGCGCACTTATTTCACCTGCTGTATATGAAGTCTGTGTTGTAGTCTAAAATTACCACTTCCTTTGTGGCTTGGACTGATATACTTTTTTGCATGACATGTACATGACCTGCAGGTGGAGTTGTCTTCAAGTCAGTCTTGTATCATTCTTGACTTTCTAAGTGGCTTAAATAGCCAGAGCCTGTCCAATTGTTGTGTTTGTCTCTCAGCAGGAATGAACAAACAGTCCGAAGCAATGGAAAAAAAAATGGTTTTGATTCATCATATCACTTCAACTTATTAGTATGGAAAGGAAGACTCTGGTAATCTTACCATATGGACATTGCTTCTCGGACCTGTTCTCCAGGTCGTCTATGTGGTCCCTCAGTATTAGATTTTCTCTGGTTTATTGTACTATGGGCTGCGGTAATATCATCCCCTATAGTTGAGGTTCTGGTCTCTGTTGCCCCCACCTATTCGGCCGTCTCATTAGGTTGCTCTTGCATGCATGTAGTGCGTTGTAATTGTCGAGCGTTTGTATGTCTGGCAGTAATTTTGCGGTTACTTCTGTGGCCATCTTTTATAGTCTGATGGTATGATTTGTGGCCAGTTTTCTAATGTTTTAGAGCCGCTACCAAGCAGGTAGCGTTCCATAAATGAATGTTCTGCATGTCCCTGGTTTGTTACCCGTGGCATGGAATTGATAGGCGCTGGGTAGAGTGCAGTGGTAAAGACTGGTGAATGGGTTAGCGGGAGCCTGGAGGTGCGCATTGCTACATGGATGTGGTACCAGGACCACCACTTTTTTGTTTATTTTCATATTCTGAGTGTGATCGATAAAAAAAGGTTCAAATTGTCTTGCTTTATTTTGTGACTCTAGGATACTTTATTGCATATGCCGTGTAGCTGTGTCTTAGCGTCACACTGTTCTCCCAGGGCAGAGTTATCCACGTCTGTGCCTTTCGATACTCGCTTTCACCGCCATGCGTCTGCAGCCAAACCGGGATGCTTGGGGCCTCAGGCGGCTGAACTGAGCTCTGGGACACCTGTCTTGGCTCACTCTTCTCCTGCACGCCACTGGTGGCGGTTGTGACTGGTAATCAGTGATACCCCTCAGGTGGACTCCGCCGCCTGACGTCTTCGCTGCAAATCTGCGTGGCTGGCTCATCATCTCTCGAGATGGTGGCGTTCCTCTCCGGGGATGTTGGAAATCTGGTATTGCAGGATGCTGGGCACAGGGTCAAATACTGCATGGAAGCAGCCTCCTTCTGCCTAGGTGACTCAGTGCTGTGGATGCTGAGAAGAGGCGCCGGGAGGGTTGCTATTTGTGGTTTAAGCTTTGGCTCCTGGTGAGGGGACTCGGGTAGACCATAGGTCTGGGGTGGGCTTTTTTGCTTTGTACAGCTGAGGATGAGGTGCTAAAACCGCTCCGCAGAGGTCTTCTAAGTGTCCTGATGGTAGTTTGGTGAGATGGTATGCTCAGAGGATCCCTGCAGAGGTTAGATGTGGTGGATTATCTCTGCATGGACAGGAGCTCCCTTGAACGCACCCGGTGGTGACTGTGGCCATCTTGGACAATGAGAAATGCTCATCGTAATATCTGTATTATACCAACATTCTGATCTAGATTATTGAAGGGGTACACCAGCCTCATCAAGTCTAATAGATTAATTTATTTAAATAATTTATGCATTTTGTATTGTGAAATCTGACCTCTCTTTATAAAAACTTCCTGATTGTTAGTTTCTTTCAGCACAACTTGTCCTGTGAATCTCGTTAATCTTGGACTTTCCTTACCATGCTGATCTGTAATGAAATCATCACTAAGTTTATAGTTCTAGTTGTGTCTGTAATGTATGTAGTTTGATTGTGTAATTTCTGTACATTAATGAAAAATAATAAATTAAGGCGGTAACTAATGACAAACGTCTGTACATGCCCTGACAAATACATTACACATTACCACCCCTTAGGGCAGCGTTTTGGTTCTGTACATTTCTGCCACTTGTGTAATTGTACGTCACACTCATTGAAGTGTTGAAATAACATAAAGTGTCTGCCTTAGCTGCCAACAGAATTTTATATTTCTTTATATCTACAGATTAATTCAAAAAATAAAAAAAAGTAAACGTTGATGAATAAACTGTTAACATTGCCCAATATCGTTTGTATGTTTGGTTTTACATATGATAAAATGATTCATCCTGGTTCATCCAGGTTCCCAAGAGACTTATCGGGGATACTGCCGCCATGGTTTGGGCAATATAAAACTGAGAGTTCCCTTTAAAGCTTTTAGGTTCCCTCTGGTGGTGACATCCTGATTTGGAGTTCGGTATCCGAAAATGAGAGGGCTGACAGCTATAAACATGAGTAAGGGTCCCGTTACACTTGGCGATGTTCCAGCGATTCTGACAAGGATAAAACCTGGTAATGATCGCTGGAACGTCGCTACGTGGTCACTGGTGACATGTGAGTCAGATCTACTGAACGACGCAGCAACGATATGGTGTCCCGTATAACGACCTCGGCGGTCGTTAGGCTCCTGTCACACAGCAGCTAGTCTGACGACTCAGACCTACGTGGGCTGAGTTCTGAGTCGCCACGAGGTCGTTGTTAAGGCGTCAAACACACCAATGCATGCTACCCAGCGGGGAATCGACGATCAAAAAATGGTCCAGGGCCATTCCGACACGATCGGCGATGTCACAGCGGGGCCTGGTCGCTGCTACGTGTCACACATAGCGAGATCGCTGGCGAGGTCGCTGTTGTGTCACAAAACCTGTGATGTAACTGAGATCTCGCTATGTGTAATGGGGGCTTTAAGCAGTTTTTTCTGCACTGAATTTCAATTTAAAGTGAATATGTTAGTTGCACCATGCTGCTAAAATCACAGGCGTGAGACTAGAGTGTAAGATTGGCCCAGGCTGCTCTTCCACCGCCGCTCCAGTTGAATGACTGGTTCCTTCCTATGTGTACATACGAGAGGAGTTTATTAATAATAGTAATAATAATAATAATTTATTCATTTATATAGCGCTATTAATTCCATAGCACTTTTTACATACATGAGTATTAATCGAATAAAGCGGTGTGGGGAGAAGCCGGATGGCATGGCACTGGGTTAGTCTCATCTTGGCATATTCTCCTAGGGCTGTGGAGTCAGTAAGCCAATCCTCCAACTCTGACTCCACCAAAATGAACATAAACTCAGACGACTCCAATTCCACATCCCTGGTGTGCAGTCGGTAAGCCAAACCTCAACTTCCCTGAATCCGACTTCACAACTGCAACTTCCAGCTCCACAGTCCTGAAGATAGATAGATACAGTTGTGGCCAAAAGTATTGACACCCCTGCAATTCTGTCAGATAATACTCAGTTTCTTCCTGAAAATGATTGCAATCACAAATTCTTTGGTATTATTATCTTCATTTAATTTGTCTTCGATGAAAAAACACAAAAAGAATTGCTGTGGAATTATATCCAATTTGGCTTTACGACAAACATAAAAAAGGGGGTGGATAAAAGTATTGGCACTGTTAGAAAAATCATGTTATGCTGCTCTAATTTGTGTAATTAACAGCACCTGTAACTTACCTGTGGCACCTTATGGCCACTTTACACACACCAACTTAATCTGTCCAACTTCTGAACAACTTACTGGTTGCAGTGAAATCATGGACACATTGTTCCATTTGTACACAGCCACAAAATGGAGCAATGTGTCCATGATTTCACTGCAACCAGTAAGTTGTCAGAAGTTGGACAGATAAGTTGGTGTGTGTAAAGTGGCCCTAACAGGTGTTGTCAATAATAAATCACACTTGCAGCCAGTTGACATGGATTAAAGTTGGACTCAACCTCTGTCCTGTGTCTTTGTGTGTACCACATTGAGCATGGAGAAAAGAAAGAAGACCAAAGAACTGTCTGAGGACTTGAGAAACCAAATTGTGAGGAAGCATGAGCAATCTCAAGGCTACAAGTCCATCTCCAAAGACCTAAATGTTCCTGTGTCTACTGTGTGCAGTGCCATCAAGACGTTTAAAGCCCATGGCACTGTGGCTAACCTCCCTAGATGTGGACGGAAAAGAAAAATTGACAAGAGATTTCATCGCAAAATTGTGCGGATGGTGGATAAAGAACCTCGACTAACATCCAAACAAGTTCAAGCTGCCCTGCAGTCCGAGGGTACAACAGTGCCAACCTGTACTATCCATCGGCGTGTGAATGAAAAGGGACTGTATGGTAGGAGACCCAGGAAGACCCCACTTCTTACCCCGAGACATAAAAAAGCCAGGCTGGAGTTTGCCAAAACTTACCTGAGAAAGCCTAAAACGTTTTGGAAGAATTTTCTCTGGTCAGATGAGACAAAAGTAGAGCTTTATGGGCAAAGGCATCAACATAGAGTTTACAGGAGAAAAAAAAGAGGCATTCAAAGAAAAGAACACGGTCCCTACAGTCAAACATGGCGGAGGTTCCCTGATAGTTTGGGGTTGCTTTGCTGTCTCTGGCACTGGACTGCTTGACCGTGTGCATGGCATTATGAAGTCTGAAGACTTGCCAACAAATTTTGCAGCATAATGTAGGGCCCAGTGTGAGAAAGCTGGGTCTCCCTCAGTGGTCATGGGTCTTCCAGCAGGACAATGACCCAAAACACACTACAAAAAGCACTAGAAAATGGTTTGAGAGAAAGCACTGGAGACTTCTAAGGTGGCCAGCAATGAGTCCAGACCTGAATCCCATAGAACACCTGTGGAGAGATCTAAAAATGGCAGTTTGGAGAAGGCACCCTTCAAATATCAGGGACCTGGAGCAGTTTGCCAAAGACGAATGTCCTAAAATTCCAGCAGAGCAAACTCATTGATGGTTACTGGAAGCGGTTGATCGCAGTTATTTTGGCTAAAGGTTGTGCAACCAAGTATTAGGCTGAGGGTGCCAATACATTTGTCTGGCCCATTTTTGGAGTTTTGTGTGAAATGATCAATGTTTTGCTTTTGCTTCATTCTCTTTTGTGTTTTTTCATTGAAGACAAATTGAATGAAGATAATAATACCAAAGAATTTGTGATTGCAATCATTTTCAGGAAGAAACTGAGTATTATCTGACAGAATTGCAGTGGTGTCAATACTTTTGGCCACAATTGTATGTGTGTGTTGTGAAAGTGTATTTGTAGTTGTCACAGAGCCTTACCTCTCCTCAGTGTACAGTGTGTATCACCTATACATCTATAAATCACCTTGTCATATGATATTAGTATTTCATATGCTGTAATGATTGGAAATTACAATTGCTGATGCAGTCGTGTCACTTTTCCTGCCATGTCTGTTTTGGGTAAATAACCTAATTGCCCATAATATGATTAAGAGCAATAACAGGGGGTGACCGAAACACAAAACTGATTTAATGGGGAGTGACGAAAAGCCCTTCATTAAGGTGTGACATCAGTGGTGTAACTTGCAGCTCATGGGCCTTCATGCAAAAGCTGCAACAGGGCCCCCAATTATTGCAAATCTTCAATAGCATTGGTCTTTTTCTGTAGGACAAAGGGGCTTTTGGGCCACTTAGACTCCAGGGACCCGATGCGATTGCAACCTCTGCACCTGTTGTAGTTACACCCCTGCGTGCAGGATGTGTGGACTGTGGATGTGAGTGTGACTTCGCCCATACTTTGCTGCACTTATCATGTACAGATCTGGAGTTACATCATGTCTCCTGTTCCAGACACTTGGTGACTCCTCCAGGAGTGTGCCGCCTGCCCATTGTATCTGACCTCACCCGTATCCCAGAGCTGTACATGTTCTGCTGATGTGTGCCGGAGGTGTAGTGATTACCTGGGGCACTGTACAGGGTTGTAGAAAAGTCATTACATGCTGGGATTTCAGCTAAGCTTTTAGTGTTGTGTCCATCAGCATAATGCTGATGGATTATATTCTACAGCCGGCAGCTCTGCATGCACCATTGAATGTACGTAGGCTGTAAGCTATACGGTAATGAAACAGAAAATCAGTATAAGAAAAGTAGAGCAAAGCTGCAGAGCAATGGGTGTAGCTCATATGTGGATTTGGAGCTTTGCCTGTAGATTTCAGTATGTCTGCTGTATAGACATCTATATATTCTGTTATATCGTGCAGTGACTTCGCCCTGCACTCGCTGAATATGGTCCATGTCCCCAATAATTGATGTATGTGTTCCTCTCCTCTCCAGCTGCTGCAGGTCACTGAGTTCTGATGGTTCCTCGCCTGGCTGCCTACTCAGCTCTACTGCTCCGGCTTCCCGATATTAAGATAGATGCACTGAGCTCATCGCCTCCTCCTGACTGCAAGCATGTAAGCACCTTATTCTCCATCACTTTCACATTCTAAAATAAAGACAAACCTTGTTATTTGTCCATTGGTGTAAAAATGTCAGATCCCGTAACTTGTTTTTCTCTCATGTTTGTGATCTATTGCTGTCTGTGTATGACATCATTCTTGGATATCACCTGAGGCTGAAAACTTGTAGATGCTAAATATATAACTGTATCAAGTCTAGGTAATTTACCACGAGGTAAAAGCACGTATTTCCCTCATGCCCTGATCATTTGCCATATTGTATCTGTGTTGGTTGAATGTACCAGCTTATTTAGGGTGATTTCACACTTGCATTTTTTTTACTTGCTTTCTAATGCGTCCAAATTTGCAAATACCCTGATCAGGCACGTGTCCATATATTTAACATGGGGCCGCAGGGACATGCGTTGATATTAGTATTTCTGTGGAGCCGTCCCACTGCGTCCTTTTCACCTCCTTCCCGACCGCAGATTGTGGCTCTGCAAAAATCTGCACGCATCCTGATGCAGCGCAGTGCGTCAAAATGCCGCATTGTTCTCAATGTGGCCGAATCCGTCCTGGGATGGATATGGCCAACCTGATTCGGATCTGACACTGCGCATGGCCAGAGTCTATTCCTGCAACTCACAAAGACTCTACAAGCTTCTAGCAGAAAAAAAAAACTCTCCCTCCCTATCCCCCCCTCTCTCTCTTCCCCCCTCTCCCTCCCTATCCCCCCCTCTCTCTCTTCCCTCTCTCTCCCATCCCTCTCTCCTCCTTCTCTCTCCCATCCCTCTCTTCCCCCTTTCTCTTCCCCTCTCCCTCTTCTCTCTTCCCCACCGCTCTCTTCCCCACCGCTCTCCCTCTTCTTCACCCACGCCCGCCCGCTCTCCTCCACCCCTGCCCTGTCCCTGCCTCCCGACAAAAACAGATACCAAACCGAAAAAAGGTAAAAAAAAAACACTGCTGTTGTATCCGCTTTCACATGGGTCAATGGATGCAGATGCACCCAGTTTCGTCCTGATATGAATGCAACACAAGTGTGAAACCAGCCTTAGCTCGGAGGTTTACATTGACTAAGCTTACATTTTAGACTAATGCCCCTGTCACACATGGCGAGATCACTGATACGTCACAGGTTTTATGACTTAACAGCGACCTCTCCAGCGATGTCGCTATGTGTGACATGTAGCAGTGATCAGGCCCCTGCTGTGAGGTCGCTGATCGCTGCACATCATTCAGGATCATTTTTTGGTCCTTGGTCTCCTGCTCGTCAGCACGCATCGCTGCATGTGACAGCAAGAGACCAGCGACCTCACAGGCTGGTAACCATGATAAACACCGGGTATCTCGGCAGCGCACGCTGCCTAGATACCTGGTGTTTATCATGGTTACCAGCGCTAAGCAGGGAGGATGCTGGTAACCATAATAAACAGCCGGTATCTAGGCAGCACACCCTGTCTAGATACCCGCTGTTTATCAAAATTACCAGCGTCCTCCCACTTCCAGCGATGTGGAGGTGGCTCCCAGGTTCCAGGATGCTGAGGAGCTCTGCCTGCTTGACAGCTCCCCAGCGACCAGGTAGTGCCGCTCCAGCGATCCTGGCCAGGTTGTTATCGCTGTCTGGATCGCTGATCGCTGGAGCGTCTCTCAGTGTGACGGGGCCTTAAGATCCTCTCCCATGCAGCATATTTGGTGCGAGCTGTTGAAAGGTCATCCAGTGTTTGATCAGTGAGTCTTAATTGGCGGGGACTGCGCCCCCTCTGTGTATGTAGGTTGTGCTTAGTCCTCTTTTGTTGAATAGGGCTGGTCAGCAGTATCAGGCACAACAGCAACTCAGTTCCCTCTGCCATGCCCATGGTTGACAAGATGTGGTGTCTTCATGGGTCAGACATGAATAAGCCACTTCAAGGGGTAGGTAGGTCATCAATCTTTTCATTTCTTTTCTTTTTTTTTTTTAAGCTTTTAGGGAAAAAACAAAAAATCTTTAAGCCTTATTGGTATAGATAAGGTTTTACCTTGAGGGGATACTCAAAAACGTCTACAGACACACTCTTGATTTTATCTGGAACTGTCTTTCAACACTATGAAGATCTGGGTAGTAACCATGGCATGCTTCAAAAGTTTCAAGCAACGATTAGGTTTGGAGTTGCACAACGGGTCGTGAGAAAATAATTCTCTGACAAGTCTCGTGACCGGGAACATTAGTGTGACATTTCTGTGGAACGGCCTAATCACAGACGGTCACATGTGACTTGCAGCCTGGGACCAACTAGGTAGATATTTTTGTGACTCTGGCAGTTGGGGTTGCAACAGGACACCATTGTCAATAATTACATTTGCTCTTCATGTTTCATGAAAAGCCATTTTCTAGCTCGGCACAGTGATTCTCTCTCACCCTTATTACCTATTAAGGAGCCACATTGTCATCAATTTTTTTTTTACCTTCTTCCTTAGCCATACAAATTATGAGCATATAAAATATTGATCGCTGTTGCCTTCCATTCCCAGCGCTGTTCTAGTCCTCTGCACCATCCGGTCACAGTTTAGTGTAGGTGGCTCAGTTGGTATCCTCTGTGGTCAGACAGTTACTTTCTCAGTGTAAAGGTTCACAATACACATTAAACTAATGCCGGCCAGTCCAGTCGTCCTCAGCGGGCTCGACTGACAGTCTAATATGTATGGGGCCTCACACTCAGAGCTGTGGAGTCGGTAAGCCAAACCACCGACCCCTCATACATGGCTCATGTTTAGGTGGTAAATTTATTGTAGTACAATGGAAACATCAGCTTTCAATCATTATTATGATACAATAATGAAGCTAGAATATAAAAATTCATAATATTCAGCACATTCTGCATTCAACTACTGTACAGAATTTTTATACAGTAATACCTCGGTTTTCGTTGACTTCGGATATCGTCGGTTTCGTTTTTTTTTTTTTTTTTTTTTTTTTTTCCAATGAAAATTGTGTCTTGGTTTTCGCCGGTCTTTGTCCGTGCATGGCTGCTAATTTTGCCTTAAAAAATATGATTCCCCTTCCAAAAAATAAAATGTGCACCTGTCTCTCCCCTCCTCGGCTTCTCCCATACACCAAAATGAGCTTTTATAAAAATAAAATATCATATTAAATGTTTTTTTTCCTGTAAATCCTTTTCACATTCTTTTTCTAGTCCTTTCTCAGTGATTCTAGCATTAACGGCTATTATTTATTCACTATAAAATGTTCTTGTAGGTCTTTTTCAGTTTCTCACACCAATTAATTCATTTTCCATTGTTTCCTATGGAAATCGTTGCCTCGGTTATCGGCGGTTTCAGTTTTCATCGATTGTTTTCGGACGAATTATCAACGAAAACCGAGGTATCGCTGTATATTGTGGGAGTCCCAGTCGGTCCATTTTCTACCGACTCCACCAAAATGGGCACCGACTCCACGACACCGGCTCCATTGCCCTGCTTACCCTCTACTTCAACAAACCTGAAGTAGGTGAAGAGAAGGACTTGGCATGCCTGATGTTAGACTGCAGATATTTTTGTGAGAGGAGTCTGGGAGAGTTTCTTTCAAGAGAACACAGGAACACTCAGCCGAGCACACCTGTGTATTGGGGAAGGTGGCTGTTGGCTGAATAGTTAGGGTGTGTGCCCACATAGTGGTTTAGTGACGTTCAAATCGTCAGTAAACCGCTGGAAAATTCAAGGAGCCTAGACTCCTGAGCTCAGAAGTCACCAGAGGTTTTCCAGCGGTTTCTCAGCGGTTTCCCAGCGGTTTTTTCAGCGTGTGCACAGCGTTTTACAGTCGGTTTTTCCAGCGGTTTTCTATGGAGGATTTTGTCCATGGAAACGCTCAAAAACCGCTGAGAAGAATTGACATGTTGTATGCTCCTAAACCGCTAGGAAACCGCTGGCGGATCCGCTCACATAAACCCACTATGTGTGCACAGTGTTTTCTAAATTACAGTTAGGGCCAGAAATATTTGGACAGTGACACAAGTTTTGTTATTTTAGCTGTTTACAAAAACATGTTCAGAAATATAATTATATATATAATATGGGCTGAAAGTGCACACTCCCAGCTGCAATATGAGAATTTCCACATTCAAATCGGAAAAAGGGTTTAGGAATTATAGCTTTGTAATGCATAGCCTCCTCTTTTTCAAGGACCAAAAGTAATTGGACAATGGACTCTAAGTGCTGCAATTAACTCTGAAGGCGTTAACCTGTAATCAATGAAGTAGTTAAAAAGTCAGGGGTGGATTCCAGGTGTGTGGTTTTCCATTTGGAAGCTGTTGCTGTGACCAGACAACATGCGGTCAAAGGAACTCTCAATTGAGGTGAAGCAGAACATCCTGAGGCTAAAAAAAAAAGAAAAAATCCATCAGAGAGATAGCAGACATACTTGGTGTAGCAAAATCAACAGTTGGGTACATTCTGAGAAAAAAGGAATTGACTGGTGAGCTTGGGAACTCTAAAAGGCCTGGGCGTCCACGGATGACAACAGTGGTGGATGATCGCCGCATACTTTATTTGGTGAAGAAGAACCCGTTCACAACATCAACTGAAGTCCAGAACACTCTCAGTGAAGTAGGTGTATCTGTCTCTAAGTCAACAGTAAAGAGAAGACTCAATGACAGTAAATACAAAGGGTTCACATCTAGATGCAAACCATTCATCAATTCCAAAAATAGACAGGCCAGAGTTAAATTTGCTGAAAAACACCTCAAGAAGCCAGCTCAGTTCTGGAAAAGTATTTTATGGACAGATGAGACAAAGATCAACCTGTACCAGAATGATGGGAAGAAAAAAGTTTGGAGAAGAAAGGGAACGGCACATGATCCAAGGCACACCACATCCTCTGTAAAACATGGTGGAGGCAACGTGATGGCATGGGCATGCATGGCTTTCAATGGCACTGGGTCACTTGTGTTTATTGATGACATAACAGCAGACAAGAGTAGCCGGATGAATTCTGAAGTGTACCGGGATATACTTTCAGCCCAGATTCAGCCAAATACTGCAAAGTTGATTGGACGGCGCTTCATAGTACAGATGGACAATGACCCCAAGCATACAGCCAAAGCTACCCAGGAGTTCATGAGTGCAAAAAAGTGGAACATTCTGCAATGGCCAAGTCAATCACCAGATCTTAACCCAATTGAGCATGCATTTCACTTGCTCAAATCCAGACTTAAGACGGAAAGACCCACAAACAAGCAAGACCTGAAGGCTGGGGCTGTAAAGGCCTGGCAAAGCATTAAGAAGGAGGAAACCCAGCGTTTGGTGATGTCCATGGGTTCCAGACTTAAGGCAGTGATTGCCTCCAAAGGATTCGCAACAAAATATTGAAAATAAAAATATTTTGTTTGGGTTATGTTTATTTGTCCAATTACTTTTGACCTCCTAAAATGTGGAGTGTTTGTAAAGAAATGTGTACAATTCCTACATTTTCTATCAGATATTTTTGTTCAACCCTTCAAATTAAACGTTACAATCTGCACTTGAATTCTGTTGTAGAGGTTTCATTTCAAATCCAATGTGGTGGCATGCAGAGCCCAACTCGCCAAAATTGTGTCACTGTCCAAATATTTCTGGCCCTAACTGTACATAGGGTTACTTGTAAGTCCTAAAGCTGCTAAGGATTTACATAAATTTAAATAAAACCTATGCTAAACCGCCGGCGGTTTTCACTGCTAAACCGACACTAAACCACTATGTGGGCACACACCCTTATTCTGCCAAATATCTATTATATTTTAAGGAGGGTCTATGGTCATTGAAACCCCTATTGAAGCTGTCTCTCATATACCATACTTAAATTGATAAAGTGACATCTGGTCCACCCAAGAGATGCTAATCAGAACTGAGGTGAGGAGTGGTACTGCGCTGGGAACGGGAGACGGCAGCGATTAGTAAATGTTTTACTGCATGAACTGCTCACAAAATACCCATAGCTGAAGAAGCACTATTTTAAAAAAATAACCATTGGACACAACCAGCAGACTTGTTTAGCTGCACATCTCGCTGTACTGTAAAACAGCTTGTTATGTCTGAATTGCCGTCTGCTGCACAGTTTATGGTGTCCCAGCTTCCAGGCTGTTTGTGGGCGTCGGTCGGTGATTGCAATTAATAACATCAACTTATCCATTGTTCACATCATCTTCTCTTTGGCTTTAAAAATGTAAATGCCGATCTGCCCGGAATTGCTTGCTAATACTGCGCTAATTACAATCGGACAAAAGGGAAGACTTTGCTTTGATTGTTCTGAGACGTCCTCCTTAGTGAGGATTTAGATACAGCCTTTCATCAATGAGAATACAGTTAATGACTTGACGGGATAAGTGGAAGCTTCTGATGACACCAGGCCTCATGTATATTTCATTTGTTGCAGGAATGGAAATGAAACATTGCCACATTGTCTGGTGCCTGTTATCACCACCCAATGTTACGTTTCTAGTGAACCCTAATACTTAGCGTTTCTAATGTCGGAGCAGTCTGTTGCTTCCTTGTCTGCTGAATACGGAATGAAGGATGTGAAAAAAAAAAGGAACCTGGCACTGACCTGTTCTCGATTCACGGTACTGGTTCACCAGGGTGGCGTAATCCTCTACTTGTGGTGCTCAGCTGAAAAGCATAGCAGTTCATGAGTGCAATGAGTGGACAGAAAGCGGCACTCACACAGGACTGTGTTGCAGTTGAGGCTACTTTATTGTAGACCATGGGGATAAGGTGCAGGGAGGGGGGGTGACAGGACAACGGTCACCGTTTCGTGCTTAGTGGTGCTTCCATGGGTCCTGGGAACCCTCAACTGCAACACAGTCCTGTGTGAGTGCTGCTTTCTGTCCACTCATTGTAATGATGGATGTGTTTAGTCTGTGTTGTGGCATCCAAAAGTATGGTGGATATAGGGGAGCCCGGGCTCTAAATAAATGTTATGTCCCAGCCCGTGGGTGTGATCTCAGGGTCTTCTGCTGGGTGGTTGTTTTATTCTATATATTTCTTTATAGTAATTAGTACTTCATTTTGTCGACAACAATTCCAGATCACCTGCATACAAGTAAGGTGGAGGGGCGTCTGTTTTATCGTAGGGGAAAAAAAACCTCATGATCAGTTCTTATTGCCGACTCTGATGACCTCTGCTTGTATTTTTCTTTTTTCCCCTTCAGTAATGACATTACCTTCATCCACATACCAGTGCAGCCCATCACTGGCCTCAATGGTGAGGCTAGCAGAAGTCATCTGAGGACAGTGACGGCAGCCATAAAGTGGCCATAGGTGATGTCAGGAAATAAACAAAAATCCTAGTAGATGGGGTATCTGCCCTGGAGTGGTGAGGGATTTAGCACATTAGTACTTCTCTTCAGAGAGCAAGAGGACATGAACTCTAGCACCACCTATTGGAAGTGGCAATACTCATGGTGGGTTTACACGTCGCGATATCAGGCCGATATCGTAGCCAATGACGCGGGAGCGCGCTTTTCCCGCCATCGCATCGCCGGTTTAGACAACCCGATATCGGGATACAACGTTCTGACGATGTGTACGCCCCCCAACCCAGGAATGACCATTTAACATGGGAGTGAATGGGTGACGTGGCAGTACACATCGGAGTTGGGCTGTCAGACGGGACGATGCGGCTACAACTGGCATCCGATATCGGGCGGTTGAATAGCACGCTAATTCGACCCCCGATATCGGTTTGGCATCGTTCCTGCATCGTATCGGATGTTCAGACCGTACAACGCAGGAACGATATCGGCTCCAACTCACGAACCACGTGTCTTTTGGTCGGAGTTGGGTCGTAGTTGGACGCCGATATCGCGACGTGTAAACCCACCATAAAAGTTAAAAACAACCCTTTAACGAGCCATACAGCCAAACCAGAATCTCTATTTGCAGACACGTGTTCCTGGGTGTTGCCCCTCCTCAGTGCAAAGCAGGAGATCTATTTTACCAAATTTTTCTCAGATCTCTTTATGCCTTTGGAGAGGATGGTCTATAAGGGCATTGTGCTTACCTGCTGAGCTTTTGAAACAGAAGACACTTAAGATAAAACGCTTTTGTGTTTTTTTTCCCCTCAAACGTCTGACATCTTTTTGGTACTTTTTGTGTAGTCTTTGGCTGTAGCATTTTTTTAATCTGTATACATAAACTAATGAGTATCTTCCAGACAGAAGCCTCCTGAAGCATGGTGTGCTCACATCTCTTAGCCGCTTCATGGCTTTTGAAGCCTGAAGCGATTAAAGGAGGCTCAAGCATAGGATATATGCACAGCTAGCCGCTTTGACATTGCACTACGTATGTTCATTCTTCTCAGCATTTTGTAAGAGCTAAACCCACCTGAAAGATGTGTGCTCACACTGTAATGGGCATGACCCATGTGTAAGGCACCTTTCACATCAGCGTTTTCCACTTTACCGCATCTTCCGGATCTGCCACTTGCGGCTCGGATCCGGCAAGCCCCATGCAGTGTGTATAGGGCTTGCGGTCCGGAGCGGCAAGTGCAGTTACGCCGGATTGTCCAGATCCGGCACTTGCGGCCTTGAAAAATAAAAAGCTGCAGGCAGCTGGGTTTTTTTCGCAGCCGCAAGTGCCGGATTTGCCACATCCGGCAGAACCGCACTTGCCGCATCGGACCGTGCGGCCATTAAACGGCAGATGTGGCACCACCTGCCGGATTGGCCGCACATCAGTGAAAAAAACTCTTATCTACATTGGTTATATTAGGAGGAGATGGTAAATAAACCAGTGGTGACATACATGTGCATATTATTGACTTTTCCCCTTTACATATGGCAGCATACTCTGATGGCAGGTCAGCATTAAACTGTGGCCTATAAATGGATGTCCTCAGACTACGATGTTGTGTTTCTTCCGATTGAATGATTAATCCTACAACGTCCAATCGTGGTTGTAACAACTTCCAAAGTCAACAGTTGCTCATCTATTAGTATGAATGAAGAACTTTTTATTTTTGTGTAGCCAGTGAGGCCGAGGCTTATGATGGCTTCACCCTAAATGAGCTGCTTATTATGTCGAGGACTCATTGAGGTGATCCTTCACAACCTGTAGATGATATGTACAGGACATATCATTTTCAGGACTGCACCCTTTAGTTGTTTTTCATAGTTTTTGTCCTCCTACATGAAGCCGTTTACTTGACAGCTTTCACTTTCTTCCATTCTTCTTGGGCCGCTCCTTACAGGGCAAAGGCTTTTACTAAATAAACACGCTTTCATTGATGCAAGATTTCTGTGCTTAAGAAATTTCATTAGCGGGAGGATGCTGACAGATGACAGGGGCACCAAGTGTTTATTCAGCGCTTCTGACTTTGTTTCATGGAGAATATTTTAACATTGGCCATTCACAATAGTCAGAAGGAGATTGATGATGGACAAGTAATCATGCGGTGAATGATTCTTACGCCGATACACCTGTTTGTCTCTGTTCACATACACATTTTTATTTTAGCATCTCTGCTCTGTTATAGGAAGAGGAATCCAAAAGTAGCAGAAGTGTTTGCCCCTTTTATGTTGTACACCACAGCTGCTAGACAGACCCCATTGACTATCATGGCTGTGCAGTCAGTAAGCCAAACATCCAACTCTTTAATTTCTCTAAATACAACTCCACAAAGTGGACACCGATTCCACAACTAGGATTGTGCAGTCACTAAGGCCAACATCTGACTGCAACTCCTCAATTTCCCTGAATCCAACTCCACCCAAAATGAACGCCTACTCTGACTCCACATCTCCGACTCCATGGCCATGTTGACTATAAGGGTACCTTTACACGCCGCCACTGCGTGGTAGCAACTGCCTGGCAGTCGGGATTTTCGTGCCTGTTGCCTTGAAATTGCTACGAAGTGTCGGCGTGTAATTTGGGAAAGTGATTGGGTTTCTCGCAGTTGCTTCGGGTAGCGGTTTCCGAGCCGTGTTCTAAAATCCAAGGCAACACAAGGGCATGATTGCCATGGTAGTGGCATGTAAATGGGGGACAGGGATGGAATCAGCGTCGCCTAGTGATTTCCCAGGGGCGTGCCACAGCCTCATGGATACCACGCCCCATCAGCGATGATTGGTGGGGGCTACTGTGTTACCATTGGCTGTCCCTTCAAAGGGCGCCATATTTAAAAGCTGACCATTCACACTACACTATTGCAATGGCGTCATGTATTAGCCAGCCTTGCTGCGCAGGCTGCCCAATCATGACGCAATTGCGTTGTCCAATCAGCATGTTAGCGTCACGGAATACACAACTCCGTCACATCTATGTTTTGGCGCCAAAGAACATGTATGCCCACATTCCCCTACTGATTGCGATGAGTGAAGGGACGATGGGATTCAACAGGAAGTTATCCGCAGGATCTGTGGGAACTTCCAGGGAATCATGATACCTTCAGTTGACAACGCAATGGCGGCGTGTACATGCGGTATCAGCGATACCGGTTGCCAGGGATAGTGGCGGCATGTAAAGGTACCTTAAGGGGTTTTGTTTGGTTTCCATCGTGGTGTCTGACACTTTATGTACTGTAATTGAAGCTCCAAACTCAGACTGAAATCTTCCATCCCCCATTATCAGCTTTGGAGCCTAGGTTTGATATACGATGAGTTATATAATGTTACCCAGCACAGGCATCCTCTGAGCTGAGCCCCTTCCTCAAACATCTGTGGGGTGTTAGAATTCCTGGATACAATAATAATCAGGGACATCCCCAGCCAAATATTGTGTTCATGCCAGGAGACTACCAACCAGGGCTGTGGAGTCGGTAAGCCAAACATCCGACGCCAACTCCACCAAAATGGACACGGACTCCGAGTCCATGACTCTGGCTCCACATCTATGGGTGTCAGGTCAGTAAGCCAAACATCCGACTCAGACTCCTCAATTTCTCTGAATCCAATTCCACCAAAATAGACACCAATTCTGATTAACTGCGAATCCACGGCTCCAACTCTTAACTCCACAGCCTGCTACCAACATTGGTGGATCATTGGAGGCCAACCCTATATTTTATATCTAGAATCTTCCAGTTCTTCTGGCCAGGCTCTCGTCTGGGTTATGCTGTATACTAATATGATGTTTAGGGCAAAGTTACCTTTTCAGAATGTCTTAGCTCTGGTTCATCATGAAGTTTTTTCTAGAGATCTATTATAAAGCTGCAGAAATTTCACAAAGGCCCCATATGCACACATGCATTTTTGAGTTTTATGCGCCAAATACTATGTGCACACTTTTTGCTCAACGAGTAGATGCCGTTTGGTGTTTTTAGGCCAGTTCGGGCCGCATCAGTCGGCTTTTTGAAAAGCATGTGGAACTTTAATTATGTTTGTCCATCATCATTTTCTCTACAAAAGTGTCATAAATTGTGATGGAAATAGACTCCAGTCCCTTACTGGAGTATTGCGGTGCAGCACGTTATCTGACATAGGCACCACATTTTTATTGTAGTGCATGCCTCTTAAGAGTTTGACGCATCTTAATTCAGAGCTTATTTGTGTTTAGAGCTGTTAAATGTTCCCATACATCTTTTTAAAGGGTTTGAAGCACCATTGTGTTATTCATTTCTTAAAGCGGTTGCTCAACACCTTGGCAGTCTGTTTGCCCCCATTAAAATAAAACAAAACACTTGTACTCCCCTTAAGTGTCGGCACTTGGTCTCCCAGGGATCATGTAGCATTGTTGTGTTATAGGAGCTCTGCGTGTAATCAGCACTAGCTTCACTCTTCCCGCATTTGTCATATCCGACATCAAGATGAAGTGAGTGGCCTGCTACAGCTCCGACTTCTACTTGATGATCCATTCGTCTGCAGGGAGGGAGAATAAAGCTAGCGCTGATTGGGTGCAGCGCTCTTGTGACCCAACAATGTCACGTGATCCCTGGGAGAGAGTGTGCCAATTCCACCAAAATATCACTGGCAACGGAGGTAAGTATATGCGTTACTGTAAAGGGGGCAAACATTGGGATAGAGAAGGGGTTGTCTGAATAGTGGACAATACCCTTTACACATAAAGAATCAAATTCTCTACATAGAGTAGAATAATTATATCCTACAGCCACCACTAGGGGGAGCCTACTGAATACTCTTTTATCATTGAGGTCAGTTACTGATCCGTATTCAGGAATCTGCAATAATGTATATACGACCTGTGAACAGGAGTGGCAGTTTTCTTTTTTTTTTTTTTTTTTTAAGTCGGATATCTAAGGGCCCTTTCACATCAGCGTTTTTTGAAATTCGCGGCAGATGCGGTGAAAAAAACGCATCTGCCGCGATTACCGCATACCGGCTGCACTTGCGGCGCGGTTGCGGTAAACGCCATACTATGTATAGGCGCACTTGCGGCAGGTGCGGCAAATGCGGTTTTGCACTTGCGGCAGGTGCGGCCGCGAAAAAAAATACTGTCAGCCGCGGTTTTTTTCGCGGCCGCACCTGCCGCAAGTGCCAAAACCGCACTTGCCGCACCTGCCGCAAGTACGCCTATACTTTGCATGGCGTTTACCGCAACCGCGCCGCAAGTGCAGCCGGTATGCGGTAATCGCGGCAGATGCGTTTTTTTCACCGCATCTGCCGCGATTTGAAAAAAACGCTGATGTGAAAGGGCCCTTACAGTGGTGTTCAAAAGTCCTGCATAGGATAAATTGATTTTTCAAGTTTTAAACGTTTTCTGTCGAATATCTTCGATGCTAATATGACATATTATATATGGTTTTGTTCAGAATATAATTTTGCATTCTCTCCCTGTAATATTTTTAGCTTTTGAAGCAGTTTTGCCTGAAATTATTGCAACAATATGGGAATTGAAAGCACAACTAAATATTGTACAGCTTCAGATCCAAAATTAGCCAATCACAGATGAGGTTCTTGTGACCAATCATAACCTGGATATGACAGCCAGTCACTTTCCATTACATTGCATCACTTCTGCTGCTTTGTTTGTGTGTTTTATCTGTTGGTCTATCTAGTGAATCATACTGTAGAGCTTTATGATGGGAGCCTTCAGATTTTAGTCAGCGGAGGATCGTGTGCGAGTTGTGGTGCTACATGAAGAGGGTTATTCTGGCCCCCAGATCACAAGGAAGGTCGGCTGTAATCAGAGTACAGTCGTAAGAATTTTGAAGAAACGTAAGCAGCTTGGAATTACCCAGGACAGGCCCAGATCTGGTCGGCCCAGAAAGTCAACTAAAAGGGAGGATAGAGTACTGACAAGAACATCCCTTGCCAATGGAAAGCTCATCTCTCCTCAGCTTCTGCGAGAATGGCAAGAAAAGTGCAATATTGAGGTAGCAACATCAACTGTTAGGAAGAGATGTTTGGAAGCAGGATTGAGAGGGTGCAAGGCCCGAAAGAAGCCATTGATGACAGCCATACAAAGACAAAGGCGAAAACTGTGGGTATTGAAATATTCAAAATGGAGGAAGGAGGAGTGGGGAAAAGGGCTATTTAGTGATGAAAGCACTTTTTGCATTTTAGGAAATAATGGCAAGTCTTATGTGAGAAGGTTTCCACATGAAGAGTACAAGCCAGAGTGTTTGAGCTTCTCTGTGAAACATCCGATGAAAGTAATGGTCTGGGGCTGTATGGCAGCCAATGGTGCTGGAAGGCTTCATATTGTGGAGGGTATGGTTAATGCAAAAAAATACATAGACATCCTTAATAAGAAAATGCTGCCTTCTGCTCAACACCTGTTTTCAGGGGATTATATCTTCCAGGATGATAATGCTCCTTGTCACAGAGCTAAGACAGTAACGGAATAGAAAACAACAAGGTGTCTACTATTGACTGGCCAGCCCAGTCCCCGGACCTCAATCCAATTGAAAATTTGTGGCACAAGGTAGCAATAGAGATATCTAAAAAACAGCCAAGGACCAAGAGAGAGTTGATTGAGGCTCTGAAACAGGCCTGGAACCACATCATCACTCAGGAACATCTGCAGAAGCTTGTTCACTCAATGCCACAGAGATGCAAGTTGGTGCTCAAGAGCAAAGGCTGGCCAATAAAGTATTAGAAGCTAAAGATGCACTCAAAAGGCCCTTTTCAGGACTCTGAATTAAATAAAAAATAATAAATCTTAAAAAGTAAAATTTAAGTCTGCGTGAACTTGCATTGGAAGTTAATGAACTTAGAAACCTGTTCACCATTCTACACACTGTACTGGTGTAGGTATGGTTATGCTGTAAAAAAATGATCAAAAATGTGCATACCATAAAAATTTATACACTTGGGACATTCAAAAATGAGTATGGCACACAATGAGGGATTACAAAAACATATATGTTCCACCAGTTTCACTGTAGAGATGCAGAAGTATGAAATATATAGTTTTCTTCACGCCTATGCAGGACGTTTGAACACCACTGTACTTTAAATATTATACAACCCCTTTAAAGATGTGTGGCAACATGAGATGGGTTTTCTTTCAACATAAATGAGATTACTGCCAGGTTCAGCCAGGCACTGAATACATTTTAAGATAGTGTTATCATTCTAGTGAAACTGACTAATTCACCCCCCCTCAGGTGTCATCATTGTTGCATCATTTTTTCTTATCTCACTTTTTTTTCGATGAAGCAGGTAGCTTGTCTGAACTATTTTTTTTTTTATCTATTCACCCTTGAAAAGGGTTGTCCAGGCTTTGTGGCCAACTTTGCAGTCACTCTATGCGACTGTAGACTTGTGAATCTTCTCAGTGCACACCATCAGAAGTCTCTGGTGCCAGCGCTTGGAGTGGGCGGTCATTTGACTACAAGAATGCAGTTTGCATGCTGGAGGCCACATTCTGACTAGACGTGTTTGGCCTGGCTCATTACACTTTTGTTGAGCACAGGAGAATCCTGACAGAGCGCAGTGTGCATGCTGTAAAGATTCACAAGTCTGCAGTCACATAAAGCCTGGACAATCCCTTTGACAACGTGTCAGTTAAAAATGGATGAAACTCGTATGGAAAACTGACGTACAAAGTCTCTCTTCCTAGTTTCATCCGAGACATATGGAGTCTCACAGTCCAGACACATGGACCCATATTTAAAACTGATGTGTGAAATGAAACGCAAAGGTTCTGATGTGTGGACATATCATAGGGCAATGTGCGCATGCTGAGTATTTGGTGCAGAAATTTTCTGCACCAAATCTGTATCTTCCAGTAGAAAAACACACCAAAAACATAATGCGGATTTGGTGTATTTTTGGTGCAGATTTGTGCAATACATTTTGATGAATGGCTGAATGGACTGCAACACTTTGGCAAATCTACACCAAGAATTGACATGCTGCAGGATATTTTCTG
Source organism: Allobates femoralis (assembly GCA_033576535.1). Classification (NCBI taxonomy): domain Eukaryota; kingdom Metazoa; phylum Chordata; class Amphibia; order Anura; family Aromobatidae; genus Allobates; species Allobates femoralis. The sequence continues at coordinate 79,830,912 of JARQOC010000003.1, read as the reverse complement.
CAGCAAATCTCCAAGGAAAAAAATAAGCAACATGTGCGCAACACTTAAGGATTCTCCATGACTTTGCTGGCATAAGTATATACAGTATATTTATATTCGTGACAAATCTGCACCCAAAAACGCACTGTTTGCACGTGGGTGGTTTCACCCATGTATCATGATATAAATACAGATTTGAGACTTGCACTCAGTGGCCTCATATAACGCCTACACACGTGTGGAACCAGCCTAAAATGTCTAAAAAAAAAGCTTTGTTGGAGTCATAATTTCTTTTTGTAAAGTTCCCTAAAATACCTGGTTTAGCCAATGATTATAAACTCAGAGCACACTTTATTTTTTTGACCCTGAGCGGCGCCCTCTCGCCCCTGTGCGGCGTCCTCTCGCCCCTGCGCGGCGTCCTCTTGCCCCTGCGCGGCGTCCTCTTGCCCCTGCGCGGCGTCCTCTTGCCCCTGCGCGGCATCCTCTTGCCCCTGCGCGGCACCCTCTTGCCCCTGCGCGGCGCCCTCTTGCCCCTGCGCGGCGTCCTCTCGCCCCTGCGCGGCGCCCTCTTGCCCCTGCGCGGCGCCCTCACATACAATATTTTTCTTTTTTGTTCTAAGGATTGTACTGCTTTTCAGTGAGTGATTATCGCATACTTATACTCTATTGTGATAGCGGTGAGAAAGCTGCACTTTTTGCTTCCAATGAATGTCCTTGGCTGTGGATGTGATTTGTCTCGGTTCTTCCTTGGCATTACTTTAGCTTCTTCATCCCTGGAGGCCTTAGGGGGAGCTCTGTACCCATCTCCTAGGAGTGTGCTCAGCCCTGTGGAGCAGTGTGTAGGTGATAAGACTTATCTCCTGCTGCAGACTATTACTCCTCCCTGCTGCCTTCATTCCTTATCTAGCTGCAGTTAAGTAGAAGTTCTCTTAGCACTTTACCCTATCTGAGCTGCTAATTTGGTTATTTTGTGCAGTATGGTGACTGTACAGCAGTTATGGAGTTGCGGTGTTTTATGGAGCATATTGCAGTTATTTTATGAGGTTATCTGCAGCTTTTATCAGTTTGTACAGTAAATAGTGTGGAGGATCTGCTCCATAACAGCTGGCTTGTTGACCTGTTCACGTCTGGCAACACCCAGGTTCACATGACATCACTATGTAAAGCCAGCCGGGCCAGTCCACCTTAATGTTATTACAAGGAAGCTGAGCATACACCTTCCCGTGTCTGTGCTGCCGGAGCGCTGTCCATAAGCTGTCAGTGATGTGATGGGACATGGAGTTTTTAAAAAGGGTTGTAGTACCCTCCTCTTTTTCGGGTGAAGTGGTCTTGGATGTAGGGAGCACCTTGCGTGAAAGTGCACCTAGGCTCCTGAGGATGAGGAGGGTGAGCCTGCTCTCTCTGGGACAGACCATTGACGAGGACCTGGAGACACATTTCCAGGTGCAGAACATGAACAAGCCAAAGAGGAGGCCTCTAGGTAAGTCTTGTCTTTCACTTTGGAGACGGTGATTGAATAGTAGTGTACATGTTTGGATTTGTAATTTATCCTGATTGCATTAATGGTGGGTTTACACGTCCCGATATCGGCGTCCAACTCCGACCCAACTCCGACCAAAAGTCACGTGGTTCGTGAGCTGGACCCGATATCGTTCCTGCTTTGTACGGTCTGAACATCCAATACGATGCAGGAACGATGGCAAAACGATATCGGGGGTCGAATGAGCGTGCTATTCAACCGCCCGATATCGGATGCCAGTTGTAGCCGCATCGTCCCGTCTGACAGCCCAACTCCGATGTGTACTGCCACGTCACCCATTCACTCCCATGTTAAATGGTCGTTCCTGGGTTGGGGGGCGTACACATCGTCGGGACGTTGTATCCCGATATCGGGCTGTCTAAACCGGCGATGCGATGCAGGATAAAGCGTGCTCAAAAAGCACGCTCCCGCGTCGTTGGCTACGATATCGCCCCGATATCGGGACGTGTAAACCCACCATAAAAGTTAATGATTTTGAGGATTAGATTTCGTTTACACTCAGATTCCTCCATATTTGATGGAAAGAAAAGCGCAGCAGCATTCTTAACTGTTGAAAATGAGTGATGACAAAAGCCAACAGAATGTATAATTGGTGTCCGTAAATTAACAAATCTGACACGCCGTCATGTATATTTTTCTGCTCCTGTGACAGTTCATACGTCCTATTCTAATAAGACGAGTGCACGGTACACACATCCTAGCAGGTACAGAAGTGAGAGGAGTCGGGCTAACCCTGGAGAGACATTGTGAATTTTGGAATAAATGTTTAATGTGCACAAGTTATATTCTTATCTATTAACTTGCTGATTGCTGCCTGGCAGTCTGAGCACGGCTTCCCCCCATGTGATCCTTAAGTGTCGCTCCCTGAGATCAAGGCTGCAACCCCTTATTGAATGGATTGGAGTTGCAGATACGCCATCCCCGCTCCATCATTGTCCACGGAACTGCTGAAAACAGCGGAGTGCAGTGCATGGCTTTCCCCAACAGTCCTATACTCAATGAATACAACTACACTGCATTCAATACTTAGCTCCCGAGGCCTGATCTTGGGGTAACAGCTGTCAGAGAGCCCAGCAATTAGCAACTTATCCCCTAATTAATGGAGGATAACGTGTTTTTGGGAATAAGGGTGGGTTTACACGTTTCAAAATCGTTGCGATATCGCAATTCAATGGCGCGGGAGCGTGCATTTAGTGCACGTTTCTCCCGCATCGCATCGGAGGTTTACACGTTGCGATTTCTGAATCCAACGTCCGTACGATGTCTACGCCCCCCAACCCAGGAACGACCATTTAACATGGGAGTGAATGGGTGACGTTGAACTTCACATCGTAGTTGGGCTGTCGCACAGTACGATCCGGCTCCAATCTCCATTCAATATCGGAGCATTGAATAGCACGCTCATTCAATCCCCGATATCGCATTGACATCGTTCCTGCATCGTATTGGACGTTCACACCATACAACGCAGGAACGATATCGGCTCCAACGATCGAACCACGTGACTTTTCATTTAAATTGGACGCCGATATCGCAACGTGTAAACCCCCTTAACTCTGTAAAGAATACACACCCAAATTCACTGATCTTGCCTAATGTCTATAAGTCTCTGAGACGCCTTTGAAAGGTTTGGGGTGGGGGTGGGAATGAGGACTGCTTGACCCTTTATGTCTCTGCCCTAAACATTACTCAAAGCAAGTGTGTAGGGCAGGGGCAAACATATCATTGGTGCAACTTGTCCAAGAGGTTATAGGGGGACCATTTCCACCTCCAGAGCAGGTACATCGTTTATTTGGATGAGCTATAAGACTGCAAAGGGGCCCAGTAAACAGTTCTTGCACATGGGCCCGTTTCTGTCTGTGTCCTCCAGTGGTGTAGGGTGACAGTGTGGGCCTAAGGCCATTTTTATTCTGATAGTAACTTTACTTTTCTGCTTTATGTCTTTTACTTTTGTTTTGGGTGGTTTTTCACGCTTTTGTATGCTGTCATAGATTGTGTAATAAAGCATTTGCGTGCAGAAAACAGAGCAGCAGCCGGGGCTGAGGTCTCGCATGCTAAGTAAGTGAGGAAAAATACACCTTTTGTAAGCTCATCAATCAGGTGTATTTAAACATAGCTCTGGGAGGGAAGTGTTTGCTTTGGTGGATTTTAAGATTGAGATTTAAATGAACATGTAACGCCCATGTTATCTTTTTTATAAATGTCATATATAGACCTAATAATCGCCCTTTCACCTTGTTACTAAAATTAGGAATTATAAAAAAAGAAAGGGCTGTTCTGGCTCACGGTGTGCGCCACTGCGTCACGGTGTGCGCCACTGCGCTCACGGTGTGCGCCACTGCCGGCTCACGGTGTGCGCCACTGCCGCTCACGGTGTGCGCCACTGCCGGCTCTCGGTGTGCGCACTGCGGCTCGTGTGCGCCACTGCCGGCTCTCGGTGTGCGCCACTGCCGGCTCCGGTGTGCGCCACTGCCGGCTCTCGGTGTGCGCCACTGCCGGCTCTCGGTGTGCGCCACTGCCGGCTCTCGGTGTGCGCCACTGCCGGCTCTACGGTGTGCGCCACTGCCGGCTCACGGTGTGCGCCACTGCCGGCTCTCGGTGTGCGCCACTGCCGGCTGACACAATTCAGAAAGTTGGCAAAAGAAAGAAATATTTTCTTTTAAAGTGTATGCTTCAAGACCTAGAAAAAGAGGCATGTACCAACCTCCAGATGGTCACATGAATAAGAGGAACGCCCAGCTCTTCCTTTACACCTATACCCACATGGTAACTTTTTGGTTGGATCGGTAGATGAATAGGACCCCAAAAAGCATAGAGGGTTGTCTCAGTGACGTTGTTTTTGGTCTTGTAGCCTAAGGCTATGTTCACACAGTGTGTGTTTGTTGCGTTTTTGCTGTAGTAAAAATGGGGGAGATGATTTTTATAAACAATTTCCTGGCAGGAAGTTTTTAGTGTTCTTTTTCTGATGGTGGGTTTACATGTCGCGATACGGCGTCCAACTCCGACCCAACGTCACGTGGTTCAGGGCGTTGGAGCCGATATCGTTTGCGCGTTGTACGGTGTGAACGTACAACGCGATGCAGGAACGATGGCAAAACGATATCGGGGGTCGAATGAGCGTGCTATTCGACCGCCCGATATCGGATGTCGGTTGGAGCAGGATCGTCCTGTGTGACAGCCCAACTCGATGTGTAGGGCAACGTCACACATTGACTCCAATGTTAACTGGTCGTTCCTGCGTCGGGGGGCGTAGACATCGTACGGACGTTGCATCCCGATATTGCGCGCGTGTAAACCTCCGATGCGATGCAGGGAAAAGCGTGCACAAAAAGCGCGCTCACGCATCGTTGGTTGCGATATCGGCCCGATATCGGGACGTGTAAACCCACCATTAAGGTTTTATTGTGTTTCTAAGGCCCCTTTCACATGAGCATTTTTTGCTGATTGCAGCTGGTCCGGCAGATTTACTGCACCTGCCGTCTAACGGTTACACTTGCGGCAAGCCCCGTACATTGTCTAAGGGGCTTGCGGTCAGCAGCGGTTTTTTTTTTTTCGCTGCCGCAAGTGCCAGAACTGCAGCAATACTGCATTGTCTGTGGGGTTTGCGGCAAGTGCAGTATTGATGTGATCCGGCAGTTGCGGCCGCGAAAATAAAACGTGGTCAGCAGCGTTTTTTTTTTTTTTTTCACTGTCGCAAGTGCCAGAACCTCCGCAATGCCGCACTTGCCGCAAGCTCCATAGACAATGCATGGGGTTTGCCGCAAGTCGACCGTTAGGTGGCAGATGCAGTAAATCTGCCGGATCTGCCACAATCAGCAAAAAATGCTGACGTGAAAGGGGCCTTAATTGCATGTTTGCTGCATTTTTCCGTTGTTCTCTCCGCAGGGAGGATCAGTCACTCCTTTCTTTCTTAAATTATACTGAATTTTATATTTAGCAGTCACTCAAGTTCTAGATCAGGGGCAGGGAACCATTTTTTCTGCTGAGGGCCATTTGGATATTTCTACAATCCTTTGGAGGCCGTATAAACTTGAATATTACCCGCTATTTTTGGTTAAACAATCAACTCACCCCTACTGTGGTGGCTGGGGCTGCTTCTTGTTGGTGTGGGTGATATTGGTCATGTTGCTTGTCAACTGCTTTTCTAGGTTTGCGAGAGCCCTAGACATCACATGAGAGGCTGGGAGCATATACGCCACTCGGAAGGCTGAGGCTGGGGCATAGAGATCACTGGAGAGGCTGGGGTATATCCTCATTGGGGAGGCTGAGGCTAAGCATAGAGATCACTGGAGAGGCTGAGGATATATACCTCACTGAGGAGGCTGAGGCTAGGGCATAGAGATCACTGGAGAGCTGGATTTCAAGGGCAGCAAAACGCATTTGCGAGCCTGAGCACTGCGACCCCGAGGAATCTGCCCGGGGGCTGCAAAAAAGTTAGTGAAGGCCGCATTCGGCCCTGGGGCCTGAGGTTCCCCACCCCTGTTCTAGATAATTGATTTTATGTTCAAGTATATATATGTGTATGTATTGTGTGTATGTATATATTATATATCTTATATATATATTATAAATATATATAATATATAATATATATATATTATATTAATATATAATTCTACAAACATCTGTATTTTATCCTCCATCCTTTTCCATGAGGATTGGCCCTAGAAAATTATAGACACTGTTAGAGGATCATCACTGTGTATTTAATGTACAATATGAATTAATCATGAACATGTTTTGTTTTTTTACATTGTGGTGGAAAAGAAAAAAAAAAAAAAAAAAATTTTTATATATATATATACATATATATATATATAAAGAGAAAATGGAACAGCACAATAATATACTCATCCGCGGTGCAAGTCCTGTGTATTAGTGTCCAAACCAATTCAAATAAATCAAGGAAAACAGGCAGCACTCCAGTTCAGGTGAATAAAGGGTCTGTTTTTTATTCAGAGCCCATGTGGCACGACGTTTCGGTGCACTAGGCACCTTTCTTGAGAAAGGTGCCTAGTGCACCGAAACGTCGTGCCACATGGGCTCTGAATAAAAAACAGACCCTTTATTCACCTGAACTGGAGTGCTGCCTGTTTTCCTTGACTTATATATATATATATATATATATATATATATATATATATATATATATATATATATATATATAATAATATATATATATATATATATATATATATAATAATATATATATATATATATATATATATATATATATATATATTTTACTAGGGCCAATCCTCATGGAAAAGGGATGGAGGATAAAATACAGATGTTGTAGAATTGTAGGGTTTCTCCAATGAAATATGTTTATTTACATTTTTTTATGTGACGTTAATCAGGGACGAGCTGCAATACCACACATGGTGCAAACACTAAAGTGGCGCTGTTTCTGGAAAAGAGATGCTTGTTTCACACAAGCACTTTAATATGGTTCCTTAATATAGATCTGTAGTGCTGACAGATTGCAGAGGAAATTGCACCAGTTTATCATTGATATTACAGGAATGCTAGGGTACATTCTCCACAATGGCAGACAGCCTCACATATGTCTGGGAATGTCTGTTCTTTCAGGTCAAGAAACACTCCAATGAGAGCATTACCCTTGAACACTAACTGTAAGGCTGTGTGCACACAGTGCATTTTTTAATGAATGTTTTGGTGCAGTTTTGTCACAAATCTGCATATACAATGTATATCCTTATTCTAGCAAAGTCAGTGAGAATTCTGAAGTGTTGTGCACATGTTGCTTATTTTTCGGCATGTCAATACTTAGTGCAATTTTGCCTGCATTTTTCTCCTCCACCTATTGACATATTCAGGCCTGGTGCCAGCACCCTGCATAACTGGGCAGGTGCCAGGGTCCTGAAGAAGTGAGAGGGCCCACACGCTGCCTGTGAGGGAAGCAGTGAGGAGACGCTCGCACACAGCTGCCCTCTCTCTCCTCTCCTGCTCTGCACTGATCTATGTGACCGGTACACAGCAGGAGAGAAAGCACTGGGAGCTACAGGAGGCTGAAGGACCTTTTCAGTTTGTCATGTGACTGATCACATGACTGAAATCAAGGTCCTAAAAGATCTTGCAGCTTCTCAAGTTCTGCAGCCTCTGTTCAGCTCCCAGTGGCTCTTATCCTGCTCAGCACTGATCAAGAACAGCTGGATGTGGTAGTGTATAGTGTGTGTGTGTGTTTGTGTTTTGTGTTTGTACATTATATGTATTGTCCATGTAGTAGAGCTGTGTGTGTATGTAGTTTACATGTAATGTCCATGTAGCAGAGTTGTGTTTGTATGTGCATGTATTATGCATGTAGAAGAGCTACAGTATGTGTGTAGTATGCTTGTAGCAGAGCTCTGTGTGTCTGTATATGCATGTAGCAGAGCTGTGTATGTAGTGTGCATGTAGCAGAGCATTGTGTCTGTATGTTCATGTAGCAGAGCTGTGTCTATATGTTCATGAAGCAGAGCTGTATGTGTCTGCATGTGCATTTTACAGAGCCATGTATGTCAGTTGGCATATAGTAGAGCTGTGTGTGTCTAATATATAATTTGCAAAAAGACACAATAGACGTATTGCTTCTGTATTCTACCCTAGTACATTAAAATTCGTGCTAATGACCCTCCATTTTACAGGGAAGCTTCAATTAATAGGAAGACAGTTGTTCCTATATTCAGCTGTTTAAACTTGAAGTGCGGCTTAAGGAGCGGATGTGCAGCTGCAAGGAGGGACGGGCACAGTGTTAAAGGGGCCCACTGAGACTATTTTGCCCAGGGCCTACAAAACCTGGAGCTGACCCTGGACATAATTATGAAAAATGCACCAGAAGCGGTTTTTTCTGCCGTCAGATGCAGGAAGATTGTGCCCCGAATACTCAACGTGTGCACAGAGCCTAAAATAATTGTGAGTGTCCCCGTACCCATCAGTAACATTGATGGACTGTCTTCTAGGAAATAGAACTACATGAGACTACATCTATGGTATATGGGTGCAATGTGGATTAAATACAGTTGACATACTGATGCAATATGTCGGAAGGTTTTTACATAAGGAAGCAGTGGTAACTTTTTTTTTTTTTTTCTAGAGATCAGATGTGCCAGTCATGAGTAATGTAGTGTAGAAATCATATGTAAATTAGGCTGGAAGTGCACTGTGGGCGTGTCTATGCACTTGGAAGAAGTGGTTCACATGAACAGGTATATATATTGGAGAACGCAGCCTACACAGTTATACTACTTACTCTTTATGTAAAAATATGCTGGCAGGTTCCCGGTAATCACATTTTTAATGACATTGTTTTTTTTCCATCCACAAAACAGATTAAAGCAGTTTATTTTGCACATGTGAATTGACTTTTACTTTGTATAATAAACGATGCTTGTGTGACTCCTGCCTGTCTATTTGACTTTTTGCCTATAATCCGACTCAGAAAGCAGAGATTCAATGCAGAGAAGCGTCTTGTCTCGCTGAGGTTCCTGCACTCTGCCTGAGGCTCTCCGTGAGGCTCTCCTGAGGCCGGTCTCCGTGAGGCTCTCCGTGAGGGGCTCATCTCCAGGTCGTGAGGCTCTCTCCGTGAGGCTCTCCGTGAGGCTCTCCGTGAGGCTCTCATTACAGACTGGATCCAATCCTGTCCTTGGGTCGGGTTATTCCATCACTTCTTTCAGAGGCTGGGTTCATCCTAGTATATACTCATCTAGTAAGCAGATCGACATATGCACGACACATATTTCCTCTTGTGGAGCCCATTAACTAGAGTTTGGCCAGCTGGATTTCCGTCTTGCTTACTGAATTGTGTACTGGCAGCCTGAGTGTCTTAATATCTCTAAATCAACGGGATCAATTATATACTTTCTCTACTCTGAGTCCTGCTGGATTCCATCGTGTTAGTTTACATAAATATTGATCAAGAAAGAAGACTGATATTGTGAGAACCCTTAAAAGAACTTCATGGTTTATGTATTCCTAAAAAAAATTGAAAATATACTAAAATACTTATTTTATCACAACACTAATACAATATAGATTTTCTGGTGCTTAGCAGCTTGTAGGAATAAATCTACAGCAGACCAGCATGATGGTTATAGTCAAGTTTTCGCATCGTGTGAAAGTTTTTCCCACCACAGAGACCTATTTTTTTTTACAAAGTGCGTTACTTCCCGTCTATCACCTTGATTGGTCTTGGCGGCCCACACTTCCACCTGCAATGTCAGATGTCTGCTGCTTTCTGCATTATGAAACCGGCTCAAAATGGAAAATTAATGTGTTTCTCGAAAAGCTGCATCCACAAAACATTTTTGTTTACACAGTAAAAATCCATAGATTTAACGTCCTAATCCCATGTAATGTAGAAATGTGATGTGCACATGAAAACTGAAAATACAGCTGAGCGAAGCTGGAGAAACAGGCAAGAAATTGTTGACTGGCTGATTACATAGATGGATTCATGTCTGTACCAGCAGAATCTTCACCAGTGGACATTCATTGCAGTGTGTGGATGTCTATCCATATGTCCGGACATGGGCTACATGGCCATAAGTATGTGAGACGACAAGCTGCATGTGAGGGTTTGCCCGGGCAGTCTGCTAATTTTATCCAGTGAAACAACTGCCAGCGGGCATTTCCATTTCATTGTGTAGCATGGTGCTCATTTAGATGACCAGGGCTGTGGAGGCCGTAAGCCATCTGGCTGGTAAATGTCTGACTACTCAATTTCCCTGAAACCAATTCCACCAAACTGGGCACCGACTCTGACTCCGCCAAACTGGGCACTGACTACACGACTCCGACTCCACAGCCCTGCAGATGAGTGGCTTTTCCTATTATACAAACTTGGCTCAAGTTCATCAGACTCTCTGTTCTGGCTCATAGGGATGTAACCCGGGCAAGGGAGCCTCTCTGTGACATCCTTATGTCCTGGTAGTGCACATAGACAAGTTTTGCCCTTCACAAGACCTCCCCTTTAAGAAGTAAGTGGTCTCAAATTTCTGATTTCGAAGGATATATTTTTGAGAACTGCTTGGATTTGTTTCAAGTCATAAGAGGGTTTGGTCACCTTGCATATGACAGAGACATGGTACATCTATGGTTCACCTTCAACCAATAGAAGTTTGTTGGCTGGGCTGGCGAGTTCCTGATACTCTTTTATTTTGATAATCTGACTCCTCCATGAGTAGTCTATATTTCGGGATAATCAGTATTATGGCTTTTTCAGATGTCCGTATGAGAAAGACATGGATCAATGAGGTTTGCCCAATTCTTACGGTCTCCTAAAACTGCCTGCATCTCAATGCTCTGATCAAAATTGGAGTGGTCTGCAGAAATCGGATATACCTGAAAAAGTGACATCTGAGTGAGCCAATGAGCCCTTATTCAGACATTTGTCAGTAAGGACCTTGTTGAAGAATGAAGATATCCCATATGAGATTGGAAACACACTATGCGAGATGCATGCAAGATACTTGACTAAGTCTCACATGACTCACCTGGAATGGCCGCTGTTTCTCTGGACAGGAGCTGTATAGAAATACAAGCTGCAGATGCACCCCCATCTAGATAGGTGGCAGCCTTTCTGGATTAGTCACGCGAGTATCTTACATGCATCTCGCATAGTTTGCTTCCATCTTAAGGGACCATAAACTATGGTATTTCGTTCACCAGTTGATTGATATTTTTTTTAAATTAACGATAGAACATAAAATATATATTTATATTTTTAAGGTCAGCTTAAATTCCTATGAAAGCTAATTAATGATACAGTATTAATGTCATATAATATATAGATTATTTTTAAATACTTTTGCCAACACCACTTAAAATTTAGGTCCAACTCTTCAGTCCTGTTTGTTGGGATTGGTCTTGGTCCAGACCCTGCAAATTCCAACTCAAAGACTTCACATTTTACATTAACCTAAAGGCCGCTTCACACGCTACAATCTCGTTAATGATATCGTTGAAACGTCACGGATTTGTGATTGTTCAAACGATATTGTTAGTGCGTCGTTGCGTGTAAACGAACGATGTTGGAAGAATAAATCGTTGGATCATTCATCAAAAATTTGAGATCCTGACCTCACATCTATCGTTCATCGTTAAATTAACGTTTTGGGAAGCAGCAGCATCGTTCAGTGTGACACCTTTTTGAACGATGTCGTTCATAATTCTCCTATTCCTGCCGCTTTTTAACATCATTCTATCGTTCTTCAAGTAGCTGGAGCGTTGCCAAATTTTAAGATCGTTAACGATATCCTTGAATGTGACAACGCACTAACGATGTGGAAAGGATCGCGGTCACGTGACATGGCTAACGATATCGTTCACCTATATCCTAGCGTGTGACGGTACCTTTACTTTATGCAGAAGGACAATATCAATTGGTGGTACATCACTTCCAAAAATACTATTTTCTATATAGAGAAATCCTCAAAGTCTTGTTGCAGAGGTTAGAGCTCATAAATTGACTGCGTTGCTGACAAAGAGGACAATAAAGTTCCATAATGAAGACTTTATTTAGGGTGTTTGTAGGTATGCGTTTCAGGGTCAAGCTGACACATTTATCTGGACATTACCATCATCTTTTTTTTTCCCCCTTCCATTGTAAGTTAAATTGCTTTGAACCAGAGGTCCCCAAACTTTGACATTTAGAGCCACATCTAGGGTTGATGGAAAGTTTAGAGCCACATCCAGCTCTGAGCGAGTGTCGCGAGCCACATCCAGCTCTGAGCGAGTGTCGCGAGCCACATCCAGCTCTGAGCGAGTGTCGCGAGCCACATCCAGCTCTGAGCGAGTGTCGCGAGCCACATCCAGCTCTGAGCGAGTGTCGCGAGCCAGCCACATCCAGCTCTAGGAGTGTCGCGAGCACATCCAGCTCTGAGCATTCGCGAGCCACATCCAGCTCTGAGCGAGTGTCGCGAGCCACATCCAGCTCTGAGCGAGTGTCGCGAGCCACATCCAGCTCTGAGCGAGTGTCGCGAGCCACATCCAGCTCTTTTCCCCCTCACAGTAGTGATACCCGGAGCCCTCATTACTGGTATAATGACAGCAAAAGCTCTTCCACATAACACACCTATGCAGTATACCGTGATCTAGGGTTCCTACCTTACCCCCATTCACATCTGTTGTTTTATGGGGGCTACCCGCAATAGTCACCATCTGGAGACCTGCTCTTCATGGCTGTTTGCTAGACCTGGAGGTTATTCACCAAGTTGGAATAGAGTCCTGGGCCGCTCATGGACCAGCAAGCCACATGTGGCTCCTGAGCTACAAATTGGGGACCTCTGCTCTACGCATAAACCTTATATAAATGTGCGCAGCCTCTGCTTTGCATATGGCCCTGGTTTCTTCTATATTGTGACCATAGATGATGGCTTTCTCCATTGTATTCAGTGTGTATAGATTTCTCTCCTTGGGGCATGACTTCAGTGGCCTGTTAAATGGATTTTTAGTAAATTGATAGTCACGCTGGTTACTTACATTTGTCCCATTATGGACTGGTTTTATATGAATGGTTTGGAGTTGTAAGCGGATGCAAACTTTTTCTATGTTTTATAATTGTCATTCCTATATTGCAGTGTTTCATAAAGTTAACTTTTTACCAATGGGGGCATAGCTGTGCCCTTGTAAACCTTTTTATAGGAGCAGTGTGGCCTTGGTTTCATATCCATTTCCTGGCTTTTTTTTCTTTTCTTTTACCAGGGCTGTTTTGCATTGTCAAATTTTTTTCAACCAATAACCATAAAAGTCTTGACATGATGGCAAATGACTGAAAAATAAAATGTATGTGCTGAAGTGGTTGTTAATGATGGGTTATATAACAGCTAACATAATGCCATTTTGTGCCATATGACTTATTTTCTCACATTTTACTGTGCTCTTTTAAAAACTGCATTTTATGGCTGTGTGGTCGTAGCCAGCAGCTAAATGTGACATAAAAGAAGGGATAAGATCACATATTGTGAATTGTGTGGGGAGCCAGCACCATATGACAGATCAGAAAACCTTGTGCCAAGGAAAGAATAGCGGAGTTTACACTGATCCTGACCTTCTGACATTGCTCCGCACTGTGCTGTATGCTGAGATAATCTAATTCATTGTCTCCTCACCAGCTGCAGTCAGGATCTCCCACACTCTGTATACCACTGCCCCTTTCCCTTATATGGTTTCATGCCTGAATACGGATTCAGTGTGAAGACGGATCTGATTGATAATGAGCACATGTCTGCTTCACACACAGTGTAGTGGGGACACCTTGTGGAAGGTTTATGAATGGTTTTCAACCAGATTTCTCTGATACAGTATATTTGAAAGTTTATTAAAATCTTTGACTCTACATTATTATTAGATGATAATTTACAGGGGTTACACTTTAAAAAGTTATATATTTTTTTTTTATGCAATAATTACCTTGTAATCATTTTTATACTATAGTGGGTAAAGCCAGTTGCCCCCAAATTATCTTCTGGCCACAATCTGTGATTGGTGGCAGGGTTTTATTTTTTTGGGGTTCTGCCAGTCGTGTAGTCTGTCTGACCATTTTGGAATATCACACGAGGATGAAGAAAACATTTGCAAAACCGTCTGTCGTCATACAACATTCATGGATTTATTTTTTTTAAGATTTTCCAGTTAACTGAATGAATTTACACAGCAGTCTGTGAGATTACATGAACCGTTCCTAATAAACTGTGACCTAATTATTCCGCCGTTAACAAGCATTTACCATGGTCTTTGATTGAGTACCAGTGATTACAAAGGTAATTTTCCATCCTCCAGGAATCTTTATCCTCTGGGTATACTGGATTATATGCTGAACACCTGGTTTATTCCTTACTTTAATTTAGGTTTTATAACGCTGGAGGAGTTCCTTCTTGTTTCCTGGATTTGTACCAACCTACATCCAAAGTCGTCTTTTTTTTTTTTTCTTTCTTCTTCAATCATTTACTTGTCATGTCCTGCAATGAATAAGTCATCCAGTTTTGACATTTTAGAAGTGACTTCTCCCAGCCTGTAACATCATAAGGCGGTGGTGTTAAATAGAAAGGAATTTATCATGGTATTGGAGGACCTGCCATTTCTCCTTAGTTGTCTGCTGTAGAATATAATAGTATTCCCCATGAAATATTAATTGTGGAGCATCCCCCGATTTTCTAGGAGGAATATCATAGGAATAGTATAACAAAGTTGTAAGAAAGGATGATCCAGGATTGCTGTTAAAGTGAACCTGTCACCAGGTTTGTCCCCTGTAAGCTGCGGCCACCACCAGTAAGCCCTTTTTTTATATATACAATATATCTCATGTACTAAGGCTGCCTTCACATTAGCGTTTGCAGCCGCAGCGTATGATGCGCATGCGTATCCGCAAGGCAATATGCATGCATAAGCAGTCAAACGCACGTTTTTTTTATATGCAAGTGCATCCAAAATCCTATTAAAAAACGCAGCTTTACCTTGCGTATGCATGCGTTTATGCATCCGCATGCGTTTATTCTCATGGGTGGAGAGTGGGCGTCTACCTTTAAACCTTTTCTGGACATGCGCACTATGCTGTCCGCATGCGTCTCAAAACAAGTCATACGCAATGTGTTGCTTAGTCTTGCGTATCCATAGACAGCAATGCTAATAATATCCGCAGGTGTCCGCATGCGGATGGTTGCGGATTTTTCATACTCCAAAAAATGCAACATGTTGCGTCCCGGGTGCGGACGCAGGACCCTGGAGGGAGCAGATATCGTCCGCATCCGCACCCGAACGCAGCAAACGCAGGCACTATGCGTTCCTATGTTAAACATAGGAACGCAGTGCGCATGCGTTTGTCTGCGTATGGCAACGCAGCATACGCTGCGGCCCCAAACGCTAATGTGAAGGCACCCTTAGACTGATCTGCATAATGTGATGACACTTTTTTTTATTCTCCCCTACGTGGCAGTCCAGGCCAATAGGCGTCACTGATCCGGCACCTCCTCTCTTCTTGCGATCATTGTCCTCCTTCCCAGCTTTGTGTGGATGACACATTGTACGTCCTGTGCACACTTTCCTCCATTGCTCCTGCGTACAACTCCTTACCTTGCTGATGGCTGAGCAATGTATTGTGATTTCGTGTGTGCTCTTTGCTCTGCCCTCGGCAGAGTAGACAGAAGTGCCCTAGACCAGTAGTGCATTGGAGGGGACTGTGGGTGACTAAGAATGTGTCCATCCACACAAAGTGGGCAAGGAGGACGGCAATCGCATGCAAAGAGGAGGCATTGAATGAAGACCATCCATCAGACTGTACTGCCCCGTACTGTAGGTGAGTATAATAAGTGTGTTTTACATTTTGCATAGTGTCCTGGGGACTTGTATACAGCATTCCAGAATTCTGTATATAATGTCTTACTGGTAGAAGATATAATGGTTCTAGATATATGGCCTTATTAAGTGCTAGTTTTTATGGGTCTTACAAGGATGCTTGGCTCACAGGGCAGTAACACACAGCAGCCACTAGATGACCCGGAGAGTCCAGTGAGCATCGCCCCTTTATCAAAAACCATACATTTCTCAATAAAAAACAAACAAACTTGCATCTATTCTCTAGAACCATATAGCTGATTTTAAAAAGGTATTAAATAAGAATACTCGTATGAATAAATAAAAGAGCGAATAGCCACTCCTTTTGACCTGTTGACAGGTTCTCTTTAAGGAGTTCACCCTTAAGGGTATGAGGGTGTAAGGTAAAAGTAGTTGGTCACACCAAGCAATTACATTCTAGATCAACAATTTCTCAAAGGCCCTTAAACGGTTCTCTAATCGGCTGCCATTCCTCCTATGCACTTGGTTTATTGGATTTCCTTTCCATAGAGTTACCAGAATGTTTTTGTTTGTCTGTTACTTTTGGCCTGTAATCTGAGTCGGAGAAATTCAGTGTTTCTGGTCCCTTTAGGGGATGGCATTGAAACACAACATAGTTAGCTGGAATGTGCTTTTCTTTTTTTTTTTTTTTTTTTTTTAAATATATATATAATATATTTTCTTCCTCTGAGACTCCCTGTGTTGTGATCGCTCTCTGGGAACAAGACCTTGGTTGAATCACGCTGTCTGGCACTGCTTTTTATATTACTTTCTAAGTAACGTAGTGGAAAAGAACAGATGGAAGCGAGCACCAACATAGGAATTGCGGGTATAAAAGTACAAAGGCAGTCACCGTGAAGATATATAGACTGATACCAGCTCTACATATGCCAAGCAACAGGCTTGTTAGCAGGTGATTATTTACCTGTTGTGGCAGTACAGTTGTGCACTGCATTAAGTAATCCATGTATTTCACAAGAAATTGCTGGTTTCCTTGGTTTCTGATGGTGGGGTTACACGTAGCGATATCGTCCCGATATCGCATACAACGCCGCGGGAGCGCTTTTCCCGATATCGCATCGCCGGTTTACACGCTGCGATATCGGGAAACAACGTCCCTCCGATGTGTACGCCCACCAACCCAGTAACGACCATTTAACATGGGAGTTAATGGGTGAGGTCCGAGTACGCATCGGAGTTGGGCTGTCACACGCAGCGATGCTGGTACAACGGCCTTGCGATATCGGGAAGTTAAATAGCTCTGCTATTCAACTCAGATATCGTTTTGGCATCGTTCCAGCATCGCGTTGGATGCTAAAACAGTACAACGCGCACCCGATATCGGCTCCAACTCGCGAACCACGTGACTTTTTGTCGGAGTTGGGTCAGAGTTGGACGCCGATATCGCGGCGTGTAAACCCACCATGAGGCTCATCTCCCGATTTGCACCAAGAAGCTCTTTTTTCAGCTAGATTACACCTGTGTGCTGTTCTTGCAAATTAACAATTGGAAACCATTTTGTGCTAATAACAATATAACACTTTCAATATTTTGCAAGTGCCCAAAAAACTAAATAAAAATATATATTAGCTGTAGTCCCTGGGATTGCACGGAATAGTAAACTAACTGTTTTTAGCTATAACAAAATAAAATAGATTAACAAAGTCTTGCTTCTCTGCTGAGATACATAGGCTGTAAGTGTAATATAGGGACTATGTGTGGGCTGCTGACGTAATACAGGGGCTATGTGTGGGCTGCTGATGTAATACAGGGGCTATGTGTGGGCACCTGGTGTAATACAGGGGCTGTGTGTGGGCTCCTGATGTAATATGGGGGTGATGTGTGGGCTCCTGGTGTAATACAGGGGATGTGTGTAGGCTCCTGATGTAATACAGGGGCAGGGTGTGGGCTCCTCATGTAATACAGGGGATGTTTGTGGGCTCCTGATGTAATACAGGGGCAGAGTGTGGGCTCCTCATGTAATACAGGGGCAGGGTGTGGGCTCCTGGTGAAATACAGGGGCTATGTGTATATAATGTTTTATGTATTTGTTTGTGAAAGGCTCACGCAAGACCACACAGTACCCAGTGACCCATATTAAATCCTTAAGGTATCGATCCCAATCTTCCCCCTCCACCCAATGGCAATAACTGTTTTGCAGACTATTGTATTCTTGCCATCAAAAAATGTGAACAGTACTAGGACCAACTCTGTTTTTATACTACCTATGGGACTAGTAAGAAGAATGCCTTGACCATCAATATCTCCTTAAAGAAATGTACTGATATAAATTGGCGTGGACAACCTACTATATGAAGACCAGAATCCGCAATGTGGTATTCCTTCCCATATTAGCTGGGTTTTCCAGCTTCAGAGATTGGGTTGGCTCTAGATATTTGTCAGTGGGATTTGGAGACAATCCTACAAAGTTCCTTAAAATTAGTTATGACTATTGGAGACCACATGAATATCTGGTGTCCGGGTTTAATCTTCTGTATCGTCAGTGGTGAGTTCTTGGTTCCTGTGGTTGTATCGGTCCATCTGGTTTCTGATCTTCCTCTTTCATGTCCACAACAATATAGCCCCTGTCTAGTCCCTAGGACATCATATAGAAGGCTTGATTTAGTTGAGGATCTACTTGTTTAATTCCTTTCCTATTGGCAGTATACTCCAAAGATTTTTGTTCTCCATGGTGACCCCGCTCTGAAGATGCCTTTGATCTGTGCTCAGCATGGAAATGTTTTCTCCGTGATGCCGCACTGTGTGATGATGGGCTCTGAATTCTTTGGCTCCTGCTGCCTGCCACTGGGAACGGTGTCGAGTACACAAGGACGCATACTTTGTCCCATTGCCCTGGTAATGTCTGACTCAGCCAGAACAATTTGTTTTCCAGAATACCCCAGGTTTTCCCTTACCTCAAAATATCTAGGGTCACCTCAGCAAACAGTCATGGCAGCCGAGCTACTTCTTGGCAGGCTTATCCTTTGTTTGCAGAGGACATCCATCTCCTAGATCCAATAACTCCAGATCGGTAGCGATGGCGTCCTGAACATCTCATTCAAGTCTCTAATCTGTACATACAAAAGTTTTTGTTTATTGTTATCTCTCTGGTTTATTAATCTTGCTTATAAAAGTTAAAAGTTAAAAGTTTAGTATTACAGAGCCTGAATGTATGAAGTTGAACAGGTTTCTTTGTGATGTCTAAAATCTTTTTTTTTTTTTTTTTCTTCTTATGTGCCAGAACCTTGAAGATTAAGTGTTAAAAGTAGGAGAAGCCATTTGTTCTTCATTGGGAACGTTGCCAAGTATACTATTACTGTTTGCTAATACCTACTCTAAACTAATCCTCTGCCTAATTTTATACAAAAGCCTATCACATTAAATAAATACACATGTAGACTTGCATACAAGTCCTGTGCCGGAGCGACAGCACTCAAATTAGCTCAAGTGACTGTATCTACATCCGTCTATGCTTGTCTGGCAAAGTTATCTTGTCCACCAAAGACGTGCTGGCAGTGTGGTGAAGACTTCACTGATACCTCTGTCCCTGCAAACATGGTCAGTCACCAAATGTGGAGTATTAAGCCGGTGTCACGCGTGTCAATATCGCTAACTACATCGCCGAAAAGTGACGTCGCTAGCGATATCGTAAGTGCGTTATGCTGTGTGACAGCGCGACGCAACTGCGATATATATCGCTGGTCACAGGTTTACGAGGGTGGACGTAAACCTATCAATCTGCAACCAGCGATTAGGCTGGATTGCGCCGTCTGACACCGCAATAGCGATGTTTGCGGCGATCCAGCCTATACTGCAGCTGGCTGCGGATCGCTCGCTGAGTTGATTCCAGCCCAGTGAGCGATGGCTCCGCCCACATCGCCGCCGCGTCACTGGCAACATCCTGCCGTGTGACAGCTGGCCTGCGATGTCTGAAGCGAACGCGCACCCACACATCGCTTCCGAAATCGCAGGCCAGATTGACACGTGTGACGAGGCCATTATCTCATCCTGCCAACGTCCATCAGTGGCATTTGGTGACTATGGGCGGTGTATGGCCTTTACAGAAGTCCTTGTGTTTTGTTTTTAAATTTCTTTAAGCGTGTGTGTGTGTGTGGTGTGTGTGTGTGTGTGTATGTTAATATACTCAACTACCACCTTGTTATCTGATATTCAGCATCATTCTGTTCCTCATCTCGGTGACGTCACCGCTCTTCAGACTCTCCGGGTCACACTTCTCTTCTGCATGACCCGGAAGTGACTCTTACATTGTCAGTCTATGGAGCGTTAGTATAAGGCTTCATAGACTTACATTGTAAAAGAGAGATCTGGCTGATACACAGTGTGACCCAGAGAGTGTGAAGAGTGGTTGACGTCGCTGAGAAGAGGAACAGAATGACGCTGGATACCGGAGACGATAGCAGTATGAGTATATAAAGACGCGCCCTATGCTAAGTGCACATGTACACAGATTTATATAAAGAAAACTATATATGGGAGGGGTGTTTTGTAGTGTAACTTTTAATTTTGATAGTGCAGATAATTGGTGGCCAAATCTCGATCTGTGATATAGTTGTATAATACACCCTGACCTTACTGCTTTGAAGTAATTGGCGGTTTTAGACATACCTCTGCATGTGGCGTATCTAGAAGCTCATAGGACACAGTGTAAAATCTCCAACTACCATGTTTCTTTAATAGGATTGGCTTTCTCATATGGGCTATATGGGATCTTTATTGTCCTCTTGGTCGGCATCTGTAACCCCTGCACCCACTGTAGTTACGCCCCTGCCGTCACTAATGGATTCTATAGTCATTTGTGTCTATGGAGGCTCCAGAAACTTTCTGAGCTTTTATCTAATTTCTTTTGTGTCACTCGGATACATACAAAGAAAAGAAACTCATGATTGTCTTACAATTCTTTTTGTAGATGGTCCAATAAAATCCACTATTCATGGCCATTACTTTATGCCATGTCCATGGAAGACTGTAGGTGCAGAGGGAAGTGTGCGCTTACACCCAATAGAAATGTTCCATTGGTAATCTTTTCAGCAAGAAAAGGGAAGATTTCAACTCTTTTCTTACTAAAAAAAAAAAATACAACTTTGACAAACCTTGAAATCAGTGCGGGTCCATGAGTGATCATCTGCATCCATCAGCTATCGATTTGTTTCTGTGCCGAGACTTCTGTTATCAATGAAAGCCATAAGCCTATTCTGAAGAAAATCTTTGTATCGGATAAAGAATAACTTTTACATTCCAATACTATAGCGCCCCTTTTTAAAGAGACGCACTGTAATAAACCGAATATCTCTATCCGTGTAAGAGCCAAGTGGAAAGTGTGTTTTCAGATGATCCCAATATTGTCTGTGCACCCACGCTATCCAGTCTATGCCTTCCCGTCTTTAAATAGCGTTTTCTGGCTCCTGTTATTCTTTCATACACTTGACAATGTGAGGAATTTTGTACTTGGCAGAGGCTTTCAGGCATGAAATCGTGCTTATTAGCACGTGGTATTATCCTCGGTAACACGATGTTACAGACCAGGCTGGCAGATGATATAAAAAGTCAGCTGCGAGGGAGCGAACCGTGGGATGACGCTCTACGGTCTGCATTACCCCGTCATAATATTTGCCTCTTTATAGTTGTAGACCCTATAGTTTAGTCTTCATTGCTTTTTCAGGAAATGGCCTATCTTCATAATAAGGTGCTCAGAGATTTGAGTCTGGGTCCTGGGAGTTGAAAGCAAGTCTATGACGTGACCAAATATCAGCTCTGGGCCTGCTTGCAACAATGCAATATTACGTATTTGGACAGGGTGGATAATCTGGAGACCTAATGAATGTTAAATACTATTAAAAAAATATTCGCCACCCAAACAAAAACTTGACAGACCCTTTTTATATCGGTAAGATTCGTCCTGTCACGACTCTGTTCCCACTGGAGATTTCACTATCCTGTTATTTGGAAAGCTGGTGTGACCCCAGCCTTAATTTACTTAGCTTGGTATAAAGGTGATCTGAACCAGGGCTGTGGAGTCAGAGTTGGTGTTCATTTTGGATGAAGTCGTAGTTGGATTCAGAGAAATTGAGGAGTCTCATTCGGATGTTTGGCTTACTGACTTCATAGCCATAGTTGTGGAGTCGGAGTCAGTGTTCATTTTGGTGGAGTCCTATTCAAGGAAACTGAAGAGCCGAGTCGGATGTTTGTCTTACCGACACCACAACCCTTATCTGAACACATGGATACACTAGAGCTGGGCAACCAGTGTCTGTGGCTGCTGTATGGGAGCCACTAGAGCTGGGGCGACCATTGTCTGTGGCTGCTGTATGGGAGCCACTAGAGCTGGGGAGACCATTGTCTGTGGCTGCTGTATGGGAGTCACTAGAGCTGGGGCGACCATTGTCTGTGGCTGCTGTATGGGAGTCACTAGAGCTGGGGCGACCATTGTCTGTGGCTGCTGTGTGGGAGCCACTAGAGCTGGGGCAACATTGTCTGTGGCTGCTGTATGGGAGCCACTAGAGCTGGGGTGACCATTGTTTGTGGTTGCTGTATGGGAGCCACTAGAGCTGGGGCGACCATTGTTTGTGGCTGCTGTATGGGAGCCACTAGAGCTGGGGCGACCATTGTTTGTGGCTGCTGTATGGGAGTCACTAGAGCTGGGGCGACCATTGTCTGTGGCTGCTGTATGGGAGCCACTAGAGCTGGGGCGACCATTGTTTATGGCTGCTGTATGGGAGTCACTAGAGCTGGGGCGACCATTGTCTGTGGCTGCTGTATGGGAGCCACTAGAGCTGGGGCGACCATTGTTTGTGGCTGCTGTATGGGAGCCACTAGAGCTGGTGGCGACCATTGTTTGTGGCTGCTGTATGGGAGTCACTAGAGCTGGGGCGACCATTGTCTGTGGCTGCTGTATGG
Source organism: Allobates femoralis (assembly GCA_033576535.1). NCBI lineage: Eukaryota > Metazoa > Chordata > Amphibia > Anura > Aromobatidae > Allobates > Allobates femoralis. Next base: position 79,808,147 of record JARQOC010000003.1, on the reverse strand, counting down.
GAGCCACTAGAGCTGGGGCGACCATTGTTTTGGCTGCTGTATGGGAGCCACTAGAGCTGGGGCGACCATTGTCTGTGGCTGCTGTATGGGAGCCACTAGAGCTGGGGCGACCATTGTCTGTGGCTGCTGTATGGGAGCCACTAGAGCTGGGGCGACATTGTCTGTGGCTGCTGTATGGGAGTCACTAGAGCTGGGGCGACCATTGTCTTGTGGCTGCTGTATGGGAGTCCACTAGAGCTGGGGCGACCATTGTCTGTGGCTGCTGTATGGGAGCCACTAGAGCTGGGGCCACATTGTCTGTGGCTGCTGTATGGGAGCCACTAGAGCTGGGGCGACCATTGTTTGTGGCTGCTGTATGGGAGCCTCTAGAGCTGGGGCGACCATTGTTTGTGGCTGCTGTATGGGAGCCACTAGAGCTGGGGTGACCATTGTTTGTGGCTGCTGTATGGAGCCACTAGAGCTGGGGTGACCATTGTTGTGGCTGCTGTATGGGAGCCTACTAGAGCTGGGGCGACCATTGTTTGTGGCTGCTGTATGGGAGCCACTAGAGCTGGTGGCGACCATTGTTTGTGGCTGCTGTATGGGAGTCACTAGAGCTGGGGCGACCATTGTCTGTGGCTGCTGTATGGAGTCACTAGAGCTGGGGCGACCATTGTCTGTGGCTGCTGTATGGGAGCCACTAGAGCTGGGGCGACCATTGTTTGTGGCTGCTGTATGGGAGCCACTAGAGCTGGTGGCGACCATTGTTTGTGGCTGCTGTATGGGAGCCTCTAGAGCTGGGGCGACCATTGTTTGTGGCTGCTGTATGGGAGCCACTAGAGCTGGTGGCGACCATTGTTGTGGCTGCTGTATGGGAGTCACTAGAGCTGGGGCGACCATTGTCTGTGGCTGCTGTATGGGAGCCACTAGAGCTGGGGCGACCATTGTTTATGGCTGCTGTATGGGAGTCCACTAGAGCTGGGGCGACCATTGTCTGTGGCTGCTGTATGGGAGCACTAGAGCTGGGGCGACCATTGTTTATGGCTGCTGTATGGGAGCCACTTGAGCTGGGGCGACCATTGTCTCTGGCTGCTTTATGGGAGCCAGTGTGCCGCCTCTTACCTGCTAACGGCACTTCTCTTGAACACCCGACCGGACGTGATGTTACATGTGCGTCACTCCTCAAGGAAGACATTGCACCAGGCCAGCAAATCAAAATGAAAGGCCAGGGATACCGGACCGGTAAGTGAGAGGCAGTAGTCTGACTCCATTTATCGTGGCCGATAGAAAGGGATAAGCGCGTCAATTCACACCGATTCTTATTCCATTGAGGGCTCAACTGGTGCTGTTTTTGTTGTAAAAAATTAACATTTCTAGTTTGAAGTGAACGTTTTCCTTACAATTTATGGATTTCATGTTTCCTTTGTGAGAAAAGCACGGTATGAAATGTTCTGCTTTTCCTAACAATGCTTTGTAAGATAATCGGAGCGTTACGTGCTTGTCCGCTGGTATTACATTAACCATCATTCATGGTTAAGTGGTAATTATTCTCATTTGTACAGTGTGCTATGGAACATATTGGACGCTAGTATGGAATTGTTTAGAATAGATGTTCTTGGATGAGCCGTACATTATTCAAGGCTACCGGAGAGATGTATGAATGTTCCCAGCATGCAGTGCACTCTCCTGTCGCTGACGTCTTCTACATATTGCTGAGTGTTTCTCAGTTACAGCTTTTCTGATGTTTTAGGAGATTTGCAATGTCCATTAGGATCTTGTGGATTCCCTGTGGACGGTGAGGACATTGCTTCTCTCCTTCTGATGGATTGTCTCTCTGTATCAGGATATTGTAGATCCCAAAGGATTTAAGATTGGATTTTCCAACAACCTTGATGTTGAGCCGTCTTATTATGCAATGCATGTTCAGCTAGGTCTACCGAGCTGAAGAGTCACAAGACAAAAATCTAGGTGATTTATGTATAAATTGTATTAGAAAAGTGTAGCCTCAATAAAATAGAGAATGCTTCACAGAAAGCCTCTTGGCACCCAAGGTCTTAAGCTTTATTATCTGCCGTACATTATTATTTACATTTGCCCTTTGGAGTTTATTTGACGTCTGTTAAGTTTTCTACCACCCCGCCCAATTAGTAAATGACTTAATGATCGTTCCACCAGAGTGGTTCTTCAGACACACCTTTCCTGCCTCTAGAGAAATATCAAAAATCCTTATCTGTAGCTGACAATTGTACTTTTCGTCCTGTGTTTGCCTCGTTTTTTATATAAAGACCTATTTATAAAGGCTTTCTGCAATTTTTTATATTGGAGAACCAGGGCCGTTTAGTCAGTAAGGCAAACATCAGACTCTGACTCCACAATTTCCCTGAATCTGACTCAAATGCCACCAAAATGGACACAAACTCCATAACCAGGACTGTGAAGTCAGTAAGCCAAACATCAGACTCTCCATGTAATAGTGGTCCTTCAAATCGTGCTGCTGTTTCAGGAAAAAAGGACCACGAGGTCTTGAAGCAATGGTGTTTGTTCCCAATGCGTTTTGGATGCTGTCCCAGCTACTTCACCAGTTGTACCCCTGATGAAGGAGCTGGGACGGCATCTGAAACGCTCATGCATCCGAAACGCTCCTGATGAAGGAGCTGGGACAGCATTCGAAACAGCAGTGCGGATCGTAGGAGCACTATTACTTGGATATTCATGCACATGCCACTTTGCATGTGGGAGTGCGGATCCAGCTGCAGCTGTATGAACGCCCACACCAGTTGTGAGTGTACACAACTGACCCAGGTGAGCACATACAATCTTAAAGATATAATGTTTCCCTAAAAGATAAGACCCATTGCGCTCTGTTTTGTCTCTCACAATAGATCAGTGGTTTGATCGAACCCTAGGGGTCATGCACGGTTCATTTTGTGTACTAGTAAAAAAAACATATACCTATGTCTTGAATGTGGAAAAACATCATATTTGATTTATCATTAAAGAAGGATTCGGTGAATGTGCATATGACACTGGTGGGTTCAGTACCTCAAACAAGGTTAAGAACCACTGCAATAGATAAACATCAGACTCTGACTCCTCAATTGCCTTAAATCTGACTCCCTCAAAATGGACACAGACTCCACAGCCCTGTACTGCTCATAAATGTATGCTATCATATGGTCGACAGCAAGTTTTCCCATCTTTTCCATTGGAAAACATGCTCAGTAACTAAATGGCTTATAATGCTGTAAATGTCAGGAATAAGTTTAGATACAAACATGTATATGGTTCTACACAACCTTGGGTTTATCAGATTGGGGCACGCTTTCTATAATGTGTGATCATTGATATCTATTGACTACCTGCTGAAGAAAAAAAAAGAACTCTGGATTCCTCAAATATCGGTGGATACTCCGACTGTTGGAAAGAAAAACCTTGATGACCAGAAATTCATAAATATCATTCCATTCTGTAATGTGGTGTTATGGATTTGAAGGCCTGAGATGTTCTGGTTTATTTTATTATAAATGGTAATGAGACAAACTGCTGCTGTTCTTGCTCCCTTGGGGGAAAAAGGCAAATAAACACTTTGCACTTCGTCCCTCGCTATTCTCATTCACATTACGTCCAATCAGAAGAATAGTCTCTTGTGCCTGGGCATAATTATGGCCGCAGATGATCAGTGGCCAATGATTGGCTGCACGTTGTGTAAGGCCAGAGACGCCCATGAGTCTTGCACGAGTCACCCGGAATGGCCAACGGCTCTCTGGACTGGAGTGTGTTAGCTGCTTGTGTTTCTATGCAGCTGATACGCTCCCATCCAGGCAGCCGTTGGCCATTCTGGGTGAGTCATGGTAGACTCTTGGGGGTATCTCAGTGTGTCTGTAGCCTAAGTCAGTAACAGGTTGAGAAATTTTTTTTCCTTCATGCAGATCTCTATGGCTATTGGTATTAGAATATTTGTGTATAAACCCTTTAGAAGCTTAAACATTAAGAATTTGGGCTTTATAATGTGATCTTACAATTAGAAAAGACATAGCTTTGCTCTTGTAGAGAATTCATGCTAGAAAAACAATACTAAACTGCCAATGAATTGTCCTTTTTGATCAAATTGTCATCATGGACAGTTGTAAGTGAGGACTGATACGAAGCCTTGCATGGGTTTGGGAGGAAATCACAAGGTAAGTATAATGAAAAGTTTATTGTTTTACTATAGCGTGAGTTATATATCCCACACATTTCTCATAGAAGCTTAGGAGTCAGGAATTTAGTTTCTGTAGCCCCCAGTTGTTCAACACAATGTGACTGCTGCTTCCTGGCTACTTCTCTGACGGTAATTGAAGAGTAAGTTTATTGTTCCTTTCTGCCCTTCAATGTGGTGTATGATCATAGCTGCAGGAGAACAAGAATCCTTGTAGTACAGGACAGTTGGCTGACAGCAGCTGCTAATGAAGCGGCAGCATCGTGGTGTTCAGCTCCTGAAACCATCCTAATACTTGTCTGAGCGCTCACCCAATCGGTGCTGTAATGATTAAGAATGTGTGATTCGTGCTGCGCGTGCAGGAGCCGTGCCAGGGAAGACCGGATCATGGCTTGTAATACACTGAAGATACAAGTTTACTATTCATATCGAGACTCGTATTCAGTATTGTGCTGTGATAGAACATTTCAATTTAAAGAGAATTTATCGGTCTATTCTTGCTGGGCAAAGCATCGGCAACGTAGATATGGTGCCTGGCTGCACCAATACGGCCTTCTTGTGTTTTTTATTCTTTAAAGTGGTCCAATATTTGAGAAAACATGGTTTCAGACGGGGCCAATAAATAGGTATGATGAGTCCAGTGACAATCCCAGCTGACATTCTCCATGCATCACTCTAGATCAGGGGTCTCAAACTCGGCTGGGTTGGTGGGCCGCACATAGAAAAAACCTGATATCGGGAGGGCCACATTACTAAGTGACATTTTTTAGCAATTCCAGAATTTTACGTTCAGTGTAGTAATGTTCAAATCCTGATCTCCTTTTAGTTATGTCCCCACCGTGGTTCCCTTCTTGTAGTAATGTCCCCATCCTGGTCTCATTTTGTGTAATGTTCTCATCCTGGTCTTCCCTTGTAGTAATGTCCCCACCCTGGTTCCGTGTTTGTAGTAATGTCCCCATCCTGGTCCCCATCCTATATTAATGTCCCCCATTATGGTCCTTCTTGTAGTAATGTCACCATCTTGGTCCTCATCATGTAGTAATGTCCCCATCCTGTTCGTCATTAATGTCCCCATCCTGGTCCTCATCATGTAGTAATGTCCCCATCCTGGTTCTCTTCTTGTAGTAATGTCCTCATCCTGGTCCTCTTGTAGTAATGTCCCCATCCTGATGCCACTTTGTAGTGATGTCCCAACCTGGTCTCTCTTCTTTTTGCGTATACACACATAGTCTCTCATACACACACTCTCATACACGCACATACACACTGACACACACTCATACACTCTCTCATACATTCTCTCATACATACTTTCATACACATACACACTCTCACACACACACACTTATACACTCTCTCATACACTCTCTCATACACTCTCTCATACACTCTCTCATACATACTTTCATACACACATACTCACACATGCACGCTCTTATACACCCACGCTCTTATACACCCACGCTCTTATACACCCACGCTCTTATACACCCACGCTCTTATACACCCACGCTCTTATACACCCACGCTCTTCTTTATACACCCACGCTCTTATACACCCACGCTCTTATACACCCACGCTCTTCATACACCCACGCTCGCTCTCTCCTACACCCACGCTCGCTCTCTCCTACACCCACGCTCGCTCTCTCCTACACCCACGCTCGCTCTCTCATACACCCACGCTCGCTCTCTCCTACACCCACGCTCGCTCTCTCCTACACCCACGCTCGCTCTCTCCTACACCCACGCTCGCTCTCTCCTACACCCACGCTCGCTCTCTCCTACACCCACGCTCGCTCTCTCCTACACCCACGCTCGCTCTCTCCTACACCCACGCTCGCTCTCTCCTACACCCACGCTCGCTCTCTCCTACACCCACGCTCGCTCTCTCTACACCCACGCTCGCTCTCTCATACACCCACGCTCGCTCTCTCATACACCCACGCTCGCTCTCTCATACACCCACGCTCGCTCTCTCATACACCCACGCTCGCTCTCTCATACACCCACGCTCGCTCTCTCATACACCCACGCTCGCTCTCTCATACACCCACGCTCGCTCTCTCATACACCCACGCTCGCTCTCTCATACACCCACGCTCGCTCTCTCATACACCCACGCTCGCTCTCATACACGCAGCCACACTCTCATACACGCAGCCACACTCTCATACACGCAGCCACACTCTCATACACGCAGCCACACTCTCATACACGCAGTCACACTCTCATACACGCAGTCACACTCTCATACACGCAGTCACACTCTCATACACGCAGTCACACTCTCATACACGCAGTCACACTCTCATACACGCAGTCACACTCTCATACACGCAGTCACACTCTCTTTCACACAGTCACACTCTCTTTCACACACACACCTTAGCGATGCCGGGATCCACTCTGCAGGGGACCGTCACGGTGCGCTGTGTAAGGCTGGCTTCACACTGTGATCAGGTCAGATCAGGTCAGGTTTTGTGTTACAAAACCAGGAGTGACTCCAAAACCTAGAACAGGTGTCAATCTTTCAATTATACTTTTTCTCTGCAAGTTCCTCTCCTGGTTTTGGAACACAAAACCTGACCTGATCTGACCTGACTGCAGTGTGAAGCCAGCCTAAGGGGTCGCCACGTGCATAGTGCTGGAGACTGCAGCTTTATTATCACTTCCTGCGACCACTACGACAAGCTCTGAGCCTCCTTCCCTCAGCTACATCAATGGAAGTTGACGGGCCAATCGGATCACAGACTCGCAAGTGACGTTGGCCAATCAAAAACCTCAAGTGACGTCAAACGTCGATGTCACCTGCGGGTCTTTGATCTGATTGGCCTGCCAGCTTCCATTGATGTAGCTGAGGGAAGGAGGCTCAGAGCTTGTCGTAGCGGTCGCAGCAAGTGATAATAAAGCCGCGGTCCCCAGCACTATGCACCGTGGCGACCCCTTACACAGTGCACTGTGGTTGCCCCCTGCACAGTGGATCCCGGCTCCTTACATTGTCCACGGTGCAGCGGGCCGTATGCGGCCCCCGGGCCGCGTGTTTGAGACCCCTGCTCTAGATTATTGACAGGTCTTTTCCAGTGTGGGAACATAGGAAGCATCACTCTAGATTGATAGGTCTTTTCCATGTGTGTGTACATAGGAAGCATCACTCTAGATTGATAGGTCTTTTCCATGTGTGTGTACATAGGAAGCATCACTCTAGAATCTAGTTTGTTCCTATGTACACACACACGGAAAAGACATGTCAATCTAGAGTGACGCTTCCTATGTACACACACGGGAAAAAACGTGTCAATAATCTGAGTGATGCTTCCTATGTACACACACATGGAAAAGACCTATCAATCTAGAACATAGGTCCCCAATTCCAGGCCTCGAGGAGCATAGAGTCTAGATTGATAGGTCTTTTCCATGTGTGTGTACATAGGAAGCATCACTCTAGATTGATAGGTCTTTTCCATGTGTGTGTACATAGGAAGCATCACTCTAGATCATAGGTCCCCAACTCCAGGCCTCGAGGGCCGCCAACAGTGCATGTTTTCACGATCTCCTTAGTATTGCACAGGGGTTGGACTCATCAACTGTGCAGATGATCACATTAACACCTGTGCAATACTAAGGAAATCCTGAAAACCTGCACTGTTGGCGGCCCTCGAGGCCTGGAATTGGGGACCTATGCTCTAGATTGATAGGTCTTTTCCATGTGTGTGTACATAGGAAGCATCACTCAGATTATTGACAGGTTTTTTTCCCGTGTGTGTACATAGAAAGCGTCACTCTAGATTGACATGTCTTTTCCGTGTGTGTGTACATAGGAACAAACCTGTCAGTCATCTAGAATAGCACAGGGAGAGGCCAGCCGAGTTAGTCTAGCCTCTTTATGCTAATCTTAAAGGGATCCTGTCACCCCCAAATTGCCTTCTAAGCTATCAAAACATGTCCCTGCAGCATATTATCACTAATCTCACACTCCTTTTGGCTCAGAAAAGCATCCTGTGAAAGTGTAGAAAAACGTTTTATAACTTACCGTATATACTCGTGTATAAGCCGACCCGTGTATAAGCCGACCCCCCTACTTTTGCCCCCCAAAACTGGGAAAACTTATTGACTCGCGTATAAGCCGAGGGTGGACTCCAGCACAGGTATACAGGCCCCAGCAGTGGGGTATACAGCAGGCCCCAGCAGTGGGGTATACAGCAGGCCCCAGCAGTGGGGTATACAGCAGGCCCCAGCAGTGGGGTATACAGCAGGCCCCAGCAGTGGGGTATACAGCAGGCCCCAGCAGTGGGGTATACAGCAGGCCCCAGCAGTGGGGTATACAGCAGGCCCCCAGGGGTATATACAGCAGGCCCCCAGGATACAGCAGGCCCCCGGGGGTATATACAGCAGCCCCCAGTGTACACAGAAGCCCCAGTGGCACTCGCCCCCCCATATTGAGAAGAGCCCCCACACTTTGCAGAGCCCCCCAGTGTATACAGAAGCCCCAGTGGCACTCGCCCCCCCCCCCCCATATTGAGAAGAGCCCCACACTTTGCAGAGCCCCCCAGTGTATACAGCAGCCCCAGTGGCACTCGCCCCCCCCCATATTGAGAAGAGCCCCCACACTTTGCAGAGCCCCCCCGTGTATACAGAAGCCCCAGTGGCACTCGCCCCCCCATATTGAGAAGAGCCCCCACACTTTGCAGAGCCCCCCCGCTGCATAATCTTACCATCCAGGGTCTTCTTCACCGGAGGTCCTGCAGTCCATCCTCGCGCGCTGTGTTCCCGGTCTCTTGTGACCCGGCGGTCGCAGTCGAATGACGTCATCGCATCGGGTCACGTGAGACCGGAACACAGCGCGATGATGACAGGACCCGCGGTGAAGACCCTGGATGGCAAGATTATGCAGCGGGGGGGCTCTGCAAAGTGTGGGGGTCTTCTCAATATGAGGGGGGGCAAATGCCACTGGGGGGGCTTCTGTATACACTGGGGGGGGCTTCTGTATACACTGGGGGCTCTGCAAAGTGTGGGGGCTCCTCTCAATATGGGGGGGCGAGTGCCACTGGGGCTTCTGTATACACTGGGGGGCTGCTGTATACACTGGGAGCTGTATGCACGGCTCCCCCTGCCGCTGTGATGGGCGAGGGGAGCCGTGCATATCTAATGAGCGGCCCCACGAGATGGGCCGCTGTCAGCAGCCTCCCCCCTACGCCTCCTCCAGCCTCCCCAGCACCCGGACCCATAGGATTACCGTATTGACCCGTGTATAAGCCGAGGGGGTGACTTTTCAGCCCAATTTTTGGGCTGAAAAACTCGGCTTATACACGAGTATATACGGTACTCATTAGTGATGATAATGAGCTGTGACTATATTCTTTAGTCCCTAGGGCGGGCCATCTTCGTCATAAGATGACGCCTTAATAGGCGTGATCTTCTATGCATATTGTAATAAGCGCCTCCCAGCTCTCCTCGGCGCTGCCTGGGCTGCAATGAGGCTGTAATGATGCGAATCGTGTAATTTCCGGAATCGGGTGACGTCAGTACATTCACGCCACATGCACAGTGTGGGGCTTGAGGCCTACAGAGCGGCGCGGGTGTACGGACGTCACCCGATGCCGGAAATGACGTGATTTGCGTCATTACAGCCTCATTGCAGCCCAGGCAGCGCCAGGAGAGCTTGGAGGCGCTGATTACAATATGCATTAAAGATCACGCCTATTAAGATGTGATATTAGGACGAGGGTGGCCTGCCTTAGTGACTAAAGAATATAGCCCCTGCTCATTATCATCGCTAATGAGTAAGTTATAAAACGTTTTTCTCCACTTTCACAGGATGCTTTTCTGAGCCAAAAGGAGTGTGAGATTAGTGATAATATGCTGCAGGAACATGTTTAGATAGCTTAGGAGGCGATTTGGGGGTGACAGGATCCATTTAAACTATGCCCTTCCGAGATAAACATAACTCTTTTTTTGGCAGACTGATTCATGCTGTCCATGACAGGTTCCCTTTACTGTGCTCTACAGTAGAGACCAAGGGACTCCAACCTGTGGCTCAGGAGCCACATGCAGCTGCTGGTCTTTGATATGTGGCTTGCAGCTGTCTGCCAGCATTAGCACCAGGTCTAGCAAACAGCTATGAAGAGCAGGTCTTCAGATGGTGACACAGAAGAGTAGATCTAAATGGGGTAAGGAAGGGGAACCCCTGGATATTGGTATACCTCCTCCATGTGATTTCTATGAAAACGTTTTGTCTGTCATTAGACCGGTAATTGGGGCTCTGGTGTCACTACTGCAAGCTGGATGTGGCTCGCGACCTTCTCAGCTGAATGTGGCCCTCAAGGTTAGAAAGCTCTGGTATAGACTATGCAGTATTTCTTGACTTGGACTGGCCATATGTTAAGGATTTCAGGCAACTGTTTTCAGACTAGCAATGTTATAAATTAAAAAGACAATTCAAGACGTGTATCTCCCATGATCAGTGACCTGGTCTGGACTTCTAGAAATTGATGGGATGTAGATCATTCACTGCAAATAACAACTTTCTAATTACAATACATGACAACAACTGGAAGGTAAATTCTGCACCCCAGATCAATGTTTAGACAGTCTAATATAACTATCAGTTACCATTGTTTGTGGCATGAGATTGCAACCGATTGTTGGCAGAAAGTGGACGAAATTTGCCATAATCTGCTGTCCAACATTCTAGTGTTTGGTCCATTTAAGGGTTCATAGATCCATTGATACAGTGGGTACAGAAAGTATGCAGACCCCTTTTAAATTTTCCACTCTTTGTTTCATTGCAGCCATTTGGTAAATTCAAAAAAGTTAATATTTTTTCCTCATTAATATCCACTCCGCACCCCATTGTGACTGAAAAAAACAGAAATGTAGAAATTCAGCCCTTTGCTCAGTATTGAGTATTTGCGCCTTTTGAGCTGGTACAGCCATGAGTCTTGTTGGCAATGATGCAACAAGTTTTTCACCCCTGGATTTGGGGATCCTCTGCCATTCTTCCTTGCAGATCCTCTCCAGTTTTGTCAAGTTGGATGGTGAACGTTGATGGACAGCCATTTTGAGGTCTCTCCAGAAATGCTCAATAAGGTTTAGGTCAGGGCTCTGGCTGGGCTAATCAAGAATGGTCAGAGTTGTTGTGAAGCTGCTCCATTAATATTTTAGCTGTGTGCTGAGGGTCATTGTCTTGTTGGAAGGTGAACCTTCGGCCAAGTCTGAGGTCTGTACTTGGTTGCATTCATGTATCCTTCAATTACAACCAGTCGTCCTGTCCCTGCAGCTGAAAAACACCCCCATAGTATGATGTTGCCACCACCATGTTTCACTGTTGGGATTGTATTGAGCAGCTGATGAGCAGTGCCTGGTTTTCTCCACACATACCGCTGAGAATTATCATCAAAAAGTTTTATCTTCTTCTAATCAGACCAGAGAATCTTATTTCTCATAGTCTGGAAGTCCTTTATGTGTTTTTTTGCAAACTCTATGCAGGCTTTCATATGCCTTGCACTGAGGAGAGGCTTCCGTCTGGCCACTCTGCCATAAAGGCCTGACTGGTGGAGGGCCGCAGTGATAGTTGACTTTGTGGAACTTTCTCCCATCTCCGTACTGCATCTCTGGAGCTCAGCCACAGTAATCTTGGGGTTCTTCTTTATCTCTCACCCAAGGCTCTTCTCCCATTATTGCTCAGTTTGGCTGGACGGCCAGGTGAAACAAAGAGTGAAAAATGTAAAGGGGTCTGAATACTTTCCGTACCCACTGTAGATTGTCCTCTCTAGACATAGTCAGGGTATTAAGCTGGCCATACACATCTGATGGATTATTTGGCCGACCGCTCCTGTGTTCTCTGAGAAAACCCCTGACACGTCTGCTGATGGATTGAGAACCATGGGATCAGCAGACTGATGCGAGCGACATCTTTGACCATCAGTTGGCCAGTGACTGTTGGCCACACATTAGACTGTTGGCCAAAGCTGTGAATCTTGGCGATCAATCAGATCCCATATTTTATAAGAAGCACAATTAATAAATGAACGCTGAATTGGTTGCTTTTGATGACTACTCCAGTTTTGATTTGCACAACCTTTGATGAATTCCCCTGGTCTCCTTTTTTGATTGTCCTTTCTGGAGTCCTTGGTTTGCTGTGTCATCTGGATGCTCGGTGCCTGCGCACGACTAATGATGTAATGGGCTGTGGACAGGATCTATTCAGGATGACAAGCCCATGTTGTATAAGGAAATGGTTATTTAATGTGATCCGTTTCTAAGGGTTGCAGAGACGGGTCTGTTATCACATGTCTCCACTCGCTGATTTTGGCTTGTATGTCATTTTCCCTAGTCAGGGGTGGTGACACAAGTGGTCAATTGCTTCCTCTTACATGGTCACCAGTGCATGGATCTATTGTTAGGGTCCAGGCATTGTCAGTAGTTACCATGGTGGATAATAGCGCTATGATATACTGATATTGGACATGGTGATGATTTATTTGGTTTTTGTATGGTAAAGTCTATGCTGTTTGGTAATAGAGGATTTGTGTGCATTTCAGAGTAAAATGTACCTGGCAGAAAATATAGTGCCAGTGTGTGCTTTGTGCCACCTGTGGTCCAGGGTGGCAGGAATCAGTGGTAAGCGGCCGTCAGGTTAGGCTGAGATAATCTTATATATGTGTCCCTGCTATGTACTGTGTAATGGATGTGTCTGACCATGCAGGGACATGGTCTGATCATACCACATCTCCTGTGCTGAGATAATCTTATATATGTGCCCCTGTTATGTACTGTGTAATGGATGTGTCTGACCATACAGGGACATGTTTAGATCATACCACATCTCCTGTGCTGAGATAATCTTATATGTGTCCCTACTATGTACAGTGTAATGGATGTGTCTGACTGTACAGGGACAAGGTCTCATCATATCACATCTCCTGTGCTGAGATAATCTTATATATGTGCCCCTGTTATGTACTGTGTACATATCAGGGACATTTTTTTAACACCTTCAATTGTGTAATTATTAAAATTCCATTTGTCGTATAACATTGCAATATTTTTTATGATGTCTCAGTAATACCTGAGACACAGTTCTAAATGTCTCCAAATGAGCTTTTATGTTTTATCACAACTCATTTGCCGCAGACTTCAATGTAATATGGAAGCAACATGCAGCTTGTCCCCCAGTTTGACTGCCAAGAAAAATTAGCTCAAAGATAGTTGCTGACATGTTGCACAGATGTTTTGTTGTGAATTTTCTGGAAATTGGAATCGTTCACCAAATGTCATCGTGTAGCCTTAAAGCGAAATTGTCAGTAGGAACAACCCAAGGGTCTGACACTGATCTCCCTAAGGCCATGGTCACACATTCAGTATTTGATGAGTTTTTTACCTCAGGATTTGTAGCCAAAACCAGGAGTGGGTGATATATACAGAAGTGGGTGCAGGTGTTTCTATAAGGGCGGCTTCACACTGCGGCGTGATCTGGTCCGGGTCTGTCCGGGATGACCCAGACAGCCACAGACCTGATCTGCACACAGGACTAGGGGGCTAATATGCCCTCCGGTCTGGTGTGCAGCGCACTCAGCTGCAGCCGCTGACAGGTCCTGACTTATCAGCAGCGGGATCTGCGTGCGCTGCACACCAGACCGGAGGGCATATTAGCCCCCCAGTCCTGTGTGCAGATCAGGTCCGCAGCTGTCTGGGTCATCCCGGACAGCCCCGGACTGGATCACGCCGCAGTGTGAAGCCGCCCTTATAGAAACACCTGCACCCACTTCTGTATTTAATTATCCACTCCTGGTTTTGCCTACAAATCCTGAGGTAAAAAACTCATCAAATACTGAACGTGTGCACGTGGCCTAAGGATCTGCCTCCAGAGTATCACTACAATAGATGCAGTGGTTGCAGTTACACCTGTACCCTAGAGCCCAGGGGGGCACAAAAGTCTATTTAGGCCATATGAAAAGACCAGTACTATTTAAGTTTTTTCTATAATTGGGGCAATGAGCTTCAGGTTACACAACTGGTGGTAGTTGTAGTCATACACAGCTCTGATGGCCACTTTACACACACCAACTTATCTGTCCAACTTTTGAACAGATCTCTGGTTGCAGTGAAATCATGGTCACATTGTTCCATTTGTACACAGCCACAAAATGGAACAATGTGTCCATGATTTCACTGCAACCAGAGATCTGTTCAGAAGTTGGACAGATAAGTTGGTGTGTGTAAAGTGGCCCTGCGGCTGAGCAGCAGCAGGAGAGGAGATGAGCTACAGGTGTGTTTGTAATCAGACAAGGTTCAGCTCTGCTGTACTGTAATGGTGGGTTTACACGTCCTGATATCTGGACGATATCGGTAAACAACGGCGCGGGAGCGCGCATTTTTTGACACTTTTCCCGATATCGCATCGGTGGTTTACACGCTGCGATATCGGGAAACAACGTCACTACGATGTGTACGCCCACCAACCCAGTAACGACCATTTAACATGGGTGTTAATGGGTGAGTTGCAAGTACACATCGTAATTGTGCTGTTACACGCTATGATGCTGCTACAACGGCCATGCGATATCGGGCAGTTGAATAGCTCGGTCATTCAACCCCGATATCGTTTTGGCATCGTTCCAGGATCGCGTTGTACGTTCACACCGTACAACGCGCGAGCGATATCGGGTCCAACTCGCGACCCATGTGACTTTTTGTCGGAGTTGGATCGGAGTTGGACGCCGATATCGCGGCGTGTAAACCCACCATAAGCTGTAATCACACAGAGCTCTGCAGTGAGATCAGGAGAGTACACTGTCTTTACTTGTCTCAAACTGGTAATGGCCCCTTTCATGTAAAATAAGTTCTGAAAGCAGATTCTGATTTAAAGAGGTTTCCCCATCAACAAAGTTAATCTTAAAGTTCATTTTAAGCAATATATCTTGGAATTTTAATAATTACACAATTGAAGGTGTTAAAAAAATGTCCCTGATATGTGCACAGTACATAAAGGCCACTTCACACACACAGATATCCGAGTCCAATATCTGTACAGATCTCTGGTTGCAGTGAAATCATGGACACATTGTTACATTTGTACACAGCCACAAAATGGAGCAATGTATCCATGATTTCACTGCAACCAGAGATCTGTTCAGATATTGGACTCTGATATCTGTGTGTGTGTGAAGTGGCCTTAAGGCTGCTTTCACACTGCAGTTTTTCACTGATCAGTGTCCATCAGTGTTTGGGTGCCAAAACCCAGAGAGGAACCAGGAAAGGAACTTGCAGAGAAAAACTATAATTGAAAGATTGACCCCTGTTCTGAGTTTTGGAGACACACCTGGTTTTGGCACCCAAACACTGATGGACACTGATCAGTGAAAAACTGCAGTGTGAAAGCAGCCTAACAGGGGCACATATATAAGATTATCCCAGCACAGGAGATGTGGTATGATCAGACCATGTCCCTGTAAGGCGGCCGTCACACTGTGAGATATCTTTAGCGATATTGTTAGCGATCACGTGCACGCGCAATCGCTTACAATATCGCTCACATCGCTGGTGAGATGTCACACAGACAGACTCACCAGCGATGTGGACCAGCGAGAACGCTGGTAACTATGGTACACATCGGGTAACTAGGCGCCGCGCGGCGCTTAGTTACCCGACGTGTACCATAGTTACCATCTCCCAGCATAGGCGCGGTCGCTGGGAGATGGATCATCGTGGTGTCATACACCACGATGATGCAGATCGTTGCATCGTTCATCGCTAGATCTGAGAACCGAACCTCAGATCAGTGATGTCACGATCAAGCGATTTACCATCGTAAATCGCTTGATTACATGCAACGATATCTTGCCCGATATCGCTTAACCGATCAAAAAGGAGATCGCTTAAACGATATCGGGCAAGATATCGTTCCGTGTGACGGCCCCCTAAGGCTGCTTCCACACTGCAGTTTTTTCACTGATCAGTGTCCATCAGATTTGTGTGCCAAAACCAGGAGTGTCTCCAGAACTCAGAACAGGTGTCAATCTTTCAATTATAGTTTTTCTCTGCAAGTTCCTCTCCTGGTTTCTCTCCGGGTTTTGGCACACAAACTGGATGGACACTGATCAGTGAAAAAACTGCAGTGTGGAAGCAGCCTAAGGCGGCCGTCACACGCAACGATTTCTTGCCCGATATCGTTTAAGCGATCTCCTTTTTGATCGCTTAAGCGATATCGGGCTTAAAATCGATGCATGTAATCAAGCGATTTACGATGTTAAATCGCTTGATCGTGACATCGCAGATCTGAGCTCCGGAGCTCAGATCTAGCGATGAACGATGCCACGATCTGCTTCATCGTGGTGTATAACACCACGATGAACGATCTCCCAGCGGCAGAGCCTATGCTGGGAGATGGTAACTATGGTACACGTCGGGTAACTAAGCGACGCGCGGCGCCTAGTTACCCGATGTGTACCATAGTTACCAGCGAGATCGCGGATCCACATCGCTGGTGAGTCTGTCTGTGTGACAGCTCACCAGCGATGTGAGCGATATTGTAAGCGATTGCACGTGATCGCTTACAATATCGCTATAGATATCTCAGCGTGTGACGGCCGCCTAAGGTCAGACACATCCATTACACAGTACATAGCAGGGACACATATATAAGATTATCTCAGCACAGGAGATGTGGTATGATCAAACCATGTCCCTGTAAGGTCAGACACATCCATTACACAGTACATAGCAGGGACACATATATAAGATTATCCCAGCACAGGAGATGTGGTATGATCAGACCATGTCCCTGTATGGTCAGACACATCCATTACACAGCACATAGCAGGGACACATTGTGCCGGTGTCGCCCTGTGGTCAGGTGCTCTAGGTTGGTCTCTGGCAGGAGCTGTGGTGCGGCCCCTCGTCCATGACGTCCGCTTCGTGCAGATGACACAGGCCGCGGTCAGTGGAGGAGACACAGCGGAGCTCACACTGCGGGAGCGGCAGAGCCGGACGGCGGCGGTGCTCCGGTGCTGTGCTCCCCCCTCCCCGGTGCTGTGCTCCCCCTCCCCCCGCAGTGCCGGCCCCGGTGACTCCGCGTCCTTCACATCATCCCGGCACACACTTGTCTCCTCCGTCCGGAGCCGCCTCTTCTCTTCTCCCGTCACTGCGTGTAATGAAGCGGCCGCCCCGGAGCTGACAGCCCTGCACCCCCCGGAACCCCTGGAGCCGACAGCCCTGCACCCCCTGGACCCCAGAGCCGATAGCCCGAGCTGACAGCCCTGCACCCCCCCCGGACCCCTGGAGCTGACAGCCCTGCACCCCCCCCGGACCCCTGGAGCTGACAGCCCTGCACCCCACGGAGCTGACAGGAGGACGGCACCCCGGACCCCGCAGCCATGATGCTGAGCCTCCAGGACTCCGTGTTCTTCGAGATCAGTATAAAGTCTCTGCTGAAGTCCTGGAGCAGCAGCTGTGAGTACAGGTCACCTTCTCCTTCAGCCGGGCAGTCAGGGGTTAATCAACTAGGAGAGTCCAGTACTACTGTGTGCAGCCACCCGGGGCACAGGGACCGCTGGGCACAGCCACCCGGGGCACAGGGACCGCGGGGCACAGGGACCGCTGGGCACAGGGACTGCTGGGCACAGTCATCAGGGGGCACAGGGACCGCTGGGCACAGTCATCGGGGGCACAGGGACCTCTGGACACAGCCACCCGGGGCACATGGACCGCTGGGCACAGCCACCCCGGGCACAGGGACCTCTGGGCACAGGGACCTCTGGACACAGCCACCTGGGGCACAGGGACCTCTGGACACAGCCACCTGGGGCACAGGGACCTCTGGACACAGCCACCTGGGGCACAGGGACCTCTGGACACAGCCACCTGGGGCACAGGGACCTCTGGACACAGGCACCCGGGGCACAGGGACCGCTGGGCACAGCCACCCGGGGCACAGGGACCGCTGGGCACAGCCACCCGGGGCACAGGGACCGCTGGGCACAGCCACCCGGGGCACAGGGACCGCTGGGCACAGCCACCCGGGGCACAGGGACCGCTGGGCACAGGGACTGCTGGGCACAGTCATCAGGGGGCACAGGGACCACTGGGCACAGTCATCGGGGGCACAGGGACCTCTGGACACAGCCACCCGGGGCACATGGACCGCTGGGCACAGCCACCCCGGGCACAGGGACCTCTGGGCACAGCCACCTGGGGCACAGGGACCTCTGGACACAGCCACCTGGGGCACAGGGACCTCTGGACACAGGCACCCGGGGCACAGGGACCTCTGGACACAGGCACCCGGGGCACAGGGACCTCTGGACACAGCCACCCGGGGCACAGGGACCTCTGGGCACAGTCATCTGGGGTGCAGGGACCGCTGGGCACAGGGATCGCTGGGCACAGTCATCGGGGGCACAGGGACCGCTGGGCACAGTCATCGGGGGCACAGGGACCGCTGGGCACAGTCATCGGGGGCACAGGGACCGCTGGGCACAGTCATTGGGGGCACAGGGACCGCTGGGCACAGTCATCGGGGGCACAGGGACCGCTGGGCACAGTCATCCAGGGCACACGGACCATTGGGTACAGTCATCTGGGGCACAGGAGCTGCCAGGCACAGTCATCCAGGGCACAGGGACCGCCGGGCACAGTCATCCAAAGCACAGGGGACCACTGGGCATAGGGATCACTAGGCAGAGTCATCCAAAGTACAGGGGACCGCTGGGCACAGTCATCTGGGGCACAGGGACCGCTGGGCACAGTCATCTGGGGTACAGGGACCACTGGGCACAGTCATCCAAAGCACAGGTGACCGCTGAGCACACTCATCTGGGGCACAGGAGCTGCTGGGCACAGGAATCAGAGGAAGGGAAGGATTGTTGTATGCCCATCTATGCAGTGGTAGTGCTGAAAGGGTTGGTGGCACCCAGACCCCTGGAGCGGCCCAGACTGTAATCATGGAGAATGTGTGTATAAATGATGTATGTGCTACTTGTAATTCCTGGCCCTATGGTTATGGCTCCGACATGCTCTGTGGTGCTGTCGCATCACAATCTATTCACACAGTTATTTAATTTATTAATTGTTTTAATCCTCTTCTATGAGACATCTACTTTGCTGCTCCTCTGGGTTTTCGGGGAGATTTGCAAAATGATTTGTGGGGAAAAAGTGCAAATGATTAGTTTGTATCAGATTGTGATGGCGTCCGCTCCAGGGTACAGCTGGGGGTGTGGGTCTGTGCACATGGAGTGTTTTTGCTGCCCTCAAAAAAAATCCTTTAAAAAAAAACTGCTTCAGGAAAGGAAATAAAAACCTCTAAAGAAACAGCAGAGTTACTGCTTGAAAAACATATCATTTGTAACTGCCTCAAATTGCCTGATGACCCTATATCTTAACACCCCCATCTCGAGTACAGGAGAGGGAGCTGCTGTAATCACAGGCAGTAGGTACAGAATTGGTGTGTCCGCCCCTCCCGCCTCCCAATGCTTTTCAGGACCCCTTGGCTGCAGGGCTGTATGGCAGCAGCCCCAAGTCACACTATTTCCCAAAGCAGATGACTTCTGTGCAATTCATGTGGCCCTAAATGAGGATTACTTGTATAACGCTTGGGGGAACACCTAGTGTGTTACATTTTGCTGGTGTGAAACAGTCACGCTAAATTCCCATAGAGATAAATAGATAACTACCTAAATGAGGATTGCTGGGGAACTTTACTGTGACCCTGAGCTGCAGTATAGTGGTGGTGGCACCACATGGGCTCCGGCTCCGCACTGCACTGACATTTTAGTCCTTTTTTTTTGTCAAATTTGATAGGAGGGAACAGTGTATGTTTATATGGGCTTATCTTTGTGATGTGGGGGTAACACCACTCCCCCATAATAGAAACTCTAAAATTGAACATATAAATTGGGGCACATTGATCACTTTGACCCTGTTTGTTAACCATCATTGGCCAATTATGAGCCACTATAATGTATCAGTGCGATCTGACACTGTTAAGACTGTTGGCTGGATTGTCACATTGTCACATGTCACATTGTCTCCTATATTGGGATTAAGCGCTCTGTTACATGAGCCATTTACACACATGGTAAATTGTTTGTACCCCTCGTTTAATGAAAGAAAAACCCACAATGGTCACAGCAATAACTTGAATCTGACAAAAGTAATAATATCTGACACTGATGTCCCTTGAGCTTGAAGTTAATCTTTAATCTCTTTAGATGTTTTTCTGGCCTCTTTTGTTACCATTCGTATTATCTGTCTGATTCGTCACCAATGTCCCTCCTGTGGCCATGTCCAGGGAGGTTGGCTACAGTCCCTTGGGTCTTAAATTTCTGAATAAAATGTGCAATTGTAGTCACAGGGACATTAATCTGCTTGCAGATGGTCTTCTAACCATTACCTTTACCATGCTTGTGTATAATTTTCTTTCTAATCTCCTGAGACAACTCTTTCCTTTGCTTCCTCTGGTCCATGTTGAGTGTGGTACACACCATGTCACCAAACAGCACAGTGAGTATCTGTAGCCCTACATACAGGCCCACTGACTGATTACAAGATTGTAGACACCTGTGACGCTATATAGGGGACACACCTTGATTTAACATGTCCCTATTGTCATGTTATTGTCAGGGGTACCATCATTTCTGTCCAGGCCGATTTCATGAGTTTAATTTGTTTTTATAATTCTGGGGAAGCAGGGGTGAAAAGCAATGGCCGACTTTCATTTGTTCATTTTCATAGATTTTTTTTTAAATTTATTATTACTTTTATCAGATTCAAGTTATTTCTGCGACCATTGCAGGTTTCTTCTTTCACTGAACGAGGGGTCCCAATAATTTTGACCGCGTGTGTATAAAGGGATAAACCCCTCCGTTAGCATTTTACCAGCAAGGTGCTGCAGAATGTATCGGTGCTGTGTGTGATCCTCATTGTGATTATCACCGCAGATCCGAGGGGAAACTTGGAAGTCAGCTGAATTTTATGGCAGCGAGTCTGCCTCCACAACACAAAAAGTGATGCCGCCCAGCTTCCAGGCGTGCTTAACCAACAATACGGGTGCTGTGCTGGGCAGCGCTTGATTGCGTTTTGTCTTTCACAAATAACAATGAGGTGACATTCACGTGTCCTGTGCAGGATGCCGCACCAGCGCCAGCACTTTTAGGTTTGGGAGCTCGATTAACTCCTTCCATGTCCACAGACCTTGGTGTGCAGCAATCACTAAACGTTTTGTGGTCATTTATCCTAAAGGACGCTCATTATACTAATTACCAATAACTTAATCTCCCATCAGTTATTGATGCTTTGCTCTTGGATGGGATTATCGTGTATGATTGGGGCTTCGCAGTTGGACGTCCTTCTGTGTGTTCCATTCCGGATACATTTGCGTTCAGTAAATGGAAACATTTCTGTTTACATTTAGATGATGAAAACCCATAGAGACTAAATATTTCACACAACTGAAGGTTTGCTACAGTGTATCCAGTCAACACATTACTGTAAGTGAAACATCCCAGAGTCCAGATTTATAGGCTTTACCTCTACTATTTAACTTGTGCAGAGTTGTTTAGACTGGATACATTGTAGCAGACTGTCAGCTGTAAGAAGCATTTTATGTTACAATAACTTGTCTGTTCTGTCTGGTTCACAAGGGTCTGTCAGGCTTCACAACATGTTTTTCCATCCTGTTCTGTCCGTTTTGAAAAGGACAGAACAGGATGGATTTTTGCCTCCCATGTATCCCTATGGTGCCGGATGTGTCCTATATGGCCATTCGTTTTACTGAATTCATTTTTGTTCTGTTTTTTTTTATTGGCCCCAAAAATCAGACAATGCACCATTTTTGGGCGCAACAGACAGAGACCAGTCCGCTCCGGTTTGGAGCTGGTAACATGGTGGTCTATGGAGCCGGATGTGGGGAAAAACGGGATTGTTTCCCAAATCCGTTTTTTAGTACTGATCATGCTCAGAAGACATCCAGAGCTCCTCCCAGCCCTTTTTCTGTTCTGGATTGTTCTCTCTCCCACTCTCCCTCTCTTCCTCTCCAATGCAGTAGTGATTCACAATGCTTTTCTATGGAAAAGCGAATCCTGAAAAAAAACAGGATCCGGGAGCTTATTTGCCATATGGTTCTAGACATCCATTTCTATCCGTTCCTGTACTGGTGGTCCTGCAAAAAAACAGGATCCATCCGGACAGCCAAAAAATGTGATGTGAACCCTGCCTTAGAAGTAAGAGGCCAGTTTTTGCCCTTTTATTTGTTGCTGCTCTGTATTCAGTAGTTGTTAACCTACTATGCTAGTTCTAGAGAGATGGGCCTTTTTTATTCAGCCAGTACTAATTTTCTATAAACTTTACCAAAGGGGTGGGGTCCACAGGGTAATAGTGCCAAACAGTGTATGTGCATTCCACCCAGACACACCTGTAAGCACCGCGCTTTTGGTAATTACCAGAAATGTATTACTAAACAAAAAAACATATTTAAAAAAATAAATCAATAAACCCTCTGACTGTTGCACCCTATAGCTGCTCTCAGTTGCTTCTTATCGTTGAGGCCTGTGATTGTCTGCAGCGGTCAATTGCCTCTACAGGATGTTATTGCTTCAGCCCAAACAAATATAGGTGTTTGGTTTGCTGCACTGGAGCTTCAGGAGCAGAAGTAAAATATTGCATTGACACTAGTTAATTCTTCCGTGTTTACATTAGCTACCTGCACAGTCATTGAGGTGGATGCTTTAGCTGGTATCAGTCACGTCAATCCACATTCAGAAATGCAGTTTTTTTAAACATAGTCACGCTCCACCCTCCTGCATTGTAATACCTTAACATCACCCTAAGGAACTGTAGAGGTTGACTAAGACTGCCTACACATTTGCGTTTGTGTCTGCATGCAGAGGGCATGCAGACGCAAACGCAGCCCATAATAATGTGAACGCAGTGGAGAATCTCTGCATGTGTTCACATTACTTTGGTGCCCCGGCAGCCAATCAGCTGTCTCAGAGATCTCCTCCTCCCGGCACAGCTGATCTCCCGCCGGTGTCAGCGGGGAGAAACAGCTGATCTGACAGCTGTTTAAATCTCCCATGCTGACACTGAATAGGGTGATATCAGTGCGGGAGATATGAAACAGCTGATCGCTGCTTCAAATCTCCCGCACCGACATCACCTATTTGGCGTCAGCGCGGGAGATTGAAACAGCTGTCACATCAGCTGTTTCTCCCCGCTGACACCGGCGGGAGATCAGCGGCGGCTCTGCATGATCTCCCAGTGGCCGCCAGTGATCACCGGCGGCCACCGGGAGAGATTTCGATGAGATCCGCAGCATTCTCCTACGGTGTCATGCAGAGGACACTGCGGATCCATTGAGATCCATGCATTTTTTGTGCGCTTGCGGATAGAACAAGCGCCGCGAACGCACAAAAAAATGCTGCATGCTGCATTTGGAGTGTGGTCGAAGGGTTCATAAATTATGGACGGCCAAACGCAGCCATACACAGGCACATGCGTTCCCATGTTAAACATAGGAACGCATGTGTGCAAGCGTTTGGCTGCATTTGGTGCGCTGCGCTCCAAACGCAAATGTGAAGGCAACCTTACACTGTAGAATGACCTGTGGCGATGTCACGACCATGTGACTGTAATGGGCAGAGCTCAGCAGGCCTGACGTGAAGGAAATGCAGGCTTAGCTCCGCCCATTATGGTCTCATTCATGACATCACAGGGCCTTCTACAGCATTAGTGAATTTCAAAAGGTCCTTCAGCCATGTCAGTATATTACACTGCGGGGGGCGTGACTATGAATGAAAACTGCATAACTGGATGTAGATTGGAGCTGAAGTATCCACCTCATTGACTGTTTGTGCAGGTATCTAATGCAAACATCTAAGCATCTAAAGGGCTTTTTTTTTTTAATGCTAAATATATGGATGATGTTTTTTGTAAACCAGGTTAGAAATGCACAGTGCCTCGTCTAAATAACATTGGGGGCAGTTTAAAAACTAAAAAGGATGTGACCCGTTCCCTTTACACATGCAATATGTGCACATACCCTAAAGATGGTGATTCCTCCCCCCGTTTTTTCTGCATATGAGCTGAAGACATTCTTACACTGGACAGATCTGTGGATGCACACGGATTGTACAAGGAGCGCAGTGCAAGGATTCCCTCCTTGGAGCTTGTAGTAAACTAGTGAAACCTCTGCTTACCAAAGAGAAATGCCCAGTTGTTCTCAGCTGTGACCCCTGCGCTGACCTCACTGTATAGGAAGCAGAGGTCAGTGAAACCCTGCAAGAAACTGTGAGTGCAGGTTTAGCATACAAATATCCTCGCCTTTGTGTGTCCTGGTGAAAGGAAAAGGCGACTCCAAAACTTAAAATAACATGCGACAGACTCTGCCTCCCACCAACTCCATTGATATGTTTAATTATTTAAGGACTAGATGGGTGCCCGATGCACAATGCATCGGGATTCTAGCCGAGCGAGTCTCTGACTCGCAATGGCCGCTTCGCGGCCAATGCTTCGCGCTGCTAAGGCGACTCGCCATGCCCGCTGCGCGGGCATAGCGAGTCGCCTTAGAACTGCTCGCAATGGCCGCTTCGCGGCCAATGCTTCGCGGTGCTAAGGCGACTCGCCATGCCCGCTGCGCGGGCATAGCGAGTCGCCTTACAACTGGTCGCATTGGCCGCTGCGCGGCCAATGCATTTTTCGTATCCGCATGACCACGCTGAGTCGCATGCGACTTTGGTGCGCGAAATCCATTCGTGATTATATAATAGATAAGAGTTTCATACATCCTTTATATACTAGTGCATCTCAATGAATTAGAATATCATCAAAAACTTTATGTATGCAATTACTGAAATAAATTAAGTGAATCACATATATTATATATACCATGTTCCAAATTATTATGCAAATGTTCTTTTTTTCTCAGATTTTCCTAAATGGTTGGTGCAAATGACAGTCAGTGTAGTAAAAGTCATCACCCGTTAGAGTATACATCAAGTTATATTTGAAGAAATCTCCCTATGATAACGGTATAATCTTCAAAATTAAAAAACCTGTAAATGCCCTGTTCCAAATTATTAGGCACAGTAGAGTTTCTAAACATTTGATATGTTTGAAAGAACTGAAAATGCTCATTTGTTGATGTTGCAGCATTAACAGGTCACATTCACTGAAATAGAAAACTATTTAACTCCAAAACATCCTAAGGGTATGTGCCCACAGGAAGGTTTAACGTCGGTTTAGCAGCGAAAACCGCCGGCGGTTTAGCATAGGTTTTATTTAAATTTATGTAAATCCTAAGCAGCGTTAGGACTTACAAGTAACCCTATGTAATTTAGAAACCGCTGTGCACACATAGTTGGTTTATTTGAGCAGATCTGCCCGCGGTTGAGCGGTTTCCCAGCGGTTTAGCAGCATACAGCATGTCAATTCTTCTCAGCGGTTTTTGATCGGTTCCATGAACAAAATCCTCCATAGAAAACCGCCGGAAAAACCGACTGAAAAACGCTGTGCACACGCTGAAAAAAACCGCCGGAAAACAGCTGGAGACTTCAGAGCTCAGAACTGATAATTTCCAGCGGTTTACTGACGGTTTGAACGCCACTAAACCTTCCTGTGGGCACATACCCTAACAGGCCAAGTTACATGGTAACATAGGAACCCTTCTTTGATATCACCTTCACAATTCTTGCATCCATTGATATTGTGAGTTTCTGGAGAGTTTCTGCTTGTATTTCTTTGGATGATGTCAGAATAGCCTCCCAGAGCTGCTGTTTTGATGTGAACTGCCTCCCGCCATCATAGATCTTTTGCTTGATTATACTCCAAAGGTTTTCTATAGGGTTGAGGTCAGGGGAAGATGGTGGCCACACCATGAGTTTATCCCCTTTTATGCCCATAGCAGCCAGAGGTATTCTTTGCTGCATGAGATGGTGCATTGTCATGCATGAAGATGATTTTGGTCCTGAAGGCACGCTTTTGCTTTTTGTACCATGGAAGAAAGTTCTCAGTCAAAAATTCTATATACTGTGCAGAGGTCATTTTCACACCTTCACTTCCCTACTTTATTTTTCTGAGATGATGACCTTCGGGTTTTCATTGGCTGTAAGCCATAATCATCAACATTAACATAAATAAACACTTGGAATAGATCACTCTGTAATGGCTCTATATATTGAATTATGGAAGGAACTGACTTTTTGATGATATTCTACTTCATTGAGATGCACCTGTATGTATACAGACTATGGGCCGCGCACCGGAGTTTCAATGTGCACAGCCCATAGTTATTAATGTTAATGCGATCAACACGCTGGACAGGGACAGGTACTGTACGCATTTAGCCTAAGTACCTCAGAGACCTCCCTATTCTAGAAGCATTTTAGCAATTGTTCACGGCTCACTGTACATTTACAGTACACGCCGGCTTTTTATAAATGGAAGTAGCAGAGCCAACAATGTGCAGCTTCTGTTAACTCAATGCTTTAACCCCTGCGGTGCAAATGTAATGTGCTGCATGGCTCCAGGGGAGTGTGGGCACGCCCTGGGGCCATGTGGCACAATATTATTAACCCCTACAACACCGGCTTCATAGCCACTCCTGCTGTGTTCCGACATGTAGCACACAGCTGCAGGACCGGCTTTTACCTGTAAAATCACACACAGAAATAATAAATTGAAATTTATAAAACTAATTTGACATACAATATTGTACAAGTGCTGCTGTCACAGCGCTGGCACATTATTGTAAGGCATTGCTCAGTATCGGATGGAAAAATCTCCCTCCGATACTGGCGCATTGCCAAAATGGATATCGTTCTCGATATCCTTGTGTGTGACAACACACGCACGATATATACATATCGCTCGTACAATGTCTACCACGTGACTTTTGTAAGGATATCGTTAACGATATCCTACCGTGTAAACCCACCATTAGTGGGGAAAAAAGAAGGTATGGCATGTCCATGTCACTTTCTTGTAGTGGCCTCTGATTGAATCCGTTCCTAACTTGTCACTCTCCATTCAAAAGGCTGCAAAAAAAAAAGTACGTGATGGCTGCAGCTTCCCGCAGGTCTGGAGACGCTGCTTCCAGGCACAATGTCTCCGGATCGTCTTCACATGGCCTTAGAGGCTGTGAAGCATTTTTGTAAATTCTTCAGTAAGTGAAAACTCCAAAACTTCCAAAGAAACAGAATCTCATGAAGCGGTTTTCCTTTTTTACTTCCTCAAAAAACAAAACAAAAATAGAAACTTTGTTGTGCACATTTACTGCGCGTTTCTCCCACTCTCGGCTTGGCCGATGTAGGTGTTTGGGGACAGTACTCTACTGCCCCTCGTTATTTGGGGTATTGGGGTACCTGGCGTTCCCAGGTGTTGGGTTAGGTGTGTGCCCTTTGTACAGATGCCCCTATTGTCTCCTAATCTCTAACCTGCACCTGCTCCTGCAGCATTTACTGGCATTTTGCCTGATCATTGTGTGTGTGTTAATTTCGGCTGTACAGTAATGAACCTTATCTTACCATCATGGCTTGCAACGTCATGCAATTTCTATGGCATCCCCCATCCATAGGTGCTCAGAGCTCCCTTATTTTCCATGGTATTTTGACACTGATCCGGGCTGGGACTTCTTGTTTTTTCAGGGTCTGCCAAGTCCTGATTGTGCAAGGTCCGGCCGCTGGATGCCAGTTCTGAGCTCCGAGTACTCGTCCTATTACTTTCTATATTCCAGGCCAAGAGTCATGTTCTACAATGCATTTTTACTGTGGTTAATAAAAGCAGTCACTGGACCCACCTCACCCTCCCAAGCCTGAAAATACTTAATATGTCAGATTTAGGTCACCCCTTGCACACATCATGTGGGTGAATTCTTTCCGAGGAGTTGTTACATTTCTGTTGCCTGTAAACACATCCGGCCAGGCTTGTCTTCAGTCACAGCCTGCTATACTGGAGATGTGAAGAGCAGGTCTGTGCCACACTGCCCCGGACTACGCCCCTCGCACCACACCGCCCCGTTCTACTCCCCTCCCTCACCACACCGCCCCACCCCGGACTACTCCCCCCGCACCACTCCCCCTACACCACACTGCCCCGGACTACTATCCCCTCCACCCCTATGCCGCCGTCTTGGATCTGCGCATTGCTATCAAATATAGCAGAACTGATAATGTTACTTACCTGTTTGAGGTGATGCCGGTGCTGGACT
Organism: Allobates femoralis; assembly: GCA_033576535.1. Classification (NCBI taxonomy): domain Eukaryota; kingdom Metazoa; phylum Chordata; class Amphibia; order Anura; family Aromobatidae; genus Allobates; species Allobates femoralis. The sequence continues at coordinate 79,779,771 of JARQOC010000003.1, read as the reverse complement.
AAAATGCAGTGATATAGATTAGATTAGAGGTCCCCAACTCTAGTCCTCGAGGCCCACCAACCATGCATGTTTTCAGGATCACCTTTGTTTTGCACATGGTTAAAATCATCACCAGTGCAGGTAATTAAATTATCACCTGTGCAATACTAAAGGTGGGGTCACACGCGGCGATCTGGCCTGCGATGTCGGAAGCGATGCGCGGGTGCCCGCTCGCTTCCGACATCGCAGGCCAGCTGTCACACGGCACGACGTTGCCGGTGACGCGGCAGCGATGTGGGCGGAGCCATCGCTCGCTGGGCTGGGCTCAACCCAGCGAGCGATCCTGAGCAACACTGCGATATAGGCTGGATCGCGCCGCCTACAGTGTCAGACGGCGCGATCCAGCCTAATCGCTGGTCACAGGTTGACAGGTTTATGAACATGTTCATAAACCTGTCAACCTGCGACCAGCGATAATTTGCAGTTGCGTCGCGCTGTCACACAGCGCGACGCACTTGCAATATCGCCCGCGACTTCGCTGTGACGTCACTTTGCGGCGATGTCGCGGGCGAGATCGCCGCGTGTGACCCCACCTTAAGGGAGTCCTGAAAACATGCACGGTTGGTGGGCCTGGAGGACTGGAGTTGGGGACCTCTGGATTAGAACATTCAACTTTTGCCATCTTTTACGTGAGCCTTAAATTATTTTGTCGGCAGCACATCCTATCATGTGGAAAAAAAAAGCTGCTTAGAATATGCCAAGTGTATACAGGCGAATGAGTTTAGTAACTATGAAAATGGCACTGAACGTCATGAACTGTTGCACATTGTTTCACTTATCTTGTACCATATACAGGTGCATCTCAATGAATTAGAATATCATCAAAAGTTATTTATTTCAGTAATTCAATAAATAAAGTGAAACACATTATATAGAGTCATTACACACAGACAGATCTATGTTAATTGTTTATTTCTGTAAATGTTGATGATTATGGCTTACAGCCAATGAAAACCAAAAGGTCATTATCTCAGAAAATTACAATGGGGAGGATGAAGGGTTAAAAACCACCCTGCTGTACTGCATGAGACATCAAAGGGTGAATATAATATTAGTCAACGCGTTTCAGGACTCCCAGAAACGCACTGAAACATGGCAATATGATATTGATTTGTCCTGAGGAAGTGGCCAGGGAGCCCTGAAATGTGTTGACTAAAAAAATAGTTGTTATATTCACCCTTTGAAGTCTCGTGGAATAAGGCAGCACGGTTTATAACCCTTCATCCTCCCTACTCTATATGCACCATGCTGGGGACTGCAGCAGCCGTGATCTGCTTTTATAGTGGTTGTGACTCTCACAACCACAGAAGGTGAAGCGTCGTATTTTGGTCATATTTTATCTCTCAGACCCTTCATTCTCCCTACTTTAATTTTCTGAGATAACCTTTCTGTTTTCATTGGCTGTAAGCCATATTCATCAACATTAACATACATAAACACTTGAAATAGATCACTGTGTGTAATGACTCTCTATAATATATGTGTTTTACTTTATGTATTGAATTACTGAAATAAATTGACTTTTTGATGATATTCTAATTTATTGAGATGCCCCTGTATGTGTCTAGACTCTCCTTTTCTGACAAAAGATGTGTGGCCTCCTTTAGGGGACATGGCTTCACAGGAAGGGGCATCGTGTGCCCAAAAATTGTGACACATTTAGACCAGACAGTGTAAAGATGCCCCAAATATATCAAACCGCATGAAACACCATAATGACAGTATTACAGATGTGGCCACTCAAAATGTTTTTTTTTATAATTCTTGTTTCTTAACAATATTTGCACAGTTCGGCTTTTCGAGGCGGATTCCTGGCACTGTGATGTTGTCTTTGGTTGTGAATCAGCGGAGAGCAGCCCGACCAAGAGATGGATATACGTTACACACAAAGAATGAGCTCGCTCACAGATTCTCTGTTAACTCATTTTACAGACATAGCCAGTGCAGCACAGAGGCCTTAAAGGGAAAACTGTGCCAAATTTGTAATAAAACATGGGTGCAAAAATGATGTTCAGCCATAAGTATGTATATAGGTAAAAGATGGTCAACTCCTTTAACTCCAAAAAGAATTTATTGGGTAAAATGTGCCCGCCTACACGCCAAACACATAGCGTTACTTTGGGCGAAAGGCGTGACAGCAAAACTGTTTTATTTTGTTCCTTTGTTTAGAAGTAAGAGATTGAAACTTGGCAGGAAATTGGTTAATCCCTCGGATAATTTCCCCATTATGCTGTGAACAGTTTCACAATAGTGTTGTCCTCGCTGGAGGTGCTGCTTTACTGCTGCACACATCTTCATTGCTGTATGTTAAAGGGAATCTGTCATCCCATCTGAGAACAGCATAATGTAGAGACGGAGACTCTGATTCCAGCTGATGTGTCACTTATGGAGCTGCTTGCTGTCATTTTGATAAAAATCCCTGTTTACTCTGCTGCAGGTTTAGCAGTTTATGAATATGCCGGACTACCTGGCAGCAGGGCAAGTATACTCTAATGATAATCTCAAAACTATTTAACAGTGGCTTCATCAAAACTACACTGAGCAGCCCTGTAAGTGATACATGGCTGGTACCAGATCTCTGGTAAAATCAGTGTTTAATCACCTGTAGATTATCATTAGAAGACTACTTAGCTTGATGTCAGGTAGTCCAGCATATTCATGAACTTCGAAATCTTCAGCAGAGAAATTGTAATCTTATCAGAATGACAGCAAAGCAGTCAGTAAGTGACACATCACTGGAATGGGGTCTCTAGCTCTATGCTACTCTCCGATTAGTTGGCAAAAACCTGGTGACAGTCCCTTATTAAGGGAGTCTGTCATCAGGTTTTTCCACTGCATCTGAGAGCAGCATAATGTAGAGCTAGAGACCCTGATACCAGTGATGTGTCACTTACTGAGCTGCTTGCTGTCATTCTGATAAGATTACAATTTTCTCTGCTGCAGATTTAGAAGTTCATGAATATGCTGGACTACCTGACATCAAGCCAAGTAGTCTTCTAATGATAATCTACAGGTGATTAAACCTGATTTTACCAAAACTACATTAAACAGACCAATAAGTGACACATTGTTTGAATCAGGATCTCTAGCCCTACATTATGCTACACTCAGATTAGGGAAACAAAAACCTGGTGACAGATTGCCTTTAAATGGGCACAATTAATTACTGGATATGACGTATATTGTATAATGCAGGAAGCGAGCATTATAATTTTGCTTTTTTAAAGGGTTTTTTCCATGTTTACATAACTGTAACCCCAACTGATCAGACAAAAGTAAAAAAAGAAAAACAATAAATGAACTAGCGCTACCACCGTCCCTGGGTGCAGCACCGACTCCCCACCGCTGCTCCTGTCTGTTTAAGCAAGTAAATGGCAACTGTCATGGCTGCAGACAATGCTGAGCTCAACTATTGTTCAAGACGGGTTCAGCGGGCTCAGTGATTGTCTGCAGCAGTGGTGTGCTGTGTATCGTGGTATGACCACCGCAGCCAAAGCACAGGCAGCAGACTCTGAGAGAGATGGTACTATTTAATTGGATGGAGTCCACCTGTGTAATAGTGGAAACCCCCTTTTAATTTTTTATTTTATAACTTTTCTCCTAATAGAACTATGTATGGAATTGTTCCAGTCACATTCTTCATTTGTTCTGATTGGATTTGGTGTAGAGTAGTTGTATGCACCTTCCAGGCTGTATACAGATGTATGTGATTGTTTGTTTCTTGATAGAACACACACCGTTAAAGGCTTTGGGGTTGTTCACATGTCAATATTTTGGTTTTTTAGCCAGTGTGTGCACAAAAACAGTCATGTCAGGTCTTGGATCTTAAGAACCTATACAAGTCTATGGATCCATGAAAATCTTTGTACAATCTACGTATGTGCTGTCCGTGACTAACATTGTTATGTATAGGAGAATTTGCAGCAGGTGTTGGCTATGTAATCTGAGAGCACACTGATATAGCGGGAGAGGCTCTGATTCCAGTGATTTTACTTACTGGCTGTGTGTTGCTGTTTATCAGCAGGAGGTTATCAGTACAGGACTAGATGTCTTGTGCCTCCTGGTTCAGCCCCACCCCTATCACTGTCTAGCTGTACAGTATACAGTTAATGTTGTGGACGGGGCCATACACAGCATCAGCATTCTGAGCACTACTAGACATGCAGCATAGAAAACGGGGATTGTATCGCAATACTGGAGTCAGGTTCTCTGTCCCTACATTATGCTTTTCTCAGATTTCACAGTGACGAAACCTTTTAATGTGATAAAACACTGATGAACTTTTATCTAAAACACTGATGGACAGCGACCATGTTTTCTTATATGAGACCTTAGTGATCTCTGCTCTGTTAAAGAACCTACTTATTGTAGCCTTGTGCCCTGTATAGGTGCAAAACCCAGCAAGCTCCTGTATGCAGATTCCATAGAGGTTTGTAGCACTCCAATAGAAGTCATATGTGGACTTTACTGGCCCATGTGAACAATGTTTTGCACAGCTTGTCATAGATGGGGAAACAGCCTGGGGCGTTGCTGAATTAGTCTTGTGTCACCATTGTCCCCAGCCGGATCTACTAATTATATGTTCTCTATAAGGAAAAACATACCGGTCTGTATTCAAGCAGCCCGACTCTGATTCATGCTGCCTGTGGTGTGGGCAGAGGGAATCCCATTCCTGTTAATGGGATTGTCTACAGTCGCTTTGTGTCATATACATAGCCTTTTGTATGTTGTCAGGATTGTGTGTTGTTACCAGTGAATGTGGGCGATTACATGACTACATGTCTGTGATTTGCAAACTTTGGGCTACATTCTGACTAGATTTGCTCATCTCACTCAAATCACTTGTATTGAGAGAGGCTGGGCATGTCTAGTCGGCATGTAACCATACGTATGCAGAACAAAGTCACAGGACTACCCCCGCAATGGTAACACTGGAGAATCCTGACAGTGTGTGCTGTGCACAATGTGAGGATTCATAAGTCTGCAGTCACATCAGAAGATCAGACACCTCTCTAAGGTCAAATCTGGACTGCTATTAAGCTTCTCATATAGCTTTGGTAGATTTATTATTGTTGTACCGGTGTTGTATATCGTAAAGTCCACACAAGCCTAATGTTCATTCTGATGTGCAGCACAGATAAGACCAGACGTTTTATATATAGCCCTAGAATTGTTTGTTTTGCCTACATTTGTAGTTGCAGCATGATTGTTTGGTTGCTTGGTGACTGTATCAGGAATCTTTGGTGCTTACATGTATTTGTGGGCAGGTGGCGATACATTTTCCTGTGCGGATTACACTGTGAAGGTTACATATATATAATATATATATATATGGCTATTACGATAACTATCTGAACACCATTGGCAGATATAGCTAGTTTTAGTAATCTCAGGATTGTCACCAGATCTCTCCAGACTTTGCAGGATCTATCAGTGACTTTGCAGACAATTATTTGTGTGTTGCGAATTAAAAAAAAAAAAAATCCAGTAAAAAGTCTCTTTTTAAAGTCCCTTCAATAAAAAGTTGGCCCTCCTATAAGGCTGCCTTCAGACTTGCAGATGCATCTGCAGCGTTTTGCAGATGCATCTGCAAGCATCTGCATGCAGACTGCAGCCCCTATGTTTATAATGGAGCGCGCGGCGGTCTGCAGATGCTTGCAGACCGCCGTGCGCTCCCATTGCCCGCCATTAGTGATCTGTGCGCACGCGGATGCCTGCGCACAAATCACATACTCCCGCCCGCACCATGGACGCGAGATGTTGCGTCCCTGGTGCGGGCGGGAGTGTGTGATTTGTGCGTAGGCATCCGCGTGCGCACAGATCACTAATGGCGGGCAATAGGAGCGCACGGCGGTCTGCAAGCATCTGCAGACCGCCGTGCGCTCCATTATAAACATAGGGGCTGCGGTCTGCATGCAGATGCTTGCAGATGTATCTGCAAAACGCTGCAGATGCATCTGCAAGTCTGAAGGCAGCCTAAAAGACAAAGAGAAATGTGTTGCCTCAAAGTGGCAGCTGTGAGCTTCTATTGTTTTTTTCTGTATACACTTTTATTGTAAGTGATTTACGGTACCACAAATCCTGGGCAGGAGGAAATGCACATGTGTCGACCATGAACTGCAGCATCTCTACATGGTCAGACACAGCCTTTACACACATAGCATGGGAATAGTTATAAGTGTGATGAGCGAGTGTAATCATTACTATTCAGTACTCGCATGGATAGTATGGTATTCATGATACTCGATACTTGGCGAGCAACGCTGGTGCTCGTGAGTGATGTTGATCGTTATCTATCTGACACACATTTCCAGCTCCCTTCAGTAAACAAAGGGAGTCGGCCCCCAGTGAGAGCAGATTGAATGTTGGGGTCTCTCTGGGGACACAGCAAGGTGTTGAATGAAGTGAAAACGCAAAAAAGCCTGCACTTTCCCAGAAAGAGTCGTTTTATAGCCGCATGTGTGTGGGCGGAGCCTAACGTTGGACTCTATTCGGACAAGTACACGAGTATTAAAAACTGCTCGTTACAAGTATAGCAATTGTTGCGTCCATAGGATGCGATGATGTAATGCGGACTCACTGGGATACTGGTGGTGCGGTGGTACCCTATACTTAAGAGACAAAGAGTGAACTTCATAAAATCAAAGATATTTATTAAGGAAAGTTTCACAAAGGAGAAAGGTGCCTGAGGGGAGGAGCCTTTGGATCACAACACTGTACCACGTAGCGGAGCACCAGGCAAGGTGTACCCTTATACAAGGGTTCCCCCGTCACAACACCCAAGGGGGACCCATACAGACCGGACAGTAGAGATGGAGCGACTGTAGAATACTGGCTCTGTTTGTGAAGAGGATCCCAGTGGCTCCGTGTAATCCTGGAAAGACTGATCCAGCTGGTAGTGGTATCTGGACGGTTCGGGGAGGAGAGACTTGGCAAGCCCGTAGTGGGGTCCAGAGTGTCCAGGGGGATCCAGGATAAGGAACTCTGCCAGCCGACGATTCTGTGGAGACAGAGGTATTGGCATAATGCAAGGAACCAGACTTCCAAATGCAGAGCACTACGGAGTGAGACCTGGATGGAGGCAACGACCATAGAATGAAGATGTTGCCCAGGCACCTCCCTAAAGGCACCTCTGTGCCTTTTATGCACAGAGCATCACAGTAGAGACAGCCCTAATAGAGAACATCTGCTCTGCTGCTTTAAATATGTGCAGGAGGCGGGGCGCGCCTCCTAAGAGCATTTTCTGGAGACCTGCCAAGGGGATGCAAGTTCCTAGCAGAGAAAGGAGTCGCCGATCGTTGGAGCCACAGATAGGTGAGCACACAGTGGCGCTGCGTAATAGGCATCGATCTCCTGCACAGCAGAGCCCTGCCCGCAGCTGATGGTAATGACAGCAATTACGAATATTTCGACACTAGCTCATCACTAGTTATAAGATTATCTCAGCACAGGAACATGTTTTTATTTTAAAGGTTTTTGCTATGTAATCTGAAGACAGCATTCTGCAGGGGTTAACTCAGAGATGTCAGTGATGAGTCTGTATCACTGTGTGCAGTTGTTTACCTGTAATGTTTTATCTTCAGGATATTATCATTCCAGATTGATCAGCTAGAGTTCAACAAGTCTGGCTGTGATTAGCAGCTCACGGCCTATACACGTTTTATACAGAGCCTTCTGTGGGCGGGAGCAGCTTTCTTAGCTTTATAGCATTGCTGAATGTAAAAACTCTTGTTCTGTCAAAACTACTATACCCAGTAATTTAAGTGATACATTGTTGGATTCAGGGTCTCTTTGCTTACATCATGGCTGACAGATTCTCATTAACACATCCAATATTGTAGAACTTATATCAAAATCTATTAATCAAAATCAATTTGTTTTTGGGACAACCCCTTTAAGTCTTACCATTCATCTGTACACGTATTGTGTTTTCTTGAGTTCTGCTGGTAATGTTACCTTCATGATAATGTACAGCTTATTGGTTTGTGGGAAATTACTGATTTTCCCATATACACACACAAAAACACTAAAGCAAGAATTTTCCTGTAAAAGCTTTCCCCTTGCCAACTGAACAATGTCAGACTTGAACAATGTAGAAGTCAGGATCTCGGCCTAATGGTAAATAGGGCGATACATGTTTATAGGAGGCGTACATGTTATAGGAGGCGATACATGTTACATGTGCTTGTTGTGGTGCAGGCAAGGGATGATGGGATCTACTATAACCTTTACTAAATAATGGAGCTGTCAAGTGTGGATCTCCTTGTTGCCCCACCTAATCTTACACTGTCATCATGCCTTCACCTTGACTCATTTCTATATGTTCCCGGTAAATCACAGGTATGTAAGTATCTATAGACACAATATGAAGAGCTGGGTCTTGCTGGAACCAGTTCAGCTTGTGTGAGCTTTGCTTGACGTGTGAGATTCTCTCTTTTCTTGCCGCTCTTGTGGCTCTAAACAAAGATTGAGCGTTCCAGTTTCTTATTTTTAGCCGTCCTGCAGTACCGCCATATAGTGCAGGATATCTGCAGCTCTGCACCTTCTGCTTGTGTCCTCTATTGTCATCCTGCAGTATAAAACTTACTAAACTTAGACTATTGATTCCTGTACAATGTGTTCTCTGGCACTGCGTCAGTGCATTTTTGGATCAGAATTCAAGATGTGTTATGTCTTTATCCTACCACATGCTTGAACTGAGCCCAAATTGTGTTTTGTTTTGATTTTTGAGACTTTTGTGGTTTGCAGGATGTTTACGTAGAATGAATGCAACAATTTCTATGTAAGGCATAAAGGCCACTTCACACACACAGATATCTGAGTCCAATATCTGAACAGATCTCTGGTTGCAGTGAAATCATGGATACATTGCTCCATGTTGTACACAGCCACAAAATGGAGCAATGTATCCATGATTTCACTGCAACCAGAGATCTGTTCAGATATTGGACTCAGATATCTGTGTGTGTGAAGTGGCCTTAAGAGATCCCATACTCCTGGAGAACCCCTGGAATTGATTAGTATACATTAGACGTCGTACTGAAGCTAAGCGAACATGAGGAGCAGTTCTCAGTATAGACATAAAAATATAAAGCAAATGTCGGATATATATGACAAGACATCAGAGCATGTTTAAGTAACCTCTTCTTTAAAGGGGTGTTCCCATCTGACAATGTGGTAGCATATCGCTAGCATGTATGGACACTTATGGTCGTTGGAAGTCTAACTTTTGGGGCCTCACCAGTCCTAAGAATAGATTCCCCTCACAGTTGGGGCCCGCAGTCAGTGCAGGTCCTTATCTGAGGACCATTTCAGAAAGTGACATGTTGGCTCTACATCAGGCCTTCTAGTTTATCATAACCTTATTGTTATGTGTAGCCTGCTCTGCAGTCGTTACAATGTATTTTATTTCTGTTGGTACCTTAAGGGTTAATATCCGTAGCTGTAGCAGTATTAGCTGTCCATGGTATTAGCTGTCTGTGGCTCTCCAGGTGACCTGGTGCTGTGTGTTTCAGGTGACGCAGTTGTCCACTTGCCCAGCCTTTAAATAATCCCATTACCTATCAGCTGGTGTCACTGAAAGAGTTCATTCACTCTGTGACCTGTGATCTGTGTTATGGTGTGTCCAGTTTCTGCTGGAATTTTCAGAAGCTTTCTTCTCCTTGGAGTTGCTGTGCCTATCCCAGTCTCCTGGTGGAGTTGCTGTGTTTATCCTGGTCCCTAGGGTTGGTCGGGAGCAGGGTTAGGGTGGCGGCCCAGATATCGTCTCCTTTAGAGGTACCTCTGAGAACAGGGTCAGCTAGGGACCCCCTGTCTAAGGGTTTGACCAGTTCCTTGATCGCCTTTGCCCATCACTGCCATCCTGTTACTATTCGCCTTGTTCGCTATAGCCACTCATGAGATTTACCAACTCAATCTAGCTAATATGTTGGACTCAGATGTCCAACATTCATGGAGCGAGTACAAACTGCAAGGTCCTAACCCACTGCCCCCAATATCAATATCCTTGTTGGCATATCTGACGTCAGGAGACCCTCATCAGGTCCAGACATCACAGTCCATACTCGGACCATTAATGTTGGAGATATTTGGCAGACTTCTAAGCGGTTTCTGTTCTGATGATCCTTTTTGATTTAATGGTTATAGCGCTCAAGTTTTCTAGAAGGTGTCTATTGCTCCTATGAACCTCAATATGTATGTCCTGTTTTTGCAACATTCATTTCTCCTGTCTCTGTGACACAAATACATTTTCCTGTGTATGTATCTTATGTCCAAATGCCACAACTTGTGTTATTTTGGATTGTACTTATGTTTGCCCCCTGAAACATTAGTGTGTACCCATCCCATGATACGTATTTGCACTGTGGTGCAGGATCGTGCTCACAGTAGTACGCAAATAAAAAAGTGATCGCACACAAGCGAGTGATCACTCACACACCAGCGAGCGATCAACTCCCGCACATGAGGATCGTTCACACACACACATGTGGTCATAGCATCTGTGCTTGTACTTTCACCACAGACTTCACTCTGTACATTCTCCGCGGTCAAAAATGACTTCTGCCTCGTGCCTCTATGTAGACATGGACAAAAGGAATAGGTTTTTAAGAAGATTACGGTTAAGACAGATCTTCTTCAATATTTGGCCACCGAAATGTAAGCCTTACTGCCAATCTGCTGGTGTGTAACACAGATAAGCTTTTTCACAATAAGCCTTTTGTTATAGGATTTGATCTAATCCTTAATCATTATGTTCCTAATTATTGCAGGATATTGATGACCTCCACAAAATCCTCCAGATTCAGCTCTTCTGTTGGATTTTAAATTGGCAATGTCAAATGTAGCCGTATGTGTTTCTATGCACATGGCGGCCAATCTCAGCGAGGCCCAGCCTCCAGCTTTTGGGACAGATGGCAGTGTTGCGTCCAATGTTATGGCTGGGATAAGATGATGTTTACGTATTGCCGGGCCTGTTGGGTTAATGTTACGTCTGTGTTTGTACCCTGTTATCATATGTATGAGTCCACCTATGGTTATACTGTTCACAGTGGAGCGAGGACCGCTTGGGTAATGCAGGGAAGATGTAAAGGAAGGCCCTGACGATAATGAGCAAAGGGATCAGCCACAGATGAGTTCAGGTGGTGAACTCTCTTCCTATTGTCCCTAGACAAGTTTCCTCCCATGCGCAACCATTTGCATATGCCTTAACTAACTCGACTAGCCCTCTTTAATGTACAGGCCAGTAAGACTCTAGTCTTAGTACTAATGGTGACAAATTCTTCTCTAGAGAGCCGACTCCTCTGCATAAGCTGGAAAGATCACCGCTGCTTTATCCAAAGACTGCTCCTTCACAGGTTAACATAGAATGACTATAGCTGGCTTAGGGAAGAGGGAGGCGTATGTAGCCGAAGGGTTTGGCTGCTGAGATTACACCAGCATGCTACTCACAGCAGACTAAAAAGAAACCTTAACTGCTTCATCACCAGATGAAATTAAATAAACTCTTACTCATGATTAGCGACAAGCAGACAATAAAGAGGATCTGCAATTAGCTAAACATTGTGATCCAAGATCTCCCCTAGGTCACATCAGGCTGTGACACACTTGTGACACATACACTTTAATTTGTATTTATTGCTGTTTTGTTCACCAGTTATTTTGCAGACACGACAGGATAGCTTTCTGGGAGACATAGAGCCATTTTGTTATATAGGACAGAATGGTATAACCAGAGATCCTTAGGCTAGTGGTGCTCCAGCTCTCGGTAGGAGAAATCTGCCAGGTCGATGCATTGTGGGCATGGGTAGACTTAAAAAGTGGCCCCCTATGCAAGACTAGTACTGGGCTCTGTACAGTACTGATGTGATGAGCGGGTCGTCGTTAGAGGTGTGGGATTGGGTCTGTTCAGCTGCGTAGACAGAACGTGTGGTATCAGATCAGTGGGTGGGAAGAGCTCACCAGGCAATATAGTTATGAAGGGGGTGCGTGCCTTCATGTGGACTAATGTTCAAATTCCCCGCTAAGGCTGTGTAGAACAATGTGTAGGAAAAGTGCTGCAGTTGCTGTATAGTGGACATACGTCTCACGTCTTGCATTTGGCATGCTGCCCCATAAGGTATGTCTGTCCTGCTACTGACAATAGTTTCCTACCGGTTGGAAGGTTGTTTGCAGGTCACTGGTACGTAGGGTCTGTCTATTACTGTATTACTGTGCTTATGAATTACATGACAAGAAGTCATGTCTAATGTCAGCTGATTCTTCTTCATGTTGGTCTGTGTTACATCCAGACTACATATTTTCAGATTTATTTTCAGCACAAAACGCTATATTTTCCGGGTGGGCATCGACATGATGACGTTTATCCGTTATTTCTGTTTCTGCCCATTGTAAAACTATAACGCTGGCAGTCTGCTCTTCATGGGTGTGTGATGTGGGTGGCAGTCTGTTTTCTACGTTAAATGATGCATCGGACATATTTAGCTTGTGACAAATTACAATTTCCACTTCTTTTTCGTGCTTTCCAGGCCCAACTCATTTGTTGTAATATTGAATTTACTTCACAACATTTAGGAAGTTGGCAGCACGGCAGGTAGTTATGGGAACACAACAAACAGCCTCACAAAACGGCGTAGTCTTCATAATTGAAGGCAGGTGCGAGCCGTCTGCAGAAGTCGCGCGCTGAGCTTCTACATTCTTAATTTATACATTATTTGTATCTGGAAGCCATTAAGAAAGAAACTCGCAGTAAGAGAGCAATTTGTATCAGGTGAAGATGCCGTCCACACTTGAAGCTTTGTGGTCCCACAACAATAAATTTAAGTTTCTATGGGGTTTAACTATACTGAAAAGGCAAATTATTGTAATAAAAAACAAACTAAGCACAATCTTTCACGTGTGAGGTGAGGTATATTGTCTGTAAGAAGTATCTAGTTATATAATTCGCTTATCCCATCTGCCATCAGATTCAGGGATGTCCCCGTTTCACATGCACACTTCTGACACACCAACATATTTCCACATATGGCTATTCACTACTTTTATTGGCCCCTTGCACAACACCAGTAATGGTGTCCTGCCGAAAATACAACGATGAGCGCCACAACCAACGCACCTGCACTGTCCCCGGACAGCCACGCTGCTGACACCAAACCACCTGATATGAATGATTAACTGGGTTATGCTTAACTGACGTGCATGCCCAGATATTAATTACGCTGCCATCTTGATTATGTCACACCCACAGGGCACAGGAGGGAAAAGACAGCACACTGGGTGGAGAGCGCAGAGGGGGAAGACAGATTACTGGAGAGCGCACATGAGGGGAGAACACAGCACACACGGGGGAAGAGAGATGGTGCACAGGGCAGACACTGGTCAAATGACAGAACACAGAAGGAAGAAGACAGTACGGGGGGGGGAGGGAGAAGAGCAGATGGGGGAGAGATGGCCCGAGTGCCACATAGCCTGCCCCATCGTGATGTCACTCCTCCAATGTGATAGCATTCAGGCCTCCATCTAGTCATTGTATAAAGTGTCCAATAGTGGTTTCAATGGATAGTACATGGTGTTACACTTGTCACACTGTCAGGATTTACTTCTGACAGCAGTGTCCATATTTGGCTTTTTTTATTTTACTTATTTATTTTACTTGCTTCTACAGCACCATTAAAGGGAACCAGTCACCCCCTTTGGGCATTTTAAACTATGCTTACCAGCTTACACATAATGTAAATGGGGTTCTAGTAACCCCTCTATGTGCCCAGACGTGCCCCTCATACTTTTATTCTGCCAGCGCTGGCCTCCTATTAATTCTGGGGGCTGCTATATGGTCCAATGGATTATGTCCTCGTCTGACTGCAAAACCCGCCTTGCATTTTTTAAAATTGCCGACCCCATCTGTGACAAGTGCGAGACTGACAGCTGCACCATTGAAGATAGTGCTGACGTCTCGGATATTAGTGAAATCTCACGAGATTTGTGAAGTCTCGTGAGACATCGGCACCATATTCAATGGAGCGCGGACACCCGTTCCACTGCATAGGCGTGGGTGCGGCTGTCACTCTTGCACTTGTCACAGATGGGGGCGGCAATTTAAAAAAAAAAGCAGGGTGGATTTTGCAGCCAGGCGAGGGCGGGCGAGGACATAATCCACCTGGACCATACAGCAGCCTCCCGGACTTAATAGGAGGCCAGCGTCTGGAACAGAATAAAAGTTATTTTCTCAGGGATGAGGAGCACGTCTGGGCACAGAGAGGGGTCACAAGAATCCATTTACATAATGTTAATGCTGGTGGGCACAGTTTAAAATGCCCAAAGGGGGTGACCGTTTCCCTTTAAGATGAGAAAAAGCAAGTATTAAAAGAAAACTGTGTTATTGTTTTATTCCGTGCATATTTGCCTAAAACAGACCCAGTATTTTACAGAACAGTGAATGTCTTCCAGAATTCTCAGCACATGTTGCTTATTTTTCCTTGCAGATATGAAGCAGTTTCAATGTCACTTGTTTTGGGGTATGTGCACATGATCAGTGTTTGCAGGTTATAGATGCAGCGTGATTGCAATAATTGACGCTCATTGTTTTCTGGATGTTCTTTCTGCATCACTAATGCAGCAGTCAAAAGCGCTGAGGTCTGTGCAGCAAATTGGAAATCCCATCCACTATGCTGCAGACGCAGGGACTGATCCAATTTTAGTGCAGTTTTAAAAAAAGAAAACAAAAACGCAGCACCAAAAAATGGATCATAAACGACCAGTGTGAACATGGCCTTAGGGTATGTGCCCATGATCAAGATTCCCCTCATTCTGGACGCTGCATGTTTTCTCTTGCAGAGATATTAGTCCATGCCCACAATCAGGCTTCCGGGCTCATTGAATTTTCGCTGTGTTCTCCCGCTCACAATACTCACGTCTCTGGAAGAATAAATGTACACGCTGCGGCTTGGGAAAAACACGCTGCAGGTCAGATTACTGAGCATTAAAATACAGCACAGTGGGCATGGGATTTCTGTAGATCCAACCACTGTGCTTGTACTGTACAGCAACCGACTCATTGAAGTCCATAAAAATTGTATACTGTATTGGAAGTCATATCATAAAAAATATAGGAGGTAAGTCACACATACAAAATAAAGGCACCATGTAACACACCTCAAATGAGGTGAGGGGGAGGCGCCAGTCCACACCGGGGGATAGGATGTGAAATTCTATAAGGTATAGTTCAATATATATATATGATGTCCACTATTGTTAATATAATGGTGTTGGATGCTCTTGAGGTATCAGCATATATTGCTGTTTGTATGTGTTATTCACCTCCTATACTTTTTATGATATGACTTCCAATAAAGTATATAATTTTTATGGGCTTCTATGTGTCTGTTGTTGTCCTTTCCCATGTATAATAGTTGTTTTACTGACCTGTCCTGGCAATGTTGAGTCTGAAGGGTTTTTGTTGATGCTGTAATTGCCTTTTTAAGACAGATATTATCCATGGCATCCTTTAGGATTACCATATTTCACTTTTTGTCTTATTTTACTGTACAACTCAGCATTTAGATGCAGTGAAACACAGTGTCCAAGTCACTGCTAATCCTGATTGTGAGCACGGGCCCTTAAAGAGAACCAACCAGCAGATTTTAGGGCTATAAAGTCAAGGCAGGTCCCTACAGGCTCTGGGATACTGAATGCAATCATATCTTTACTTCAATGATTACATGTATAAATATAAAGATAAATGTTATAGAGGTCCTTAGAATCTGTACAGCAAGGGGAGGGGGTGTGCAGCACATTAGTATAAGAGGGGCTGGGTTCCTTTGTATTACTGCCCTGCCTTCTCTAAGCCAAACCCTCCTCCCTCCACCTCTCTGCTTGACTGTGTTCCCACAAGCAGTAGAAGCCCCCACCCCTTCAGTCCAAGGGTGCATTAAGCCCTCAAGCCGCCTGAGGAGGCGGGGGGTCGTCAGGTTGCTAGTAGCCGCGATTGAGGGGGGTGGGATGGGGGGAGTGCGGGATCGCTAGTAGCCGTGGGTGAGGAGGGGGGTGTGCTAGTAGCCGCGGGGAGGGGGGGGGGGTTACAGAGCGTTTGAGGCCCACAAATGCTCCCAGGCAGAGGGAGAGTCTGTGCAGCTTACCCCATACTGCAGCCGGCGGCGCCCATCACACAGGAGGCTGCACACTCCCTCCCTCTGCTGCACAGATTCTAAGGACTTCTATAACATTTATCTCAGCAATCGTACATGTAAGCATTGCAATAAAAGTATTATTGCACTCAGTATCCCTGTGCCTGTAATGTAGTGGCTTCACTTTATAGCCCTAAAATCTGCTGGTTGATCCTCTTTAAAGTGAATCTCCGGGTTTCTCTTAGATTGTGAAACCACTATAGCTGAATAATTAGCAATTATCGCATCATACTTTTGTTAGTGAATAGGTCTGGGTTGCAATAAATGGACAGAACATTATCTTCGATTCCTTTTAAAAGGAATGTGTCAGCAGCTGCTTTTTGCTATGTAATATGAAGACAGCAGGAGATGGAGGCTGACAGAGTTCAACAATGTCTTTTTATTACTGTGCGCTGTTGTTTACTTAAGGTGAATGTTTTATTGTCTGGGATTTCATTGCCTGGACTACACTAGTCTGAACACATCCCCTTCCCCTCTCTCCCCTCTCTGATTAGCAGCTCATGGTCTATAGACTTTATAAACATAAATAATATATATATAATAAAATACACAGAGAGAGAAGATAGAGAAGAGAGAGAGAACACATGGTGTGGGGGGGGGGGCACATTTATAAAAAAAATAAAAAAAATTTTTGTAGCTGTGCTGCATTGCTAAATCTAAAAACTGATTGTGTCAGAACCATGGCACCCAGTAATCTAAATGACACATCGTTGAATTCAGGGTCTCTTTGCCGAGATCATGCTGCTTTCAGATATGATGGCAAAAACCTGCTGACAGATTCCGTTTGGGAGCACTTATAACCAGATGAAAGGGTTGCAGTTTTTGTACTTGTTTAGTTCCCGCTGTTCCCCGAGAATTTTACTTTTTAAATCTGGTCAAACTGTTCCAGAGATACGGGACTATTTATTTGATGCAAATTTTTATGGTCTTTTGAAGGTGGCTCACAAGTATGTGGAATAGACCCCCACAAAGGATCCTGTGAGCCATGACCCATCAAAATTGGTGCAAAATATAAGGGCTCATATCTCTAAAATCTGTCCAGTCTTGATGACTTTCCCTCTTTAGATGACCCTCAGCATACCCTCCATCACAGGTTGGCGCTCAGTATTGCAGGCAATGTTTTATATGGACAGCTCTTTGTTCCTCCTCCAGTTTTTGGATGGTCGGGGTCCTGCCTATGTTGTGCCAGGCTGAGGGCAAAGACTGGTTCAAGGGCTGTCTAAAAATGACACACAAGAAACAGGACTACTTTGTGTTAACACTGGAGAAAATAAATATATTACATGTATTTTGTAATGACTTCACTAGGAGCGAGGATTCTGGATCACCGTTGTTACCCTCATGGCCATAAATGTGTAGCTGTATGGGAATAGAGACATGGAACAAGTCTCAAGAGTTAAAAATACAACATTTCTGGTGAATGAGGTCTTGCGCTCACAATGAGTAGGGACAATAACAATCCAAATAGAATAGCACATTCTCAGTGCCATGAACACACTGCACATTATCCCCAGAAAACAATGCCATGTTTGTTTGTCCGCCGTCCGTGGTTCTGCTATGTGGGAAATCTGTGATCGGAGCCCTGCGGTGTGAAAGGAAACTTCTCCAACATTACATTGTTTTCTAGCCGTCAGAAACATTGCACATTATGTGGGTAATTACTGAGATGAGATTAACAATGGAGTTCTGCGTTTGATTTGTTCCTCTTGTGTAGCATGTAAGTGGCCATATATATAGAAAATATTATTTGCTGTAATATTTTTTACCCCTCTACTTACACAATCTGTGCAGGGTCACACGTGGGCGATGGGTGTTGCCTAAGTATCAAAACTGAGCCCTGTCCTCAATCTTTATTTAGCAGGAGGATCAGACTACACAAGCTTTCTTTGTAGTCTGTCGCCATGGAGACACATGGCAACTGTAGATGCAAAATACTGCAATGTTTTATAAACAGAACATTTACACATTGAAATAAATTTTCATTCTGGAGATACTGATGTAATGGTCCAGAGATATTTGCCTTTGAAGGAGGTGTGGCTTATAGGTAATTATGCAAATCAGCCAAGGCACGCCCCAGAGGATCCTGTGAATCACCCCTTCTTGTAAAGACCATAAAAATTAGAACTTGCACATGTCAGTGGAATCATATAACGATATTTAAAACAGAAAATGAAATGCTTGGGAGGCTCATGAATAAAATCAGAGCAAAATCTGCCCATTTTTCATCTGGAGACAGGTCCCATTTAACATATTCAGCTTATTGGCATTTTGAAGCACTGTTTCCTTAAAAAAATAAAATAAATTTCTTACTGATGTTAACTTTAGCCCACTCTATAATGCTTTATTGTTTCATTTAACTATTTTAATTAGTTTTTTAATGATAATTTTGCAATCATTTGCTCTTCTGCACCTCGAAATTAGTATAATGGTTTCCTAAAGACGAGCTCAGAGAGGATTGCTGCTTTGATAAAGATCTAAACTGAAGGCTGTTTTTCTTTGCAAAAATATTGTTTTTGGAAAGAGTTGGAAGGAGTCAACTATTCCAAGAAGTTCCCCTTGTGTTGCAGAGCTGTGTCTTGCGGAGGGCCCGATATTTGTGCTTTGAGTGAGCCCCCGTCCTCATTGTACTAGTTAAGTGGCAATCATCACAAGGTTCAGCATCAAAGTTCATGTCCGTCAACTGCGAGTTTAGCTCCACAGCAGAGATGGAGAATCTGTCTTTAGGTATTACGTTCTTCTATACAGTGGAAACTCTTACTGGTTTTTTACTTTCTAATTTTCTGTGGAAATGTCATACGGTTAATTTAAATAAAAGATTGATGTAAAAGGGGTTATCTCAGAGTTTGTTGTGTTTTATGTTCTTTGGCGCTAAGAACTTACGGCAGGTATTTGCCAACTTCCTGCTTGTTCTGCGCTTGGTGCCGGTCTGTTGGCCTTGAGCAGTCAGTGTTGATGTCACGTCAGCAGAGCAGCTTCTTCTCTTCCACTCTGCTCTGTTGAAGTCATTGAGACTCACTACTACCCAATAGTGGGGAGCTGGCAGTCACATCCCAACGGAAGAGCAGACAAAGTGAAAACATTGCTCTGTTAACATGAGGTTAACCTAATTAGAAGAATCATCACCTGAACCAGAACACTTTGTCTCGAGTCAAACTGCCTACGGGTATGTTCTAAAGGCTTAGTTACATGCAGCGACGTCGCTACCACATCACAGGTTTTGTGACGTTGCAGCGACCTTGCCAGCGACGTCGCTGCATGTGACATGCCGCAACGATCAGCAATCAGTTTGCTTATCTTTGTGGAATGGCCGGGGCCATTTTCCAATCGTTGGTCTGCCGCTGTCACGCATTCATCGGCATGTGTGACGGGGCAACGACCAGCGACACCCAGTGTGCGCCCGACACCCTGACCGATCCCAGGAACCATCGGGTGTCGGCGCATCGGTGGTTATTGCTGGTGAGATCTGTCTGTCTGGCATATCACCAGCGATCACATAGCAATTCCGATCGTTGGTCGGGTCGCTGGCACATCGCTATGTGTAACCCGGCCTTTAGTCCCATAAGAATAAAACCCAAAGTCCTGGATAACCTTTTAACAGATTTTCGCACATTTATACCAGTAAGTCGGTCAATCACTGATAGGACCACCCACAAGACTCCTGAACCCAGAATTAATTTCAAGATGGAAGCCATTAATCCTCCTTTTTGTGCACCCTAAGGGCTTTCTCATATGTTGAATTTTTTTGTGCGGATAAAATGCAGTGTTTTAAAAGCACTAGCAAATTGAATGAGATTTCTGAAATCTTGTACACTTCTATGGTCTTGTTTTTCCTTAAAAGGGTATATCTGGGATTAAAATAAAGAAAAGAAAAAAAAAAAAAAAAAAATAAATATATATATATATATATATATATATATATATATATATATATATATATATATATATATATATATATATATACTAGATGGGTGCCCGATGCACAATGCATCGGGATTCTAGCTCGCAATGGCCGCTTCGCGGCCAATGCTTCGCGCTGCTAAGGCGACTCGCCATGCCCGCTGCGCGGGCATAGTGAGTCGCCTTAGAGCTGCTCGCAATGGCCGCTCGCGCCAATGCTCGTTCTATCCACATGACGACATTGACTCGCAGCGTAAGCGGTCTCAAAAGGGACAAAAATCCTAATCCGTGATATTAATAGACTAGATGGGATGCCGATTCACAATGCATCGGGATCCTAAGCAGAGCGAGTTATGACTCCATATGGCCGCTTCGCGGCAATGCTTTCGCGCTGACTAATGGCGCTGCTAAGGCGACTAGCCATGCCGCTGCGGCAATAGCGAGTCGCTTAGACTGCTGAATGTCACTGCGCGTCCATGGCTTCGTTCGTTCCACATGACAATTGACTCGGGTGAGGTTCAAAAGGCAAAAATCCCATTGTGATATATAATAGTATTATATATATATATATATATATATATATATATATATATATATATAATATATATATACACATACACACACACACACTAATTATATAATAAAATGGTGATACCTGTTTTCGTTGACATTGGTTATCATCGCTTTTTTTTTTTTTAACGAAAAATCGCTGCTATTGTTGCAATAAAGCATGGTCACACACAGATTCCCTTCCAAAAAATATGTGCACCCCTCTCTCCTCTTCCATACGCCAAAGAATGTTTATAAAAAAAACTAAAATACCAAGTTAAATGTTTGTTTATTCTTTACATTAGTCTTTCATATTCATTTGTATCATTTCTGAGTGTTTTAGTATTTTCATCGGTTTCAGTTTTCGCAGATGTTTTCGGATGGACTATCTATGCAAAACAAACCTATGTTTTATAAAAATGTGCCTCATCACTAACAGGCTGGTAGTTGTCACCCACCTGCCTATTGTGCTTGGCACCTTTGCCAGCGATCAAATTATTTTGTTAACAGAGCGGCGGCTTATTTTTTTCCTCTCGGCTCTGTAGTTTGGACAGCTGACGTCATGCTGAGTGACGGCCATCTCTTCGCTACCTAACTGGGGGAGCCGGCTGTCAATAAGCATGACGTTGGCTATGACTCCAGTCAACAAAGCCATGAAGCCGCCTCCCTGTCAACACATATCAGCATAAGCAGCTACCTGTCTGTTTAGTGCTTAGGCAGTACATCCCCCCTTTAAACCCTGATATATCCTTTAAACTTCAAACAGTTTTTTCCTATCTGCCACATGTCCATTCTTTCAGCTTTTTTCCTGCCATCTCTCTGGATTGGGAGGATGTTGTATGGACCTAAGCTCCGCTGATTTCATGCGGCCCATTTAATACATGTAATAATATAACCGTCTTACACTAGATAAAAATATTTAGAAACCCCGTTTCAGGGCTTCTATGAAGGTCTCTGGTGTATTTTGACTGCAGGAATACGAGATACTTCAGGTGTAATGTTGACCTCATAATTCCCATGATTTTACCATTGGGCACAGTGGTCTCTACCCTCCGCTATTTATATGTGGTTGTTTATGCTAGGGTTATGTGGAAAAGGAGCGCGATCCATTCACTGTAATCTGTCATGGTTGTGCCAGCTGTCTGTGTGCATGGCCGAAAGTTGACCTCTGAAAGCGCCTCTAGCTTTAGGGTTTCCTGCTGTTGGGACATTTGCCTGTTTCTGAAATGTAAGCGATTCTCTACACCTGCTCGGTCCTGGCCATGGTGATGTAGTCCTGGTGGAACTCTAGTTATGGTCATTGTAATAGATCCTCATGGTCACCTTCCTTCTTCCTTACAGGCCAGGCTCTGGGGGCTTGTTTTCTGGGTCCGGTCTGACATTGGAAATTCATGCTTTTATTCTGCACAGTATTTCACTGTACATCTGACCGTCTCCTGGCTTTACCGAGATTTCACTAATCATTACATTCTGGGGACTTATCATGGCTCCATCTCAACATTACAAATGAAGTCCTATAAATCCAAAATGCTGCACTATTAATTTGCCATCCTTATGTAAGAAAGGATTGCTGGCACCTTATTATCATTTTGGCCCTTGTTATTTCTCCGAGAACGCTGGTGCAGCTGTCATGCCACTCACTACCGGTCTGTTTACCCGAAAGATTGATTTTGTCAGCTTTACAGGGATTTGTATCTCTAACTTTTTATACATCAAGTCCCTTACTAATGATGAGGGACCCTCTGCTTTATACTCGATTGGGTATCGGGGTGCTCGGGTACGCTCTGCACTCAACAAAGTATCTCAGGTGCTCAGATGTGGTGTTCGAGAAGATTGACACACAGAGCCAGCTCCTAGTGAACAATGGGAGCCGGTACCCCAGCGAGAGTTGCTTACAGTCTGAATCACTGTTACTGGGGGTAAAAGCAACATGTACAACATGCTGTGAGGGGGAGGGGTGGTGGGGTAAACATCCACCCTCCCCGAATATGCGCTGTTCTTGGCTTGTTGTATGTAAGGACCGGCTACTCTCCCCGAATATGCTCCGCTTTTGGATGACTGTAAGTACCAGCCACCCTGCCCCCGGCTATGCTCTGTTTTTGGCTGGCAGTATGTAAGGACCGGCTACTCTCTCCCGAATATGCTCCGTTTTTGAATGACTGTATTTAAGGACCTGCCACTCTCCCCCAAATATGCTCCATTTTTGGCTGGCTCTATGTAAGGACCGGCCACTCTCCCCCAGATATGCTTTGTATTTGGCTAGCTGCATGTAAGGTTCTGCTAACCTTCCTCGGATTTGCTCTGTTTTTGACTGACTGTATGTAAGGACCGGAACAAACCCACCCCACCACATATGGCTTGTATTTGGCTGGCTTGTATGTAAGGACCGGCCACCCTTCCCCGAATATGCTCCATTTTTGGCTGACTGTATGTAAGGACCGGCCACCCTCCCCGAATATGCTCCGTTTTTGGATGACTGATATGTATAAGGACCGGCCACCCTCCCCCGAATATGGTCCGTTTTTGGATGACTGTATGTAAGGACGGCCACCTCCCCCGATATGCTCCGTTTTTGGATGACTGTATGTAAGGACTGGCCATCCCTCCCCCGAATATGCTTCGTTTTTGGATGACTGTATGTAAGGACCGGCCACCCTCCCCCGGATATGCTCAGTTTTTGGATGACGGTATGTGTGCAGAGAGCTGGACTGGTTGTCTCTAATTGACTTTTTTATTTTACTCTTTACTCGAGTCGACCCTGGTACCTTTGATTTCAGTACCGACCACCTTAATGCCTGCTCATCATCTTTACTTCTATTTTTTTATATGTCAATATAAATTCTGGTTTATACTTAGACCTCCATGTTTCACACTTTTGATGGAAAGAATTCATACCTAGAATAGTCTATGGCGTGGTTCACATGTCTGGTTTTTTTTGCAGCTTGGGGGGTCTATGCAAAATAGTGGAGACATGCATGTCCAGTATGATTTCGATTTGTATACTGTCCATTGTTCAAGGACTAATAGGGGAAAAAAAAAAAAAGTTTGTCTAATTTCTCATGAGATAAAATGTGATGAAACTCTGAACCTACCGTAGTCATGGATGAAACCTGAACAGTTTTTCTTCTATATGAAAAAAAAAATGGTTGTCAGAATGAACTCAAAGAATCACAAAACAAGACCTGAGGTCTGTTCCTTTTGCTGTGATAGTCCAGCTCTACATGACTTAAGCCCCCGTCACACTAAGCGAGATTGCTGCTAAGTCACAAGTATGGTGACGTAACAGCGACCTCGCCAGCGATCTCGCTATGTTTGACACTTAGCAGCGATCAGGCCCTGTTGTGAGATTGTTTTTTGACGGTTAGGGTCCCAGTGAGCAGCATACATCGGTGTGTTTGACAGGAACAACGACCTCAGTATTACAAGTCTGAGAAACAGGGTCCCAACGACCTCCGTATCATTCCGGATCGTTGTTGCGTCGCTGGTGAGATCTCTGTTTGACATCTCACCAGCGATCTTAACAGCGACGCACCAGCAATCCCTACCAGGTCGTATTGCTGTCGGGATCGCTGGTGTGTCGCCAAGTGTGACGGTACCCTTAGTATTGCCCTGGGGCACCCAGCCGAGGAATGTAAAGGGCACATGGTTGGCAGGTCTAATTCTCAAAAGCAAATCATGTGCTTTTTATTTTCTAATCGTATTGGGGTTACTTTCAGTAATGGAATTGACCATTTTTAGGGGTACTGTAGGCCTGTCTTGCGTAAAGATGGCGTGTGCGTGTTTTCTGATTAAAATGTGTAGAATATTCTTTCTATTTGACGGAGGGATGATGGTGAAAAACCATTACCAAGAATTTATATTGGTCCTCTGTACGCCACATTAAATGTCTTCCATAGTTTCTTGCCTCTTGTATATAAGAAACTTCAATTTCTGTGTGTTTTCCCGACCACGTCTTACATAATTACTTGTAGCACTTGTGTGACCTTGGAGGATGTAGCCAGAGGCGTAGTTTTAGGGGCTGTAGAGAAGCAGTCCCTTTGGATCACAGCGCCAGTAGGAGCACGTTGGCTCAATTGACCCTCAGAAAGACCTGATTATAATAGATGGCACATGGTGGGGCAGGTTGTTGTAGCTCATGAGACCCAATGTAAACATCTGTAAGTCCCACTCTACATGTAATGGTGGTCATCTTTCGTAATAAATTGTTTGAGCGCCAAATTGGCATAGTATGGAAATTATAACGATTGTATTTTGTGCGATGTCGTTGGGTATATTCACTTGACGTTGCACCTGACTTCAGGACTATAAAATTTGCTCTTGATACATTGTACAGTGGATCGCTATGACCACTGCTCGTCAGCCACAGGATTCTGCACTATCATTGCTGTTACCTGGACAGCTGTCAATCTTTCCTTTGGCTCACGTGTCATAATTCTGTCGCTTTCCAGATAAGTGTCCTCAGCAGTCAATGTATGGTACAAAAACGTTCCTTGTAGCCCTGATCCACTCCTGGTTTGATCATTGTAATTCTCTATTAAATGGACTTCTACTCACTAGGTTTTCCCCTCTCCAGTCCATCCTCAATGCAGCAGCCAGGGTCACCTATCTGGCTAACCGTTACTTGGGTGCCTCGCTCTGTGCCAGTCATTGCACTGGCTGCCCATGCATTATAGGATCCAATTCAAATAGCTTTTTCTTAGCCATAAAGCTCTTCACAGTGCGGCACCTTCGTACATCTTCTCCCTAATCTCTATCACCTCACTCGTTCTCTATGTTCTACAAGAGACCTTCGACTACTATCCACACTAATCTGAACCTCCCACTCCTGGCTCCAAGACTTCTCCCGAGCTGCACCAATTCTCTGGAATGCTCTACCCCAAGAAATCAGGACCATCCACAATTTTAGGCGCTCACTAAAAACACATCTTTTTAAGGCGGCCTATTACGCCCCTTAATCAAAGTCCTTTATATAAAGCCCATTCACTACTTTTCTGAACATAACGCTCCATCAAGCTCCACCAAACCCAAAAGCTCTACACAGATTAGCAGGTGGCCACTCATGCAGCCTTTACCAACCCCCAATATCTCAGAAATGGCTGGACCTTCATTGTAAATAAGCCCTGTACTTTGTCACCCCCACCTCATTGTAGATTGTAAGCTGTTATGAACGGGGTCAAAATTTTTTTTTTTTGTTGCTCTAATTATATTGTATTTTTTATAATTGTTACTTATGACTGTACATGTCCCCTCTGAATTGTAAAGCGCTGTGGAATATGTTGGTGATGTGTATATATAAAGATGATTATTGCTATTTATTGTAGATGGGCTTTAATGTGTGGTTTGCTCTCTCTGCAGCCTCGGCTCCGGCAAGCACTGTAAACAAGAAACGGGTCGCTCCCATCAACCACTGCACTTTGGAAAAGAGAAGTGTCACAATGTCAAACATTACTATAGATCCAGACGTCAAACCTGGGGAATATGTCATCAAAAGCCTCTTTGCAGAGTTCGCTGTTCAAGCAGAGAAAAAAATTGAAGTCGTGATGGCTGAACCCCTGGTAAGTGATCACCATGTCGTCCTTTCTAATGGATTTCTGCTAATACTTCTAATTAAAGCACATTTTTTATGTTGTTCTTTAATGAAGGTTTGCATATATGTGCTAAAATACTTAAAGGAGTAATGCGACCCTGCTCGCTTTCACAATAGGAGGTCAGTGACGTCATGTCTGCAGACCTGGTGCACGATGTCTGCCGCTAGCATTCGTAAGGCGGCACACATTTGTAGATGTTATGCCTCAGAGTGTGGTCACCGGCGGACACAGGATCGAGCCGGCCGGAATACCCCTTTCAGTTATCATTACATAAACTTTCAGAACTCCCTTTATTCAATCTGTAACAACCAATGGATTGTTCCATCTGTCTGCGTGATCACCAACTGCAGCATATTGATGGCTAGCAAGAGGGGTAGAGAGGAGCTCCTATTGTTTCTTAAATCACAACAGCATATCCTAATCTCCATCGTCGTCTTCACTTTTCTTGATGTCCCTCCTTTCCCGCGTTGCCATCTTGTGACTGTAACTTTAGAATGGTAAGAAGTCCGAAATGACGTCACAAGTAGGGATGAGCCAGTGTTACCATGCTCCGGTGCTCGGATTGTTGCGACTCAAATACCCCAGTATAATGGAAGTGAATGGGGAAATCGGCATTTTTCCTGATTCTCTTCCAGAATAATGCTCGAGTTTCTTTTTTTGTGCTGTTTGTTAACTGCACAAACTCAGCTGTGTAAAAATGTGTTGTGCTTGTGCTGCGTTTGTACACATACAAATGCAACACAAAAACACAGCACAAATAAGGAGACAGAGATAGACACACACACGCAGACACATTTACACACTCTCCCGAGCCCATAGAGATCCCCAGTGATGTCTTCTTCCCAGGCATTAGTTGGATATCATCCTTCCAGAGCCTGCGCACCATGTGACAGCCTGGGTCACATGGCACAGGCCCTGGAAGGATAATACACACAGCTTCTGCTGATGCATGGAGAAAGACCTTATCGGGAGGGTCAGTTTTGCTGTGGAAATCGCAGTATAAAAGCACAAATGGACTGTGGCAATACGAGTCTGTTTGTTATGTCTTTCTGGGGGTTAGAATGGAGTCTACGGGGAAAATGCAGCCCAAAAACATACGTATTCATTGCCTGGGACATTTATAAAAACGCAGCACCCACAAATACACATGTGGGCACAGCTTTTTGGAAAATCACATAACCTTTAATGATAATGCTGGGGGTGCTGCAGAAACACAGCAAAAGCATGCAGCACAAACGCACAGTGGGCACATAGCCTTACAGCTCTAAGGTCTTGGACTTGAATCTACCCCATGGCACCTTCTTTATCAATGTGCCCCCTCTTGTCTGTTTCCTCCCCTGTTTGTGGCTTTTTTGACACTTCGAAAATATGCTAAGACGTCATTTGTGTTTCTGTGATATTGACCTTGGTGTAAGGGAAGATTGTAGATTGTGAGCACATTGGGTCCAAGGATGGTAGGAGTGTGTACAGCGCTGTAGAATATGTTGTCGCTATATAGGGAGCTGGAAATAAATATGGAAATATCAATTACCGGCTAGCTTATCTATTAATACTGCTTGTGGTTGTTCCTCAGTTATTATACTGAGATATTCATAAGTAGTAATGACAATTGTCATTTCCTTTGTGGCCTCCATTTGATAATCTGGCACCTAATGAAAAATATCCTGACCGTACAATACTGCAGTCAATGCTTCGCTTACAGCAGTAAAAAAAAAAGAACTTTTTTGATGTGTATATACAGTATATACAGTGCTTTGTGAAAGTATTTGGCCCCCCTGTACTTTTCAACCTTTTGCCACATTTCAGACTTCACACATAAAGATATAAAATTCTAATTTTCTCCATTCGCCTTCCACGACAGCATTGGAGGATGTCGTCCACGCCCTATTGGGGGACAGGAACACAGAGAGGTTAAAAGCCCCTCCCCTTCCTCAGTACTCCAGTGTCTTCCTGTCCCCCTTGGGGCATGGAGAGGTTCCAGTGCTGTCAGGCCGGCAGAGGCAGCATTGGGGTGTACTTACAGCCGGGCCAGAGATGGACGTCGGGGGCGGCCTCCTCCTCCTTCTCGGGGCTCCCGTGGTGGGACCATCCGGCCTTCCTGCGTCCTACGGGGCAAAGCAGGCCGTGTATTGCAACGCCGGAGGCCTGTTCAGCTCTCCGGCGTCTCCCTCCTCCAGCTGCGGTCCCTGGGGCATGCATCAGAGGTGCCGCGGAGGCACTTCCGGTTTCGGGTGTGGCACTTCCGGTTCCGGGATGGCATTTCCGGTTTCGGGCGACGGCTCCTGTAAGGGCTGTGGCAGGCTGGGCGCGGCTCCAGGGAACCCAGCAGGACTTTCGCGCGCTACTGCCCGCGGCCGGTGACCAGGAGGAGGGAGGGAACAGGAGTTCCTCGTTGGGGGCACGGCACTTCTGGATAAGTACCCGCCGGAAGCTACACCCAGGTAAGGCTGATCCCTGAAACATGGAGGGTGATAGGCTTCCACCTCTGCTTCTGCAGAGCCCAGCGTTCCCCCAACTCATGTAAGTGTTTCTGGGGGTGGTCACAAGGGGTCGAGTTATTTAGGCCCTGCACTCACACTGGGACCCCTTCTCTTCCCTTTTTGTCTATAGGGAGACGAGGGCCGTCTGTGGAAAGGAGCAATAATGGGGCTGCGGCAAAAAATTCCCTCTTCCTACAACAAGGTGTCGGCCATGACTGACAGGGTTGTCAGGATGGACTCCCCATCCCTGCTGGAGGAGCTCCAATCCATTAGGGAAGAGGTGCAGGCTTGTATCTCGGCACTGCGGGGTTTTGCTGCAGCTTCCGGGCCTTCCCCTCCGTAAGAGAGGAAGCTCCAGGATTGTGACTCTGTGGATCTCATGGAGGCTGGCCAGAGCTCAGCTTTAGAGGACGGCGAGGATATTGCCGCTGTTGCCTCTGTCCAGACACGAGAATCTGGACACTACTATTTTTCCACGGAGTCCATGGGTGCATTGGTGGACACTGTCCATTGTACCATGGGAGTAGAGGTGGTGGAAACCCCTTCTTCTGTGCAGGACTGAATGTTCAGAGGCCTGAAGGCTAAGCGGCTCACCCCATCCGAGTGGATTGGAGGGTGATGACTTTGTCTGGGAGGTCCCGAAGGTGGACATCCAGGTGGCCAGGGTAGCAATCAGCTGCATTGTAAACCCATTGTGCATGCCCTTGACACTCTGTTAAATGAGAGACCCAATGGAAATCTCTATGGAAGTCTCTATAAAGTCAATGGGACTTCTAACATGAAGGTCTATGGCAGTATTCCATTTGGGAAGCTTAGCATATAAGACCGCGTTGCCTTTTGAAGATTCCTCCCGGTTGAAGGACCCCCTCGTTTGTAAAATGGAGAGTGTCCTCAATAAATCCTGGGAGGCGGCAGCTATGTCTTTAAATGTGAACATTTCCTCTACATGTGAGCAGGTCTGTCTTTAAGTGGCTCACCGAGCTGGGAGAATTCCTCCTGCAGGGTACTCCCAGGGAGGAGCTTTGGACTCCATTCCACTTCTGAGACGTGCTACGGGCTGATGCCTCTGCTGAGTCGTTCCGCGTTGGCGCCAGGTGCGCAGTGTTGGCTAACACAGCTCGCAGGGCAGTGTGGCTTACGATGTGGAATGGGGAGGTCACGTCAAAGCTCCAGCTGTGTGGCCTCCCCTTGCAAAGGGCATTGGATGACATCCTGGAAAAGGTGTCAGACCGGAAAATGTGTCTCCCGGAACAGGAGCCCTTTCGGAGGCAGTCCTTTTGGCCTGAGCGCAGCCAACCCTCCCAGTCTAAAGGGAAGGGTAAGTCTGGTCGCTGGGCATTCCAGTACGGGGACAAGACCTGTAATATCTTGCTCCCCCAGCAGCGGCATCACCAGCCGCCCCTAAACAAGGCCGCCTTCCCCATTGCGGGGCGGCTCCTGCGGTTTCTGCCACAGTGGCAAGCAATCTCCTTGTGCCCTTGGATCCTCTCGACCATTTGGGAGGGTCTACGCTTGGAATTCGAGAGCCAGCTCCTCCATGTCTTCGAGTCCTCTCCCTTCCTCAGGGAGACTCTCGCACAGTATTTCTTGTCGGGTCAGCGACACCTGTTGGATTCGGGTGTGGGGTCCCCAGTTCCTCCTGGAGAGGAGGGCCAGGGGCGCTACTCCAGGTTATTGTGGACCTCCAGAACGCGTATTCTCATGTCCCCATTCACCCGTCCCACAAGCGCTTTCTGCGATTCACGATCTCCGGGGCAGGCGGGACGGTCCATTCTTGGCTTAATGTGCTGCCCTTTGGGATTTCGTCGGCCCCAGAGGTTACCAAACTCATGGGGGAAGCGATCACATTCATCCAGACCCAGGGGATATGTGTGCTTCCCTATTTAGACGACATGTTGGTGGTAGCTCCTTCGGCAGTGCTTCTGCGCACAAAGGTCTCCAACACATTGGAGATTCTTCAGTCCCTGGGATGGGTACCCAATCTTCAAAAATCGGAACGGGTGCCTGCAACCCGACGTCAAATTTTGGGGGTCTTGCTGGCCTCCTCCAGACAGACCTCGTTTCTTCCTGCGGCATATCAGCTTTTGCGCCGCGTGAATCTGACCCGCTTCTGGGCAAGGGGGTCGACCTCCTTGCGGGAAGCAATGTCCCTGTTAGGGGCCATGTCGGCCTGCATTCAGTCAGTAACATGGGCTCAGGCTCCTTCCCGACTGCTCCAGGAACACATACTGAGTTCTTGGGACAGACGTCAGGATTCCTTGAACTCGCGGGTCCGGACCCCGGGGCGGGTGGTAACCTCGCTTTCCTGGGGATGAATCCCAGACACCTTCCTGTGACCTCCGTTCCCACTGATGCCAGAGGTTCCGGTTGGGGTACGATGGTAGTTCGCACACCCTTCCAGGGGATTTGGAGTCGCTCGGTCAGTCGCCAGTCTTCAAACTTCTGGCACTGGAGGAAGCGCTTCTTGCTGCAGCTCACGTTCTCCGGGGTCATCATGTCAAGGTACTGTCAAGACAACGTGACTACGGTTGCTTTCTTGCGGTACCAAGGCGGTACTCGTGGCTTACACTTGCAGGGGCTGGCAAGACTGTTCTTTTTGTGGGCAGTACGCCATCTTCTCTCCTCCTCGGCAGTACATCTGAAGGGAATGGTCAATGTACAGGCAGATTCTTGAGCTGCACGGAGGTCCACCCAGGAGAATGGTGCCTCCATCCGGAAGTATTTCGCTCTCTTACGGACAGGTGGGGTGTCCTTTCGATCGACCTGTTCGCTTCGGGCTCGAATACAAAGGTGCCAACCTTTTTCTCCCTGACGTGGTCGGACCATCCTCGGGGGCTGGACGCTTTGCCCATCCCTGGGACTTCCGGTTGGTGTATGCATTTCCTCCAATCCCACTACTTCCCAAAAACGTTGCAACGGATTCGGGCGGAGGGGGTGACACTATCCTGGTGGCTCCCCTGGGGCCCAAACTGGCGTGGTACGACGCCATCCGAGACCTGGGCCTGGAGGGACCGATTATGTTAGCCCACAGTCTCAACCTACTGTCCCAGGGTCCTCTGTTTCACCCGGGCCCTCAGTGGCTCATTCGGGCGGCCTGGCTGTTGCGGCCAGGATCCTGAGGATCAAGGGTCTCTCCCAGGCAGTGATCCACACGCTTCAGCAGAGCAGGAAGCTTGTGACAAATGCTATTTACGGGAGGGCTGGCATCGTTTCCTGTCCTGGTGTGCTCCTTCCATCCCGACCATGCATCATCCTAATGTGGCCCAACTCTTGGATTTTTGCAGCGTAGCTTGGATTTGGGGCTTCGGCCGAGCACTCTTTAAGTCCAGAGGTCGGCACTTGGGGCGGTTTTTGCCCAGGATCTTGCTTCCCATCCATGGCTCAAGCAGTTTTTTACTTCTGCTTGGGGGTGGCGTCCCCGGATTCGGCCTTCTGTCCCTCCCTGGGACTTGATGCTTGTTCTCCAAGGGCTTGCTCGAAGTCCCTTTGCACCCTTGTCTGCTGCATCCCTTACGTCTCTCTCTCACAAGGTGGCGTTTTTGGTGGCCATCACTTCTGCTCCCAGAGTTGGAGAACTGCAGGCGCTCTCTGTCCGGGCTCCGTGCCTCGTGGTGTCCGCACTCTCTGTCCGGGCTCCGTGCCTCATGGTGTCCGCACTCTCTGTCCGGGCTCCCTGCCTCGTGGTGTCCGTTGTTCGCATTACGCTTCGGTTGCATTCATCTTTTCGTTCGAAAGTTGTCGGATTTCCATCGGTCCCAAGGAAGTGGTTCTGCCTTTGTTTTGTCAATCTCCTGCTAATGCGGCTGAGGCCGTGTTTCAATCCTTGGATGTTCATCGGACTGTCCTCCTCTATCCGAGAGACCGCTTCCTGGAGGTTAGATCAGAACCTGTTTGTTCGGCTTTTGGGAATAATACAGGGAAGAAGACTTCCCAGGCTACCATCACTTCCTGGATCACGAAGGTGATCTGTGAGGTCTACGTCGCTCCGGTCCTTGCTCCTCCGGTGGGGTTGAAGGCTCCTTCAACTCGGACTTCTGCTACGTCCTGGACGGAGCAGGCTGGAGCTTCATCGGAGCTGATTTGCAGAGCGGCTACGTGGTAGTCTCTCCTCTCTTTTTCTCGCCTCTATAGGTTAGATCTGTCCTTCAGTCGGGATCTGTCCTTTGGTAGGAGAGTCCTACAGGCAATAGTCCCACCCTGAGGAGTATCGGTGGTATTCCTCCAATGCTGTCGTGGAAGGCGAATGGAGAAAACTGAATTAGTCCTTACCGGTAATTCCTTTTCTTGGAGCCTTCCACGACAGCATCAGTTCCCCCCCTTGTTGGTGTTTGATTCCGGTTTGTATCAGGTAATCCATGGCTAAGGGTGATCTTGGTAAACACTGGAGTACTGAGGAAGGGGAGGGGCTTTTAACCTCTCTGTGTTCCTGTCCCCCAATAGGGCGTGGACGACATCCTCCAATGCTGTCGTGGAAGGCTCCAAGAAAAGGAATTACCGGTAAGGACTAATTCAGTTTTTTTTGTGAAGAATCAACAAGTGGGACACAATCGTGAAGTGGTACAAAATTGATTGCATATTTTAAACTTAAAAAACTGAAAAGTGCGGCGTGCAATATTATTTGGCCCCTTGAGTTAATACTTTGTAGCACCACCTTTTGCTGCGATTACAGCTGCAGTCTCTTGGGGTTTGTCTCTATCAGTTTTGCACATCAAGAGACTGAAATTCTTGCCCATTCTTCCTTGCAAAACAGCGGGAGCTCAGTGAGGTTGGATGGAGGCGTTTGTGAACAGCAGTTTTCAGCTCTTTCCACAGATTCTCGATTGGATTCAGGTCTGGACTGTGACTTGACCATTCTAACACCTGGATATGTTTATTTTTGAACTATTCCATTGTAGATTTTGCTTTATGTTTGTGATCATTGTCTTGTGGGAGGATAAATCTCTGTCCCAGTCTCAGGTCGTTTGCAGACTCCCAAAAGGTCCATCTTCCCATCAATTTTAACCATCTTCCCTGTCCCTGCTGAAGAAAAGCAGGCCTAAACCATGATGCTCCCACCACCATGTTTGACAGTGGGGATGGTGTTTTGAGGGTGATGAGCTTTGTTGCTTTTACACCAAACATATCGTTTTGCATTGTGGCCACAAAGTTCGATTTTGATTTAATCTGACCAGAGCACCTTATTCCACATGTTTGGTGTCTCCCAGGTGGCTTGTGGCAAACTTCAAATGAGACTTTTTATGGATATTTTTGAGAAATGGCTTTTTTTCTTGCCACTCTTCCATAAAGGCCAGATTTGTGCAGTGTATGACTGATTGTTGTCCTATGGACAGACTCTCCCACCTCAGCTGTAGATCTCTGCAGTTCATCCAGAGTGATCATGGGCCTTTTGGCTGCATCTCTGATCAGTCTTCTCCTTGTTTGAGATAAAAGTTTAGAGGGACGGCCGGGTCTTGGTAGATTTGCAGTGGTCTGATACGCCTTCTATTTCAATATGATCGCTTACACAGTGCTCCTTGAGATGTTTAAAACTTGGGAAATCTTTTTGTATCCAAATCCGGCTTTAAACTTCGCCACAACAGTATCTGGGACCTGCCTGGTGTGTTCCTTGGTCTTCATGATGCTCTCTGCACTTGATAAAGACCCCTGAGACTATCACAGAGCAGGTGCATTTATACGGAGACTTGATTACACACAAGTGGATTCTATTTATTATTACCAGTCATTTAGGACAACATTGGATCATTCAGAGATCCGCACTGAACTGGAGTGAGTTTGCTGTACTGAAAGTAAAGGGGCCGAATAATATTACACGCCCCACTTTTCAGTTTTTTATTTGTTAAAAAAGTTTAAATTATCCAATAAATTTCGTTCCACTTCACGATTATGTCCCATTTGTTGTTGATTCTTTACAAAAATATTAGAATTTATATCTTTATGTTTGAAGCCTGAAATGTGGCAAAAGGTTGAAAAGTTCAAGGGGGTCAAATACTTTCACAAGGCACTGTATATGTGTGTTTGTTTATTTGTGTTGGATCTCTTATAAGAGGTTATATATCTTGCTTACATTAATAATATTCCTTTCGCTCTAATTATCACCCCATTGGCTATTATAACATCCGTCTGATTTTCGTTATGGTTCACTTTTCAGACAATAAAACCTCCTGGTTCAGAACTTTTTCTTTTTCTTTTCATCTATTATTGCTCCAGAATTGTTATTAATGAGGAAATGTCAGCCGTGGTGTGATAATCCTGAGTCTGTCCTTCCATGTGTCAGTGTTTGATCGTACATGTTTTCATGTTTTGGGGATTTGTTTTCCCATACGTGCAGAGCTTCATTGTGCCGGTTCTCTGCCGCCTGAAAATCATCTCTTGACTACGGTAATTCTGTATAATGACTTTGAAGTGAAATAATCTGTAATTAATTCAAATTAAATGCATATAATTAGTTGCACTAGGACATTAATACATTCACCTGCAGGGATATTAATTTACCCTCAATTGGATAATTTCCTTTGTCCCGTCTAAGGCTACGTGCCCACAATGAGCTTTTGTCTCTTGTTGTTTGTCATGCTTTAAATAAAACTGCTTTTGTTTTTGATACTTCTTGGTATTTGACTTTGACAAAACATTATCGTCATATGCAGATTACATGCATTTTTTATGCATTTCCGCAGTGGAAAAGCACTTGTCCGTTTATCTGCGGGTTTCTTGCATTTCATGTAAATATGAAAATCTACACATAAAGCTCAGCTACCTGCAAGAGAAAATAATAATAATAATATTTATTCATTTATATACCGCTATTCTTTCCATAGCACTTTACATACATCAGTAATGCTGTCCTCATTGGGGCTCACAATCTAAACATCCTATCAGTATGTCTTTCAAATGTGGAAGGACACGGGAGTGCCCGGAGGAAACCCACGCAAACACGGGGAGAACATACAAACTCCTTAGAGATGATGTCCTTGGTGGGATTTGAACCCAGGACCCTAGTGCTGCAGGTCTGCAGCTAACCACTGAGCCACCATGCTGCCCGAAAATGGCATGTTGCAGATTTGAAACGCAACCGCAGCTCAGTTTATGGTAATCACCAAAAGCACAAGAGGGCAAGAGAGTTCTATAAATCCATCCACTTTGCTGGAACTGTAAGAAGCTGCATTTTTAGTGCAACAAAAATACGCATCATCTTTAACTTTGTGGGCACACGGCCTCAAGCTTGGGGGGAAGGGGCACACTCTCAGGCTAGGGGGCACACTCTCAGGCTAGGGGGCACACTGTCTAAGGCGGGGGGCACACGGCCTCAGGCTGGTTGGGGGCACACGGCCTCAGGCTGGTTGGGGGCACACGGCCTCAGGCTGGTTGGGGGCACACGGCCTCAGGCTGGTTGGGGGCACACGGCCTCAGGCTGGTTGGGGGCACACGGCCTCAGGCTGGTTGGGGCACACGGCCTCAGGCTGGTTGGGGGCACACGGCCTCAGAATAGGGGGAACATATTATAGAAGCAAGGAGGAAGTTCATCCCACCAGTTTAGAACAAAGAATAGCCCAGCAGGGTGCAATACACAGATCCAAATCTTGGGCCAACATTCAAGTAAAATAGGCAAATAGTAATGAGGATGGTCCAGCTTCCATCAAATGGAGGATAGGAGATGAGGTTTGTTTTAAAACATACCATATCTCATTTATAAAGTTACGGTACATTAAAAACTTCACTTACACATTTCAGGCATAAAGTCCTTACTCATAGAGGTAATGAATGAGGAGTAATATGTGTAAGGCCTTTATGCCTGAAATGCATAAGTGAAGTTTTCAATGGAACTGTATAAAGGAGTTATGTTTTAAAACAATCCTCATCTCCTATCCTCCTTTTTGGCGAAAGTTGGATCATAATTCTTACTACTTGTCTAGGGGGGCGGCACATGCAGGGCTTGGTACCACATATCTGTGGTGCCTGCTGCCATGCTGCTCAGTAATATTCTGCTTCAGTTGCTAATGGGCTTCCTATAAGTAGCTGCACATTTTTTCAGAAATTAGCATTTCAGGTGGCTGCTACTCCCTCTTGTTGAGCACCATGTTACCCCAGCGTGAGCATGAGAGGGCATTATCCCTTTATTATTTTCTTGTTCAAACTCTATGATTGGTAATGGTCTGTTCACTCAACCAGTAGCAGTCATTCTAAGTTTTGGTTCCGTTGCCCTCTTAGGTGAAGCCATGATCTGAGGCTGGCAGTGTGTCCAAATCTTTGCCCACTATAATGCACAGGAACTGCAGGATTTTGGTTCAGATTCTTGTGTCCCTTGTGTATCACAGTGGGTGTAGTGTTAGATGCCTGCAAGCAACCCAGAGCATGTGGTATTGCCCTATGATGGGTACACGCAGGTCCTATTGTGTTGCCCCTATGTGGGCACACGTCTTATTCAGCTGCCCCTGTGTGGGCGCACAGGTCCTATTCTCTGTTGCCCTGGTGGGTACACACAGGTTCTTTTCTCTGTTGCCTCGGTGGGAGCACACAGGTCCTATTCTTTATTGCCCCAGTGGGTGCACACAGGTCCTATTCTTTATTGCCCCAGTGGGTGCACACAGGTCCTATTCTTTGTTGCCCCAGTGGGTGCACACAGGTCCTGTTCTTTATTGCCCCAGTGGGTGCACACAGGTCCTATTCTTTGTTGCCCCGGTGGGTGCATACAGGTCCTATTCTTTATTGCCCCAGTGGGTGCACACAGGTCCTATTCTTTGTTGCCCTGGTGGGTACACACAGGTTATTTTCTCTGTTGCCT
Source organism: Allobates femoralis (assembly GCA_033576535.1). Lineage (NCBI taxonomy): Eukaryota > Metazoa > Chordata > Amphibia > Anura > Aromobatidae > Allobates > Allobates femoralis. Next base: position 79,742,261 of record JARQOC010000003.1, on the reverse strand, counting down.
TGGTGGGGGCACACAGGTCCTATTCTTTGATGCCCCGGTGGGTGCACACAGGTCCTATTCTTTGTTGCCCCGGTGGGTGCACACAGGTCCTATTCTTTGTTGCCCCGGTGGGTGCACATAGGTCCTATTCTCTGTTGCCCCGGTGGGTGCACACAGGTCCTATTCTCTGTTGCCCTGGTGGGTGCACATCGGTCCTATTCACTGTTGCCCCGGTGGGTGCACACAGGTCCTATTCTCTGTTGCCCTGGTGGGTGCACATCGGTCCTATTCACTGTTGCCCCAGCGGGTGCACATACAGCTGCACTAACATTGTACCACCATCTTTAATAGTCACTCTTTTTTGCACTGATGATCACCATTTAGTGGACTTGGTTCTTGTTGTTAGTCTGACTTTTTGAACACCTATCATTTTCTCCAGTCTTGGCTTTTTCTTGTTTTGTCTGTTTCCTCCTTCACTATAATTGTTCTGTATGATTGACGTCTTCATGTCTGACATTATTGGTGGTAAGACGTTGAATAGCTTTTTAATAATCCCCCATAAAGAGGTCAGTTGTGGAGACCGGAGCGTTGTCTTCATGACCTTTTCACAGACTAGTAGTTTATATGATTTGTATGAAGCACCTGTCTGGTGTTATCGGGCACAGACTCCTCTTGTATAAAGGCCGACAGTCTGTAATCTGCTGTATAAAGGGCTTGTTATGTGACATACAGGTGGTTTGTGAGAGGCAGGTGTCTGGTCCTGTGCACGGAAACCTCCATTGTTTGCCAAGCGTAATGACTCCATAAAAAGATTAGTGATGTGGATGAAAGCTGGGCTGAGCTGGCTGCAGGGCAGATGGGCGCACCATGTTGTGCCAGGCACGTCATGCTATGTGGTGTATGGCAGCCAACGTGCGCTGCTGGCCACAAAACAGGTCCTTATTTAGGAAGTGGCAAAAAAATTAGTTGAATATCCAGATTAAGGGTCCTCATCCAGTTCTGCTACAAATTGCAGGATGGGTCACATAGCGGTGCTTGATTACGGAAAGCAAACCCTTCGGAGCCATGTCTCCACAGCAGTTTTAATTTATTTTTTATTTTTTTATACACCACGAGAGTAATGCCCTTTACAAGTGTAAATAGTAAGTGACCTGTCCATTTCCTTTTAAGATAGTGGAACTGTGCCGTTATCTCATGCTCAGTACAGCGTATATTACTAAGAAAATATTACCGCCCCCTCCAGCCTCATTACCTTCAGTAAGAAAAGTTCACAATATATGCACAACGGAATGGCAGATTTACTGTAATCTACCGTAATTGTAGAATATCACCATCTACTTTTAATGTACTCATCGTTAAGTCAATATGGCAATCTGCACTTAATGCCTGAAATTCTACCAAAAGTGACAAGATGTGTACGAAGCATGTCGTGAGCACTTGTGTTTTTTTATTTTATTAATACATTCTCACATGTTAGGGGCAAAAAAAAGTTTGTTTTATTGTAAGGTGGAGGAGATATCTGGTGAGACTGTGAATTGAATCATTTATCTTTCATTGTATTTTTTTTTTGAGTGTGAAATATTAGTAGCAGGGCTGTGGTGCCAGTAAAGGTACCGTTACACACTACAATGTCGTAACAATCTCACTAACCATCTCGTGTGCGCGGTCATTAGGTCGTTTTGACATCGTTGGTGAGATGTCAGACGCCTAGATATCGTGCATGACGCACCAACAATGTCGTGAGCAGCTATCGTTTGCACAATCCAGCGAACGATACTTGTTCACTGATGTGAATGGGCGAAGTCGTGAACGACATCGTTATCGCGGTGTCACACACAACGATGCAGCAGGTTGGCTGATCGAGGATCGTCTGATTTGAGAACATGTTCTCAAATCTGCGATCACTGATCCAACGATTTATCGTAGTCGTATCTCAGTGTTACATGAAATGACGTCCTAACAATGTTGTTTCAATGCCTCCAAACCCGTGCTGTTTCAGTGATGTCATTCACGATATGGTGCCGTGTAACGGTACCTTAAGCCAAACATCCTCCTCAATTTCCCTGAATTCAATGACACCAGCTCCAACTCAACATCAATGGCTGTGCAGTCAGTAAGCCAAACATCAGACTCCAACTCCACCAAAATGGACACTGACTCCGACTACACAAACAGGGCTGTGCAGTCAGTAAGCCAAACATCAGACTCCAACTCCACCAAAATGGACACTGACTCCGACTACACAAACAGGGCTGTGCAGTCAGTAAGCCAAACATCAAACTCCAACTCCACCAAAATGGACACTGACTTCGACTACACAAACATGGCTGTGCAGTCAGTAAGCCAAACATCAGACTCCAACTCCACCAAAATGGACACTGACTCCGACTACACAAACAGGGCTGTGCAGTCAGTAAGCCAAACATCAAACTCCAACTCCACCAAAATGGACACTGACTCCGACTACACAAACAGGGCTGTGCAGTCAGTAAGCCAAACATCAAACTCCAACTCCACCAAAATGGACACTGACTCCGACTACACAAACAGGGCTGTGCAGTCAGTAAGCCAAACATCAGACTCCAACTCCCCCAAAATGGACACTGACTCCGACTACACAAACAGGGCTGTGCAGTCAGTAAGCCAAACATCAGACTCCAACTCCCCCAAAATGGACACTGACTCCGACTACACAAACAGGGCTGTGCAGTCAGTAAGCCAAACATCAGACTCCAACTCCCCCAAAATGGACACTGACTCCGACTACACAAACAGGGCTGTGCAGTCAGTAAGCCAAACATCAGACTCCAACTCCCCCAAAATGGACACTGACTCAGACTACACAAACAGGGCTGTGCAGTCAGTAAGCCAAACATCAGACTCCAACTCCACCAAAATGGACACTGACTCCGACTACACAAACAGGGCTGTGCAGTCAGTAAGCCACACATCAGACTCCATCTCCACAATTTTCCTGAACCCAACTCCACCAAAATGGACACCGACTCCACGACTCCGACTCCACATCCCTGATTAGTAGGATACAATATAGTGTAAAATGTAATACTAAGATATAAGCATCTAGTGAGATGTTGGATGAAATGTTATTGGTGCAGCCTAAAAAATGTTAGCCTGCCCTTCAATTTTTATATGTAAAGAAGTGACATCCATAAACTCTGGTGTTGTTCATCAGTGTTTCATCCATCAGTTTTTACCAATACAATTATTCCCTTCTTGACGGCACAGATTTTGTCTTAAATGAGTCAAATTTATTAAATCTGCCCCTTGTTTCTTTCTGTGATGGTAACACTGGTATACTTCACTGTATACCCGTGATCTTGAGATTATTTTGTGTGTGACACATTGTACTTTTAGCAGTCAGGTGTGGGCAATATTGTTTGCGTTGATTTAATACTGGAATTTTGGGGAAGATTTTGAAAATTCTGGAATTGTATCTCTGTGTTGTTAAAAAGCGATGCAGGGGTATTTAGCCTCTAAGCGATCACCGTTAAAAGGCTTATCGGGAAAAAAGGTCCAATGTGAAAGACTAACAGCACATGGATGGCAGCGTCAGTGCAGACGTCTGACAGCTGGCTCCATGTAGTTAGGTAACTGGGAGTTAGCTGTCAGTCAGTGTGATATCGGCAGTAACGTCCCATTGACAGAGCAGAATGGACATGATGGACAGGCAGGTAGGTAGCAAGTTAACTGCCTGGTATTTCTTAGCCCCTTATGCAAAAATAATAAAAGTCTTGCATAACCCCTTAACACTTCAAGATATGGAAACTGTGGCTGTTAGAAGAAGCCTGTTCATTATCAGGGAAGGGTCCATTCAGAAGACAGTCTAGCGGAAAGTATGGTGTTCCCAGAGGAAGGAGTTTGGGATACGACTCGAAACGCGTAGGAAATAAACAGCTACCACTTTACCCAGACATACCGCTGTACTGGTCTTCTATCATATGAACACAGCAGCTCGGACCACAAGGTACTTTGTCCTGCAGAAGCTTATCGTGACCACAGTGACCTGTGGAGTCGGTCCTGGCAGCAGCTGTATAGTTCTGAGCGATCACGCCGGTTGCGTGCTACACAACCCTATCAGGTGAGCAGTTCCTAGATTTCACCACTTAAAACCTGTCTCCTAAAGGATAAGACCCTATATGCGCATTCTCACCCCTATCTTAGAGGGACTTCTTTTTGACCTTTTACTGAGGAAACACATGTGAAATAAATGGCTAAGAGATCCCAGACAGCCCAAACATGGCCACACATCACATCGGTGTCGGCTGATTCTTTGTTTTTTGACGGGATCTTATTTTTCTTTTTGTTAATGGAAACCTCTGATTACCTTCATTTTCTGTGTACATACAGTGGGTACAGAAAGTATTCAGACCCCTGTAAATTTTTCACTCTGTTTCATTGCAGCCATGTGGTAAATTCTAAAAAGTTCATTTTTTCTCATTAATGTGCACTCCGCACCCCATCTTGACTGAACAAAAACAGAAATGTAGAAATTTGTGCAAATTTCTTAAAAAAAGAAAAACTGAAATATCACATGGTCATAAGTATTCACACCTTTTGAGCTAGTACAGCCATGAGTTTTCATAGGAAAGATGCAACAACTTTTTCACACCTGGATTTAGGGATCCTCTGCCATTGTTCCTTTGATGGTGGACAGCCATTTTCAGGTCTCTCCAGAGATGCTCAATAAGGTTTAGGTCAGGGATCTGGCTGGGCTAATCAAGAATGGTCAGAGTTGTTGTGAAGCCGTTCCTTTAATATTCTAGCTGTGTGCTGAGGGTCATTGTCTTGTTGGAAGGTCAACCTTCAGCCAAGTCTGAGGTCCAGAGCACTCTGGAAGAGGTTTTCATCCAGGATATCTCTGTACTTGGCCGCATTCATGTTTCCTTCAATTGCAACCAGTCGTCCTGTCCCTGCAGCTGAAAAACACCTTCATAGCATGATGCTGCCACCACCATGTTTCACTGTTGGGATTGTATGGGGCACGTGATGAGCAGTGCCTGGTTTTCTCCACACATAAATGCTTACAATTATAGCCAAAAAGTTCTATCTTCGTCTCATCAGACCAGAGAATCTTATTTCTCATAGTCTGGGAGTCTTTCAAGTGTTTTTTCGCAAACTCTATGCGGGGTTTCATATGTCTAACACTATAGAGAGGCTTCTTTCAGTCTACTCTGGCATAAAGATTCGACTGGTGGAGGGCTGCAGTGATAGTTGACTTTGTGGAACTTTCTCCCATCTCCCTACTGCATCTCTGGAGCTCAGCCACAGTGATTTTGGGGTTCTTCTTCACCTCTCTCACCAAGGTTCTTCTCCCACGATTGCTCGGTTTGGCTGGACGGCCAGGTTTAGGTTAGGGTCACACATACCAATCCGCTTTTTGAGGCTTTAGAAAAATGGATCCGTTAAATTTAGGGTGCCAATAGTGCCCCCTGAGGTCCTGGACATTTTTTGGACTTAGTCATTTTTTCACTGCTTGCAGCGTTTTTTGGGATGCTGCACAAAAACTGCACACACACATGCGTTAACTTCTTCCATTTAAGAATTATGAAGGCCACTGTGCTCTTAGGAACCTTGAGTACTGCAGAAATTCTTTTGTAACTTTGGCCAGATCTGTGCCTTGCCACAGTTCTGTCTCTGAGCTCCTTGGCCAGTTCCTTTGACCTCATGATTCTCATTTGGTCTGACTAGCACTGTGAGCTGTGAGGTCTTATATAGACATGTATGTACCTTTGCCAAATAAGCCCTATCAGTTTAATTAAAGACAGCTGGACTCCAATGAAGGAGTAGAACCATCTCAAGAAAGATCAGAAGGAAATGGACAGCAGGTGACTTAAATATGACTGTCTGAGCAAAGCGTCTGAATACTTATGACCATGTGATATATTCATTTTTATTTTTTTATTATTACATTTGCACAAATATCTACATTTCTGTTTTTTTCAGTCAAGATGGGGTGCAGAGAGTACATTAATGATTTTTTTTTCAATTTACCAAATGGCTACAATGAGTGAAAAATGTAAAGGGGTCTGAATCCTTTCCGTACCCACTGTATCTCCTATTGAGTACACCTGTCACAGTTCTTTGTAGCTTAGGACACACTGTGACTCTTCACCTATATACCTGTTCCCTCCTTTGGTGCGGTGTCCTGATTACATGTCCTCCTCGTAGTAATCCATTCCTAGTGTTCCAGGCTCAGTGTTGCTGGATTTCACTCACATCATTTTATAATCAGATCATTTTTATCTTCCCAGTTCACTTTTCATCTACATCTACCAGTTTCCTTGTTAAAATATATAACCCGTCCTTTTATTGCTGCAATAATATTATTACTGGATCCAAAGTCCTGCTGTTACTGACGAGGCGGTAACACTAGCATTTACTCTTCTTAGTGTTTTAGGTTTGGTAATATTGCCAACATACAAATGTTTTTGAGTTTTTTTGGTGTTTTTTATTATTCATGCACATCTTGTTTGTGAAAACAGGCTAAAGAAATGGCCAGTGTTGTTGCGGTGGGGTGCGAGGTGTTGTGTACCTCAATCTGATTCAGCGATGTTCTCAGTAATTAGGGATACAAATTATTTCTTTACCGATTTCCAAGGGTGATTACAGTATATTTCTCTCCTGAAGTACAAGTGTTAAAAAAAAAAAGTAAATAAAAATAATAAAGGATAGGAGAATTGTATCAGAAAGTTCATGAGTAGCGATGAGCGAGTAGTAAGATGTTGGGGTTCAGGTAGCTCTAACCAAATACTTTGAAATGTTTTAGTATTGAAATCCAAGTGAGTTCCACATTGACTTGCATTGGCTTCGTTACTTGTTCAGAGTACGTATTTGGTTAGAGCGATCCGAACCTGAGGATTTTACTACTCGTGCATCACTATTCATGAGGAAGCTCATATAGACTTATTTGACGTAGTCTCCCTGGTCCCTACTGGGAATGGTTTTGTGTAGTCTACCATGTTCCCGCTCAGATGTACTATGATCCCATAATGTCCATCCATAATTGAGTACCAAGTAGAATGAAAGGACAACTATTTTAGTTGTTCTTCTATTGTCTACATCAGTTTGGATTTTCACTGTCGGGACATTTGGGGTTTTCCTACATCCAATATAATGTGTTGGCTAAAGTGTAATAGAGTTTTGCTGGTACTGAAGCCTCTGAACCTATATTTCTGCTTAGCAATCACTTGATACCTGCTTATAATACATGGTGATCTTCATGCATCAATGAAATGAAAGATGTTTATTGAGTACTAGATGTGGGCCCAATGCTATCGCATCGGGAGGATGGTGTCTGTGCACTGTCTCTCGTCTCTGTGCCTGTCTTCCTCTGTGTGCTGTTTCCTCTCTGTGCCATCTCTCCTCCTGTGTGCTGTCTCTCCCTTGTGGCTTGTTCTCTATGTGTTGTCTCTGCCGTGTGCGCTGTCTCGGTCTCCCCCCGTGTGCGCCGTCTCTGTCTCCGCCTCTCCCCCTGTGTCCCCTGCATCGCTCTCTCCCCCTGTGCTCAGTCTATCCCCCTTGCCCTCCTCTGTTCTTGTCTCCGCCTGGTGGCTCCAGGAAGGCTGGCGGCTCCAGGAAGGCTGGCGGCTCCAGGAAGGCTGGAGGCTCCAGGAAGAAACTGTGTGGAGCGAGTCATGTGACGCAGCCTGTGTGACATCACATCAGCCCGCCCTGTCACATGACCCGCTCCACACAGTCTCTTCCTGGAGCCTTCAGCCGACATCAGTAACGCAAGGCGGGGGTGAGAACGGAGGGGGGTAGGAACAGAAGTTAAAATTGGTTGGGGCTTCCGCTGGCGGTAGTGTGTGGCAGGCAGCACTACTGCCAGCGGACGCCATATTGTTACACCCAATACTTGCGTGTATACACACATAATTGCCCTGTGGCTTCCGGCGGAATTGACTGTGTTACAACCGGATGGAAGTGGAAGCCATAAGGCAATTATGTAAGTAGATTTTATTAGAATTGTTAAAATGCTTATCCCATCCCCAACCACACTCTTCCTTTCTCCTCGAGCTTTTTTTTTTATCAAGGCATGGCTGTATCGCTACAAGAAAACAGGTGAATAACTGTGTGAGCACTAAACGCCGGCCTACACCTTCATTGTCTGTCTGCTGAATTCATGTTTGGTTGACTATTTTTTACCAACCTATCCTTCAGGTACGTGTTAGTTTTGTGTTCTCAACTGGCAGGTGGGATCTCCTTTGGGAATAAAGGCTCGGTCATGTTGCAATTTGACATATTTAATCTTTTCATGAAAGACATGTGCTGTTCAACGATCGCCAAACAACTTGTATGCATCCACTGAGAAGCCATGACTGGTTCCTCTGGGGCCCCTCCCCTGTGACTGTAAGCAGCAGCACACAGCAATTTTGAAGCTATTTTCTGTTACACTAATTAACCCAAGGGCATTTTGTAACATTGAGTATAGCGACATGCCCCTGCTTTTGGCTGGTGGATCTAATCAACAAGTTGTCTTTAAATCTCCCCCAACCATTCATTCAGGTTAGGCCTGTTCTTGGCTTAAGTCGACCTTAAACAGTGCAATTGACGCTTTGCTTGATGCTCACAAATTCTGATAAATGAGAGGAAACGTGAACATGACTATTGAGGAGTGAGCAAAGCCTACAACTTTACATTGGATTTATTAGCAGTCAGAAATTTGGGTGCAGTGTATGCCAGCTCATTGGAGGCATAGATGTAATTTCCTTACTTTTTGACATTCTCCAATGTGGCAAATTTATTATGCAGTTATACATTTATTCAGGCTTGAAATGCCGTGTCTGCTGCTTCAGATAAAAGGTGTGTTCTCCAGAGAGAGAAGTTTTCAAGGGGAAGTGAATTGTTGCACATTTTAATTAAGAACATATTTACATCTCCCTATTATTAAGTCTTGGAATCAGCTTCTACTGGAGTTAATAATATATTCATTTTGTTAAAGATTTTTTTTTTTCTCATACTTTTAAATGGAATCTGTGAGTAGGATTAACCCTACTAAGCTGTCTATATGGGCACGCAGGTCATAGAAAGTTAAAGGGGTGACCGGTCTGAAATGATTCTGCAGGTACTGTATTTTACTCCATGTGACTGCAGACTAACTATCTTCCCAGTGTCTGCACTGTGCACTGCAAGGATTCGCTGGTTTCTACACTGGGTACGGACCGCGGTTATGCGGTATATGTGTTCCTGGCCAGAACCATCAACTAGTGGGCACAGCCTTGCCCAATACAAGTGTATTGAGCAAAGCCACGCCCACTAGATGGTCACCACCACTAGTCTGACACGCCTACTCCATACACTTGTATTCAGATAGAAGCCATGCCCACTAGTCATGGTCATGTTGTTGCCGGGAACATGCATACCACTTAACTGTAGTCCATTCCCAGCTTAGAAACCAGCGAATCCTCAGTGCTCAGCGATGGTGCTGGGAGGATTGAGGAGTCTGCAGTCACATCGAGTGACTCAAGAATTATCAGTTTTAGGCCAAACAACTCCTTTAAATAAAATGATACCTTGATATGTGATCTGATGTCTTATTCCTGATTTATTCACAGTATTTCTAACCTTTGAATGAGCTGTTAAGATCTACAGGCCGGACACTAATCTCCCTGAGAATATGCCTCCAAAACTACTTATTCAGAAAAGGGGCCATTACCAGTGTGAGACTTGTAATGACTGACAGTCTGCTTTCCTGATCCATATGCGGTATCTTACATTGGTAGCCTCTTTTATTTATAATACTCTCATTGGTGGCAGATTCTCGGAGTCTGGCTCATAGATCTTAAAAGCTCATTTTGCATATAAAGAAAAATGTGGATTTCTTGGGAATAAGACATGAGATCACAGACTTCAAGGTATTACTTTATTCATCATTCTGTGTCCTCTGTCCATGTTGTAGAGATATGGCTCATTCGGCGGTGTTTGAAGCAGACACTGGAGGCGACTTTAATCAAAATGTCCAGGCTGCTTTATTAAAATTGCATAAAACAAGCCACACACAAGGAAAATAGACGACCTTTCTTGGCAAGAAAACAGTATAGACAGTCCTAACACTGGCTCTACAGTTTTTAGACCAGCATTCAAATCCAAGCATGTGGAAGTCACACAGGAGGACTTCTTGTTTCCACACTCGCAGCTAATGAATCCACCTGACCTTTAGTATAGCCACCAGACCACACCCGGGGATGGGGATATGTGAGCAGCTTGTCCCACCCATATCTCTTACTGGTCGTACACCTGGCCCTTATCAGCTTTATTAATCCTCACTTAAAGGAAAACTGTCAGGTCAAAAATCCACATGTAACTGATATCATTTTCTGATCATCATAATGGGAGACCCAGACAATGGGGTTTAGGGCACTGCCCTCCGGAGGCCACACTAGGTACTACAAGTTTGTAGACACTGCCCCCTCCGCTTATAAACCCCTACCGCAGGATATATCCTCAGTTTTAAACTTAGTGTGCTCGGAGGATCACGCGCTTTGCTTGCACTTCACAGCATTCTCACAGCTTACGTGATGGCGTATGAAGACAAGGTAAAAAGGTCCCGGTCGGGGACCTCCGGCAGTCTCCCTGTTCACCTTCGGGGAACACACAGGTTGAGGTACCGGAGGGCCTGGAGCCTGGACACATTGTGTCCCCCCGGTACGCTGCCGCACTCCTTCCCATCCTTCCTTGGGGGCTTTGGGAAGTGGGAGATAGGAGCTTTGCACAGCTCCGCTCCGTCCGAGGCCTCCCTAAATGGTGCTTACAGACCGGACTGGAGCCAGCCCAGTCCGAGGCCTCCCTAAATGGTGCTTACAGACCGGACTGGTGCTGAACCCCCGTCCGAGGCCTCCCTTAATGGTGCTTACAGACCGGACCGGCACTGAGGTACCCTAGGTGTCTCCGGTGTGCCTGGGGGTGGTGTCTGGCCCTTATGGGTTCTGGCACTCAGACCGCGCGTAACCCTCGGGTCCGCGGTTCTGATGGTGTACCCTGTGCTGGGGTCACCCTGGCTGACCGCCCTGTGTGTCACAGGGGCTGCGGCTGTGGGCTTCAGATTTTTGGTATGCAGCCCTGGGTAAACTGTTGATACCTCCCGCGTGGCGGGCTCCGGCACCAGATTTCATGATGGCTGCCTGGAGAAATGTGGAGCAGCCCAAGGGCTGACGTCATCGCTGGGCGTGTGTGTGTGCTTCCCGCGTGTTTTCGGGCCCGCCCACGGCTTGTACGGCGGCGGCCATCTTCCCCTCACTTCCCGGCTGGGATCTGATTGAGTGCACTGCTGCACTCCCGGGGAGACCGATCATAACACCTAGCGGAGGCCACACACACACATCGCTCCCTTCCACCGCATTGACGCGGTCGGTAAGCCACCGGTGTTCCGGTTCTTTATCTGTTGGCTTATTTTCCCCTGCTGTGGGTATGTCCTCAGCGAGGAAAAGTGCTGCTAAGGCGGCCAGTACCACCATTGTCTGTGCTACTTGCAACGGGACACTGGTTGGGGGATCCTGCAATAACTGCGGACGCCCAGAGGCCCGGACTGATTCTGCTGAGACAGCGGCTCCGGTGCTGTACCCTGAGGTTCAGGTGATCCCAGGGCCATGGGAAACACAGAATAAGATCAATGAATCTGTGTTATCCAAACTGTCCTCCATGTCGCAATCCCTGGAGGCATTGACGAGGAGACTGGAAAGCCCAGTTGCTCCTTCATACCCCCGGGTGTCACCCGGTTTAACCACGAGACCCCTTTAGCGGGCTCGCCGTGACGAATCACCCGAGATCCAGAACCTCTCTGAGGAGGAGCGTCACTCTGATGGTGACGAGGATGATGGGGGTTCAATACTCGAGTCTATGTCCGAACCACCGGATGGGGTGGAGGATCTGGTGTCCTCCATCAACGAGACGCTGCATCTCGTGGCACCCCCTGAAGAGGTGGAACTCCACCCGAAGGAGGTATATCAGTGGTTGGAACCTGAGGCTCGTTCGTGTGGCTCCTTTATGGACCACACCAATTTTGGAAGGGTGGTTAGAGCACCAGGGTTCACCCTGGGCGGCGTTTATGTCCGCAAATCTAAGGACACTCGCTTCCCCTTTCCCCAGGAGGTGCTTCAGGAGTGGTCGCAGTCCCCAAAGGTGGACGCTTCCATGACCAGGATTGCTGCACGCTCCCTTTTCTCTGCCTCTGATAGCTCCTCATTGAAGGACGCGACGGATAGACAGGTCGAGCAACTCGCCAAGTCTGCTTATGAGGCTGTGGGGTCTTCTTTTGCCCCTAATTTCGCCACGGTCTGGACCCTACAGGCGATTACCACCTGTTTGGACGGTATCACTGACCTGGCGGGGTCCAATTCAGAGATCCTGGCGATTACCGACAGGGCAAAGGCCTACGCGGATTACGCCAGGACGGCGACCCTAGAGACTGCCACCCGCTCTGCTGTGGCTTCGGCCAATGCTATAGCGATCCACAGGTTGTTGTGGCTGCGTCTATGGGACTCAGATGCCACGTCAAAGAAGATTCTGCAGAATCTTCCATTCTCAGGTGACAGGCTTTTTGGAACCGAGCTGGACAAGCTGATAAAGGATTCTGCGGAGTCTAAGATCCCGCAGAATAAACCTAAACCGCGGTATACTGTCAAAAGGAACCCTAAACAGTGGTCCTTTCGTTCCAGCTCGCAGCCATCAGCTTCGTCCGCTCGCACAGAGAGAGGGGGCAAACCCTCTAATCAGTGGCGCCCCAAGGGTCGCCAGAAGAAGCCAACGGGGGCGGCGGCTGCCACCCCTAAACCCGCTTCCACATGACTCACTCTCTCGTCCTGCCGCCCCACAAGTGGGGGGCCGCCTGTCCAGTTTTCAGGACAGATGGTTGCTCCACGTTCAAGATCAGTGGGTCCGAGACGTTGTCTCGTGCGGCTACAGGATAGAGCTGACGTGGCAGCCGCCACACCGATTCAATCGGTCTGTTCCATCCCCAGAAAAGGCTCAGGCTTTTCATCTGGTGTTGGAGGGACTCCGCAGAGACGGGGGTAGTGGTCCCAGTGCACTACGGGGGAGAGGTTCCGGGGTTTTTACTCCAACCTCTTTATCGTCCCGAAGAAGGACGGCTCTTTTCGCCCGGTTTCTGGACCTAAGTTGTTCAAACCGTCACGTGTTGGTTCGGAAGTTCCGTATGGAATCCCTACGCTCCGTGATCGCGGCTGTGTCACAGGGAGACTTCCTAGCGTCCATAGATATCCGAGACGCTTACCTCCACGTGCCCATTGCACCGGCTCATCAACGCTGGTTGCGATTCGCAGTGGGGAACGAACACTTCCAGTTCGTGGCGCTGCCTTTCGGGTTGGCCTCGGCACCGAGGGTGTTCACGAAAGTGATGGCCTCAATGATGGCTCTTCTGCATGCGCAGGGCCACGCCATCATACCCTATCTAGACGACCTGCTGGTCAGGGCGCCATCGGAACACCTTTGTCAGAAAAGCCTGGAGGTGACCATACAGTCTCTGGAACAGTTTGGGTGGCTTCTCAATATCCAGAAATCCACCCTGGTACCGACCCAGTCTCTGACGTATCTGGGTATGGACTTCCACACGGACTCTGCTCTGGTGTCCCTCCCTCGAGTCAAACAGCTGGCCATCCAATCAGGAGTACACGATATTCTCCTGTCACCGCACTCATCCTACGGGTGTTGATGAAGCTGGTGGGACGCATGGTTGGCAGCAATAGAGGCGGTGCCTTTCGCACAATTTCGCCTCCGTCCTCTCCAACTGGAAATTCTTCGCACGTGGGACAAGAGGACGTCCTCTCTGAATCGGCTGGTGGTTCTTTCCCAACCGACCAGGGATTCCCTGCAGTGGTGGCTCCAGCCATATCACCTGTCACGGGGACGGTCCTTCCTCAAACCGTCATGGTTAGTGGTGACCACGACGCCAGTCTCAAGGGCTGGGGTGCGGTGTTCTTACACCACAGAGCTCAAGGTCTCTGGACACAGTCGGAGTCGGCGTTGCAAATCAATGTGCTGGAGATAAGGGCGGTCTATCTAGCACTCCTGGCCTTTCAGACCTTCCTGTCAGGACAGCCCATTCGGGTTCAGTCCGACAATGCGACGGCTGTCGCCTATATAAACCATCAGGGAGGAACCAGGAGTGCGCAGGCCCTAGCCGAAGTCCACCGCATTCTATCATGGGTGGAAGACAACGACTGTCTGATCTCCGCAGTTTACATCCCAGGGGTCGACAACTGGGAGGCCGACTACCTGAGCCGGCAGGGGATGGACGCCGGAGAATGGTCTCTTCATCCCGGACGTCTTCCGGGACATCTGCAGCAGATGGGGTATCCCGGATGTGGATCTGATGGCCTCGCGGCGGAATCATCAGGTGCCGCAATACATGGCGAGATCATGGGACCCTCAGTCTCTGGGGGCGGATGCCTGGTCCTGCGTTGGTCCAGTTTTTAGCTACCATATGTTTTTCCCGCCTCTAGCTCTGATTCCCAAGGTCCTGTGGAAAATCAGGACGGAATGCCGCAAAGCCATTCTTGTGGCTCCGGATTGGCCCAGGAGGTCCTGGTATCCGGATCTGTGGCAACTGTCAGGCGGGAACCGATGGGCTCTTCCAGACCGCGCAGATCTGCTCGCTCAAGGCCCGTTCTTCCACCTCAATTCCAGGGCCCTCAGATTGACTGCATGGCTCTTGAGGCCTGGCTTCTAACATCCAGGGGTTCTCTCCTACAGTGGTTGACACTAAGAATCGGGCTAGAAAACCCGTATCGCGAAAGATATACCACAGAACGTGGAAAATCTTTTTCACATGCTGTGCCTCTAGTGGACGGTCACCGTGGCCTTTGTCCGTTCCAACTCTGTTGGCCTTTTTACAGTCGGCTTGGAGTTGGGTTTATCCCTCAGCTCCCTGAAGGGCCAGGTATCAGCGCTTTCAGTGCTGTTTGACAGGCGCTTGGCTCTCCTCCCGAAGGTCCGTCAATTTCTGCAGGGGGTGTCTCGGGTGGTCCCGCCATACAGTGCGACCGCTGGACCCTTGGGACCTTAACATGGTCCTGGCGGCTCTGCAGAAACCGCCGTTCGAGCCACTAAGAGCAGTTTCCCTCTCCCGGCTGGCTCAGAAAGTGGTTTTTTCTCGGTTGCAAATTGCGTCCCTGAGACGTGTCTCAGAATTGGCGGCACTTTCGTGCAAGTCACCTTTCCTGGTAGTCCACCAGGACAAGGTGGTGTTGCGCCCACGGGCTGAATTCTTGCCAAAGGTGGTTTCCACCTTCCACTTGAATCAAGAGATTGTTCCCATCATTTTGTCCCTGCTCCTGTTCATCAGGTTTAGCGCGACCTTCACACTCTGGATCTTGTGAGGGCTGTACGCATTTATGTGTCCAGGACTGCCTCCTTCCGGAGTTCGGACTCTTTGTTCGTCCTTACGGCGGGTCGCTGTAAGGGGTCCGCGGCGTCCAAATCAACCTTGGCCAGATGGATCAAGGCACCCATTCAAGAAGCTTACCGCGGCTTCTGGTTTGCCTCTACCTCCGTGGGTCTGAAGGCGCACTCGACTAGAGCGTCGGTGCATCCTGGGCTTTGCGACATCGCGCTTCTGCTCTACAGGTGTGTCAGGGCGCCACTTGTGTCCAGCCTGCACAACTTTCTCTAAGCACTATATGGTGCAATGCCCATGCCTCTGCGGATGCAAGTTTGGCAGGCGGGTCCTCCAGGGGGCGGTTGCCCATCTTTGAGAGGGACCGTGTATTTCAACGTCTTTTGAGGAAGAACTCTTCCCGCCCTGGGGTTTGCTTTAGGACATCCCCATTGTCTGGGTCTCCCATTATGATGATCAAAAAAAGAGAATTTGTTTACGTACCGTAAATTTTTTTTCTTGAATTTATTTAATGGAAGACCCAGCACCACCTCAAGTTTCCGTTGGATGTTATTATTCCTTTGGACTTCCCCCGTTGGACAGAGTTGTTTTTCGGTTGTTGGCGCCGTCTATGTACGGTCTTCCCGATAGTTCGGGGGTGGTTTGCCTCCCCGCAGCTTATGGACCAAACTGAGGATATATCCGCGGTAGGGGTTTATAAGCGGAGGGGGGCGTTGTCTACAAACTTGTAGTTACCTGTGTTGGCCTCCGGGGGCAGTGCCCTAAACCCCATTGTCTGGGTCTCCCATTTATGATTCAAGATAAAAAGAATTTACGGTACGTAACAAAATTCTCTTTTTTGGCCACACACACACATCGCTCCCTTCCACCGCATTGACGCGGTCGGTAAGCCACCGGTGTTCCGGTTCTTTATCTGTTGGCTTATTTTCCCCTGCTGTGGGTATGTCCTCAGCGAGGAAAAGTGCTGCTAAGGCGGCCAGTACCACCATTGTCTGTGCTACTTGCAACGGGACACTGGTTGGGGGATCCTGCAATAACTGCGGACGCCCAGAGGCCCGGACTGATTCTGCTGAGACAGCGGCTCCGGTGCTGTACCCTGAGGTTCAGGTGATCCCAGGGCCATGGGAAACACAGAATAAGATCAATGAATCTGTGTTATCCAAACTGTCCTCCATGTCGCAATCCCTGGAGGCATTGACGAGGAGACTGGAAAGCCCAGTTGCTCCTTCATACCCCCGGGTGTCACCCGGTTTAACCACGAGACCCCTTTAGCGGGCTCGCCGTGACGAATCACCCGAGATCCAGAACCTCTCTGAGGAGGAGCGTCACTCTGATGGTGACGA
This sequence comes from Allobates femoralis, assembly GCA_033576535.1. Lineage (NCBI taxonomy): Eukaryota > Metazoa > Chordata > Amphibia > Anura > Aromobatidae > Allobates > Allobates femoralis. The sequence continues at coordinate 79,725,569 of JARQOC010000003.1, read as the reverse complement.
GGATGATGGGGGTTCAATACTCGAGTCTATGTCCGAACCACCGGATGGGGTGGAGGATCTGGTGTCCTCCATCAACGAGACGCTGCATCTCGTGGCACCCCCTGAAGAGGTGGAACTCCACCCGAAGGAGGTATATCAGTGGTTGGAACCTGAGGCTCGTTCGTGTGGCTCCTTTATGGACCACACCAATTTTGGAAGGGTGGTTAGAGCACCCAGGGTTCACCCTGGGCGGCGTTATGTCCGCAAATCTAAGGACACTCGCTTCCCCTTTCCCCAGGAGGTGCTTCAGGAGTGGTCGCAGTCCCCAAAGGTGGACGCTTCCATGACCAGGATTGCTGCACGCTCCCTTTTCTCTGCCTCTGATAGCTCCTCATTGAAGGACGCGACGGATAGACAGGTCGAGCAACTCGCCAAGTCTGCTTATGAGGCTGTGGGGTCTTCTTTTGCCCCTAATTTCGCCACGGTCTGGACCCTACAGGCGATTACCACCTGTTTGGACGGTATCACTGACCTGGCGGGGTCCAATTCAGAGATCCTGGCGATTACCGACAGGGCAAAGGCCTACGCGGATTACGCCAGGACGGCGACCCTAGAGACTGCCACCCGCTCTGCTGTGGCTTCGGCCAATGCTATAGCGATCCACAGGTTGTTGTGGCTGCGTCTATGGGACTCAGATGCCACGTCAAAGAAGATTCTGCAGAATCTTCCATTCTCAGGTGACAGGCTTTTTGGAACCGAGCTGGACAAGCTGATAAAGGATTCTGCGGAGTCTAAGATCCCGCAGAATAAACCTAAACCGCGGTATACTGTCAAAAGGAACCCTAAACAGTGGTCCTTTCGTTCCAGCTCGCAGCCATCAGCTTCGTCCGCTCGCACAGAGAGAGGGGGCAAACCCTCTAATCAGTGGCGCCCCAAGGGTCGCCAGAAGAAGCCAACGGGGGCGGCGGCTGCCACCCCTAAACCCGCTTCCACATGACTCACTCTCTCGTCCTGCCGCCCCACAAGTGGGGGGCCGCCTGTCCAGTTTTCAGGACAGATGGTTGCTCCACGTTCAAGATCAGTGGGTCCGAGACGTTGTCTCGTGCGGCTACAGGATAGAGCTGACGTGGCAGCCGCCACACCGATTCAATCGGTCTGTTCCATCCCCAGAAAAGGCTCAGGCTTTTCATCTGGTGTTGGAGGGACTCCGCAGAGACGGGGTAGTGGTCCCAGTGCCTACGGGGGAGAGGTTCCGGGGTTTTTACTCCAACCTCTTTATCGTCCCGAAGAAGGACGGCTCTTTTCGCCCGGTTCTGGACCTCAAGTTGTTCAACCGTCACGTGTTGGTTCGGAAGTTCCGTATGGAATCCCTACGCTCCGTGATCGCGGCTGTGTCACAGGGAGACTTCCTAGCGTCCATAGATATCCGAGACGCTTACCTCCACGTGCCCATTGCACCGGCTCATCAACGCTGGTTGCGATTCGCAGTGGGGAACGAACACTTCCAGTTCGTGGCGCTGCCTTTCGGGTTGGCCTCGGCACCGAGGGTGTTCACGAAAGTGATGGCCTCAATGATGGCTCTTCTGCATGCGCAGGGCCACGCCATCATACCCTATCTAGACGACCTGCTGGTCAGGGCGCCATCGGAACACCTTTGTCAGAAAAGCCTGGAGGTGACCATACAGTCTCTGGAACAGTTTGGGTGGCTTCTCAATATCCAGAAATCCACCCTGGTACCGACCCAGTCTCTGACGTATCTGGGTATGGACTTCCACACGGACTCTGCTCTGGTGTCCCTCCCTCGAGTCAAACAGCTGGCCATCCAATCAGGAGTACACGATATTCTCCTGTCACCGCACTCATCCCTACGGGTGTTGATGAAGCTGGTGGGACGCATGGTGGCAGCAATAGAGGCGGTGCCTTTCGCACAATTTCGCCTCCGTCCTCTCCAACTGGAAATTCTTCGCACGTGGGACAAGAGGACGTCCTCTCTGAATCGGCTGGTGGTTCTTTCCCAACCGACCAGGGATTCCCTGCAGTGGTGGCTCCAGCCATATCACCTGTCACGGGGCCGGTCCTTCCTCAAACCGTCATGGTTAGTGGTGACCACCGACGCCAGTCTCAAGGGCTGGGGTGCGGTGTTCTTACACCACAGAGCTCAAGGTCTCTGGACACAGTCGGAGTCGGCGTTGCAAATCAATGTGCTGGAGATAAGGGCGGTCTATCTAGCACTCCTGGCCTTTCAGACCTTCCTGTCAGGACAGCCCATTCGGGTTCAGTCCGACAATGCGACGGCTGTCGCCTATATAAACCATCAGGGAGGAACCAGGAGTGCGCAGGCCCTAGCCGAAGTCCACCGCATTCTATCATGGGTGGAAGACAACGACTGTCTGATCTCCGCAGTTTACATCCCAGGGGTCGACAACTGGGAGGCCGACTACCTGAGCCGGCAGGGGATGGACGCCGGAGAATGGTCTCTTCATCCGGACGTCTTCCGGGACATCTGCAGCAGATGGGGTATCCCGGATGTGGATCTGATGGCCTCGCGGCGGAATCATCAGGTGCCGCAATACATGGCGAGATCATGGGACCCTCAGTCTCTGGGGGCGGATGCCCTGGTCCTGCGTTGGTCCAGTTTTTAGCTACCATATGTGTTCCCGCCTCTAGCTCTGATTCCCAAGGTCCTGTGGAAAATCAGGACGGAATGCCGCAAAGCCATTCTTGTGGCTCCGGATTGGCCCAGGAGGTCCTGGTATCCGGATCTGTGGCAACTGTCAGGCGGGAACCGATGGGCTCTTCCAGACCGCGCAGATCTGCTCGCTCAAGGCCCGTTCTTCCACCTCAATTCCAGGGCCCTCAGATTGACTGCATGGCTCTTGAGGCCTGGCTTCTAACATCCAGGGGGTTCTCTCCTACAGTGGTTGACACTATGAATCGGGCTAGAAAACCCGTATCGCGAAAGATATACCACAGAACGTGGAAAATCTTTTTCACATGCTGTGCCTCTAGTGGACGGTCACCGTGGCCTTTGTCCGTTCCAACTCTGTTGGCCTTTTTACAGTCGGGCTTGGAGTTGGGTTTATCCCTCAGCTCCCTGAAGGGCCAGGTATCAGCGCTTTCAGTGCTGTTTGACAGGCGCTTGGCTCTCCTCCCGAAGGTCCGTCAATTTCTGCAGGGGTGTCTCGGGTGGTCCCGCCATACAGGCGACCGCTGGACCCTTGGGACCTTAACATGGTCCTGGCGGCTCTGCAGAAACCGCCGTTCGAGCCACTAAGAGCAGTTTCCCTCTCCCGGCTGGCTCAGAAAGTGGTTTTTCTGGTTGCAATTGCGTCCCTGAGACGTGTCTCAGAATTGGCGGCACTTTCGTGCAAGTCACCTTTCCTGGTAGTCCACCAGGACAAGGTGGTGTTGCGCCCACGGGCTGAATTCTTGCCAAAGGTGGTTTCCACCTTCCACTTGAATCAAGAGATTGTTCTCCCATCATTTTGTCCTGCTCCTGTTCATCAGGTTTAGCGCGACCTTCACACTCTGGATCTTGTGAGGGCTGTACGCATTTATGTGTCCAGGACTGCCTCCTTCCGGAGTTCGGACTCTTTGTTCGTCCTTACGGCGGGTCGCTGTAAGGGGTCCGCGGCGTCCAAATCAACCTTGGCCAGATGGATCAAGGCACCCATTCAAGAAGCTTACCGGGCTTCTGGTTTGCCTCTACCGGTGGGTCTGAAGGCGCACTCGACTAGAGCCGTCGGTGCATCCTGGGCTTTGCGACATCGCGCTTCTGCTCTACAGGTGTGTCAGGCGGCCACTTGGTCCAGCCTGCACACTTTCTCTAAGCACTATATGGTGCATGCCCATGCCTCTGCGGATGCAAGTTTGGGCAGGCGGGTCCTCCAGGCGGCGGTTGCCCATCTTTGAGAGGGACCGTGTATTTCAACGTCTTTTGAGGAACTCTTCCCGCCCTGGGGTTTGCTTTAGGACATCCCCATTGTCTGGGTCTCCCATTATGATGATCAGAAAAAAGAGAATTTTGTTTACGTACCGTAAATTCTTTTTTCTTGAATCATCAATGGGAGACCCAGCACCCACCCAGTGTTCCGTTGGATGTTATTATTCCTTTGGACTGTCCCCTGTTGGGACAGAGTTGTTTTTCGGTTGTGGCGCCGTCTATGTACGGTCTTCCCGATAGTTCGGGTGTGGTTTGCCTCCTCGCAGCTTATGGACCAAACTGAGGATATATCCTGCGGTAGGGGTTTATAAGCGGAGGGGCGGTGTCTACAAACTTGTAGTACCTAGTGTGGCCTCCGGAGGGCAGTGCCCTAAACCCCATTGTCTGGGTCTCCCATTGATGATTCAAGAAAAAAGAATTTACGGTACGTAAGCAAAATTCTCTTTTTTCTAATTCCTCTCTCTAAACTCTCTCTATTGATGTATTTCTTTTATGTATATTTTCCTCCTATCTTCTGTAAATTGCAAATAAAAGAGAATCATTCCATCTGTCACTCACAGTGAATGATCCACTTAGTTCTCTGCTGTTCACTCCCCATGCATGAATATGCATGTCACATCACAGCACAGGACATCAGTGAGGGGACTGTATTCTCCTTTCTGCTCTCTGTGTACAGCATCACAAGAGGTGAACTACAACACAGAAACTGTCACAGCACAACAGGGTACCTGTTACACAAACAAATGGAGTCTAGATAAGGCAGACCTGCAGGAACTCTCTCCCTCCATGGTGATATCAACTGAACAGAGCTGTAAGTGAAACCGGACACTGCACTGTTAGCAAAGGGAGGAGGGAAAAGAGAGCTGCTGAGAGGGAGGAGAGAGCTGCTGAGAGGGAGGAGAGAGCTGCTGAGAAGGAGGAGAGAGCTGCTGAGAGGGAGTGAATAATTATATGAACGCTTACACAGCACAGGACTAATCGTCTCTGCTTATAATGGGACAGGACTAATGCAGGCGCTCCCTGCAGGGTGTGATAATGGTGAAACTACAAACGATACAATAATGATTTTACATGTTTTTAAAAGGTCTGCCCAGGCACTATTCAAGGGTGATATTAGTATCATAAGGAAAAATGACCTGACAGTGTCTCTTTAACTAAATGTACTGGAGCTAGCTTACATCGCAGAGGATAAACACCTTTGTGATACAGATCGCCCCTCCATCACGTGTCCAGCTGCCATCTTAGACTGTATGCAAGACTTAAAGGGGTTGATTCTACAGTAAGATTTGCTTTACAGGGAATCTGTCACCAGGTTTTAGCCACCAAATGGGCTGCTCAGTGTAGTTTTGATAAAATCATTGTTTAATCAGCTGGAGATTATCATTAGAGGACTACATGGCCAGCTGCCAGTATAGTCAGGCCGCACCCTCATTGGACAAGGTGAGCCCTGTCATTCAGCGGCAGCGGCAGGGAGCGGCAGTGCAGAAGGGGGCGGCGCCTCAATGCAAGCAGCCTCCCCTGTCATGGCGCCGGCCGCTCACCCGCGCAACCGGAGGTAAGCGGCGACCGCGGGGGAAGGCACAGAAGGGGCGGCAGGGGCCCAGGCATCACTAGCACCCCCCCCCCCCGGGACTCACGGCCGCGGCCAGCAATCACTGCCGCGGGTCAGGCGGCGTGGCGAGCCGGTCATTGTAGAAGGGCGGAAGCCCAGGCTTCCAACAGCATGGGCATGCGCAGTGTGCATTTTGAAGCCGACAGCGCGGCGCGGTGTAAATACGTCACCCGGCGCGGGGAATGACGCGGATCGCGTCACCCAGCCACACAGCAGCCTCGGACGACACAGGGCACAGCAGGTAGGCGGCAGTTTGAATGCATGATGAAGATCACGCCTATTCAGGGTGCTATGAAGCAGAGGGGCAGTCTTGATGAGTGACTATGAATAGATAGTCACTCATTATCATCAGTAATCAGGTACTTATAAAACGTTTTTATGCAATGTCATTACTGCATTTAGGAGGTAAAAACAGTGTAGGGAAGTGTTAATATGCTCTAGGGACAGGTTTTATAGGTTTACAGGTGTTTTGGGGGTGACAGGATCCCTTTAATCAGATACATTGTTTCCTCACCAGCTTCAGTCAGCAGTGTAAGCCATGCCCCCTTTCCCTTATATGGTTACATGCCTGTATTCAGTGTGAAGATGGATCTGATAATGAACATGTCTGCTTCACACAGTGTAGTGGGGACACCTTGTGGAAGGTGTAAGGCTGCTTTCACATCAGCGTTTTTTGCCGATCGCGGCAGATGCGATGAAAAAACCGCATCTGCCGCGATTACCGCATAACCGCTGCACTTGGGCACAGTTGCAGGAAGCCCCATAGAATGTCTATGGGGGCTTGCGGCAGGTGCGGCTGACCGCGGTTTTTTTCGCGGCCGCACCTGCTGCAAGTGCCGAAACCGCACTTGCTGCACACTTACCGCAAGCCCCATAGACATTGCATAGGGCTTGCCCAGCTGTGTTAATCGCGGCAGATGCGGTTTTTTGACCGCATCTGCCGCAATCGGCGAAAACCGTTTTTTTTTTTCGCGGCCGCACCTGCCGCAAGTGCCAGAACCGCAATTGCCGCACCTGCCGCAAGCCCGCCTATACATTGTATGGGGCTTGCCGCAACCGTGCCGAAAACCGTGCCGCAAGTGCAGCTGGTATGCGGTAATCGTGGCAGATGCGGTTTTTTCACCGCATCTGCCGCGATTTGAAATTAACGCTGATGTGAAGGGGCCTAAGAATGGTTTTCAACCAGAATTTTCTAATGAAGTATATTTGAAAGTTTATTAAAATTAATTGCTCTACATTATTATTAAATAAAAATATATATGTCAGTTACACTTTAAGAAGGGGGGGGGGCATCAAATTGTGGTCTAGCCGTTAAAATAAATTCTTTACCGTTTTGTTTGCAGTCTGGACGGTGTGTTCTTACAGTCATGTATTTTTTTCTTTGTTCTTTACTTGGCCACCTACTAATAATAAGCAAGCATAAAGTGGCGGACATATGGGAGGAAATATCACTGCAGTATTAATTATATAGGTTCGTAGTGTGCAAATACAGAGATGCACTAAAAACTATATAGGTATATATATTTTTTAATTTATAGACCTGATTTAAAGTTTCTTAATTTTTTTCTTTTATAAAAGGAACAAACAGTGAAGAATTGTTTATGAATGTGTAGTTTCATACATGAGAATGAACAGTTTTGGGAGCTCTGGGTACACGTAGGTGTCTCCATTATGACAGTCAGCCAGTGTAGGCCTGATGAAGGTCACATCACCTTCATATCCCTATAGATCTTCATATTCTCAATGGTAGAGAGGGTGACTATTTTTTGCTTGGTAATTTTGAAGGCCAGGTAACTTTTCTGAGATCTTTCCCCCTCTTTTATTTGTTGAAATTAAAATAAATTGTGCAATTCCTGCGTAGCTTTGGCCCCGAGCAGAGGGAGAGACATACGACTCCATGTTCTTAATGGGATGCATCTTTGTTCCTGGATTCTAAACCATCATGTGGTGAAAGGCACTGAAGTATTTTCCAGACTCTGTTAAGTGTTATTCGGCACGCTCGCTGGGCCGGGGCTTGTTATGTGCTCACGATGTGCTGGGATCTGCAGGGGATTGATTGATCCTCAGACAATTCTTGCTGTTCTGTGGTTATGGTTTATGTTCTGCTATTGCTAATCCTACAAGGTTTTTTGCTTGGAACATTTACTTTAATTGATGTTGTAGTTTTATAGCCGCTTGCGTTGTTTATTTTAATGTTTTCTCCTTTACTTTGAAGCATGTGATGTGCTCCTGGGTTTATGTATGCTTATCTTACACCATAAATGTCTTGTAAGATGACAGTACAGCCTTTACAATGTCTACAGATAGTCATACATTGCCCAGTTCGTCTTTATATCTTTTCTGGAGAACAGATTTTCCATCATGTTGGAAAGTAATGATGATATTTTGAGCAAATTGGTCATGTCCAGATCTTGGCACTTTATTCCCAATACTTGGCTTCGGACATGAATTTTATTATTTGGTCGCCAAATTGTATAAAGTAAAGCATTTACACTGGACTAGTGCACTAATAAGTGACATCATTTACAGTTGACAGTACAGTAAGTAATAGCATATACATTACACAGTGGAGTGACTGATGTGCTCAATTACTTGTTCATACATTACCCCATGACCACATTTACACTGGACATTTACAATTGGCACATCGGACGTATGATTATGGTGGTTAAAAATAAGGGGTGGAACTACACTGGTGCAGCTGGTGCAGCTGCACAGGGCCCCGACGGCTGGGGGCCCCTTCAAGTCTGGAGGGGGGCCCCCAGCGACTCCCGCAAGCCGCGTCAAAGGAGAGGAGGGTCAGGCAAGGGAAGCAGAGAGCTTCTGCTTCCCCTGCCTGATCCCCCCCTCCTCTCCTCTGCTCTCCGGCCTCTAGCATACATCGGCGCGGCTCCAGGTAGGAGAGCATCGCGCCTGCGGCTCCAGCGGCTCCAGCAGCCACCCCCCCCTTCCGGGCCGCGCCGACTGCCAACGCACCCCTCCCCCCCCCCCCCCCCCGGTCCTCTCCTGCACCAGGGCCCGGGGGTGACGTTCCGCCCTGTTAAAAATAAATAGTAACCAGGGCTGTGGAGTTGGTAAGCCAAACATCAGAGTCAGACTCCTCAATTTTCCTGATTCCAACTTCATCTACATCAAAATAAACACCGACTTCACGACTCCAACTCAACAACCATGGCTGTGAAGTCAGTAAGCCAAACATCCGACTCCTCAATTTCCCTGAATCCGACTCCACCCAAAATGGACTCCAACTCTAACTGAACAGCCCTGATAATACCACTTAGCTGCTTATTCTGCTACATTTCTACTGATGACCTATGCCTTAAAAATTTGCTTGGTAGGGGTCCAGCACCCAACAATGCCACCTATCGGGTGTTCTCTTTTTCCGATGGCGGGCAGATGTAATATCCACTGAAGATCTTCCCCTACTGTAATAAATGGGAGCGAATCTGCAATATCCGGCAGTGGCCACCGCTAACACCTGTCCATGCACCCGTTAATGGCTCTGGGTACAGCTGGGTGGTAGGGGTACTAGGTGAGGGACCCCACCTATAGGATATTGATCTTTGCTTCACTCCTCCAGCTTTCACTTATATATTAGTATTGTCATGTTTATTCTTCTATCTTGATTTTTAGTCCTCTGTCTTTAGAGCAAGCTACAATTTCCTAATTTTTAAATTATGGAGGCGTGGAAATTGTCTGCATGATAAGTCATAAATGTATAAGTAGAGGAGCAACCCTTATAGGTTAGGTGATAAAATACTTTGTTTTCTCATCCAAAAGCAAGTTCTCATGCTGTTTTATTATTATTTAATGCCAGTAGTGATGAGCAAGTGTAATTGTTACTATCGCTATCTCAGTACTGGTGTTCAGGAGTGATATGTTGATTGTTATCGATCTGACACATTGACAGCTCCCTTCAGTAAACAATGTGAACTGTCACCTCAGTGAGAGCAGATTGGATGTTGGGTCTCTGCGGGACAGCAAGGTGTTTTATGCAGTGAAAACCCAAAAAAGCCCATCCTTCCGCCCCGTCCCGGAAATACTCATTTTATGGCTGGATGTGTGTGGGCTAAGCCTTACATTGAACTCGCTATTCGGACGAATATGTGAGTATTACAAAGTACTCTGTTATGAGTATAGTGATTACCAATATTTCACTGCTCACTCATCACTAAACGCCAGTATGGTTAGGCTGTGTGTTTTTTCGCAAAAATTCTCTGCACTAAATCTGCATCTTTTGGTAGAAAACGGGCTGAAAGACGCAGGCAAAACTTCACCAAGATTTGACATGCTGCAGACTTTTTTTCTGCTCCCAAATATGCAAGGAAAAAATAAGCAACATTCAGTATTCTCATAGGCTTTGCTGTCATAAGGATAGACATGCAAATTTGTGACAAATCTGCACCAAAAAATGCACCGTGCACATGGCCTTGTAGACCTTGGGGTTTTTTTTTAATACATTTTATTCTGTTCTATGAGGAGCAGGCGTTCCTAGTTTGCTAATTCCTACTAGATATCCTACCATATCCCTAGACGATGGGCTGAGCTGCTGCTAGTGACCTGGAGAACTCATTCCCCATGGAAGTGGGTAGATAAGTGCACCAATCGAGCAATGATGACAACACGTCCTATGGGTCTCATTACATCCTCCTTTCCTATCTAGCCTGATTATCCAGAGACTTGCCCTGGCAGCACCTTGTCCTGCCAACTTCGTCCACACGTTGGGGTTGCCTTACGCAGTGAAGCCATGTGTCTCGGGTCACCTCTTCCATGTCATGGTTAGTCTAGGTTGAGCGGACCTGATATTCTCCGTTCTGTTGGAGGGCTGGACTTTTTTCCTTCATTGCCTCATGTGCATTGGCACATAACAATCTGTTTGTTTAGATGACATCATAGTAAGACACTGGTGAATTTTTCAGTAGCACACAATGGTGATGGACACATCTGCCAATTATCCAGGATGAAGGTTACCCTGTGAGCGGCCATTATTGGTTCATTATGTAGCCTAGCAGTATTTGTCGTCAGCCGAGCTCTGCACGCTTGATCTTGCTGTATAAACAATATCTAATAGATCCCTTGAGCTGCGGGTTGTATTCAGCACACAGCACATTAGGCAAGTAATGCAGCCTTTTGTTTCCTCTGATGCAAGCACATTATCTCAACCCTTCCTTAAAGACAACTCTAGGGAAATGTCAGCCTTCCTGTGTTATATTTCTCATTTATCAGTCCATCTCAGGTTGGAGTCAGTGGTTTTCTTTGTTCTTATTGATGGCCTTCAGATTATGTGCACTCGTAATGATCAAGTGATGATTGTGTGTAATGGCAAGGATCTCTGGAAAAAAGCAGCCAGAATTACCATAATAATGTGGTTTCATCCGGTTTTTTTTTGTCTTTCTTTCAAAGTTGAAACTTTTAGGACTCGCCTAATGGGAGGGTGTTGGCAGGGGTCTGGGCATACTCCGTGTGAAAGCCAGATCCAGTCTAGCTGAATCTGTCCCTGGCCGAATCCAGCCCCTGGTCAGATTGAAGCCCGGTATAATTTTCAACGCAGTGTGCCGCATCTGGTGACATCAGGCTTTTTAACCAACCGCAAAATAGCAACTTTGGAGATAAAATGTAATCCTGCAGTGGTGCATGTTCACATTGGCCTTAGGCCACGTGCACACGCTGAGTATTTGAGCTTTTTACCTCAGGACTTGTAGCCAAAACCAGGAGTGGAGCAATCAGAGGAAAAGTCTAATAGAAACACGTCCCACTTCTGTATTTATCACCCACTCCTGGTTTTGGCTACAAATCGTGAGGTAAAAAACTCATCCAAATACTCAACGTGTGCACATGGTCTTGTAATGGCAAAAACAACTAGGAAAAATGACCAAATACCCTAGAATTACCGTAATAAAAGCAAATTGCTAAAGTGCACTAAAGTAAACATGGTACTTGGTGACATTATTTACTAAAAAAATGAGCAAGCTGTTGTCACGCACTTAGATGGCACTGACATTGCTGGGTGCTGCTATGTATGTTGTTTGTCTTTTAAGAGCTGCAGAGGTGTAGTTGTGAGGTCTTTGCCTCCTGTGTTGTGCTCCAGAACTGCATTCACTATTATGTTCAGCTGCTGGTTGAGAGTTGATGTGTGACTCACCTGGAATCCCCTCCCCCTGGCTTTAGATAGCATTCCCTCTCCTGCGTCAGATGCAGCTGATAGTTATTTGCTCTAGGTCTTGGTGCTGTTCTATTGCTTAACTGCTGGGCTGAAGTCTTTCCTTGGAAGTAGCTGTGATCTCAGATCCGTGGGTGGAGGTGGGGGGCCCTCAGCCTAGGGCTATTCAGGAGCCAGGGAATATGGAGGATACTTGGACCACTTCACCATCAAAGGTACCTCCGAGAGCAGGGCGAGCTAGGGACCCCCAGGGTAAGGGTCAGATTGGCTCCTCCTGATCCCTTTGCCCATTACACCTACCTGTTACCTAATTCCCTTACTTCCCAAGCATGACAGCCATCCCACCAACGACAAGGTGACCCCATCGGGACGTATCCTACCTAATAATGTTGAAAAACCCTACCATGTGTCCTGCGAAGTGCATGACAAGGGGTAAGTAGGCTGTGCACATTAAATGATATTCAGCTCAAAGGCAAGGCCTCACCTCAGATTGCATAAATTGCAACAAAACATACTGAAACAAAACCTTTTCTGTTGGGGCCCAGACCTACTTACCCCTTGCCATACATGTTGCAGGACATATGGTAAGGTTTTTTAACACTGTTAGGTAGGATCTGTCCTGGTGGGACGGCTTGCACATTTTTTGATCAAGTAATGTCACCAACAGTGGCATAACCTCAGGCCTCGGGGCCCCGATGCGAAAGCTCCAACGGGGCCCCCAATTATTGCAATCTTTAGTAGTATTAGTCTTTTTCTATGGGCCAAAGGGACTTTTGGGGCCCCCTAGGCTGCAGGGCCCGGGTGCGATCGCAACCCCTGCACCTATTGTAGTTACGCCCCTGGTCACCAAGTACCCTGTTTACTTTCATACACTTTAGCAATTTACTTTTATTTATTCTGGGGTATTTGGTCGTGTTTCCTTATTGTTAAAATCACAACTTTGTGCATCTGGGGAGGAGGTAAAAGAAACTCATTTGTTAGGATCCGGTGGAAACATTATTCCACCGCATGTGCCCGTCCATTGTAGGTCCATGGAGACTAGTCACGAGCCTGATCAGGTGGCATAAGATTTTGGTTTGGATTAGGATGCAGGCTACAAAAATGCAAGTGTGAAACCACTATTAAAGCTTAAATGCCAGTCTAATGGCGGGTTTACACGTTGCGATATCGTAGTACAATTTCAATGAAAAGTCACGTGGTTCGATCGTTGGACCCGAGATTGTTCCTGCGTTGTATGGTGTGATCGTGCTGTGTAAACGCATAACTACGATACGATTTGAAACGTCACCCATTCACTCCCATGTTAAAGGATCGTTCCTGGGTTGGGGGGCGTAGACATTGCACGGACGTTGTATTCCGATATCGCAGCGTGTAAACATCCAATGCGATGCGGGAGAACGTGCACTAATTGCGCGCTCCCGCGCCATTGAGTTGCGATATCGCAACAATATTGAAGCGTGTAAACCCACCATTACTGATCTGTGTAGTCCACCATGATGACTTACATTTCTGTATGGGTATATTCAAGCATAGCTGAAAAATTGACAATGTACATCAGGGGGGAAAAAGTGTAATGCACAGAATAAAAATGCACAGTTCTGATTTAAATGAATAAGTGGACTGAGCCTCACAAGGATGATATATACATCATATTGAGTATACAGATTGTTCTCCAGGCAGGTAGGGCAATGCCAGATGAGCATGGCAGCAAATCCACTGCGCTCTCCCAATCGAGGATTGTAAAAGCCTGAGTATTGTCCTTTTGCCATTTTCCTTTTCTTGCCTGTTATTTGTCTCAAAACCATTTTTTGCCGTTGGTTTCTATGCAGAATGATATAGTGTATTGATGACTGCAGAATGAGTTATGTAAGAATCTCTTTGTGAGAGTGTTGTGATTCATGACCAGAGACCACATCAAAGCTGAACGGCTTTACAGGTTCTCTGCTTTCTTGCACAAACATATAGCAAATATGCAAGAATAATTTTTAGTCACAGATGCATACATGCATTACCAAAAAGTATGTCCCTAAAGACGGGCAACCATTTGTCGAGCAAGTTACATTTTACCCTTATGCTCGTACAGGCCTGGACATTGTAATGCATCTTCACTACCATTTTAACTTTCCAAGTTTTCGTTTTTTAAGATAACGGGGCTAACAAATAGATTGTGATCCAACATTAGCGAACCAAATTATGTCCAGCAGGTCGGGATGTTTTGCACTGGGCATCAGAACAAAACGAGAGGATTGTGCCCTCATAGCTTTATGTGTCAGTGTCGTCACGTAACTTTTCTAGTGAAATGTTCACTGGTTGTTTTTATAGGAATTAGTGAGTTTGGACCGGGGCTATTAACTGCTGTGGTTCTGAGGCCGGCCATACACATTAGATGGCTGTCGGCTGGACCATGCTTTGGTTGATCATTCAGCCAACAGTTATCTAAGCCGACACTCCTATCCATACACAGAAACGCTCAATCGGCTGCTTCTCTCTGGTAGAACAATGCTATCAGCTGTACGACATAGGACATATACGCACTACATCTCCCCAACCATGATACAACTGGTGCCACTATAAACATTAGACCATCTGCTGAACCTATCCATATTGACAGGTGTGGCCGCCATTTGTCAGTGTATGGACTGCTCACACATCTCTGGATCTGTAGAGAAGGAGCAGGATAGCCATGGCTATGAAGCAGATGTCTCTAGTACAAAGCCATTTGCAGACCTCCTTTTTTTTTTTTTTTTGCCAAAGATGTCCAAGCTTTTTAAATCATCGGCATTTCCATGTGCAATATCTCTTTCCCATAGTTCCCTAATGGATCGTTTAACTTATGTGATCACTTTTGCTCCATTCAGTTTTGCAAGTTTTTTCTTTGTCTGCTGTTGACAGATCCTATGATGGTCCCTTTTGTTGTTGGTGACTGTTATGGCAGCTCCTACGAAAAACAAAAAACTAAAACATATCTTTAAGTACCTATATAATAGTATAAGCAGGTTTACATAAACACACAAATGCAAAGAATTCATCCACAAGGTTCCAGATAACTGAGTTAAGAAGATGCAGCGACGCTTACCCTACACAATTCCCTTCCTGACCACGGAGATTGGCGCCCTAAATTGTTGCGACATAGCACCCCCCTCACAAATGGCTAATCTTATATGGCCCTATTGTAGACAAAGCTAGCTCAATGGTCAGCATTGTTCTTTTCTCTTGTGTCATGGTATACACTCAAAATAGTAATAAAAATGGAGAGATTAGCTGGAGTCATTGGGAAGGAAAGGGGGGGGGGGGGTTTTCTGGAGACTGAGTGGGGGGAGGTGCTAGAGACTGACGGCCGGGGGATAGGGGTGTGCTGGAGACTGAGGGAGGGGGTGTGCTGGAGACTGAAGGAGGGGGTGTGCTGGAGACTGAAGGAGGGGGTGTGCTAGAGACTGAGGGAGGGTGATGCATAGAGACTGAGGAAGTGGGGTGCTGACTGGGGGGAGCTGAGAAGGGGGGGTGTTTTTTCTGGAGATGTGAGAGGTCTGAACTGAGGAAGGGGTGCTGAGAACTGAGGGAGGGGGTGCTGAGAACTGAGGGATAGGGGAGTGTGAACTGAGGGGGGGTGTGCTGGAGACTGAGGGAGGGGGTGTGCTGGAGACTGAGGGGGGGGTGTGCTGAGACTGAGGAGGGTGTGCTGGAGACTGAGGGAGGGGGTGTGCTGGAGACTGAAGGAGGGGTGTGCTGGAGACTGAAGGAGGGTGTGTGCTAGAGACTGAGGAGGGTGATGCATAGAGACTGAGGAAGTGGGGTGCTGGAGACTGAGGGAGGGGGCCATAGAGACTGAGAGAGGGAGGGGGCGCAAGAGGCACAGCATCTCTTTACCCATCTCCTTTCCTTTATGCATGACATCTTATATAAACCTTCTGCCATCTCCTATCTCAGTAATGTGAAAGTCTTCACTGAATTATACCCTGGTAATGAGAATTATGAGAATGAAAGATTGTCCAGGAGGAGAAAGAAATAAAGTTGTCTGATAAAATACATTACAGAGTTGCTTATTTTCATGTGAATTATTGGTTTATGAAATTAAAAATGAAAACTCTTCTGCCATTTCAATTTCTTCAATCCATTATCCGTTGACTGGCTGACTCCCCCCTCCTTTTACACATATAACTGGGTAGAGTGCTTCCTTGTTTTTGGGTTCTGGCAGCCATTCTAGCTTTAGCTTATATGGGGGACATGGGATCCTGCACGTGTCTACTTTTCTATTGTGTTGTGTAAGTTATATCAAATCCCAAAACTGGACATAGGATGGAAGGGTCCAGAGGGGACTCATCACAGCTACATATTATGTCTGAGCTTTTCACTTGTCTCCTACAGAATATAAATGTATTCTCCTGCACTCGATGATAGGATTGCTTACGTATTTCCATTGTTTTCTGTTGCTCTGGAAATTCTGAAATTTTAATAGACCATTTACATTTGCCTATGAATACCCTCAAGTACTAGGAAATATTTCAACCTTCAGGCTATGCAGTCTTTGCACGGGTGTACGTCACAAGGTATAAGTGGAAAAATCCAATATCGGTTATTTTTAGTATTGTTTGCATTGCAGCATATACTGCTGGCACGGTAAAATGATCTGGTTACTGTGGAGCAGTGGGAGCCAGCAGAATATACCGCAGGCTCCGCAGCGGTGACCTCCACCCTCCTGGTTACATTGGCGTACTATCTGCTACCTGCCCTGTAGGACAGGCATCTCCTCTGTTATAAATGTACAATATCTACATGTTCTTTTGCTAGCAGCATTGTGGCATTAAAGTTTAATTACGGAGTTGAAGATCTTTGGTACTCTGCAGTCAGTCATCACTTTAATAGAGATATCAGATTCATAGAGAACTTCATCATCTCTCGGCACCTGCCCATATTCTTTGTCTGCATTGTGGGACACCGCAGATGGCCTCCACTCCCTCCCACACACGGACACTCTCATTTTTGTACTCACGTTATGTTATGCAGTTTTTATGATCTAGGGAGAGTACAACGGAGCATATTGTTTTGGAGATTTTATAATGCTGACATCAGAGACGAGAAATACACTGTTACCAGGTTTTTGCTGTCACATGATGTAGAGATAGAGACCCTAATTCCAGTCATGTCACACACTGGACTGCTTACTGCACCTTTGATAATCACTGTTATCTCTGTCCCAGTTCTCTGAATGCTGAGCCCTGGACATCACCTCCCTCACCACTGATTGGCTGCTTTCTTGTAAAAAGAGAACCCTAACCTTGAGGGCCACATCCAGTTCACACAGTAGTTACACAAACGTGCCCCAGTACTGGCATAATAACAGGCAGAGCCTTTCCACAGAAATCCTTCTGGGACAGTATACCAACATCCAGAGGTTCATCCATTCAGATCTGCTCTCCTACTCACCAAAGTCACCATCTGGAGACCTGCTCTTCATAGCTGGTAGATAGACCTGTACAATGGAAGCCCGAATTCCGGGTCAGGGCCACGTCATCAGGTCACCTGATTACACTGATGACGTCACCCGGCAGAGGCGATGGAAGGATGGAGCGCAGCATTCCACACTGGAGCTGAGGATGACAGAGGGCATTAACGTAATTGGGGAAGGGGGACTGGGTTGGGGGGTGTATGAGGAGCAAGTGAGGGGGAGTATGAGGAACAACTGAGGGAGGGATAGGGGGTGTATGAGCAGCAGAGTCGGGGGAGAGAATTGTGGGTGTATGACTAGCAGAGTGGGGGAGTGTGAGGAGCAGTCTGGGGGAACAAGGTGGGGAGAGAGTATGAGGCACAAGCTGGGGGAGTATGAAGAGCAAACTGAGAGGACAGGTTGCGCTGTGGGGAGGGGGGGGTGCAGTGGATGATGGGAGTATGAGGAGCAAATGGGGGGCATAGTGGGGGGAGTGGATGGGGGGTGTATGAGGAGCAAACTGGGGGGGACAGGGTGAAGGGAGGTATGAGGAGCAAACTGGGGGAGAGGGTGGGGGGAGAATATGTGAACCAAACAGGGGGAGAGGATGGGGAGAGTATAAAAGGAGCAAACGAGGGGGAGAGGATGGGGAGTGGTGTATGTGGAGACACATGAAGTGAAAATGGGGGATTTGAGGACACAATACTGAGCAAGGGGAGATAGGTATAGACACAGTATGTGGAGGACAGTATGGGAAGCAAGAGGGTAAATTTAGGATCCAGTATAAGGAGTAAGGGAAAGATGGCTGCGGCACAGTATGTGGGGTGAGGGGCGAGGAATTATATGGGTGTGGAGAGGGGCATGGTTGCGACACAGTATGTGGAGTAAGGAGGGATAGGTGTGGACACAGTATAAGGAGTTAGGCAGGGTTATATGGATGTATTTCTGTACTGAGGAGGGTTTTTGATGCTGTGTTTCTGCACTGATGAGGGTTCTGGTGATGTATTTTGTACTGAGAGTTTTGACATAGTGTTTCTGCACTAATGGAGGTTATATGGATGTATTTCTGTAACTCTGGTGGGTCTGGTGATGTAGTTTTGTGCTTGCAGACTCGGTCACAGGTGCACTTGCATTGAGCACGCATATCTGCCCCACTGCGCAGGCATGAGAGCAATGTGACATACACAGGAGTGAGGCGGGCATTTCAACCAGTGGGGCAACAAGGACCAGATTGAGCAGATCCTCCCGGACCATTTTCAGCTAATTTCCATACCGCTCAGGAGATATTAAAAGTTCATTTTTGAGGTACACGGGGAACTGCTGACCATATACAGGAATCCCAAATCCATCATGTATAAAGTCGTGGGTAGGGGTTAGAATGGCCAAAGGGAGTGACAGGTTCCCTTTAAAGGGAAACTGTCAGCTCTTTTTGAAATTCCCGCCTTCTGTGGTACTTGACATGCTGGCCGAAACGTCATATCCAACCCTATGCATTGTGGTGGTTGATCATGCGTTCGTCCCGGCTTCAATATGCGCACTGCGCCTGCACTGGAGCCTGGCCGAACACATGATCAGCCCCCACAATGCATCGGGCCAGATATAATGTTCCGAATGACCATGGCTTTCCCCCCCTTTCCCCTTAGATTTGATCCTGAGTAAGCCCATGGTGCATAGGCAGAAAGCCAGGATAATATACGAAAGTTTAAGAATGTATACAGATAATGGCCATTTATCAACCTGTGTAAGCAAGTACGGTCTGAACAGTAATGTGGAATATGCTGATTAGCGATTACCAGTTCAATTTGCACTCCCTTATCCAGTGTCCTGACTTGTGACGCTGTTCTTTACTTCAACACCCGATATTATTTGGTAATTATTCTGGGTTCATCCTGCACTTGGTAGCCCTTGCAATGTCAGAGGTGTCTATGATGTCCGGCCAAGAAGTAAGAACCACTGCCAACAGAAAACAGTATTTACAAGCTGAATGGAAAAGAGCTTGTAAGCACTGCCGTGTGCTCCTGTCTAGCAGTGGCGGTCAGTCTCCTTGACGGCAAACTGTGCACACAACAGAAAACTCTTATATCAAGAATGGCTGAAAATTTATTTAACGCAATACATAAAAAAAATGCTTGTATTGACCTGCACTAGCTGACAATACCCATGTATGAAGATGGGAAAATAACCAATTCACCAAGATCTATGTTATACTTGTGTACCGAACAAGCATAATAAGTGTTCTAACTGCACACACTGTTCTGTTAACTAGTATGTGGATACAAGTACTTCCTCCAGATATTATCAGTATCCATATACCCAGCGAGGCAACACAGGGAGTTGGGAGAAGCAAACACCCTGACACGTGTTTCGCTTCTTTGGTTTTTCCCCCATCATTCGTTACACAAGTGTCCAATGTACAAGCATTTTCGGGGAGATCTGCCTCTGATTTTAGTTTTCTTTTGTATTGTCTTGTGTGAGTCAGTCTGCGATAGGTGGATTATTAATGCATATATATTTTGCCATCCTTATATATTTCACTAAGGAATATTTTTCTGATGTTTCAGTGGCTGTAGTAATGTTTTTTGAGCCTTTTGTAGTTCTGTAGTTATTTTCCGGGCTCGCTTTGAATACTGTCTTTGGTGGCTTGTAGGTAATACATTTCTATCCTGTGCCTTTTTGAAGGGAATTAATCACCATTTCATGTTAATTTTCATTCGGGACACATATTCACATTTTTTTCAATCTCGTTCAATGCTTGTAAATTTGTTACATCCCCATTTACAGCAGTCAATGTCCTCAGAAGAGTGCGGGATCGGCAGCTCTACAGTATGCAGAGCAATAGAAAGAACACGCATGGATAGTTATCGAGTTCTCCTGCCTAATTTATGTGCCAGTAAAATCCTTATCACATGAAGCTGCTCGGCTCATCAGGATTGATGATCCATTATGTAACTTTGCAGAATATTCCGGTGTCGTCATTCTTAAGTTACTAACTCATGACGGCTCTGAGTTTTCCATTCTGTTGCCTTCCATGCTTTCCTGACTGTTTACTTCCACTTTATTGCCTCTTGTATCAGGGCTGTCCGCTCGCCCTTAGGCCGGGGTTCCACTTGCGAGATTCGCATATGTCTCGTATCTCATCACCCGGCCGCTCTCTGGACAGGAGCTGCAAGTAATACATGCAGCTGACACACTCCTGCCCGGAGAGCGGGCGGCCATGCCGGCTGACCTGATGCGAGACTCTCGCAAGTGGAGCCCCGGCCTTAGAATTAGGCTAAGTTCACACAGGACATTTCTGATCTGTTTTTGGTGTTTTTTTAAACTGCATCAAAAAAGATTAGTCACTGTGTCTGCAGCAAAGTGAATGGCATTTTCAGTTCGCTGCTCAGACTTGATTCTGACTGCTGCGTTAGTGGTGTAGAAAAGGCGTCGGATAATAATGAGCGTCAATTATTGCTCCGTTTTTCTGTTGCACTTTCTGCACCACTAAGGCTGCTTTCACATTACGTTCTTGTGCCTGCCCGTGGGATCCGACTTTGAAGGAGGATCCCACGGACAGGCATGATCCACACGGATCCCTGCAATCGGATGGCAAATAGCCATCCAATCAGATTCTATGCAGGATCTGTGTGGATCCTGCGGTCTCCTGTCTTTCCCTGCTGCTGCCTCCTCCATCTTGTTTCCTCTCCTATTCTATTCTCTCTCCCCGCTATGCTATTCTGTGCCCCCGCTATTCTTTCTGACCCCCCATCAGGACTGAAGGACCTGTGATGTCGTCACAGAGGCGGTCACATGACCCGTCAGCTGAACGGCTCTTTGACATCATCACAGGCTCTTCAGCCCTGATAGTGCTGCAGTGTGGGAGCCGGTGACAGGTGATGTATACTCCGGGAGGAGTTTTTTTTTTTTTTTACACACAAGAGGGACAGGATAGGGATTAGATCAGGATAGAGGAGCTGGGGCAGAGAATAGAATAGCGGGGAGTCAGAATAGAATAGGAGAAGGGAACAAGATGGAGGAGGCAGGAGCAGGGAAAGACAGGGGATAAGGAGCCGACATCGGATCCGAGGTGAACTCTGATCCGATGTCCATAGGCTCACATGTTGTGGGCACTCGGATCAGCCTCGGATCAGCAGTGATCCGATGCTGTCCGATTTGAGTCACGGACACAAAATCGTAGCAGGCTGCGATTTTGTGCCCGTAATTAAATCGGATCGGATGGTGCCCAAATTGGATGCCAATAGTGGCACATCCGATCCGATTCCCATAGGGGAACATGGGGTCCGATTTCGGATCCGATTGTATCCGTTTTGAAACGGATACAATCTGATGACGAAAATTGTAATGTGAAAGCAGCCTAACATCCGATTACTTGCCCCCCCTCTGATCTGATAGTGAGCCCCAGCAATGTGTTCCTTCCGGGCATCAGCAGGACCAGTGGGTAGTCTGTATGGTATGGCCAGGACCTACCCATGTGATTCTCTCACATTGGGCGCAGGTCCTATAAGTTCTCATACTACCCACAGACAGGTCGACGTCCTGCCAATGCCCGGAAGGAAGACATTACTGAGGCTCACCATCAGATCGCGGGGAGGTTAAGAAAATGTATGTGTTGGTGTGTGTGTCTGTGTCCCCTGAAAACTGAACAAAAAGCAGCACAAACAGATAATGTGTTTGTGATTGTATTGCAAAAAGAAGATCTGTTTGTGGTGCAGATACTGGCCCAAAAACAGATCAATAAAAAACGGAGCACAGACGCTCTGTGTGATCTTAGCCTTACTCTGCAGCTGGTTTCAGCACAGTTTAAGGAGGCAATGTCTTGTGGTGGTAAAAGGATATGGGCAACCCATATGTTCAGACTGCGATAACAGTGTGTGGTCTCTGGGGATTTTCTCCTTTTATTTATAGAAATAAAGGGATGTGAATACTTAAGTCTCAGAAAAAAAATTAGAGAAAAGTATTGTAGAGTGATACCTATTGGCTAACCAGAAAAATGATATTTGTAAGCTCTCAGGACTCCATGGCCCCTTCATCACAAAATGCTACAAATGATTACTGAGACAAAAGAGGTATTACAACAGGACATGAGGTGACGCTAATTAGAGCTGGTCTAAGGAAATTAAATGGAGGTATTTGTTACTGATGCAGATGAGTACACGGTACCACAATATTATTTTGTATTGCACTTTATAAATAAAGAGAACTTTAGTTTATGTATTCTGACGTCATCCATCTTTCTGTGTTTTAATAAGCTGTATATCGTTGACCGCGATGTATAGAAATGTTACAATACGTTCTCAGGCTTGAAGATATGGGAAATAAGGCAGTAAGATGGACTTATGGGGGTCACGAGCTCACCACCTGAAAATCCACCGTTACGTTGCCGCCCATGTACCTGGGGTGGGGGAGAATGACCGCGCCATATTGGAACTACTGCAGTAGTCATGTCCCGACCCGCCACATAAAGAGAGCTTGGATGTCATGTGATTGCTGCAGCCAATCAGTCACTGCTGATTGGTTGTAGTGGTCACTTATCGTGACCTGTCAGCACATACCGTAGTAAGCCAAACCTACAACTACTCTGTTCCCCTGACTCCGACCCCCTCATTCATGGCTCATGTGTAAGTGATACATTGCAGTACAATGGTAACATTAGGCTTTAATCATTATTATGATACACCAATCAAGATATTTAGATAGAACATAATACTCTAATATAACAAGGAAAGAGGGGGCACTCACCGACATATAACAAATCCATGATTGGTGCAACAGCAACAACCTCAATCTCGCCGGGACGGAGCCGCAGGTGTCAGGGGAGGACACGGGGACCTCTGGACAACAGCCATTTCGTGCTGAAATGCACTTCAACGACTCTGACTCCACAGCCCTGTAGTCTATAGGGAGTCATATCCCCACAGGATGGCAGGTGTTAAATGGGATAAAAACTGGCCATTCTTGACCTGGTGGTGGTCTTCCTTGAGCAAGGTCATTATGATTTTAAACTTGGCTCCCACGTAGTAAGAATTGCAAAAAATAAGAGGGTGGGGGACAAGAGGCGCAATAGTGCCCTATCACTAGTGACACTAGAAAGAGTGATGCTGAGGAGCCACTCACCTGATTCAGTTGTGGGCCCCACAACTGGTTTGAAGGCGTTTTGAGAAGAATCTCTCAGCTGCTGCAGGACCTCCACCAACTACTGACCAGTAGTGAAATTCAAGGAGATGATGGGAGTACAGGTGTGACACGGTCCGCGCTGCTCCAATGTAAAAACTCACCAAAAGAGTCACAAAGTCATCTGTAGGTTTTATCTTTTTAATCCTCCTTCCTCCAAGTAGTAAGAATTATCATTTAGTTTTCAACAGCCCCACCAGATGACGATGAACACAAGTTGATCAGTTACAGTAACGTGGACTATTTACTATGAATAAAACTGACCCACGATGGGAGTGTGCTGCTTTCTTCACTAATACCTGCGTCTTTCTCTTTACAGGAGAAGCTTTTATCGAGGTCCCTTCAGAGAGGTGAAGATCTTCAGTTTGACCAGGTGAGATAAGACCTGCCAGATGTGATCATGAATTGTGCAATGAACGCTTTTATGACCTCAAAGGTGTTCATGAAGAGTATAGTCGCTGTAAGGTTAGCCATGTCAAGCCTAAACTTGGGTCTGGTTTTCAATATTTATTTTTTTTCATTATTTTCCTGTTCAGACTTTTTATTTAACACCATTGTTATATATGTGAGATCTTGGATTGAGTCAGTCTATAAGTCATTTTGTATCCTAAACAGTGCAAAATAAATTCAAAAGGTTTACCAAGCAACAGCGAGAACATATTGTATCTCATCTGGAGAACTACGGTGATTGATTATTGATTAAAGGGAACATGTCATCAGAAAGTTACCTATTGTTTAAATCGCTTTGTCATGCAATTATTTTATATCACTATATATTGTGAGGCAGTGACCGGGGTGATATATGACGGCCGTTATGTGTCTCCCAGACTATGCTCCATATCCCTTTAAGACCCCTCCACGCCGTGTCTTGGAGAATCCCCATGTCCAGGCATGGGTTTAAATGTGAGCTACAACACAGGGTGTGGTGTCAGTTGAAGCCAAAGAGGCTAATGAGCGGGAGCTGTGAGATAGAGGCTGTGTGCACAAGAATACACAGCCCAGCCGTGTGGTTTGCTCTGTTTTGGGACTTGTACCTGTATAACCAGGACTGTACTGGCTGTGATCCGGAACCCTACAGGCCTGTAATCGACTGGTCTGGCAATAAACTTTGTATGGTGTGGCTTCCATCCTCGTATATATGATCCCCCATCCTGGTGTATATGGCCCACCAAATGAAATGTGGACACTATCATGCCACACGCACAAAAAAATACACTATTATACTCTTCATACATTGCTCCCCCGCAGCACAACATGTCCTTCACTGCCATGCACACTTTTTTCTCCCCCAAGTAAAATGCTGGTTTCCTGAAAGTTCTAGTTTAAGTGGTCTGTCTGGCATTATTGGTATCAGTCACTGGGCAGATGTTCCATTTATCTCCTAGTGTGAATCCAGCCTTGTAGTGTTTCACAAAGATGCTCTTTTTCTCTGCGATCAGTTTTGGTAAAAATCCTAAAACAGCCATTTAGTTTATCATTTCACATTGAATGTTTTGCAAAAGAATGACTCGGAAGTTAGATTTAGGGATGCCTAGACTATTTCCACGCTCTGTTTGCAGCCTACGTGCTCTCGGTGGTGCCATCCTTCTGCTCCCCTTACACGCGGAGCTGTAGACTCGTGCCCTCTGTTCATTAATAAGGTCTGCAGGTGCCAATATTGTTAGGCCAGGAATGTCATTCTTTCTTCCACAATGTGGCTTGCGTTTTATCAATTAACCTCGGCGTCCAGGCTGCGGGATTTATTTGGTGTGGCTTTGTGAGCCGTGACTTCGCCAAGCTGAGCTCGCAGTAATGAGGAGGATCATTGTTGGACCGGCCACTTAGTGTTGGCTCAGTTTAACTGTTTCCCCTAAACATTTTTACATTTGGAGTGCCAATAAAACATTTGTTTAGACTAGTGCCAGCATCTTCTAGTAAATATAGATAATAACCCGAGTCCTCTTCATGTAATGAAGCGGAGGAGAAGTATTAACTGTTTATGGCGGCCCGGAGCCTGGAATGCATCACTCAGCAGTCGGCTTTTACGCTTCTCTGGTCCTAAATGCAAATTAAGAAGGAATGTGGTGAAGAACATGACGTCCCGGCAGCTGCCTGAGCACCAGGGCCACGCTTTTGTTCTAGTCATCCGTTCATTGCGGTGTAATGTTCTGTTCTTTAGAACAAGTCCCAATCTCAAGGTAGTATCACATTTTAAAAAGCATTGCGTGTGGAACCTTAGAGGACATGGCATCAGCACTGGTAATTGGGTTAGGTTTTATAGGGCATCTTTCAAGGTTGTAAAGTTTATAAGATCCATCTTTTAGATATCCTGTAAGTTGAATGGGTTTTTCTCTTTATGATCCTCACCCCTTAGCCAAAGTGGAGAACAGTTAATAAGGATGTGTCATGCTCTGGAGGATCTCTCCTGTGATGGTGCTGAGGAAAAAGATACTGCAAGACTTCCCCTCCAGAAACAGAGGAGTGGTCCCAGTGTCATGAGACAGCCCTGTGTTTTATATGGGAACTCTATTGTGACAAAGTGGACCCCTTTAATGTATAACCTATGAGGATTTCTTGTTTATCCAGACAATATTGTATTTTGGTTTGCAAACTTGTACTATACCACTCATGGGTTACACAAGATTTCTAGGAGCCTGCTAGTATTTAAAGTGGGTAATGTAATTATCTACCTTGTGACGGCTCACTAATTGTTCCTACAAGTCTTGTAGATGACTGTTGAGGCCAAGCCACACATAACGACGCACCAGCGATCCCGATAACGATGTGCAGAGATCGCTGGTGCGTCGTTTTTCACATCGCTGGTAAGATGTCAAACAGGTATCTCACCAGTGATGTGAAAAACGACGCACCAGCGATCCAGAATTATACTGAGGTCGTTGGAAATTGTCACTCCATAGCGTAGCATTGAGATCGTTGGTCATTGTCCCTGTTACACAACGATGTAGCGCTCCCAGCGGGAACACAACGACGTAGAAATGACCCAGAGCAGTGTGTAACGATCAACGATCTTACAGCAGGGGCCAGATCGTTGGTGCGTGTCACACAGAACGACATCGCTAACAAGATCGCTGTTGCGTCACGAAATCTGTGATGCAACAGCGATCTCGTTAGCGATCTCGTTATGTGTGAAAGGACCTTTAGTGTTTAACATGTGTAATATAATTCTCTCAGTTGTTTGTCATAGAAGGTCAGAGGAACTTAATCCTGTTAGAATGCCATTGTATTACTTTGTGTATTGTTGACTCTATGTAAATGGCCTCAGCCACCGTTGTTTAAAGTCATGGATTGCAGACTAAATGTATCCTGCTAGGTGCTATGTCAATCAGTATGTGGCTCTCCCTTGACAGGACTGCAATACTACTAGAAATGTTTTATAAGAGGCTTGAGACCCAGCCAATGAGAATACAGTTTTATTCCACCAATCGTGACGTCCCCAATATCCTGCAATGAGGGCGCAGGTATATAAGGAGACCTGTTGATTAACCAGGGTGATTTTGATTCTGTCTAGTGACTTAAGTCTAGGGATTTCGGTCCCGGCTAGAGGTGCACTGGATTGGATACAGGCAGCTAATCTAGGATCTTCGGATCCGATTTGCCGGCCATAACTCCAGGCCTAGGCATTTCGGTGCCGACCGAGGGATCAGGGCCTGGATTATCAAACCATAAGGACTTAAGCGTTGAATTATCAGATTCGGCTGGGGTAAAGAAGACTGCATAAGGAAGCAACCCAGGTTGGGATGATCCAGTCACCTGGCTACAGACTTTGCTGTGCTATATTCTAATTCAGTGATGGCGAACTCCAGGCCTCGAGTGCCACCAACAGTGCAGGTTTTCAGGATTTCCTTACATTGCACAGGTGATAATATAATCACCTGCACTGGTAATGATTCCAACCTCTGTGCAATGCTGAGGAAATCCTGAAAACCTGCACTGTTGGTGGCACTCGAGGCCTGGAGTTCGCCATCACTGTTCTAATTCATGGTGAGCCAGCGGAAGGGTGAAACTCTGTTGCCTGTTACATTGTTGTGTTTTGCTGGTTATGTGTTATATGCTGCTAACTGTTTGAGGATCCAATAAAGCCTTAATATTGTGGTTCCCTCACCTTGTGTTGTCTGAGTAGTGTTCCACCCATGGTAAGGAGTTCGGGCGTTCAGTTTGGGGATGATCCCTGGTCCAGGCTGTCTTTCTAAAGGTGGCTGGGCCAGCGGACGAGAGCACCCACTGACTCCCGTGTCTCCACATCTATTTTCAACAAACACTGCATAAATCAATAGTTCAGATGAATATAAGAAAATTGTAATCTTATCAGAAAATTCTGCTTTCTTCTCCCCTTATGAGCCACTTCTCCCCCATCCCCACACCTCATCCTGTCGTTTCCCGATATCTTTGGCAGGTGGATAGTGAGGAACAGGGTGAGGAAACAGGCAAACGGAGACACACAAAGCTTAGCACGGTCTTTCTAACAAGTCTTTTACCTCCCCTAGAGATCGAGTCACATCCACCATGCTGTGTAATGTTCTCTGTAATTCTCCATGTGCTAAAAATGAATAAAGCGCTGGAATCCTTTCTTGTGTTCTTTTCTGTGTAAGGCTACATTAGCATTGTGGCCTGCGCCATGTTGGATCCGGGACAGATCATCATTCCTGCAGCATTACCGTGGTGTAATGCTGCCTGGACGCTGCCATAGGCTAATATGGGTGATGGGACCCAAAGCACATTCAAACGCCGGCATCCGGTAAGTGCCGGAGTTTGAAATCTTGCGCTATTTTGTAGCAGACCGCTTAACACGACAAGTGGCATTCAGCTTTCCACTACAAAATAGAGTGAGATGTTAAACTCTGGCACTTACCAGCGTTTGAATGCGCTTCAGGTCCCACCACCCATATTACCCTAAGGCAGCGTTATACAATGGTAATGCTGCGGGAATGATTATCTTTGCCGGATCCAACATGGCACAGGCCACAACGCTAATGTGGCCCTTGCCTTAGGGGAACGATCATGGCAGCTCGACCACTCTCATCAGCTCAGAGTCTAAAATTAGATATGCAGCCTGCAGAGGGAAAAACCTATGATAATGCAGGCTAGAAATCATATATTGGACTAATAGTGTTAATCCTCATGTACTCACAGCTTATTCTGAAAAGTACTGCTACCCCTCAAGAATAGGTCTGCGGAGACCCCTCTAAAGCCTTCCCATACATTGTCAATTACTTGGCCGGCAGCCGTCTTGGCCGGGCGCTCCTGTACTCTCTATGGGTCATTGTGCAAATTAAGGATTTAATTGCAAAATGTAAAAATCTGAGAGTCCAAATCCGCATCTCCTAAAAGGAAAAAAATGCAGACGTAAATATTTGTGTTTTTTTTTTTTTTTTTTTTTTTTGGTGCCTTTTTGCTTATTTTTTTTCTTGCATTCTGGGTGGAAAAACGCTGAAAGAATTGACTTATTTCTGCACCAAATCTGCAAGGGAAAAAATAAGCAACGTGTGCACAACACTTCAGCATTCTCAGACGTTTCTGACATATGGATTTACTTGCAGTTTTCTGACAAATCTGCACTCAAAAACACACTGTGTGCACAAGGCCTATGTGGGAGCCACTGTCAGACATCTCGGGTGATGGGTTGTCTCACGGAGAACAGGAGGATTGGCATTGCATAATCGGTCATACTGGATCCTTAACAATGACCATTTGGGGTCCCCTATGTACTGAACCTGGCGATATCTGAGGGTTCGGTCACCATCAGTCTAATGTGTATGGGCAGTGGCAGACACAGAAAAGGGCCCCTGTGCAAGAACAGTATATGGGCCCTTTGCAGAACTATAGTTCTGTCTGTGACTATCGCTGTGAGCTGATTTGATGATTTGGAGTGGGTAGTGGCCCCCCTACCTCTTGGGCCACCAGTGTGGCGGTATCAATGATATATCTGCCCCTGTGTTTGGGGGGGCTATAGATAATCGAAATAGTCAGATATACCTTCTTGATTAGGAAATTTTATATGTTTTGAATGACTGTATTGTAGTCAACGGACCAGAAGCTAAAAGGAAAGAAAGACGCAACAGGGTCTTATCAGCGGTTAGAGGCAGATGAGGGCTGAATAGCACACAGCTATCATCTGGCTGGAACAAAGCAGGCTTAGGCTGCGTTCACACAGTCGCCATTTGACAGTGCCTCTAAAAACAGATTTTATCTTCTGAGGAAGTACGCAGAAGGCGCATGAAACGCGTTGAGACAATAAAGTTGTTTATTCCTTAAACCGATTTGTACCAAACCTTGCTGGATAGCGCGGATCTTCTCTTCACCTGATTCTCTTACACGTGTATTGTAGTCAGTATTTTACAACAGTATAAGTAAGACAGGTTTCACACCACGGCAAGATCAGGTCCGGGGCTCTCCAGTGGGAATCTGACAACCCCGGACCTGATTTTGCAGTAATGCAGCCCTATGGGGCCAGATGGCAGCTATGTGCCATCCAGTTTCCGTCTGTCCGGGAGGATCCGGGAGAGTTCGGATTTATCTCACGGACACAAAAACGTTGCTTGCAGCGTTTTTGTGTTTGGGAGAAAAATCGGATTCTCGCGGATCCCCCGATCTAGCACTCCCTAACATGGGAGTCTATAGGGTGCCGGATGCCACAAAAAAAAAACAGATTCAGGAGCCAGTCGCTGGGTGCTGGAGTTTAGCAGCGAGCGCTGCTAAACTTCAGCACCCTGCAGAGATTTCAGGACTGTGGCTAGAGGGGAGCTTGAAATTTCAGCAGCTGCACCATGAGAAATCTGGCTGCAAACCGGACCGGAGGACATATTTGGCCTCCGGTTCTGTTTCAAAATTAGGTCCTGAACTGTCCGGATCACACCGGACAGCCCCAGACCTGATCACACCATGGTGTGAAACCGGCCTATGCTGAGAGCTAAAGATAAAATGGTATGTATACTGCATGGAGATTGCTGAAAATACCATCCGAAAATAATATATAAAGAACATTGAGAAAAATCCAGTCTGTAGCTTTAATGCACCCTAAAAATGTAGCCCATACAAAATCTGAGTGTGACACCTGTGTGAAAGATGTATTTTGTGCAAAA
The DNA here is from genome assembly GCA_033576535.1 of Allobates femoralis. Lineage (NCBI taxonomy): Eukaryota > Metazoa > Chordata > Amphibia > Anura > Aromobatidae > Allobates > Allobates femoralis. The sequence goes on along the minus strand of JARQOC010000003.1, from coordinate 79,695,200 downwards.
ATTGTAAAATGTATATCTGGTATTGGTGTAAATATGATAAACCACAGAATAAAAATCTGCAACAAGATAATAAGTGAATGATAAATATTAGCATGTATACTTAGTGATAAACTCAGGCCTCTTGATAAAGTCCAGTGTATGTACTAAATAATGATTTGCCAGCCGCAAATAAAAACTTCATGCTGTGAGCAGCGATCCCAGCTCCTACTGTGGCCCCGAATGTGATTAGCCGCTGGCATCTGCAGATACTATTGCCCAGAGGTGCCAGGACCTTACTGGAACATATTATATTATTAATGGATAGAACCACATGGCCTGATATTGTCATCTGCCATTGAACATTGTACCAGAACAGCAGCACTACTTCTTGGCTTTTCATTTTTTTTTTTTTTGCTTATATATTTTTTTTACATAATTAGTTGTAAATTCTTATCGCGTCTTCCACTATTTTGAGAAGGAAAACGTAAGATGAAAACAATTATACATACACCCTGAATTAAGTTATTTCGTAACGCGAGCACTTTGGTATTCGGGTTCAGATAAGTCTAATCGAATACTTTGTACTATTCGGATAATCATCCCGGAAAGTGAATATAATGTACGGCAAGTCAATTGGGAACTCAAATATTTGCCTGGGGAAATCTTTACACAAATAGTATTTATAGAATGTATGTAGATGTGACCCCCATGCTGTAATGTCTGTATATTCTTTTGTGTTAACCCCCCCCCCCCCCCCCGCCCAGGAGATGTAGTATGATCAGACCATGTCCCTGCACGGTCAGACGACACATCCATTACACAGTACATAGCAGGGGCACATATATACAGTTAGGGCCAGAAATATTTGGACAGTGACACAAGTTTTGTTATTTTAGCTGTTTACAAAAACATGTTCAGAAATACAATTATATATATAATATGGGCTGAAAGTGCACACTCCCAGCTGCAATATGAGAGTTTCCACATCCAAATCGGAAAAAGGGTTTAGGAATTATAGCTCTGTAATGCATAGCCTCCTCTTTTTCAAGGGACCAAAAGTAATTGGACAATGGACTCTAAGGGCTGCAATTAACTCCGAAGGCGTCTCCCTCGTTAACCTGTAATCAATGAAGTAGTTAAAAGGTCAGGGGTGGATTCCAGGTGTGTGGTTTTGCATTTGGAAGCTGTTGCTGTGACCAGACAACATGCGGTCAAAGGAACTCTCAATTGAGGTGAAGCAGAACATCCTGAGGCTGAAAAAAAAGAAAAAATCCATCAGAGAGATAGCAGACATGCTTGGAGTAGCAAAATCAACAGCTGGGTACATTCTGAGAAAAAAGGAATTGACTGGTTAGCTTGGGAACTCTAAAAGGCCTGGGCGTCCACGGATGACAACAGTGGTGGATGATCGCCGCATACTTTATTTGGTGAAGAAGAACCCGTTCACAACATCAACTGAAGTCCAGAACACTCTCAGTGAAGTAGGTGTATCTGTCTCTAAGTCAACAGTAAAGAGAAGACTCCATGACAGTAAATACAAAGGGTTCACATCTAGATGCAAACCATTCATCAATTCCAAAAATAGACAGGCCAGAGTTAAATTTGCTGAAAAACACCTCAAGAAGCCAGCTCAGTTCTGGAAAAGTATTCTATGGACAGATGAGACAAAGATCAACCTGTACCAGAATGATGGGAAGAAAAAAGTTTGGAGAAGAAAGGGAACGGCACATGATCCAAGGCACACCACATCCTCTGTAAAACATGGTGGAGGCAACGTGATGGCATGGGCATGCATGGCTTTCAATGGCACTGGGTCACTTGTGTTTATTGATGACATAACAGCAGACAAGAGTAGCCGGATGAATTCTGAAGTGTATCGGGATATACTTTCAGCCCAGATTCAGCCAAATGCTGCAAAGTTGATTGGACGGCGCTTCATAGTACAGATGGACAATGACCCCAAGCATACAGCCAAAGCTACCCAGGAGTTCATGAGTGCAAAAAAGTGGAACATTCTGCAATGGCCAAGTCAATCACCAGATCTTAACCCAATTGAGCATGCATTTCACTTGCTGAAATCCAGACTTAAGACGGAAAGACCCACAAACAAGCAAGACCTGAAGGCTGCGGCTGTAAAGGCCTGGCAAAGCATTAAGAAGGAGGAAACCCAGCGTTTGGTGATGTCCATGGGTTCCAGACTTAAGGCAGTGATTTCCTCCAAAGGATTCGCAACAAAATATTGAAAATAAAAATATTTTGTTTGGGTTATGTTTATTTGTCCAATTACTTTTGACCTCCTAAAATGTGGAGTGTTTGTAAAGAAATGTGTACAATTCCTACATTTTCTATCAAATATTTTTGTTCAACCCTTCAAATTAAACGTTACAATCTGCACTTGAATTCTGTTGTAGAGGTTTCATTTCAAATCCAATGTGGTGGCATGCAGAGCCCAACTCGCCAAAATTGTGTCACTGTCCAAATATTTCTGGCCCTAACTGTATATGATTATTATCTCCGCACAGGAGATGTGGTATGATCAGACCATGTTCCTATATGGTCAGACACTTCCATTACAGAGTACATAGCAGGGACACATATATAAGATTATCCCAGCAGACGAAATGTGGTATGATCAGACCATGTTCCCGTAAGGTCAGACACATCCATTACACAGTACATAGCAGGGACACATATATAAGATTATCCCAGCAGACGAAATGTGGTATGATCAGACCATGTCCCTGTACGGTCAGACACATTGATTAAAATGTACTTTGTTCATGGAACAACTACTTTAAAGCCCTCAAACTATACAAATATTAAAAAAACAGTGTTTGGCTGAACAACCATCAGCAACATTTGACTGGTCTGCACATTCATGTTTTCTCAAAAACAAGAGTAGAGAAAGCCCCTGTCAAATTGCTCTGGCTGCCAATTTCCTCCTATATTTTTAGTACTTTAAAGTTCACTTTGTTTGTCATCCTGTCATGGTGAGTCTTAAAGCTCCCGTACTAGAGGTGACGAATTGAATTACAGAACTTGGTCCATTGACAGGGGCATAACTACAATGGTTGCAGGGGTTTCAATTGCACCAACGACTTGAAACCCAGGGAGCCCCAAAAGTCCCTTTGGGCTATAGAAAAAGACGAATGCTGTTAAAGCTTTGCAATAATTGTGGGCCCTGTTGGAGCTTTCGCATCGGGACTCATGAACTTCAAGTTACGCCACTGTCCATTTGCATTGTCTGTGGTCTGTAGCCTCCTGTCTGTTGTAATCCCTGGGCACTCTTCTGATTTATAGCCCCACTGTATGCGATACATATGATGTTGTACCAGTCATATTTATTGTAAGAGGCACCAGATATTCCAGTAGATGAGTGGTGGTTGGCACTCTGGACCATGGCCCTGGGAAAATCACTGCGCTGTCTATCCGACATGTATTAGAATTTCAGCCAATATTGGTAGGTTTGTCCCACTTTAGTCTTTATCCGGCAGAGGGCCCTGTACATTGTTCTCTGTTGTGTGACCCTCATCTTAAGTATCTCTGCACTTATCATATACGCTGTGTGCATCCTTTTTTAAGGATTTTGACTTTTATAAAACTCGCCTGTATCAAATGATTTTGAGCCTCTTTACTTCTGGAAACCAAATCTTGGTTTGTTAGTAATGAATGCGTCCCTGTAGGATTCCTGGACTGTAAAGTAAAGAGCAGGGTCAATCAGTTTGTGTGGGAAAATGTTACAAACATGTATATATTTTGTACTTTATTTTTAATGTGCAGTCAGAGTATAAAATGTGGTTGTAACCTGCGCTGTTTGTGTGTCCAGGTGATCAGCTGTATGAGCTCTGTAGCAGAGCACTGTCTCCCCTCTCTACTCCGCACCTTGTTCGACTGGTATAAACGCCAAAATGGAACTGAGGATGAATCCTACGAGTACAGGCCTCGCTCCAGCACAAAATCAAAAGGGTAATAATTTATTATATCACCATATAACTAAGCATTTCCATTCATATAATTATAAAGGGTTGTCTCAAGCCCCCTCAAATACAGAATTATTGTATAGCGGCTCTTTTTCTCGCTCCACCACGTCTCTATTGAGACTTCCATCCTCTGTGAGACTTCTCTCTCTCTGTTGAGACTTCCACTCCTTCTCTGTTGAGACTTCCACTCCTTCTCTGTTGAGACTTCCACTCCTTCTCTGTTGAGACTTCCACTCCTTCTCTGTTGAGACTTCCACTCCTTCTCTGTTGAGACTTCCACTCCTTCTCTGTTGAGACTTCCACTCCTTCTCTGTTGAGACTTCCACGCCTTCTCTGTTGAGACTTCCACGCCTTCTCTGTTGAGACTTCCACTCCTTCTCTGTTGAGACTTCCATTCCTTCTCTGTTGAGACTTCCACTCCTTCTCTGTTGAGACTTCCACCCCTTCTCTTTGAGACTTCCACTCCTTTTCTTTGAGACTTCCACTCCTTCTCTTTTGAGACTTCCACTCCTTCTCTGTTGAGACTTCCACCCTTCTCTGTTGAGAGCACCACCCCTTCCTGTTGAGACCACCACCCCTTCTCTGTTGAGACCACCAACCCCTTCTCTGTTGAGAGCACCACCCCTTCTCTGTTGAGACCACCACCCCTTCTCTGTTGAGAGCACCACCCTTCTCTGTTGAGACCACCAACCCCTTCTCTGTTGAGAGTTCCACCCTTCTCTGTTGAGAGCACCACCCCTTCTCTGTTGAGAGCACCACCCTTCTCTGTTGAGAGCACCACCCCTTCTCTGTTGAGAGCACCACCCCTTCTCTGTTGAGAGCACCACCCCTTCTCTGTTGAGAGCACCACCCCTTCTCTGTTGAGAGCACCACCCTTCTCTGTTGAGAGCACCACCCCTTCTCTGTTGAGAGCACCACCCCTTCTCTGTTGAGAGCACCACCCCTTCTCTGTTGAGAGCACCACCCCTTCTCTGTTGAGAGCACCACCCCTTCTCTGTTGAGAGCACCACCCCTTCTCTGTTGAGAGCACCACCCCTTCTCTGTTGAGACCACCACCCCTTCTCTGCTGAGACCACCAACCCCTTCTCTGTTGAGACACCACCCCTTCTCTGTTGAGAGTTCCACCCCTTCTCTGTTGAGAGCACCACCCCTTTTCTGTTGAGAGCACCACCCCTTCTCTGTTGAGAGCACCACCCCTTCTCTGTTGAGAGTTCCACCCCTTCTCTGTTGAGAGCACCACCCTTCTCTGTTGAGGGCACCACCCCTTCTCTGTTGAGAGCCCACCCCTTCTCTGTTGAGAGCACCACCCCTTCTCTGTTGAGAGCACCACCCCTTCTCTGTTGAGAGCACCACCCCTTCTCTGTTGAGAGCACCACCCCATCTCTGTTGAGAGCACCACCCCTTCTCTGTTGAGACCACCAACCCCTTAACTTTGTTAAAGTATCAATTTTCCGTAAAATGTTAACAGTAATCTTTGTTTTACAGAGATGAACAGCAGCGAGAAAGAGACTACTTACTTGAAAGAAGAGACCTGGCTGTCGACTTTATTTTCTGTTTAGTTTTGGTCGAGGTCCTGAAACAGGTCAGCCCCCCATATTGTGCATGTTGTGTTATGGCCATTTAGATCAGCCAGTATTTGGTGAACAAGGAATGTGGTAACATGTATTCCTAATTATTAGCCAGTGTAAACAGGTTGGCAAATGCTTGTTTGTCGAGTTCGGTGATTTTTAGACCAGCATAAAAATCATTATCGGCAGCACATCGTCTTGTGTAAATGCGGGATTTTCTGCTAACAACTTGGTGCTGTAAACAGACGGGACAATTAGGCCTGTTTCACATCTAAGGCATGTGTGCGTTTTGCAAACTTTGCGTTTTTAGGCGTTTTTACCGCTAAAAATTCATAAAACCGCTAGCGTTGTTTCCATTGATTTTAATAGAAACGCATGCAAAAACGCATGTGCGTTTTCAAAAATGCAAAACGCATGAGTTTTTGGCAACGCTGCCCAAAACTTCGGGAAAGCTGTTCCGGTGCTGAGTTGGCAAAAACGCATGCGTTTTGCGTTTTTGCATGCATTTCCATTAAAACCAATGGAAACAAAAACGCTAGCGTTTTTAGCAGTAAAAATGCAAATTTTGCAGAACGCACACAAACCTTAGATGTGAAAACACCCTTGTATTGATGATTGTTCTGTCCCCATCACGGTTTCATCAGCCCTTGTGAACAGTCCAGTGACTTACAATGGGCTTGTATATTGCCGTCCAGTGCTCGTTTCATTATTCTGCCTACACCGACAATATGATACTTAGTGATACTAGGATGGGAGGTTAGTTATATTATACATGGCAGCGCACAGTATATAGATACCTGAAGGTTTATTCATAGGAACTCTTTGATCTTGCCCTGCAGATTCCTGTTCACCCAGTTCCAGATCCCCTAATACCAAGAAGTTCTGAACTTGGCTTTTAAGCACTTTAAACACAAAGAAGGGTAAGTCTCCCTATATTACCACTGCGACTCCATAGATTGACTGATTTCAGTAGCTAAGCCATTTTGTTTTTCATTATAACATTTACAGAAAGTGGGGCTGGCTTAGCTGTTGAGATGAAGCTGTCAGCCAGACCCCTTCATTTATCTCACTGGTGACATGTAGACACAGGAACTTTTTCCCACCTTACCAGTCTCTTGACTTTAGATAATGGCATGTGTAATGTGTCCGATCACAGCCGATCCTTGGTAACCATTACGCCCCTGCTATCGTGTCCTGTACTTCTTTCCTCTACCTATACATATTTTCTCACGTTATAGGAAGGAAAATCTCCTTTGTCTCCCCTTATCTATTTACTTGTATGAATGGAACTCACTGAAGTAATACATTATCGGCTTGTGTACATATATCTACTCAGGACATGTATATTCATTATTGAAGTGCGGGGCTGTAAAGTCATTACGGAGTGTATTCATATAAAACCGCAGTCAGTGTGCGCTAGTGAACAACTAGAAAGGTAAAACATTCCGAAAGGAATATGACCAATATAACCTGTCCTGTGTATTGAGTAATCGAGGACTTCATCAATAGCATCATATAGTCCAGCAGTTCCCCCTCCCCATAGAGTGAATATCTGGGATGATATTCGGCACATAGTCCCGGGTAGTTACTAGTGTTGTCATCTTCACTGCCTGGTGGTTTATGGATCTGGCTATGGATTTTTGAGCAGATTATTTTCGATAGTTGTGGATGGAGATTTGGCAATCTGCACCCTAGATCTACATCAGATCCAGAAAGTGTGAACATGGTCTCAGTTTTTCATCTCTAATGTCCAAAAGGCAATCTACCACCTTAATATTTGTCAAAGCTTGACAAACAAAATACCAGGTTGAACATTTAAATGATAGCAGTTATTATAATGTATAGTTGCACAGTAGATCTGTTCTGATACTTGTAGTGCTACTTCTGTCATGAGGTGTACGGAGGAAGACCTATCAAAACGTTCACAAATTGCAGCTACCACCTTCTCAAGCGGAGGTCGCTGCTGATCTACAACTAGGGAGGGCGTGGTCATGAAAAATTACGTCACTGAACCTTGTAAAGTGATAGGCTAAAACATTACATAATCTTCGGATCGGTGGAGGTTTGATTTCTGGGGTGCCCCATAGATCCTTAGGATGAAGAGGTCACACCTCACGTTTGTGCTGGGTTCCCCTAAGGCCCCTTACACATCTGCGTTTTCGCTGAATTGCAGCAGATCCAGCAGAATTACTGCATCTGCCGTGTAACGGACGACTTGTGGCAAGACCTCATTCATTCTCTATGGGACTTGTGGCAGGTGCAGCCAAATACATTTTTTGCCACGATCAGGCAAATCCGGCAGTTGCGGCAGGTCAAAAAACCACGGCTAGCAGCGTTTTTTTTCCCGTGCCAGATCTGCCGGATTCAGCAAACTGCACCTGCTGCACCTGTTGCAAGTCCCATAGAGAATGAATGGGACTCCGAATGAATGAACTCTGCTGGATCTGCCGCAATTCAGCGAAAGGGGCCTTACTTTGCATATCCTTCTTTGCTTTACAGCTGAGTGCCATCACTTTACAGGATAGAAATGTCCTATGTTTATTTTTAACATATATCCTCTTCTCAATTAGGATTTGGCAAACATTGGCAGAGCATTGGTTTGTACTTCTTCCCTAATCCTTTCTGTACATTTCTGTCTAGGTATTCAGGAACCAACACTGGGAATGTGCACATTATTGCAGATTTATATGCAGAAGTCATCGGCGTCCTTGCACAGTCCAAGTAAGGATTTTTAGCATTTTTTACAGCTTGTCAAGTGAATTTGTTTGGCTGTGTTTTATGCAATCTCTGGGGGGTTGTACATGGCCGTGGATCCCCTGCCCTCACCCTGCAGGGGATAGCAGAGAATATCCGGCAGCATGGCAGTGTATGGGGATTAAATGGAGCTCCTCCTGCTTTCTTTTCATCATTTAGATTTCAGGCTGTGAGGAAGAAGTTTGTCACAGAATTAAAAGAACTGCGACAGAAGGAACAAAGCCCACATGTGGTGCAAAGCATCATCAGCCTGATCATGGGCATGAAATTCTTCCGTGTCAAAATGTATCCAGTGGAGGATTTTGAAGCTTCTTTTCAGTTTATGCAGGTATGTAGTGTGTAGGCCTCATCTACAAACAACATGTGAACACTGGTGAAAAGTTTACAAAGTGCAAACTTTATTTTATGTAGAAATGTATTCTGTAAGGGGAAATGGCTCCAAATAGATAACACTATAAATAAGCCACATAGCTAATTGCTGAGAGGTCCGTGAAGGGAAAAAGACGACATTGGTTGAACCCTCCTATTATGGAGAGACTGGCTGTCATCTAGTGACTACTCATAATCCCGATCCTTTGGATTACCTGATGGTTAAACTGTTTCCAGAGGTTTCCTCCCTACTCAATAGTGAAACACGCTCGTTTAAAGGGAATCTGTCAGGTCAAAAATCCGTGTGTAACTGATAACATTTTCTAATTCCTCTGGTGAAGATCTTTCTATTCATGTATTTCTTTTATTTATACTCACCCTCTATCCTCTGTAAAATGCAAAACAAGAGATTCATTCCATCTGTCAATCACAGTGAGTGATGCCTTACTTCTCTGCTGCACACTCCTCCGGGAATGAATATTCATGTAGGACAAACAGACTTGTGATATCCACTGGGAGAGAAGAAAGTCGCCAACAAACTTCTCTTGCAGCAGCTCATTAACCTTGAAAATGAAAGGATCGGCCTTTCCCATAGACCGATCCTTCTCTCCCAGCAGCATCTGTGGTCAGCTGGGCAAATTGTAGCTTGTGGTACATAATAATGTTGATGCTAAATCAATGTTGTTTTTTTAAAATAAAAGATAATAAAGAAGAATGTTTTTATGTATAGAAGGCCAGTGTTAATGACTGATCCTTTTTGTGCTTGGACAGGAATGTGCACAGTACTTCTTGGAAGTGAAAGACAAGGACATAAAACATGCACTTGCTGGTCTGTTTGTAGAAATCCTCATCCCTGTGGCTGCTGTAAGTAAATCTTGGACTCTGCAATGTTGTATGTCATGTTCATTTTCTCTGTTGCTATACAGCGCCAACCTATTCTGCAGCATTGTTCAAAACATGATCATGGGAAACTGTAAAGCAATCAGTGTTTTTGCAGAATGGGAAGAAACCAGAAAGCCGAGGATAAACCTACACAAACACAAGCAGAGCATTCAGCATCGAGGCAGACACCGCCCGTGTTAGGATTCAACCCCAACAGAAAAAATACAATAACTGTCACTATACCGGATATAATTGTCAGATCACTGCCTTCTCACACCATATAAATTTAGATCAGCGGTAACTATAACTGCGGTGTTAATATTTAAGTTCACTACAGTTTCTGTAAACCTTCAAGATCCAAGGTATTTTGAAGCAAGAGAGTAAAGCAAGTAAACTCTGCAAATGCAAACCACATACACTTTAATCTTCAGTGCTAAAGTGTTAGGGCGCATTATTTGCCGTCATGGGTGCTGGTCCCAAAAGTATGGTATTGTCTTGTACGGGTGTGGTTTAAGTCTTGACGTTCTGGACTCGCTTGTCTGAAGCTTTTTATACAGAGCTGCAAGTGCAAAATGTGACATTGTTCTGGATGAGCTAAATACAACCCTCCAGTGTCATGTACTAGGACCCCCACAACAATGGGGAGAACATATCATCCTCATACATGTACAGCCACTTCTCCAAATTTAGTTGCAGATTCCTACAAGAAAAGTTTAATTGGTTTTGCATTACTTTCTTTGAAAAGTCGACATACAGCGAGATAGCATTGTTATAAGTCGTCTTGTAATATCCATTTGGAGTAATACAAAGAGACTACCTGTCTGTGTAATATGTAGGTGGAATACTGATTAATGCTTCACTTGATACAAGGATGATACATTCTGCCAAAATAATAAGCAATTATCTTAGAGCCATGTCTGTTCTTTGTGGATAATGGGTCTGTAAGACATCTGGAAAGCTCAGCACTTCTGCATTTGTGTAGATCTGTTGCAGGTATTATGAGCATATCTTACCTAGGAGTTCCTGCCATTTTCCACTTAAAATCATTGTGTGAAGTGTTTTCATTGCGGAACAGAAACTCACAAGAAAGTTCAGAATGTTGTCTGTAAAGCCCTGCAGAATTAATGTTGTTATATAAACAAGTGAAATAAAAAATCTAGGTATATTGTATATATAAACTTGAAGGTAATCTATCAGCTCATGTTTGCCATGTAAGATGAGGATAGCTTGATGTTAGAGTTAAAAAACAAAACGCAACTGTGCTTTTGTTAGTGTGCTAGCTATTGTGTACATGATCTAATGGCTTTATTAGGCTGGCTTCACACTAGTGTTCCCCTCCGCAGCGTCCTGCAGAGGGGAACCGCAAGCTGAGCGCATACACCGCAAGTATGTTTAACATGGAGACACAGGTGCCTGCGCTCGGGTGCAAATTGGTGTGCGCACCCCGTGCCCACCCATTCACTGCCATGCATGCCATGCATGACTTGTACGCATGCGGATGCATGCAAACAAATCATTCATTCTCGTCCGCACCAGGAACTCGACATGTCGACAAGAGTGTGTGATTTGTGCGCATGCATGCATGTGCATGTGCATGCGTACAAATCATACATGGCAGTGAATGTGTGCGCATGGGGTGCACACGCCAATCTGCACCCGAGCGCATACACCCGCGTCCCATGTTAAACATAGGGACTTGTGGTGTATGGACACTGTGGAGAGGGACGCAAGTGTGAAGGCAGCCTTACCCTATTATTACCATTACCGGGCTTCAATGTCTTGTGCAGTCAGCTTGACATATCCCCTGCTTAGATTGACACCTCGCAGTGAATGCACAATCTCTATTGAGAGCCTGGTGTGGGCGAGGGAAGCCATCTCAGCTCTGCTGTGTTCCTGAAACTAAATTCTTTGATTGTGAGTGGCTTCAGCTAGTAATCTATGTGATACCTAATTGGATTCAGGGTTTCTTTGCCTAGATTATGTTGCTGTCAATTGAGGTTGCAAAATCCTAATGATGGATGCCATTTAGAAACAAAGCAGTGTATATAGTGTTTCTGGATGTATAAATGTGATTGTGTATATAGGGGTGTATATGCAGCTCAGCCTACGTGACACTGGCTGCATGTCCTACTCACATAAAAAAGTCCAAAAGATGAGGTAACACATACAAAATTAATGGAAAAAGTCAAAGGACCATTTATTTACCCAAACCAAAGGTTTCAGCTCTCTCTTTGGAGCTTTCTTTAATCGGGTACATATTCAATTGTGAGATGTGTATATATACACTCACTTATACATAATTAATTTAATTAACAACATTACTCAAAGTGAAAAATTAGTGTATATAAAGCTATACATGAAGTTCATATACAGGGTGATTGAAAAATGACTACTAAGAGAGACAGTCGACTGTACTGAAATTTGGACTGAACATACTTTGGTTTATGAGAAGGGGGAGAACCTCAGCGACAGTGACGAGAAACATCCTTGCGCCATGTTATCTTACAAAGTTGTCACTCCGCCGTCATCTCCACTGTGAGAGAGACTTTCTGCCGGCCAGTAGTTTGTGATGTTTGCATTTCATTCCTGCCGAATTCCTTCATCATTTGATAAACAGCTGAATAGAAGGGATTAACCCTTTTACTCTGTAAAACATATACAGGCATAAGAGAGAAGTAGGATTCCAGTTCAGGACAGATAATCCCTTGAATAGTATTAGGCGCTATTCGTACTTGAAAGAGGGAAATGCAATCTGCACTTATAGTGCTGGCAGAATGCTTACAGGACCACCCAATTCCAGTTTACAGTGTTCTACAGCTTTTGTGCAAAGAGACAGGTACACTTAAAGAATACCTGTTCCAGGTGGGATTCATCTGTGCTGATCAGTATTTCACTGAAAAAAGATACTGACGGCTGCCTGGCATAGACAAATGTTCTGCTAATAACAGAGAGTGCCACACTTAAAAGGGAATCTGTCAGTTGATATTTTAGTACAACACTAATGTTATCATTAAATAGGGTTTAAGCCGCTCTTTCAGGATCAGTAACTTTTATTGCTGTCCCTTTATCTTGTTATAAGCTCCAGAGAATTCAGTATCTCGTGACAGCTAGTCAAGCATATGTACAAATTGCATGTACACTGCTCCCCAATCTCTTTGTATTTGCTATCACCGATAAGAGGTGGGAAAGAGTATGGGTGGGGGCATCAGTGTAAAATAAGTTTAGATTTACTATTACTGATGCCAGCACGGAAAGGAGGGAGGGGAGCAGTGCATATGCACTTTGTATTTACATATACTTGACTAGTTACTACAGCACTCTGAATTCTCAGGAGCTTTCAACAAGTAACAGGAGAAGCAATAAAAGTTACTGATCCTGAAAAAGCTGATTAAGCCCCATTTAAAGATACCATTAGTATTGTACTAGAGAATCATCTGACAGATCCCCTTTAAAGGATCCTGCTTTGGTTGCCTAGGTTTGTTGTAGGCATTTCTATCTTTTTATTGAGGCTGCTTTCCGGCTCCTATGTATTGTTGCATTTGAAGCATGATAATAAAGGTTAGAATGTTAGTTTACATACATTCTTAGGACTTGCCTTTTGTCTTCCTAGGCTGTAAAAAACGAAGTAAACGTGCCATGTTTAAAAAACTTTGTGGAGATGCTCTACCAGAACACGTTTGACCTGAGCTCAAGAAAGAAACATTCCCTGGTGAGACATTTTATTATACTTCTGTGAATAGCTGATTCCATAGGTCGTCCTCACAGTCTGACCTTAGGGGGTCGGCATGTGACCTTCATTGTCTGTTGCAGTGGAGGTCAATAAGAGCAAATACACCAATGTATTGAGCAAATACATAAAGGTGAAAAAAATCTGAATTTTGCCAAAAAGTTGGAAATGTAGCAATTTTCAAACTTTCACATTTTATTCCCTTAAAGCATAATAATTTTTCTGACGTTACTTTTGCCCCAAATTTTTATTTTCATACGGGTAACAAGAGAAAATGGAGTATAAAATTTGTTGTGCAATTTCTCCAGGGTGCACCGATACCCCATATGTGATGGGAAATCATTGTATGGGCGCATGGCAGGGTTCAGAAGTGAGGGTGCGCCATCTGAAATTTGGAGATCCATCCTGTTTGGGTGGAATAGATTGCAGACCCCATGTAATATTTGAAGAGCCCCTGACACGACAAAAGAGCAGAACCCTCCACAACTCAACCCTTTTTGGAAACAACACATCTCACAGAATCGATCAAAGGGATAAAAGAACATTTTTCACCCTCAGGATTGTATAACATTGGACTGAGTTAATGACAATTTCCCATTTTTTTTTCCAATAAATTGTTGCTTTGGCCCCAAGTTTTTAATGTTCAGAAGAGGTAATAAGTGAAATGAGTGGTCCAATTTTTGTGCAATTTCCCCTAAGTTTGCTGGTAAGCTGTATGTGGTCAAAAACTACTTTTGAGACACCGTGCAAAGCTCAGAAGTGAAGGAGCACCATATCATAGTGCAGATTTTGCTGCAATGGTTTGCAGGAGCCATGGCACATTGGCAGAGACCCTGAGATGCCAGAACAGCAGAACCCATAATTGACCCCATTTGCAAACTACACCGCTCAATGAATTCATCTAGGGGTGCGGTGATCATATTGACATCACGGGTGCTTCACAGAATTTTATGCCATTGGGCATTGAAGAAAAAATAATTATTTTTATCACAAAAATGTTATTTTAGCCCAAATTTCACATTTTCACAAGGGAAAATGTGCAACGTTGGTATCAAAATATGTCACATACTTTGTGTTGAGCGTGGCAATACCCCACATCAGACTGTAGAATACTGTTTAGCCAATCGTCCGGGCTCGGAAGGGAAGGGGTGCTGTTCTACTCTTGGACCACAGATTTTCCTAGAATAGTTTGTGGACTCTGCATACAGATCCCCAAGTGCCAGAACAACAGAAACCCCTCAAGTGACCCCATTTTGAAAATTACACTTTCCTGGGAATATATCTACATGGGAGAGCCCTAAGAAACATTGACTAATCAATATTATATTCATCTTTTGATGTCTCGTGGAACACAGCAGCATGGCTTTTAACTCTTCATCCTCCTCACTTTAATTTTCTGAGGTAATGACCTTTGGGTTTTCATTGGCTGCAAGCCATAATCATCAACATTAACAGAATAAACACTTGAAATAAATCACTCTGTTATATGCGTATTACTTTTTGTATTGAATTACTGAAATGAATGAACTTTTTCTGATATTCTAATTCATTGAGATGCAGCTGTATCTGAAGCGTTTCTTTGGATCCCCTGTGTGACTGGACCCTAATTTTCTCCTTCCAGGCTTTGTATCCTCTGATCACCTGCCTGTTGTGTGTCAGCCAGAAGCAGTTTTTCCTGAACAATTGGCACATCTTCTCCAGAACTGTCTGTCCCATCTGAAGGTAGGCGTCCGTCCATCACGTGGTGATCAAGACCCTGCACTGATGAAACATCAGCTAATTAGTCTTCTGTTTGATCCTATAACTTTATTTCTTTATCTTTGGAACTAATCAATCAATGAAATTGTCATTTTGATCTTTCTGAATTAATCTGTTGCGGTATTTACCGCTGCTTTCTCCATTTTGCGTTGTACTTAGCGTCTTCATAGTGGCGGCTGACATAACTGTTATTGCTCTTCCTATCACTGTGGAGCACAGATGGGGTGAATGTCATTACATATCTTTCCATGTTCTGCTCTATTGCTTTCTACTACTAGTAATCTGGATTTCATGAACTTGGAGAAGGACTCTGCACATGATCATTAGCTGCATGTCTGATTCATGGCCGGCTCTCTCATATTTCCTTCCTTTATTTTTCCTTCACTATATGCTGTATTGATTTTTTTCATTCCCATGTCACATCCTTATGTCTGAAATACACCATATATGTTTTGCTGTTTATTTTTTTCCTTACAGGTGTAGTAGTAATAATAATAATAATAATAATTATAGCAAATCCCTCCAATTAGTAATGTAGCATAGTTCTCCTGATCAGCTATGTCTCTTACCTTATGTGCTGGGCATTGCAGCTTATGGATTCTTTGTTAATATACTGTAGCTTAGGTATCCATGGTTACGACCACGAGCAACTAACTAAACTAACATTCACGATATGAGTGGTCGTAACCATGGATACCTAAACAAGTGCAATAATAATAAGTAACACCTAAGCCGCAATGCCCTGCACATGAGGTAAGCGACATAGCTAATCAGGAGAACTATGCTACATTACTTAATATTATTATTGCATCTACTACATCAGGATCTTGGAGATGGGAACACCCCTTTAAATCAAATTTGCATTTGCTTTGCCGTTTGTGCCAACATAGTAAATTGACGTAACCTTGCTTCAATCCCCTCTAAAGTCTGACAAAAATCTTACTTTTAATAGTACTCCTACTTTATGCACAATAACATTTATGAGATTGAAAAAGAGATTGTAAAACTTGTGACCTTGAACAGTAGTTTTTATAGGGCTGCTATTGTGTCCTGTAGAAGTCTGTTAAACTCTTAAGAAGTAGAATGATCATTCGAAAATTCTTATTTTAATTATTTTTGAAGGCCTATAGCTGATTTGTCCCTTAGAATATAGCAAAGGTAACCTCTGAGAACACTTTAAAGGGGTTTTCCCACAAACAAATTTAACTTTAACATTCAATTAAATCAATATATCTTGGAATAATAATAATTTCCACATTTGGATGTAATGAAAAAAAAAATGTTCTTGTACTGAGATAATCTTATACATGTGTCCCTGCTATCTACTGTGTAATGGATTATCCCAGCACAGGAGATGTGGTATAATTAGACCATATCCCTGTATGGTCAGACACATCCATTACACAGTAAATAGCAGGGACACATATATAAGATAATCTCAGCCCAGGAGATGTGGTATGATCAGACCAGGGCCCTGTACAGTCAGACACATCCATTACACAGTATATAGCAGGGACACTATATAAGATTATCTCAGCCAGGAGATGTGTTATGATCAGACCAGGTCCCTGTACGGTCAGATACATCCATTACACAGTACATAGCAGGGACACATATATAAGATTATCTCAGCACAGAGATGTGGTATGATCAACATGTCCTGTACGTCAGAAACATTACCAGTACATTAGAGGGAACATTATATAAGATTATTCAGCACAGGATCTTTTTTATTCAAACATCCAATTGTGTAAATATTATTATTATTCAAGATCTATTGATCAACTTTAAATGAACTTTGTTCATGGAAACCTTTTTATGGTTTCGCATTTATATTTGATTACATAAATAGTTTATCATAAAACCAATAGAATCACATATAACATTAATCAGTTCTAAAAGTGTATAGTTCAAACGATGCCCCCCAGGGTGAAGACCCAGCTAAGTAACACCACGGCTGCAAGAAAAAACAAAGGGAGTGAGGGGATAGCGGCCTCCAACATTGTCGCTGTCTGGCACTGTCAATGATGACAGGATTGTCGGGTTTATATTGATGCCCACAAGTAAATCTACCAATCAAAGGGCTGTTATGGAATCTGTCCGGTCACCTCATCGGCGGAAAGAAAGTGAAGACTGCTAAAACCTCTAGAAAAGGGAAAAGGGGACATAACATGCCATATAAAAACCTTAGGCAAGATTTCGGGGGGAGTTGGAGACCATTAATTAACTACATTACACACTATACCCTTTGACCTAAAATCAACAAAGTAAAGAGAAATGCAGGGGTGCAGGCACATCCCATGTGTCCCCCACGCTGCTCGCTCTGAAGGGGGCCTATTCATGTGCAGCGCCACCTTGATGTCACATGCACAGGGAGGTCCAGCGTGACCAGTCCTGCTCGGTCAACCAGCGGGGAGACCCTTAGTACCGTCTAGGAGGGGGGGGGAGGAATACTGAACCTCACTTTGGGTTAGAACGGACTTCAGATGGGTAATCAGCAATGGTAGCTTGTTTTTCACACAAATGTTAGTCTGAGACAGCAAAGACGTTAGTGCAGGAATCGGGCTCTGAAGTGCATTGTAGAAACTGACAGGTTCCCTTTAAAATGTAGGGTTTTGCTTTTTTGAACCCTCCAGTTAAAAGCTTTTTTTCTACAAATAATGTTAATCACTTAAGTTGCGATTTGTAGGTGAAGTACCATTAGGTTCCCAACCAACCACTAGAAGAGCATTGCATTATTATTTATTACCAGGAAATAATAGTTTTAATCTAACACTTGTTCTATCTAGATACTAAATAGGAGAGGTAGTTTACAGAAAGAGCTGTCCTTACTGCTGGGGAGGAATGTGTGCATTTCGATAAAAAGCCGGTCACAATGACATTGGCCGTGTGACCCGTACTAAATTATGCACCACATATTCCTTTAAAGGTATTAAATATCATATTTATCTATTGGTAATAAAACTTCTGAAAGAGATTCCTAGGATCAATCCTTACATAGTGGCCTATAGGTCCATTCTCCTCCCGGCTTCTGTTAGTTTCGTGCTGTTCGTTTTGTGCTTTTTCATCTAACATGCATGTGGCTCCATTCTCATGTTTGTTTTGCTGTCTCACGTTGCTTTATTTAGATGCCATCTAACAACAGTATCAGAAAGCAAATAGAAACTCTTCAGGTGAGTTCATGTCTGCCCCATGGATCTGTGTATCTGTGGACAAGAGGCCTCCAGTAAGGTCATCCACCTTCGCCTCATCTCTTAGGTGCCGGAATTATGCAACATGCTTTAAAAATGGAAAGATCTTGCGTAAAGGATGTCTACACTATAGCTGCCATTTACTTTCTGCTTCCAGTTTATGGAAAATGAACCAACTCTGTAAAAAAAAAATTGAATTGTTCTTACCGGTTTGTGCCTACTGCTCCTATGTAGACCCATGTGCTATCTTGGTAAAGGACTACAAAGAAACAACCATATTCTGATCCTGGAGTCACACTCAATTTTTACTTGCCTTTTTCCTGTTGAACTATTGATTGTATGAAAACAAAAAGTAGGGCGTACTTAGCCGTGAATTATGGCTGCAAGATCAGATCGATGGCTTGATCCATGGAGACCCATTGGCCTGTATAGGAGCTTTGTATAAGAAACCTTAACATAGTTCAAATAAATCACTTTCTTTCACAATTGCCTCATTCTTCATTTCAGGGCTCCTTCACATGTCTGTGTTTCCAGTAAGTTTGGTGTCCGTTTTTTTTTCCCCACGGATACCAAAGGTAGCCATTATACTCCCAAGTTGATCTTCACATGTCCTGTGCAAAACACACAGAGACATATGTTTTTTCCCGGCAGCACAAATGACAATGGCCAATAGAAGTCTACAGGTTCGTGAAAAACACGTACAACACACTGATGGCATTTTAGGGCCCTTTCACATCAGCGTTTTTCGTAATTCGCGGCAGATGCGGTGAAAAAACCGCATCTGCCGCGTTTGCCGCATAACGGTTCCACTTGCGGCACGGTTGCGGTTTTTTCCATAGGAAGTATAGGGGACTTGCGGCAGATGCGGCAAGTGCGGTATTGCACTTGCGGCAGGTGCGGCAGAGAAAAAAACCGCAGTAAGCCGCGGTTTTTTTCTCTGCCGCACCTGCCGCAAGTGCAATACCGCACTTGCCGCATCTGCCGCAAGTCCCCCTATACTTCCTATGGAAAAAACCGCAACCGTGCCGCAAGTGGAACCGTTATGCGGCAGTTGCGGCAGATGCGGTTTTTTCACCGCATCTGCCGCAAATTTAAAAAAACGCTGATGTGAAAGGGCCCTAATATTGCAAAGCATAAAGAAGCTTTGTAATTTATTTATCTATAACCCCTAATACACTGATGGTTAACGGCTTTCACACTCATGCAAAACCCTGATTGACCCCGGTATCATTTTTTTGACATTCCTTTTCAAACACAGACATGTGATGGAGGCCTTAGATCAATCTGTTAAAGGGAATCTGTCAGGTCAAAAATCCATATGTAACTGATATAATTTTCTAACCCCTCCGGTAAAGCTTTTTCTGTTCATGTATTTCTTTTATTTATATCTATCCCACTCATCTTTAGTAAACTACAAATAAAGATTCATTTCATCTGTCAATCACAGTGAGTGATCACTTGCATCTCTTCTGTCCACTCCCTGTGGAATGAATATTCATGTAGTGACATCACTGCACTGTTCACAAGGATAGCAGAAATCACTCACATGGGGGGGAGGCTGTATTCTTCTGTCTCTGCTTTTCTTGTATGCAGCAAACAAGGAGATCTCAGACAGCATGGCTTGTGCTCAGAGCAACAGATGGAGTACATTGTCTTATCTGATATTTGACAGCTTGGCTTGGTATGTGCCTGCAGTCTCTCCCTCCCCCTCCTCAGAAGCACCACAGGAAAATGAAAGTGAGACACATAGCACAGGGGGAGGGAATGCCAGCCTGGGGAGGAGTGAATAATGAACATGCTGCAGACTATTCAGCACTAAAGCAAAAGAAATGGACCGGACTAGTGAAGCAGCTACCTGCTGTGTATGAAACTGCTTATAGCAAGAGAACTAAGCGTACAGTAAAACTTTTTACATATTTTGAAAGGTCTGTTTGGGCACTACTCAAGGGTATGATGAGTATCATACTGAAAAATGATCTGATAAGTCCCTTTAAGGGAAAAATGGTTACAATGGTGGATGATGTCATAAGCATGGAATGATTATATTTTGCACTTTTCATGGGTTTCTTCCATCTTCAGTTAACTTTTTTTTTTTTTTAAACTGCAATGTTGACTGAACAGATTGGACTTGTTTTTTTAATATCAATCTGAATCATTTTCATTTGGGACAGTGTTCAACCCCTGTTCTCATTAGCTTGTGGCTGTGCATGTCATTCTGACATTTGTAGGGCCCCACCAGACGCATAATGGCTGATTAGGGAAATGTATACTTCATCTATCATTACAAAATGTCAGTAATGATCGAGGGTGGAGATATGAAAATGTGGCTGTGATCTTGCTCCATATTGATGGAATAATTACTCTAAAGGGGGTGTCACACGCGTCAATGTCGTCAGCGAGATGATCGCTGACGACATTGACGGCTGATTGCTGGTGAGCTGTCACACAGACAGACTCACCAGCGATCAATTGACCAGTGACATCATGGAAACGATTTAAATATCGTTTCCACGATGTCCTGCTCCCGCTGCCAGCCTGCTGGAAGCGGGAGCAGGCTGGTCTCCAATGTAAACTGCGGGTAACTAGGCAGCGCGCGCTGCCTAGATACCCGACGTGTACCTTAGTTACCAGCCTCCTCCGCTCACCCGGTGAGCGGAGGAGGCTGGTAACTAAGGTACACAGTCGGGTATCTAGGCAGCGCGCGCTGCCTAGTTACCCGCAGTGTACCTTAGTTACCAGCCTCCTCCGCTCACCGGGTGAGCGGAGGAGGCTGGTAACTAAGGTACACGTCGGGTATCTAGGCAGCGCGCGCTGCCTAGTTACCCGCAGTGTACCTTGGATACCAGCTCCCAGCGCTTGTGAGAGGCGCTGGGAGCTGGAATATCGCTAGTCCCGGTGTCACACGCAGCGATGCTGCGTGTCCACCGGGCGACAATCGCCAGGTTTCAGAGCTGGTTCTGAAACCTGGCGATCATCAACCAGCGATTTATCGCTGGTTGATGCAGTATGTCACACGCGTCCATATCGCTGCAACGTCACGTGCAGCCGATATCGTGCAGGCGATATTGACGCGTGTGACACCCCCTTAAGAATCCTAAGGAATCCTTCACCTCCTCGGCAATTATAAGGATCTGGTGATTATTAGTGTAGTTTACATAATGGTATGGTAGGACGCATTTGCATACAGCATTTTAATTGCAGTTTATTCTTTCATCTTGTATAATTAAAGCTAGAACAGATCTCTCCATTGTATGTCAGGAAAACTATCAACGCTCCATTGCCCAACATCCAAAGCTGAATAGTTAGGATTATTCGAGGGAAATTCCACCTTTGATCACGTACTCACAGTAGAAATTTTAAGTAACAAGTTGAGTAGCTTTGTATTTACTTTGCTTTACTCCTTTTTTTCTTTTCTCCAAAGTTATTTTGTATTGTCCTCTTCACTCCTGTGCATCTAGATGTGTCCATCCTTAACTTTTCTTAGATTGCATCAAAGGGGTTGTCTAGAGAGTACAAATTACTGGCCGATTAGTGATTGACCAACCGCTGTACCTGCACTAATCGGCAGACTGGGAAATGTTTATCCCCAATAGTGCCATACTAAATGGCATGGTAGGGCAGACACCCAACAGCCTGTCCATTCACTCTCTAAGGAGTTGACATAAATAGACTAGTGATGAGCTAGTTCTGAAATATTCGGATAGCTCTACCTGCATACTTTGAACTTTTTCATTACATGTTACAAATCCAATTTAAGTCAATGAGAAACTCACTCGGATCGGAGTACTGAAACATCTCAAAGTATTTGGCTAGAGCTACCCGAACCCGAAGATCTTAATACTCAATGATCACTAAGAAAGACAAGTGCAGCGCTCGCCAGTCCCATAGAGAATGAATGGAGCAATGTTAAAGCATTAATACTGTTGCTTCATTATAACGGGGATAGAACTTTCCTTTCTGTCAATTGGTGCAGGTCTGCTGATCAGCAAGTGGATAGATGATGATAATATTTAATAATATTTATTCATTTATATAGCACTATTCCATAGCACTTTACATAGATGATGATGTGTTTTAAATTACACACAATGTCATAATAACAATTCCATATACTGTAAGTTATTTGTGTTAAACATCTCGGGCCGTCATTGTGGTATATGTTGGATTTAGTGACCATTTTATCAAGGATACATATGTAATGGTTGTTGATACAATTTCTCTATCGCTTCATTGGGGCACACAGCACATGGTGTCCTGCATCACCCAATGAAGGCTCAGAGAAAGAGATTTTAAAGTGAGGGCACAAAAATCCTCTTTTCTCTATTGCTTTATTATGGGACACCTGATGCCATGTGCTATGTCCCCAATGAAGGCTCAGAGTAAGAGATTTTATGGTGCGTACACAAAAATCCTCTTTTCTCTATTGCTTCATTGGGGGACACCTGATGCCATGTGCTGTGTCCCCCAATGAAGGCTCAGGGAAAGAGATTTTATGGTGAGTACACAAAAATCCTCTTTTCATTCTTCTCGTGTGATACAGGGGATGGTGTATGGTATAATTCTTAATTTCTTTCCCTCTGTACATTTTCTGGAAATCAATAGCTGGGGGTTATTATTGTTATAAATACCGCTGTGATTAATGCTTTGATACAGGTTATGTCAGATTAATAAACCTCTGTAAACAAGGTCACTAACATTTCTGTTTTGAAGTTGATCATTTGGATGTGTGATTTTTATTCTTGGTGGTATATATTCATGGTATGGGTGTATTTATGTCGACCTTTAAGAGATCCTGGCAGCACATTATTACATATGAAAGTATTTGTGTCGCTATGAAGACGCTTGACCATAATGTTTCTTTTTGCAGTGATTCTATGTACTACACATGAGAAATATAGAATATAATCCATGCCTGGCATGTGCCCATCTGGGGGCATGTCAGCGCTTTGAAGAAACAATCCAAAGTATCTTAACGCCCCCCCATGCACTTGCTGCATGATTTTCTTTTGGCTTCTGCACTAGATATACAATGACACCATCCAGTCTTGACAGAAAAAAAAATTGTTTTAAAGGATGGGGGAAGCAATGAAAACCAATACTGCCATACTTCTTCCATGTGCAAAAATGTGCTATTCTGTTCCTTTTAAGCCTCTCCGTTAGATTAAACCAATTGCAGTGTATTGTCCATCTTCTTAAA
This sequence comes from Allobates femoralis, assembly GCA_033576535.1. NCBI lineage: Eukaryota > Metazoa > Chordata > Amphibia > Anura > Aromobatidae > Allobates > Allobates femoralis. The sequence continues at coordinate 79,671,795 of JARQOC010000003.1, read as the reverse complement.
GGGAACCAGCCACCAGGATTTAACCACCTGTAAATCAGTGCAGCAGGTGATTGACATGTGCAGAATGACATCACTATGTGGGTTTTCTTTTATTCCTCCCCTGTGGGTTTGTCTTTCTGCTGTAAGATGAACCCCCCTCCACCCCTGGATGAGTCTGGATGAGGGGAAGGGTGGAGAGGGTTTGACTTGCAGCAGAAAGACAAGACCACAGGGGAGGAATAAAAGGAAAAACCCAAATAATGATGTCATACTGCACACATCAATCACCTGCTGCACTGATTTACAGGTGGTTAAATCCTGGTGGTTTGTCCCCTTAACTGGTATTGAGATGTAGGAAGGCCTGGAATTCTGGAGCCTCTATCCTAGCACTTTGCAGCATAGAATTACTTTTGCTTGCTTTGCCCGTCTTACCGCCTAAATACTTGTATATAATAATTCCCTGTGGCAGTATAGCTTTTATACATAGCTGGGACACAATTGTGGTACCAGCCACAGAAAAAGTGATAGCTATGAGATTCAGTTTATATTTAATGGGCAAGCACGGTGGCTCAAGTGGTTAGCACTGTAGCCTTTGCAGCACTGGGGTCTTGAAGTCCTGGGTTCAATTCCCACCAAGGACACTAAGGACAACATCTGCAAGGAGTTTGTATGTTCTCCCCGTGCTTGCGTGGGTTTCCTCCGGGCACTCCGGTTTCCTCCCACATTGTAAAGACATACTGATAGGATGTTTAGATTGTGAGCTCCAAGAGAGACAGCATTACTGATGTATGTAAAGTGCTATGGAATTAATAGCGCTATATAAATGAATAAATTATTAATTAATTATTATATTATATTTAATACTGGTAATCTGCACCTTAACCTGTATGTGCTATATCAAGATTGTGGACCACAGACTGGAGATTGCAACAGCCACAGTCATAGCAAAAATGCACCATCATAACTTCCATTATATAACAAAACTCACATCCATTTTTCTAGGCAAATTTTAGTGTCCAGAGACGTGTCTGAAACACGCCATGTCTTTGCCACATGTCATCAATTTGCGCTTGTTAATTACCCACTGTATTCCGGTTTAACAAGTATTTCTCTTTTACCAACTATTTTGAACTCTAATAAAGAAAATAGACAACACGAACCATTTATCTTAATTTTTCTTTTCAGAATAAGGACCCTAAAATGTCTCGAGTTGCACTGGAATCTCTGTATAGATTATTGTGGGTTTATGTTATTAGGATAAAATGTGAAAGCAACACTGTAACACAAAGGTGAGTAAACACTGCCCATGTTGTGGTTGTGCTGCCAGTAATTTATATGTGGCATCGGGGTGCATGAAGCTCTCAGTAACTGAATATTTAGATTGTGGTAGTTTGTCAGCACAGAATTAATGTTCAAACCAAGTGCAGGCGCTCAGTGCATCTGGGCGTGGCCAAATATGTAAGTGCACCTTCACGCCTACATGATTTTCATCTAACTCTGGCCTTCTCTGTGAAACCAGGTCTTCAATCAAAATAGTTGTGTCTGGAGATGGAGGGAAAAAAGTAGGTGGGAACATGCACTTAAATGTTTGGCCCCTGCATATCCGATGGGCTTCTTTGCAAAATGTGTACCTGGGACCCAATCCGTGTGATGGTCCTGTATGTATGGGCCTTTTGTATAGTTCTAGATCTTATAAAGACATGTTTTTGCCTTTAATATAATCAGGGCTGTGAAGTTGGTAAGCCAAACCACCGACTCCAACACCTCAATTTCCCTTACTCCGACTTCTTCATACATGGCTCATGTTTAAGTGATAAATTTATTGTAGTACAATGGTAACATCAGGCTTTTAATCATTATTATGATACAATAATCAAGATTTTTAGATAGAACATAATAATTCATAATAATATTCAGCACATTCTGCATTGAATTACTGTACCCAATTTATTATATATTTTAGGAGTCGGTCCGTTTTATTCCGACTCCACCAAAATGGGCACAAACTCCGACTCCACAACACTGAATGTAATCATGTTCCCTAGCTTGGCTCTTACCTGTATTAATTTAGTTATGCTGTAATAATGTCCCCCATTCTAGGCCTCTTTCTGTATTAATGTAACCATACTCCAATAATGGCATCTATTCTGGCCTCTTCCTGTATTAATGTAACCATGCTGTAATAATGGCCTCATCCTGCCTCCTCCTATAGTAATATACATGCTGTAATAACGTTCCCATCCTGGCCTTTTCTGTATAATGTAACAATGCTCATAATGGCTTATTCTGCCTCTTCTGTATTATGTAACATGCTGTAATAATGGCCCCATCTGGCCTCCTCCTATAGTAATATACACATGCTGTATACGTTCCCCATCCTGGCCTTTTCCTGTATTAATGTAACAATGCTCCAATAATGGCCTCTATTCTGGCCTCTTCCTGTATTAATGTAACAATGCTGTAATAATGGCCTCCATTTTGGCCCCTTCTTGTAATAATGTACCCGTGCTGTAATAGTGTCCCCCCTCCTAGTCTCTTCCTGTAATAATATACCCATGTTGTAATATTGGCCTCCATTCTGAGCGTTTTTCTTGTATTCTGTGCCACCTTCCTGGTATAATGTCTCCCAACCTAGACCCTTCTAGTGTAATGTCTTTCATCCTAGGCCCCTTCTTGATATAATTTTCAACATCTTGAGCCCCTTCCAGTAAAAATGTTCCTTTTCCTTGATACCGTCCAGTAATAATGTCACCTATTGTGGGCCTCCTTCCTGGTGTAATGTCCCCCCATCCTTATCCCCTTCCAGTAATCATGTCCTCAGTTCTTCTCCAACACATTTAAAGAAAAGATTAATAAACGTTTTTATTGCATTCTCCTGTTCCCACAGAATCATCTTCTATGGCAGCGCACAATCTGGCAGCTGACTTCGATGTGCCCGCCATATGCAGGGCATGACATCACTGCCATGCTCCACTCGTTCCCAGCACACAGGCTCTAATTGCAGTGCAGGGATCCAATGGGTCTTTGCTCCGCTATACGCTTTGACTGAATCTGTCCTCAGATGCACATCCAGCGCACATGGGTGCTGGCATCAGCAGGCACCCCTATCACACAGGACCAGTCATATCCTCTGCGACCGCAATCATTATGCCTCTGCCGAAGGTGCACCGAGTGCCTGTACTTGGTTTGAACAGTTTTGTGCTGACAGACTCCCTTTAATGGTGATGCTCGGTGCCAGGAGTGCAATCACTTATAGAAGTAATCCTAATTAGTATCAGTATGTGGCTGCCACTAAAATCATCTGTATTGTTAAGCACAGAAGGAAAACATGGAGTCTCAGCAGAATGCATATGTAATGAAGCACTGTGTAAACCCCTGCTGTAGTATTAGTTTCTGCAGAAAGCTTGATGTCTTTTGAAAGGTGTATGTATACTTTGTGTTCCCATTTCATTTATTTTAAATCCTCTTTTGGCTGCAGTTATTTCCACTTTTACCGTCGGTGCCAGTAAGAATATTAATATTAGCATAATGTAAATTAAGATATATTATAATTGTTGTAAAGTTTGGTAGTATAATTTATTGTATAAGAATTAGAGAAGATTAGAAGTTTTCATATTTATTTTTGTTCTTTTTATAGCCGCCTTATGAGCATCGTATCCGCACTTTTCCCCAAAGGCTCCCGTAGTGTAGTGCCCGTGATACCCCTCTTAATATATTTGTCAAGATCATTCAGTTCATTGCTCAGGTAAGTTGGATATAAGGTCATATAGTAGTACTGCAGGGGGATTGAGCCACATCGGTTGGGTATGTCTCCCTCCAAATTACAGATGATTTTCACAGTGGTATACCCTGTGATCCCTTCCAAAATCAGATCTTTTTAAAGGGGTTGTCTGGGGAGGGTTGATCTTCTCTACCATCCCCCTCTGTTCAAATTGGCTAGAATCTTAAAGGTTATATCCAGGATTTGGAAAAAAATATGCCCATGCTCTAACAAGCAGGTAGTTGATACCTCCCTGCCTGTTGTCCTTGGCACCATTTACTGCTGTTACTGACTGCTGCTGCCGGCGATACAGTGGCATCGTGAACAGAGTGGCGGCTTCTTTTCCTCTCTGCTCTGTAGGCGAGGCCGGACAGCCGACGTCATGCTGATAGTGGGGAGCCAGCTGTCAAACTGGGGGAGTCCGCTGTCAATAAGGATGTCGCCCATCAACAGAGCAGAGATACCACAGCTGTCTATTTGATGTCGGCAGAATCGCTGGTAAAAGCGGTGTCGGTGAAGAACAGCGCCAGGCACGGCAGGCAGGCAGGCAGGTAGCATCTACCTTCCTATTAGTACTTAGGCACTTTTTTGTTTGTTTTTTTGTAAAATCCAGGATCTTAATGAAATAAAGAACAAAATCTACTTGTTGATATCGCCCAGCTACCAATATGATACTGCTCTGTCTGCCACCTTTCTCTACTTTCCGCTGCAGTTCTATAATCTCATCACTGACTATAGCTGTGCAGCACTGCAGTTCTATAATCTCTTCACTGACTATAGCTGTGCAGCACTGCAGTTCTATCATCTCATCACTGACTATAGCTGTGCAGCACTGCATTTCTATCATCTCATCACTGACTATAGCTGTGCAGCGCTGCAGTTCTATCATCTGATCACTGACTATAGCTGTGCAGCACTGCAGTTCTATCATCTGATCACTGACTATAGCTGTGCAGCACTGCATTTCTATCATCTCATCACTGACTATAGCTGTGCAGCGCTGCAGTTCTATCATCTGATCACTGACTATAGCTGTGCAGCACTGCAGTTCTATCATCTGATCACTGACTATAGCTGTGCAGCACTGCATTTCTATCATCTCATCACTGACTATAGCTGTGCAGCACTGCATTTCTATCATCTCATCACTGACTATAGCTGTGCAGCACTGCATTTCTATCATCTCATCACTGACTATAGCTGTGCAGCGCTGCAGTTCTATCATCTCATCACTGACTATAGCTGTGCAGCGCTGCAGTTCAGTCATCTCATCACTCACTATAGCTGTGCAGCGCTGCAATTCTATCATCTCATCACTCACTATAGCTGTGCAGCGCTGCAGTTCTATCATCTCATCACTGACTATAGCTGTGCAGCGCTGCAGTTCTATCATCTCATCACTGACTACAGCTGTGCAGCACTGCAGTTCTATCATCTCATCACTGACTATAGCTGTGCAGCGCTGCAGTTCTATCATCTCATCACTGACTATAGCAGCGCTGCAGTTCTATCATCTCATCACTGACTATAGCAGCGCTGCAGTTCTATCATCTCATCACTGACTATAGCTGTGCAGCACTGCATTTCTATCATCTCATCACTGACTATAGCTGTGCAGCACTGCATTTCTATCATCTCATCACTGACTATAGCTGTGCAGCGCTGCAGTTCTATCATCTCATCACTGACTATAGCTGTGCAGCGCTGCATTTCTATCATCTCATCACTGACTATAGCTGTGCAGCACTGCATTTCTATCATCTCATCACTGACTATAGCTGTGCAGCGCTGCAGTTCTATCATCTCATCACTCACTATAGCTGTGCAGCGCTGCAGTTCTATCATCTCATCACTGACTATAGCAGCGCTGCAGTTCTATCATCTCATCACTGACTATAGCAGCGCTGCAGCCAGTGATTATCTGCAGTGGTCTCTGGGCCTGGATGTTATCTTTGCAGGAGCTCAGGCAGCATGTGGACAGAATCATCGGGTGGGTCAATGAAGTGATGTGTTTTATTTTGTTTTTGTTTTTGTTTTGTTTTTAATGGGAAAGAAAAACAAAATATTCCCTACACTCTCTCTCTACACTCCCTATGTTTTAACTGTTTACATGTTAATTATTCTTGTCATCCAAAGCAAGATTCCCGGGCACTAGTCTAGGCCCACTATCAGACCCCTTCTCATCACTGAGCTAAGCGGTGTTGCAGTAGTCTCAGAAAACAAGTCCATGCACTCATAAGAACGTATGAGACGGCACTCACCGCTTGTGGTGTTATAATTTCGGCTTCTTTAGTTCATCCGTGCAGGTTACAGGCTATGGTGGAGGGAGGCGGTGCGGAGGTGGACGACGGGCGCTCCGTTTCGCACTGAATGTGCTTCAACGAGTCCCGGTTGGAGTGCCGTCTCATACTTTCTTATGAGTGCATGGAATTATTCTTGTCACTTTTTTATTTTTTATTTTTCTAGTACTGCCATCAAGCAAATAGAAATTGGATTATTGTTACTGTGTCAAAAAGCATTACAAAATGTTAGTGGAGGCTACTAAGTGGTCTGTCAGTACAGGGATGAGACTAATGTGATAGTCTCGCTCACTGATGAGCCCGTCCCATCCTCTGACCGGCAGCCCTCATTCAATTTTGTATCTCTGAATCGCTCGTTTGTTATCTTGTATTATCCTGATTGATAATGTGCCATCTATTAAGTAATTGGTTGTAATATTAAGCACGTTCTGTGTATGTTTGACTGTGTGGAAATAAATGATTTTTCTTTAGCCATTGTATGCTTAATATAATGCACATATCTATTGTCTCATATTTTTTATAGGAACGCTTAGATTTTGCAATGAAAGAAATAATATTTGATCTCCTGAGTGTTGGAAAATCATCAAAAACATTTACTATCAACCCGAGGTAAAGACAAGTGATGGATGCTTGTGTGTTCAATGTAAATTCTGGGACAAGAGAGCCTCAGGAGCCAGAGACTTTTATTTTTTTTGCATGCTGTAATGACCATGTACGGCCAAGGTGATGAACTATAATGGACCTTATGGTATTAAAGAAAAGGTTATGGTTGCATTATTGTAACAGTTCACCAGACAATTTCTTTAATAATTTTTCAAGCTACTTTTCTCTAATGTATGGTCCCCTTTCCATGTGAAGCGTTAAAACTGCAAACAAATCTCTGCTTATGCCAGGTTGTTGAGTCCATCTTAAGTCACAAGACACCATTGCTCAGCAGCTATAGGTTCCTTAGGTCAACACTACTTGATCGTGGTTATCTAGTTTAGAATGTGAGTCCAGGACGACAGCAACTGTAAAAAATCAGAAACACTTGGATTTCCTTTATCAGCAGATTTTTGCTCCCTCATCTGACAGCAGCATGAAGTAGGAACAGAGACCTTGATTTCAGTGATGCATTACTTTGTTTATTGGCTGCAGCAGTTCTAATACAATACTCTAATACAATCAGAGTGTTTAGATGTATCAGAACTGAGAAGTCTAACCCCACCCATACCACAGTAGCTTTGTGCATACATTGTCTATACACAGTGAGCTGCTAAATCGGTGCTGAGTTAATGGTTTGTCCACATGCAAGACCCAGTTAAGCAATGATAATCTCCTGTTGATTAAAATCCATTATATTGAAAAACAGCACACAGCCTAATAAGTATACATTCTTGAATCTGTTTCTCAGCCCCTACCTCATGCTGTCCTCAGATTACATAGCAAAAAGCTGCAACAGGTTCCCTTTAAAGGGATCCTGTCACCTGCAAAATGCCTCCTAAGCTAGCAAAACATGTTCCTGCAGCATCCTATCACTAATCTCACACTTCTTTTGTCTCCTAAAAGTATCCTGTGAAAGTGCAAAAAAACGTTTTAATACTTACTCATTAGTGATTATAATTAGCAGGGGCATATTTCTTTAGTCACCAGGGCGGCTGTTTTGCAGGCTCTAGGATCCACCCTCTCTCTGTCTGTGCTGCTGTGATGTGCAGCTGAAAAGCAGGACTAATGATTTGCATTCTGTAAGTGATAGAGAGGAGGGAGGGTAAAGCCTGCACAAGCAGAGCACACATACAGAGAGAGGGTGGATCCTGGAGCCTGCAAAACAGCCCGCCCTGGTGACTAAAGAATATGGCCCCTGCTAATTATAATCACTAATGAGTAAGTATTAAAACGTTTTTATGCACTTTCACAGGATGCTTTTAGGAGACAAAAGGAGTGTGAGATCAGTGATAATATGCTGCAGGCAGGGGCGGACCTACTGTGGTGCAGCTGCACCAGGGCCCGACCGGCTAGAGGGCCCTTAAAGCCTGCAGGGGGGGCCCCAGCCGACCCCTGTAACCACGATGTCTGAGGAGGGTCAGGCAAGTGAAGCTGCCTGCTTCCCATGCCTGATCCCGCCCCTCCTCTCATCTGCCCACTGTGCCCAGGATCCCGGCTCCCAGCAATGCACACACCCGCACAGCATCCGCAGGGCAGGTAGGAGAGCCGACGCCCCCCCCCGGTCCCTGCCGACGGCCGCCAGCACCCCTTCCCCTGCCATAGGTCCGCCACTGCTGCAGGGACATGTTTTGCTAGCTTAGGAGGTGTTCTGGAGGTGACAGGATCCCTTTAAGGGGGTTGTCCAGTGAAACTTGTTATAGTCAATCTACAGGTTGATGCCCAACCACTCTCAAATTAGCAGAATGGGTAATTTTTATCCCCAACAGATTACCCTATTAATAAATGAAGCCGTCAGACACCAGATTCCATCTGAATCCTCTTTTTTGACAATTCAGGCGAAACTCCTAGACACCGTGCGTATACACAGTGTGAACAGTGCCTTAGATAGGAATATTTAATTACTCCACTGTGGGTACAGACGGATATTAGTGTGTTACTGCAAGTGCTGGCGCTATGTAAATATGGGAAAATTGTATCCAGATAGTTCCTGCATAGGCAGTGAAATAATAGGGAGTAACAAGTACTGGTAATTAATTCTGCTTTGTGTGTTGGATGCGGATATCTCATATTTATGTTGTGATTTAGCATAGCCATAAATGATTGTAACCGCTGTTATCACACCACAGGTGTGGCAGAGAAGAATGGGTCTTTGTGTCCCTCCTGTACATGTACTTACACTGGTGCTTGTGTCTTGCAGAGAATGAATATAGGTCTCAGAGTCTTCCTCGTCATAGCAGACAGCTTACAGCAAAAAGATGGCGAGCCCCCTATGCCAACAACTGGAGTCGTTCTTCCCTCAGGAAATACCTTACGTGTAAAGAAAATCTTTCTGAATAAAACCCTCACAGATGAAGAGGCAAAAGTCATAGGTTTGTCCACATTGTCTATTGTTGATGGAGATATTTATTTGCAGTCATACACACCTTTATGATCCATTCTATACTTATAAGCAAAGTCACCATTACAAACATTCGGCCCCAATACCAGATATGGCTCCGGGCACTGTGTCAGTACTTGGACATATTTGCCTACTAAATAACCCTCCTTAATTTTATCGTAAGTGAAACTGAAAACCCCGTCTCATTCCCCATGGTCGCCCCCATGAAAATAAAAAAGCTATACTCACCTCTGCTGCTGGTGCAGTTCTAGCTATGTCAGAAGTCATGCTCCAGGATCCCAAGCAATATGGTGAGCCTCATGACCTGCCCAATGCCGGCCTCCTCCTGCCTTCAGACACAGGAGCAGTTAACAGGGAGTGAGCGCTGCGGCTGCTGCTCAATTTCTGTTAATTGATCCTGTGTGCGAAACCAGGAGGAGGCTGGGCATTGGCAGGTCATGAGGCTCACCATATTGCTTGGGATCCTGGAACATGACTTCTGACATAGCTAGAACAGCACCAGCAGCAGAGGAGAGTAAATGCTTTTTTTTTTTTTTTTTCTTTTTTGATGGGGGTGAACACGGGGAATGAGAAAGTTGTCCAATAGTGGATAACCCCTCTAATAATTCTCATGAAGCTACAGGTGAGTTTGGACCCCTCACAGCAGTACCAGCTGATAGAGGCAATTTAAATGCACAACTTGTTCAAAGTATTTTTTCTTTTCAGCCACACAATAATCCCCTTCTGATACGTTCACCCGGTTTACACCTCCCATTCTTGACTACCCCCTACTGCTGACTTACTAGAATTGAGCCAAACCGTTCTCAGGACAATGACTTGGCAACCATATCGGTATTCTTTGTAGCTGGACCAGAACTCCATGAACTTCCTACTACCTGCTGGCATCTTGGGAGCCACTGGTGAATAATTAGTACACTGCGACTCCATTGTCTTGCATTACTACTAATCGGTAAGGCTACCTTCACATTTTCGTTTGTGTCTGCATGCTGATGGCATGCAGACACAAACGCAGTGAAACGCAGGGTCTAATGATGTGTCCGCAGTGGAGAATGTCCGCCTGCGGACACATCACTGTGGAGCCCGGGCAGCCAATCGGTGGTGTCCGGGGGCAGGCCGGAGGCGGAGATCAGCGCCAGAGATCTCCTCCTCCCGGCTGCCGGTAAGCTCCGGGACGTGTCAGCGGGGTTAAACAGCTGATGTGACAGCTGTTTGAATCTCCCGCACCGACACCGAGAGGAGATGTCTGCGCGGGAAGACTCAAACAGCTGTCACATCAGCTGTTTCTCCCCGCCGACACCGCTATGAGATTACTGGCGGCGGGAAGGAGGAGATCATCAGTGGCTCAGCTGATCTCCCGGTGGCCGTCTGTGATCTCCTGTGACATCACCGGCGGCCACCAGGAGAAATTTCAATGGGTCCGCAGCGTTCTCCTGCGCTGTCAAGCGCAGAACACTGCCGACCCATTGACACCAATGCATTCTTTTGTGCGCTTGGGGAAGCTTGCTGATTTTCCAAGGTCCCCGAGCGCACAAAAAATGCAACATGCTGCGTCCCGGGTGCGGACCGGAGACCCTGGAGGGAGCAGATATCTTCTGCATCCACACCCGAACGCAGCAAACGCAGGCACTATGCGTTCCTATGTTAAACATAGGAACGCAGTGCGCATGCGTTTGACTGCGTATGGGAACGCAGCATACGCTGCCTTCACATACGCAAATGCGAAGGCACCCTAAGAGTGGCCCAGATACCTGCAGGTGGTAGGAAGTTTGCAGTCCTGCTGCCACGATGTACCAACCAGGGCTGTGAAGTCGTAGAGTCGGAGTCGGTGTTCATTTTGTTGGAGGGAAATTCAGGGAAATCGAGGAGTCAAAGTCGGATATTTGGCTTACTGACTGCACAGCCCAGGTACCAATAGGGCAAACAGACCAGGGTGCCATGAACCATTTTCATCAGCTCTATGATTTTTTTTTTTACATACATTATATGTTATATCGCTATCAAGTTGTCAGCGGGTATTGCTGTGGGTATTTTGATGTTCTTACTAAGGCAGCACACTGTCCAGTACCAGACCCCATACAGAGCCCTAATTTCAACTATGTGTAGAGACTTCTAAATCACCTTTGTTCCTGACCATAAAAGTAACCCATAACATCAATTGTTCATTTTATTCTTTCAAGAAAAACAAATGCATTTCTCCTTTAAATTATCAGCAGTGTCCTACTGTTAGTTAATTCCAAAGCCACATCTGACTTCCTGACATGTCTGTAGCCTCTAATGTTCCTGGTTACAATAGAAGAAAATCCAATGTGATAATATTCATCACCAAGGGAACATTATGCACTTGTCTCTTAATTAGGACTATCTAACTGTGAACCTTTTGCCTCTTTTCATTTCCATTGCTATCTGTATTGTATATTTATGCTTCCATTAATGAGGTCTACAATAATCCTTTGCTGCAATGTCTTTTCAGGGATGTCTGTGTACTATCCTCAAGTACGCAAGGCATTAGACAGCATACTTCGGCATCTTGATAAGGAGGTTGGCAGGCCAATGTGCATGACGAGTGTGCAGATGTCCAATAAAGAGCCAGAAGATATGATTACGTATGTAGCATTTTGGATAATGGATATTTGCACTCTACTTTTTAACCGTTGTGAAAAGTAATATGTTTGATGTACTTAAACCCAGTGATCAATAATGATCCTAGCAGCTTATGTCAACTGGAAATTATTGTACTACACAAAGTTCCTCAGTGCTAGTAATTAGATTGAAAGCCTGGCTGTTATAAAAGGAGAGACCCTGATTCCAGTGATGTGTCACTTACTGAGCTGCTTGCTGTCATTTTGATAAAATAACTGCTTTCCCTGCTGCAGATTTAGCAGTTCATGAATATGCTGGACTTACCTGGCATTAGGCTAAGTATCCTCTAATGATGATCTCCAGCTGTTTATACAGTTATTTTATCAAAACTACACTGAGCAGCCGAGTAAGTGACACATCGCTGGAATCAGGATCTCTTGCCCTATATTGTGTTACTCTGAGATAAGGTGGCAAAAACCTGGTGACAGATTCCCTTTAAATTGCATCACTGTAGGGTGTAGGTTACCTGACACTAAAATGAGATGCAGCCAGTTAATGTTGTCATATTTTTGTACACCTGAAAATACATCTATTGAATGCAGAACATTAATACCTTACACCTGAGAAGTCATCGCTATCGGATCAAATCTCATTTCATGTTATATTTCATTCTTACCCACAACATATTAACTTTGAGGCACCATATACAGCCTGACGTCTGGCACCGTGATGGGCACACAGTTCACCCCAAGTTTCGCCAATACATTGGGAAGGCTATACATCAAAACGAAATCATTCTTTAAAAAGGTAGACAACAATGGCTATCTTAACTGCATCGCACATTATAGACGATGGAAAAATAATGTGCCATTTAGAGGTACTTTACAGCTGCAAAAGCTGTCTGGTGACTGCTGCCAGGATTGAAGAGAATAGGAATGTATCTGTGCACACAGCAGCAGCTAAACCCTGCACAGATCTGTGTACACAGCAGCAGCTAAACCCTGCACAGATCTGTGCACACAGCAGCAGCTAAACCCTGCACAGATCTGTGCACACAGCAGCAGCTAAACCCTGCACAGATCTGTGCACACAGCAGCAGCTAAACCCTGCACAGATCTGTGTACACAGCAGCAGCTAAACCCTACACAGATCTGTGTACACAGCAGCAGCTAAACCCTGCACAGATCTATGTACACAGCAGCAGCTAAACCCTGCACAGATCTGTGCTGCTCCATACTGTAGACACACAACAGCAGAACAATGGGATGGACAAGCGTCAGACCTCCACCTAGCAGACATGGCTGACCCATCATAAAAACAGGGTACCAGTATAATAGTAGTGAACAACCCCTTTAAGTCATGTTTTTACTTTAAGGGTATGTGCGCACTGGTCGGGTTAGGGCCGGATTAGGTGTGTAAACCGCCGGTCGGTTTACATAAATTTCATGTAAATTTATGTTAATCCAAACCGGCGTTTGGATTAACATTGAAACCTATGTAAACCGACACCCGCTGTGCACACACCGGCGGTTTACACATGCTCATCCGTTGCTAACCCGCTGGGTTCCCAGCGGGTTAGCAAAGAATGAGCTTGTTCTATAATCCGGCCGGTTCTGCAGCGGCTGCAAGCAGAATCATGTACTGCTTCCAGCCGCCGCAACACCGCCGCCGCTAACCCGCCCGTCACCCGCCCGTCTCCCGCCGCACATACCCGACAGGAAGCCGGTGGACGGCTCCGGAGCTTCCTGTCGGGTCCCGCCCAGCCGCCGCCGCCACAAACCCGCCCACCGTGCGCACATACCCTTAACAGAGTTGTATAATTTTTTTTCATTCATTCTGTGTAATTAAAACAAAAAAAAAAAAAAAAAAAATCACACAGATCACTAATCCTTACTTCTGCCTTTAGAGATCACTCCTCAGCAGTCATTACTAATGATGAGCGAATAGTTCGGTCTTCAGATAAGTCTAACCGAATACTTTTTACAATTCGGTTATTTGTCCTGAACAGTAAACATAATGCAAGTCAATGGGGAACTCGGATATTTGTGTGGCTAATCTTCCAGAAAAAAAAAATCTGATTTCCGCATTGACTTGTATTATAGTCACTATTCTGACCGAATATCCAAATAGTAAAAAGTATTCGGTTAGACTTATGCAAAACTATTCGCTCATCACTAGTCATTACTCAAATGTTAGACTGCTTTCACATCAGAGGTAAATACAGATTGCGGCAGATTTGGCAGATGTCGCCCCACCTACTGGATCTGCCATGTAATGACCAACCTGCGGCACGAATCCGGCAAGCCCATTCATTCTCTATGGGGCTTGTAGTTAGGTGCATCAAGTGCAGTTTTGGCGGATTTGGTACATCCAACACTTGCGAGATAGAAGACAGATACTAATGTCCAATTTCTTTTTATTTGTTGCTTATATGTGACAGGGGTGAAAGAAAACCCAAGATTGACTTGTTCAGAACGTGCATCGCTGCTATCCCTCGGCTTATTCCTGACGGCATGAGCAGAGCGGACCTCATTGAATTGCTTGCAAGGTAAATCTATTTTGCGCACTTGTTATTTTTTACATTCTGAATCAGAAATAATATGGTTACTGGATCAGAAACCCAACCAACAGCAGCAATCGGCTAAAACCTAAGCTGTATTCAGGATTCTATAAAATGTCATGGGACAGGGTGATATTATACATGCTGCACTGATCTGTTATTACATAGCATGTCCTAGGGGGGTACAGGATCGGTACAGAGTGGGTTTCCTGTTATTAGAGGACAGCATAGTTTTGGGGAATTTGTATGGCGTTGAGGTTTGTATTTTTATCTTTTTTGATGCGTTTGTGCCATCATACATGTACAGAATAAAGATGACGTGTCCTCTGTGACTTGTGTGGCACACTCGTGGTACATGGTCACGTCAATTCCCCAGCACATAACATCATTATGCCTACTTGAATTTTTTTTTTATTTTAATAGGACAGGCCCTAAAGGGACAGTTGGACTGACCATGTATTGTGGCAGTGTGCAGTCCATGTACCATACAATATTAACTTAGGTGTTGATGCAAATAAGCGCTGATCCACATGTACCCTATGTGTATTGTGGAGGGGAATGCGGCGTCCACTTTTGTCTTTGCTTTTATGGATGTTATAGTGTATGTAATCGTGTAACCGCCTGCAAGCACAGAGCTGACTGTCCCAATAATTAGTGTTCATCTGAGCCTGTCCAATGGGTTAGTCTGTATATATTATACATTAATAGTAAACACATGAAAGATACTTCCACTAGTTACAGGCTTTTCCACTTGGTTCTGAAAGCGCACAATATGCATTTACTAGTAAACCTAAAAATGATCAATCCCGTCCTGTAATTGCTAACCGTTCACCCTGCTCCATTCAACAGGACACACAATGCTGGCTGTGGTGCTACATGACTGCTCTTTGTCTTCTAGGCTTACAATCCATATGGATGAAGAGCTGCGTGGGCTGGCGTTCAATACCTTACAGGCCCTGATGCTTGATTTTCCCGACTGGCGGGAGGATGTTCTTTCCGGATTCGTTTATTTCATTGTGCGGGAAGTGACTGATGTGCACCCATCACTTTTAGACAATGCAGTGAAGATGCTGGTGCAGTTAATAAATCAGTGGAAACAGGCGGTCCAGGTGCACAATAAAAACACTGACGCACAGGTATTCCTTCCTCATTATATCACTGCCAGATTTGGGGATATAGAGGAACATAACCAGCAGTTATCATTAAGTTTATTACTGCAGCTTTAGCTTTACACAACAGGTAAATCAAGAGTACTCTTATGACTCTTAGGGGGTATCTTGCTATAATATGGCATCCCTTTATGATTGATGGGCAGGTCCGACCACTGGGAGCCCACAGATTCAGAGAATGGCAGACAATGTATCCCTCCTCAGTTACGGCAGTGGAGCTTTGCTGTACTAACCCTGTGTCATTGTGGCCACCTTAATCCTGAGTGTTGGTCCTGCAAGTGTATCCCTGCATCAATCATAAGGTGATGCATAACTTGGGAATCCCCCTTTATCTCTGATTCAATGCTCTTGGTGTATCCTATTGACTTATAACGTGCTCATAGGGTTCCTGTGTTCTTTCCTGTAAGATGGCAGCATGGTGCACTGTTTTCCCTGAAATGGTTGTGGAAAAATGAGTGTTAGCAGATCCTTATTTCTTTTTTTTTTTTAACATATATTTACTTTGCTTAAAGCAAACATACAAATACAGCTCAGCTCCACATTTTTGTTTGCATGGGGCGGTCTTGGCAGACCAAGCTATGTAGAAACGATTCAAGAAAGGGCAGGCAGCGGATTAGATTAAAAAAATCTTCAGGATTTATTTATAGATCCACTTAAAATCCAAATACAAAAGGTACATGAAGGCGTTTCAGGCCCACGGTATGTCCTTAGGCTGCATTCACACATTGCGTATTTTGCCGCGTTTTTTTACGCGCGCTTTTCAAAATACGCAATGTGCTTTTTGTCTGCCAGCAAAGTGAATGGGAAATTCACTTTGCAGTGCAGACATTGCGTAAAAATACGCAGTGCGTTTTCCGGGAGAAAACGCAGCTCCGTAAAGAATTGATATGTCAATTCTTTACGCAGCTACTTCTGCGTATTTTCCCAGAGGGGAGGAAGAATCCAGCTTCCTCCTCCCCTCTGTGACAGCTGTGGCCGCCCATTAGCCTTCACAGTGTATTAATACACACTGTGAAGTCTAAATTAAACTAAAGCAAGTGAGTGAAAAATAAAAAAGAATGAATACTCACCTTCCGGTGCCTTCTCCCGGTCTGCGATCCCCGGTTGTAAGTCAGATCTCGTGTGACAAGACCTGTGGTGATGTCAGAGGGGGGGCGTTCCCGGGCACTCGCGGTCATGTGATACCACATGACCGCGAGCAGCCAATCAGCGATGGGAACGCCCCCCCTCTGACATCACCACAGGTCTTGTCACACGAGATCTGACTTACAACCGGGGATCGCAGACCGGGAGAAGGCACCGGAAGGTGAGTATTCATTCTTTTTTATTTTTCAGACACTTGCTTTAGTTTAATTAACTTCACAGTGTGTATTAATACACTGTGAAGTCTAATGGGGCGGTCACACATCTCACAGAGGGGAGGAGGAAGCAGGATTCTTCTCTCTGTGACATCACTGCGCTTTCTGGGGGAAAGAAAGCGCAGTGTGTGAATGGTCCTGCGTATTTTGCTGCGCTTTTTTGCGCGGACGAAAAACGCGGCAAAAAGCGCGCGTAAAAAAGCGCAGCAAAATACGCAAATGTGTGAACGCAGCCTTAGTCGCCACATAACACGGAGCATCTCGCCAGCAAACCAGTGGTTAAAATGGATGTGATATGATGGAGCGCGCACACATGGAGGCTGCAGAGGTATGGGGATACACCTCTGCTTTACACAAATCAGTGCTGAACAATGCATAGATGCAGCTACCTACACTTGTCATAGTGATATAGCAATTATTGAGAATGCATATTACATTAACACCACACCATGTCTCACAACAGTACGACCAGCGCATTACTAAATGATGGAAATGAGTATAGGCCTGAGATCACTGGGTCTTTTATGTAGGGGGTGGAATACAAATGCACATCAGATTTATATTTTTTATATATTTAGAAAACCGTGTATCGTTTCCTTTTACACTTCACAAATATTTGCTACTTAGTGTTGGAATATCAAATAAAATGCAAATAAACTATATTAGGTTTGTGGCTGTAGCGTGAGAAAATCTGGAAATGTTCATGGGGATGAATACTTTTACAAGGCAGTGTAAATGCAGAAATGGTTTAAAACCTGCATTAAAGCCAAACAACCCTTGTGCGTTTGGCATCTACTTCCCCAATGATCTTTTTGTTGGAGCAATATTCCCTAATTTTCCTTCATACACATACCTGTATGGTGGCTATATTTTTATATATTTTTACTTTTCTCAGAGGGGTATGCACAATGGAGCCTCCCACACGCTCCCTCTGGAAAGAAGTCCGGCCTCCAGTGTTTTCCATGTTGTAGAAGGGTTTGCCCTGGTGATTTTGTGTAACAGCCGACCTGCCACCAGGAGGTTAGCCGTCAACGTCCTCCGAGAGATACGAGCGCTCTTTACAGTCCTTGAAATCTCGAAGGTGAGCGAGAAGTTTCTCTACTATGCTGTTATAAAACTTTTTACCTGTTGCCTCCAACTCAAAAATATTTACAGAATCCATCCCTTCCTCAACCCTCAATCTACTAAACTACTAGTGCATGCCCTCATCATCTCCCGTCTCGACTACTGCACCCTCCTCCTCTATGGCCTCCCTGCTAACACTCTTGCACCTCTCCAATCTGTCCTTAACTCTGCTGCCCGACTAATCCACCTTTTCTGATCATCATAATGGGAGACCCAGACAATGGGGTTTAGGGCACTGCCCTCCGGAGGCCACACTAGGTACTACAAGAACTGTAGACACCGCCCCCTCCGCTTATAAACCCCTACCGCAGGGAACATCCTCAGTTTTAAACTTAGTGTGCTCGGAGGTACCACACGCTTTGCTTGCACTTCATTGCATTCTCACAGCTTTCGTGATGGCGTATGAAGACAAGGTAAAAGAAGGTCCCAGTCAGGGATCTCCGGCAGTCTCCCTGTTAACCTTCGGGGAACACGCAGGTCGAGGTACCGGAGGGCCTAGTGCCTGGGCACACTGTGTCTCCCGGTACGCTGCCGTGCTCCTTCCCATCCCCCCTGGGGGCTCTGGGAAGTGGGAGATAGGAGCCTTGCACAGCTCCGCTCCGTCCGAGGCCTCCCTAAATGGTGCTTACAGACCGGACTGGAGTCAGCTCTGTCCGAGGCCTCCCTAAATGGTGCTTACAGACCGGACTAGAGCCAGCCCAGTCCGAGGCCTCCCTAAATGGTGCTTACAGACCGGACTGGTGCTGAACCCCCGTCCGAGGCCTCCCATGATATGGTGCTTACAGACCGGACCGGCACTGAGATACTTCGGTGTCTCCGGTGTGCCTGGGGGCAGTGTCTGGCACTAGTGTGTTCATGACACTCAGACCGCGCGTTGCCTTCGGGTCCGCGGTTCTGGCGGTGACCCTGTGCTGGGGTCACCCTGGCTGACCGCCCTGTGTGTCACAGGGGCTGCGGCTGTGGGCTTCAGACTTTGTCTGTGAGCCTGGGTATTTATGTTTATACCTCCCGCACTGCGGGCCCCGGCGCTTACATTATTGTAATGGCGGCCGGGAGAGATGTGGAGCGGCCCATGTGACCTGGATGGGCGTGTGTGTGTGCTTCCCGCGTGTTTCGGCCCCGCCCTCTGCTTCTACAGCGGCGGCCATCTTTTCCCCTCACTTTCCTGCTGGGATCGTTGGAGACTGCTCTGCTGCACTCCAGGGGAGACCAGGTCTTCTTTCCTCGCGGAGGCCACACACACACCGCTCCCTTCACCACCGCTGTGCAGCGGTCGGTAAGCCACCGGTTTCCGGTGAATTTTCTCCTGTTTGATATTCCCCTACCGTGGGTATGTCCTCAGGGAAGAAAGGCGCTGCTAAGGCGGCCAGTACCACACCTGTCTGTGCTACATGCAAAGGGACACTGGTGGAGGGGTCCTGCAATAATTGCGGACGTCCAGACGCCCGGACTGTCACTGCTGAGTCAGCAGCTCCGGTGCTATACCCTGAGGTTCAGGTGATCCCAGGGCCATGGGAAAAACAAAGCGAGATTAATGCTTCTCTGTTGTCCCAATTGTCCTCCATGTCGCAATCCCTGGAGGCACTAACAAGGAGACTAGATGCTCCAGTTACTCCTTCAAGCTACCCCCGGGTGTCTCCATCTTCCACCGTGAGACCCCTTAAGCGGGCTCGCCGTGATGATTCACCCGAGCTCCAGGTCCTCTCTGAGGAGGAGCGTCACTCTGACGGTGACGAGGATGATGGGGGTTCAACCCTCGGGTCGGTGTCTGAACCAGCTGAAGGGGTGGAGGATCTGGTGTCCTCCATCAACGAGACTTTACGCCTCGGGTTACCCCCTCAGGAGACAGCCGTGCACCCGAAGGAGGTCTATCAGTGGTTACAACCTGAGGCTAGACCATGTGGTTCCTTTTTGGACCATACTAACTTTGAAAGGGTGGTTAGAGCTCCCAGGGTACACCCTGGACGGCGTTATGTCCGCAAATCCAAGGACAACCGCTTTCCCTTTCCTCAGGAGGTGCTTCAGGAGTGGTCGCAGTCCCCGAAAGTGGACGCTTCCATGACCAGGATTGCTGCACGCTCCCTTTTCTCTGCCTCTGATAGCTCCTCATTGAAGGATGCGACAGACAGACAGGTCGAACAACTCGCCAAGTCGTCTTATGAGGCTGTGGGGTCGTCATTTGCCCCGAGTTTTGCTGCGGTCTGGACTCTGCAGGCGATCACATCCTGTCTGGATGGTATTGCTGGCCTGGCAGGTTTCAACTCTGAAGTCCTGGCACTTACAGAGAGAGCAAAAGCCTATGCAGATTATGCCAGGACGGCGTCTCTGGAGACTGCCACTCGCTCAGCTGTGGCTTCGGCCAATGCGATAGCGATCCGCAGATTGTTGTGGCTACGTCTATGGGACTCCGATGCCACGTCAAAGAAGATTCTGCAGAATCTTCCCTTCTCTGGTGACAGGCTGTTTGGTGCAGAGCTGGACAAGTTGATCAAAGACTCTACGGAGTCCAAGATTCCACAGAACAGACCTAAGCCTAGGTATACTGTGAAGAGGAACCCTAAACAGTGGTCCTTTCGTTCCAGCTCACAGCCGTCAGCGTCTTCCGCTCGCGCGGACCGTGGGGCCAAAACTTCTCAGCAGTGGCGTCCCAAGAGTCGCCAGAAGAAGTCGGCAGGTACAACAGCTGCCGCTCCCAAACCCACTTCCGCATGACTCGCTCCCTCTTCCTGCCTCCCCACAGGTTGGGGGTCGCCTGTCTCAATTTCAAGACAAATGGCGACTCCACATCCAAGATCAGTGGGTTCGAGACGTAGTCTCCAGAGGATACAGGATAGAGCTGTCATCACAACCCACACACCGATTCCATCGGTCTGTTCCATCTCCAGAAAAGGCTCAGGCTTTTTATCTGGTGTTGGAGGGACTCCGCAGAGACGGAGTGGTGGTCCCAGTACCCACTGGGGAGAGGTTCAAGGGTTTTTACTCCAACCTCTTTATCGTCCCGAAGAAGGACGGCTCCTTCCGCCCGGTTCTGGACCTCAAGCTGTTCAACCGTCATGTGTTGGTTCGGAAGTTCCGCATGAAATCCCTGCGCTCCGTGATCGCGGCTGTGTCGCAGGGCGACTTCCTAGCGTCCATAGACATCCGCGACGCTTACCTTCACGTGCCCATTGCACCGTCTCATCAACGATGGTTGAGATTCGCTGTGGGGGAAGAGCACTTCCAATTCGTGGCGCTGCCCTTCGGGTTGGCCTCGGCTCCCCGGGTGTTCACGAAAGTGATGGCATCGATGATGGCCTTACTGCATGCGCAGGGACACGCCGTCATTCCTTATTTAGACGACCTGCTGGTCAGAGCGCCATCGGAACACCTGTGTCAGCGGAGCCTGCAGGCGACCATGCAGTCTCTGGAGCAGTTCGGGTGGCTTCTCAACATCCAGAAGTCCACCCTGGTTCCAACCCAGTCACTGACGTATCTGGGCATGGACTTCCACACGGACTCTGCTCTAGTGTCCCTACCACGAGCCAAACAACTGGCCATTCAGTCAGGAGTACACGATCTCCTCAGATCACCTCATTCATCCCTACGGGTATTGATGAAGCTGGTGGGACGCATGGTGGCAGCAATAGAGGCGGTGCCCTTCGCACAGTTTCGCCTCCGTCCTCTGCAACTGGAAATCCTCCAGAGGTGGGACAAGAGGACGTCCTCTCTGAATCAGCTGGTGGTCCTCTCCCAGCCGACCAGGGATGCTCTGCAGTGGTGGCTTCAGCCGAGTCACTTGTCGAAGGGACGATCCTTCCTGAAGCCATCGTGGTTAGTGGTGACCACCGACGCCAGCCTGAAGGGCTGGGGCGCGGTGTTCTTACACCACAGAGCTCAAGGTCTCTGGACACGTTCAGAGACAACGTTGCAGATCAACGTGCTGGAGCTCAGGGCGGTCTATCTGGCACTCCTGGCCTTTTGGAGTTCCTATCCGGACAACCGATTCGGGTTCAGTCCGACAATGCGACGACTGTCGCCTATATAAATCACCAAGGAGGAACCAAGAGTGCACAGGCTCTAGCGGAAGTCCACCGCATTCTATCATGGGTGGAAGCCAACAGCTGCTTGATTTCCGCAGTCTACATCCCAGGTGTCGAGAATTGGGAGGCAGATTACCTGAGCCGACAGGGGATGGACGCCGGAGAATGGTCTCTCCATCCGGACGTCTTCCGGGACATCTGCATCAGATGGGGGACCCCGGATGTGGATCTGATGGCCTCCCGGCTGAATCATCAGGTGCCACAATACATGGCGAGATCGTGGGACCCTCAGTCTCTGGGAGCAGATGCTCTAGTCCTGAGTTGGTCAGATTTTCACCTGCCATATGTTTTCCCGCCCTGGCACTGATGCCCAAGGTCCTGTGGAAAATCAAAACAGAATGTCACGCAGCCATTCTAGTGGCTCCGGATTGGCCGAGGAGGTCCTGGTATCCGGATCTGTGGCAACTGTCCGGCGGACACCGGTGGGCTCTTCCAGACCGCGCAGATCTTCTCGCGCAGGGCCCCTTCTTCCGCCCCAATTCCAGGGCCCTCAGATTGACTGCATGGCTCTTGAGGCCTGGCTCTTAACATCCAGGGGTTTCTCTCCTGCGGTGGTTTCCACCATGAACAGAGCTAGAAGGCCCACGTCGCGGAAGATTTACCACAGGACGTGGAAAGTCTTTTTCGCCTGGTGCTCCTCTGGGGGACATGTACCTTGGCCTTTGTCGATCCCGACCCTATTGGCTTTTTTGCAGTCAGGTTTGGAGTTGGGCCTTTCCCTCAGTTCTCTGAAGGGTCAGGTATCAGCACTGTCTGTATTGTTCGACAGGCGCTTGGCGCTCCTCCCAAAGGTTCGTCAATTTCTCCAAGGGGTTCTCGAGTGGTTCCGCCGTATAGGCGACCTCTGGACCCTTGGAATCTCAACATGGTCTTGGCGGCTTTGCAGAAACCACCTTTTGAGCCATTGAGAGAAGTCTCTCTTTCTTATTTGTCACAGAAAGTGGCCTTTCTGGTGGCTATTACGTCCCTGAGACGGGTCTCTGAACTGGCGGCACTATCGTGCAAGTCACCCTTTCTGGTGGTTCACCAAGACAAGGTGGTGTTGCGCCGCGGGCGGAATTTTCTACCAAAAGTGGTTTCCACTTTTCATTTGAACCAGGAGATTGTGCTCCCATCATTTTGTCCCGCTCCTGTTCATCAGATTGAGCGCGACCTCCACACTCTGGACCTCGTACGGGCTGTACGCATTTATGTGTCCAGAACTGCCTCCTTCCGGAGTTCGGACTCCTTGTTCGTACTGACGGCAGGTCGCTGTAAGGGGTCAGCGGCGTCAAAATCAACCTTGGCCAGATGGATCAAGGCACCCATTCAAGAGGCTTACCGGTCTTCTGGTTTGCCTCTTCCGGTAGGCTTGAAGGCACACTCGACAAGAGCTGTCGGTGCCTCCTGGGCCTTGCGACATCGCGCCTCTGCTCTGCAGGTGTGTCAGGCGGCCACTTGGTCTAGCCTGCACACCTTCTCTAAGCACTATATGGTGCATGCCCATGCCTCTGCGGATGCAAGTTTGGGCAGGCGGGTCCTCCAGGCGGCGGTTGCCCACCTTTGACGGGGACCGCGTATGCAAACGTCTTTGAGGAACTTTTTCCCGCCCTGGGGTATTGCTTTAGGACATCCCCATTGTCTGGGTCTCCCATTATGATGATCAGAAAAAAGAGAATTTTGTTTACGTACCGTAAATTCTTTTTTCTTGAATCATCAATGGGAGACCCAGCACCCACCCAGTGTTCCGTTGTATGTTACGGTTGATCTGTCCCCTGTTGGGGCAGTTTATCCGGGTTGTTGAACCGTCTGTTCACGGTGTCTTCCCGAGGTTTTGGGTGTGGTTTTCTGTTGTCTCCTCGCAGCTTATGGACCAAACTGAGGATGTTCCCTGCGGTAGGGGTTTATAAGCGGAGGGGGCGGTGTCTACAGTTCTTGTAGTACCTAGTGTGGCCTCCGGAGGGCAGTGCCCTAAACCCCATTGTCTGGGTCTCCCATTGATGATTCAAGAAAAAAGAATTTACGGTACGTAAACAAAATTCTCTTTTTCTCCTTGCTGACTCTTCACTTCTCACTCTGCAAATCCCTCCACTGGCTCCCAATTCACCACCTATTTATTCAACTACTAATTTGATTACAAAGCCGTCCACAATCTTTTCCCCTCATATATCTCTAAACTAATCTCCCGATATCATCCAACTCGTAGTCTTCGATCCTTCCAAGATCTCCTCCTTTTCTGGTCATCATAATGGGAACCCAGACAATGGGGTTTAGGGCACTGCCTCCGGAGGTCACACTAGGTATACAAGTTTGTAGACACCGCCCCTTTCGCTTATAAACCCTACGCAGGGAACATCCTCAGTTTTAAACTTAGTGTGCTCGGAGGATCACGCTTTGCTTGCACTTCACTGCATTCTCACAACTTACGTGATGGCGTCTGAAGACAAGGTAAAATGGTTCCGGTCGGGACCTGCGACAGCCTCCCCGCTCACCCTTGTGGAACACGCAGGTGGAGGTACCGGAGGGCCTAGAGCCTGGACACTTTGTGTTCTCCCGGTACGCTGTTGCGCTCCTTTCCATCCCTCTCTGGGGGGCTCTGGAGAGTGGGAGATGGGAGCCTTGCACAGCTCCGCTCCGTCCGAGGCCTCCCTAAATGGTGCTTACAGACCGGACTGGAGCCAGCCCGTCCGAGGCCTCCCTAAATGGTGCTTACACTCCGGACTGGTGCTGCACCCCCGTCCGAGGCCTCCCTAAATGGTGCTTACAGACCGGACCGGCACTGAGGCACTCTGTGTCTCCTGTGTGCCTGAGGGTAGTGTCTGTCACTTTATGTGTCCTGACACTCAGACCGCGCGTTACTCTCGGGTCCGCGGTTCTGGAGGGTACCCTGTGCTGGGGTTACCCTGGCTGACCGCCCTGTGTGTCACAGGGGCTGAAGCTGTAGGCTGCGGATGTTTGTTTCTGCACGCAGTCTGTGTGATGTATTTCACATTATTTCCCGCGCTGCGGGCTCTGGCGCCTTCATTCTGAGGCTGCTTGGAGGATGGGAAGCAGCCCGTGCGGTGACGTCATCGATGGGCGTGTGTGTGTGTGCTTCCCGCGTGTTTTCGGCGCCGCCCACGGTTTCACTGTCGGCGGCCATCTTTACCCCTCATTTCCCGGCATGGGATCTGTCTGCAGCGTGCGTCTGCACTCCAGGGGAGACCGGAAACTCTCGCGGAGGTCACACACACACACCGCTTCCTCCTACCGCTTCGCTGCGGTCGGTAAGCCATCGGGATTCCCGGTTTTTGTCTGCACAATTTGGCTTATTTTCCCCTGCTGTGGCGATGTCCTCAGTTAGGAAGCGTGCTGCTAAGGCGGCAGATGCCACCATTACCTGTGCTACATGCAATGGGACTCTGGTGGAGGGGTCCTGCAATAACTGCGGACGCCCAGAGGCCCGGACTGACACTGCTGAGACGGCAGCTCCGGTGCTGTACCCTGAGGTTCAGGTGATCCCAGGGCCATGGGAAACTCAGAATAAGATCAATGAATCTCTGTTGTCCCAGCTGTCCTCCATGTCGCAGTCCCTGGAGGCACTCAATAGGAGGCTGGAAGGCCCAGCTACTCCTTCCAGTTACCCCCGGGTGTCTCCCTCTTCTGCTGTGAGACCCCTTAAGCGGGCTCGTCGTGAGGATTCACCCGAGCTCCAGGCTCTCTCTGAGGAGGAGCGTTCCTCTGATGGTGAGGAAGATGATGGGGGTTCGACTCTCGGTCTGTGTCTGTGTCTGAACCACCAGACGGGGTGGAGGATTTGGTGTCCTCTATCAACGAGACCTTACGTCTCGTGACACCCCCTGAGGAGGTGACTGTACACCCGAAGGAGGTCTATCAATGGCTGCGGCCGGAGGCTAGACCAAGTGGCTCCTTCATGGACCACACTAACTTTGGAAGGTGGTTAGAGCTCCCAGGTTACATCCTGGGCGGCGTTATGTCCGCAAACCCAAGGACAATCGCTTCCCCTTCCCCCAGGAGGTGCTTCAGGAGTGGTCGCAGTCCCCGAAGGTGGACGCTTCCATGACCAGGATTGCTGCACGCTCCCTTTTCTCTGCCTCTGATAGCTCCTCGCTGAAGGATGCGACTGATAGACAGGTCGAGCAACTCGCCAAGTCTTCCTATGAGGCTGTGGGGTCTTCATTTGCTCCTAATTTTGCCACGGTCTGGACCTTACAAGCGATTACTTCCTGCTTGGATGGCATCACTGACCTGGCAAGGTCCAGTCCAGAGGTCCTGGCGCTTACCGAAAGGGCAAAGGGCCTATGCGGATTACGCCAGGACGGCGACTTTGGAAACTGCCACTCGCTCAGCTGTGGCTTCGGCCAATGCTATTGCGATTCGCAGGTTGTTGTGGCTGCGTCATTGGGACTCAGATGCCACATCTAAGAAGATTCTGCAGAATCTTCCGTTCTCTGGTGATAGGCTTTTTGGCACCGAACTGGACAAGCTGATAAATGATTCTGCTGAGTCTAAGATCCCGCAGAATAAACCTAAGCCACGGGACACCGTTAAAAGGAACCCAAAGCAGTGGTCCTTTCGTTCCAGCTCACAGTCATCAGCACCGTCCGCTCGCACGGACCGAGGAGGCAAACCCGCTTCTCAGTGGCGCTCTAAGAGTCGTCCAAAGAAGCCGGCGGGGGCAGCGGCTGCCACCCCCAAACCCGCCTCTACATGACTCGCTCTCCCTTCCTGCCTCCCCACAGGTGGGGGGTCGCCTGTCTCGTTTTCAGGACAGGTGGCTACTTCACGTTCAAGATCAGTGGGTTCGAGACGTGGTCTCGCGAGGTTACAGGATAGAGCTGACGTCAAAGCCGATACCCCGATTCCATCGGTCGGTCCCATGCCCAGAAAAGGCTCAGGCTTTTCACTTGGTGCTGGAGGGTCTCCGCAGGGACGGAGTGGTGGTCCCGGTGCCTTCCGGGGAGAGGTTTCGGGGTTTTTACTCCAACCTCTTCATTGTCCCAAAAAAGGACGGCTCCTTCCGCCCGGTTCTGGACCTAAAGTTGTTCAACCGTCACGTGTTGGTTCGGAAGTTCCGTATGGAATCACTGCGCTCCGTGATCGCAGCTGTGTCACAGGGGGACTTCCTAGCGTCCATAGATATCCGAGACGCTTATCTTCACGTGCCCATTGCACCGGCTCATCAGCGCTGGTTGAGATTCGCAGTGGGGGAA
This sequence comes from Allobates femoralis, assembly GCA_033576535.1. Taxonomy (NCBI): domain Eukaryota; kingdom Metazoa; phylum Chordata; class Amphibia; order Anura; family Aromobatidae; genus Allobates; species Allobates femoralis. Next base: position 79,644,650 of record JARQOC010000003.1, on the reverse strand, counting down.
GAACACTTCCAATTTGTGGCGCTGCCTTTCGGGTTGGCCTCGGCACCGCGGGTGTTCACAAAAGTGATGGCCTCCATGATGGCTCTCCGTAATACCCTATCTGGACGACCTGCTGGTCAGGGCGCCATCGGAACACCTTTGTCGGCAAAGCCTGGAGGTAACCATGAAGTCTCTGGAACAGTTCGGGTGGCTTCTCAATATTCAGAAGTCGACCCTGGTTCCGACCCAGTCACTGACATATCTGGGCATGGACTTCCACACAGACTCAGCCCTAGTGTCTCTGCCACGAGTCAAACAGATGGCGATCCAATCAGGAGTGCAAGCAGTCCTCCTGTCACCACAATCATCCCTACGGGTCTTGATGCAGCTGGTGGGGCGCATGGTAGCTGCGATAGAGGCAGTGCCTTTTGCGCAGTTTCGCCTCCGTCCTCTCCAGCTGGAGATTCTTCGCAGATGGGACAAGAGGACGTTCTCTCTGGATCGGCTGGTGGCACTTTCCCAACCAACCAGGGATTCCTTGCAGTGGTGGCTCCAACCCCGTCACTTGTCGCGGGGCCGGTCCTTTCTCAAACCGTCATGGTTAGTGGTGACCACCGACGCCAGCCTCATGGGCTGGGGTGCGGTGTTCTTACACCACAAGGCTCAAGGCCTCTGGACTCCGTCGGAGTCGGCGTTGCAGATCAACGTGCTGGAGATCAAGGCGGTCTATCTGGCGCTCCTAGCGTTTCAGAAGTTCCTGTCAGGGCAACCCATTCGGGTTCAGTCCGACAATGCGACGGCCGTCGCCTATATAAATCATCAGGGAGGGACCAGAAGTGCTCAGGCCCTCGCCGAAGTCCACCGCATTCTATCTTGGGTGGAGGACAACGACTGCCTGATCTCCGCAGTTCACATCCCAGGGGTCGAGAACTGGGAGGCCGACTACCTGAGCCGGCAGGGGATGGACGCCGGAGAGTGGTCTCTTCATCCAGACGTCTTCCAGGACATCTGCAGCAGATGGGGCACTCCGGACGTGGATCTGATGGCCTCGCGGCTGAATCATCAGGTGCCGCACTACATGGCGAGATCATGGGATCCTCAGTCTCTGGGGGCGGATGCCCTGATCCTGAGTTGGTCCAGATTCCATCTACCATATGTGTTCCCGCCTCTGGCTCTGATTCCCAGGGTTTTGTGGAAAATCAAGTCGGAATGCAGAGTAGCCATTCTAGTGGCACCAGATTGGCCCAGGAGGTCCTGGTATCCGGACCTGTGGCAACTGTCAGGCGGACACCGGTGGGCTCTTCCGGAACGCGCAGATCTACTCGCGCAAGGCCCTTTCTTCCATCTCAATTCCAGGGCCCTCAGATTGACTGCATGGCTCTTGAGGCCTGGCTGTTGACATCCAGAGGCTTCTCTCCTACGGTAGTCGACACTATGACTCGAGCTAGGAAGCCTGTTTCCAGGAAGATATACCACAGAACGTGGAAGATTTTCTTTACCTGGTGTGCCTCGAGTGGCCGGTCCCCGTGGCCCTTATCCATACCGACACTGTTGGCTTTCCTACAGTCGGGGTTGGAATTGGGTTTATCTCTCGGCTCCCTGAAGGGTCAAGTGTCAGCTCTTTCAGTGCTGTTTGACAGGCGCTTGGCGATCCTTCCCAGGGTCCGTCAATTTCTGCAGGGGGTGTCTCGGGTGGTTCCGCCCTACAGGCGGCCACTGGACCCTTGGGACCTTAACATGGTTCTGGCAACACTGCAGAAACCGCCGTTTGAGCCACTGAGAGACATTTCCCTGTCTCGTCTGTCCCAGAAAGTGGTCTTTCTGGTGGCGATTACGTCTCTGAGAAGGGTCTCAGAATTGGCTGCACTTTCGTGCAAGTCACCCTTTCTGGTGGTTCACCAAGACAAGGTGGTGTTACGCCCGCGGCCAGAATTCTTGCCAAAGGTGGTTTCCACTTTTCACCTGAACCAGGAGATTGTTCTCCCGTCATTTTGCCCCGGTCCCGTTCATCAGGTTGAGCGCGATCTCCATACTCTGGATCTCGTGAGGGCTGTCCGCATTTATGTGTCCAGGACTGCCTCCTTCCGGAGTTCGGAGTCATTATTTGTCCTTACGACAGGTCGCTGTAAGGGGTCCGCGGCATCTAAGTCAACCTTGGCCAGATGGATCAAGGCTCCCATTCAAGAGGCTTACAGGTCTTCTGGTTTGCCTCTCCCGGTGGGATTGAAGGCTCACTCTACCAGAGCTGTCGGTGCCTCCTGGGCTTTGCGACATCGAGCTTCGGCTCTACAGGTGTGTCAGGCGGCCACTTGGTCCAGCCTGCACACTTTCTCTAAGCACTATATGGTGCATGCCCATGCCTCCGCGGAGGCAAGTTTGGGCAGGCGGGTCCTCCAGGCGGCGGTTGCCCACCTTTGAGGGGGACCATGTGTTATCCGTCTGTTGAGGAACTCTTCCCACCCTGGGGTATTGCTTTAGGACATCCCCATTGTCTGGGTCTCCCATTATGATGACCAGAAAAAAGAGAATTTTGTTTACGTACCGTAAATTCTTTTTTCTTTAATCATCAATGGGAGACCCAGCACCCACCCAGTTGTTCCGTTGCATGTTTTGCATTTGTTCTGTTCCCTGTTGGGACAGTGTTATCCGGGTTGTTGAACCGTTTGTACACGGTTTCTTCCCGACGTTTCGGGTGTGGTTTATTTGTCTCCTCGCAGCTTATGGACCAAACTGAGGATGTTCCCTGCGGTAGGGGTTTATAAGCGGAGGGGGCGGTGTCTACAAACTTGTAGTACCTAGTGTGACCTCCGGAGGGCAGTGCCCTAAACCCCATTGTCTGGGTCTCCCATTGATGATTAAAGAAAAAAGAATTTACGGTACGTAAACAAAATTCTCTTTCTCCTCCACACTTGTACGTTCCTCATCTAACCGCCTGCAAGACTTCGCCCGAGCATCCCCCATTCTCTGGAATTCTGCACCCCAAAATGTCTGACTGTCCCCTACACTCGGAGCCTTCAAGTGGAATCTGAAAACCCATCTCTTCAGAACAGCCTACAACCTGCAATGACCACAGTGCCACCCCACCACCGCTGGAACTGGCGCTCCACTACCACTGGACCCGACGCTCCACCACCACCAGAGCAGACCCAACCTACTGTCTCTCTCCCCACTGCCCTGTAGAATGTAAGCCCACAAGGGCAGGGTCCTCTCTCCCCTCTGTATTAGTCTGTCACTGTTAGTTTGTTCATTGTATTTTTAACTTGTTTGTATGTAACCCTTTCTCATGTACAGCACCATGGAATCAATGGTGCTCTATAACTAATAAGTGTCCTCCATCCTGTTTCTGTACTGGTGATACTTCTAGTATAACCGTATAATATTTCTTGTATAACCCTATGGAGCTCATTTGGGGTAGATACGTTTGGGGATCTCGTAGGTTCTTGTTTTGATTGTGAGCCCCAATGGGGACAGTGTTGCAAATGTATGTAAAACGCTATGGAATTAATAGTGGTATATAAATGAATAAATATTATTATTCATTTATATTCCTTTTGGTGTTCCCTGTTGTAGGGTGAAGAGGAGCTGGCTATTGATGTAATGGACAGGCTTAGTCCGTCCATTCTGGAAAGCTTCATACACCTCACAGGAGCTGATCAGGTAAGACTATCAGATACCGAATAGATCCTAGACCTGGGTACAAAGGCTGAGCAGGACATGGGTTCATACATTGTCCATATAAACCATATCTATAATGAGATAGTGTGGTAGGCGTGATAACATTATCTCCGCTGTCATATATTTTGCCTTGTACAGGAGGAGCTGTGATCTGTGCTGCACTTATGTCCGGTGATTAGTCCAATATGATATGTGTAGGATTTACTGCATGCAGCTTATGCCTTGTGTATAGGAAGTCATAGAGAGAGGTTACTGACGGCGGATATAGTTGTGGGTTATAGTCCCTGCTGTGTAGAGGAGTCTTAGTAAGAAAATTATTGCGAAATTTGTTAAGTTTTTTGGTGCTCATAGTCTCATCATCTGGGCTCGGTGAGACAGATTATCTCCTCACTCTTGTAGTAATGACATCTCCTACCCTATACATGTCTGACACATGTATGATAAAACCACTTTTTACTATAAATAAGAGCTGGTTGTTACTGATGGTGAAGAAAAGCGTTGCCTGCGCTAACCTTGCTTGAGGCATGGACCCCAAATAGGCCGATTGCGCCCTTGCTTAAAGGGAGTCAGCACAAAATGACTGTTCAAACCAAACACACACAGACATTTTGTTGCAAGGGCTTGTAAAACCCCAGTTATAAGACTCCATAGAACTGTATGAGCACCAGCTCTCATCTTCTATATTAAAAATGGAAAATCTGCATTCACTGAAGACACTTTAGAGGTGAATTGAGAATTTTAAGAATGAAAGCTCAGTCCTGGGGGACAAAGAAGAAGATTTCTCTTCTAAGATATATTACAAAGTTTCTTCTTTTCACATGTACTATTTTTTATGAAATAATAATTAAAAGTGCAATGGTTAGTCTTTGAATGTCAAAGTGAAGTGCATGTATTAATATTTCTTGTTCTGATTTCAGCAATTAGTTTACTAAATATTGAGTTATTTTGGTGTCTTTTTGTGTGATTTCCTCTGTTTGCCTGATTTGGTCTTTCTTGTCTTCAGACCACTTTGCTGTACTGTCCGAGCTCAATAGATCTTCAGACGCTCGCAGAGTGGAGCTCATCCCCCATCAGCCATCAGTTTGATGTCGTCAGTCCATCCCATATCTGGATCTTTGCACATGTTACTCAGGGTCAGGATCCTTGGATAATAAGTCTGTCCAGCTTCATGAAACAGGAGAACCTGCCCAAGTACTGCCCCACAGCTGTCAGCTATGCCTGGATGTTTTCTTACATGCGCCTACAGCTGCTTTCACCACAAGTCGATATAAAGTAAGACATTCTTTGTGGTGGATACGAGGAATATAATGTATGTTATAAAACATGGCACTAATTGATATGATAGATATCCATTACCCTTTATATGGATTATCTGGGACTGTTAAAGGTAATCTGTTAAGTCAAAAATCAATATGTAACTGCTATCATTTTCTAATTCCTCTGGAGAAGCTCTTTCTATCATGTTTTTTTTTTATTTAAAACCCCCCCCCCTCCCATCCTCTGTAAACTGCAAATAAGGAGATTTATTGTCACTCGCAGTGAGTGAATCACTTGCTTCTCTTTGGCCCACTCCCAAGGAATGAATATTTCATGTAGTGACATCACTGCACTGCCCTTCTCTGCAAGCACACAAGGAAAGTGAAAATTAAGGCAGGTGTGAAACGCAGAGCACAGGGGGAGGAAATATCAGCCTGGGAAGTATTGAATAATAAATGAACAATTACATACTGCGGACTATTCAGCAGTGAGAATAATGGACCGGAGTAGTGACTCAGCTGCCTGCTGGGTGTGAAGGGTCCTTATAGCAAGAGAGCTATAAAGGGTATAGTAACAATTTTTACATATTCTGAAAGGGCTTCCCAGGCACTATTCAAGGATACTATTAGTATCATACTGAAAAATGTTGTGACAGAGTCCCTTTAAGTATTTTTGTATATGGGGCTAAGAAGTAAAAGGCAGGTATATTTGTGAGCTACTGACGCTGATCAACGGAGACCGCTCCTACAGCTTCTGCTGACGTCACGTTACAGAAGAGCTTCTACTCTCTGTTCAATCTGTCAACAAGGTGTCTGCTGATGTCCTGCTGGCTCCCTGGTGCCTGACTGTGGGGAGCTGCCCCTTCAATCAGCATGATGTCTGCAGTGATGCCCTATCCACTGAAATATCAAAGAGCTTTGTTCATGAGTGGTAAATTGAAAGCAACAGAATCATTGTTAGTAACTACCTGCCTGTTAGTTCTTACCCCTGTGCACAAAAAATATTAAAAGTCCTGGATAACCGCTTTAATAAAATGTAGCAAAATCAACTTTTAATTTGACATAAATCTATTATTCACTTTTGCAGCAGTCCTATTAATGCAAAGAAAGTGACCGCAGTCTCCGGCAGCGATTCTTATATCGGCCTTTGGAGAAACTACTTGATTCTTTGCTGCAGTGCAGCAACATCCAGCGGTTCTTCAGCATCGGCTGGTTCTGTTCGATGTTCCCCTCCAGAGACGCTGGCGTCTACCCCTGACAGTGGATATTGCATTGATTCTAAAGTAAGTCCTCCACAAAGACTAATGCTACAAAGGGATTTCTGCCATTGTTTTTAGGCTGTTCATATAAAAATCTACCAACCATTTGATAATGGAGTACGGCTCTTGCTTTTCTGCAATTATTTTTCCTATTGTTTCGCTTGAGAACATGCTCGCTTTACTATAACTTTTAAAATTACCTTTTAAAACTCGATGTGTATATACAGGTATATTCTATTTTTTTTGTATAAGGTAAACTTAAAAGTAGTTTTTGAAGCAGTTGCTAGAAATACGCTTAAGACACGGTTTAATTTCTTCAGATTGCCACCTTGTGGCCAAATTCCCTTTTGTCACTCTCCTTATCCAAAGCATTTGGCAGTCTGCTCTATGCCATCATGCATATTGAATAAGAGCTTGAAGGGCATTGAAACCTTGATGGGTTAATCCCATTTTATCAGGTTACCACCTAATTACAGAATAGATGCAGAATTGCTGCTCCCTGGGGGTCTGACCACCGCAGCTGATTGCTTGGTTTCACAGGGCAATAGCGTTAATTCTGCTGTTGACCTATGTTAAGGGTTCTTGGTAAGAGAGAGTCGACAAGGTTGCTTCAATATTGGCAAAAAAAATGACTTCCTGTGTCTTACATATGATATGCAGGGTAATGGTACCAACTTCTTCAAGCTTATTTGGTACTTTTTACCTGAAGCTACTAAAGTGATTTAAACTACTAGTCGTATTTTACAGATCATCGGCAGTCCGTCCCCCTCATCCCTATTCAAGCACATAGTACCAATGATGCGCTCTGAGAGCATGGAAATCACAGAATCTCTTGTTCTGGGCCTTGGCAGGACCAACCCTGGAGCTTTTAGGTAAGATGGCCGTTTACCCCAAAATAACATTGTCTAGCTGGGAGAACAGCCTGTACATGCCCAGGATCAGGATTGTCTGTTCTGGTGTCATTCCTGTTGTGGAGATACTAGTGTTCTCTGCGGAAGAACGCCGCGTTTGTGGACCGAGATCAGGATTGTCTGCGTTCTAGCGTCATTCCTCTTGTAGAGACATAGTGTTCTCTGCAGACGAATTCAGCATCCATACCCACGATCTGGACTCTGGTCGTGGCTGATTTTCGCTGGTGTTTTCCCTCTGAGAATACTTGCATCACCACAAAATAAATTGACATGCTGCGACTCAAGAAGCTGCGCCACATGTCAGTTTACGCTGCGGAAATGGCACAGTTGGCATGAGATTTCTTTAAATCCATCCACTGTGTTGGTACCACAGAATGCCGCAGACATACGCTGTGTCTAAAACACTGCTAATCCTGATCATGGGCACTCGCCCTAAACCGTACAGAACTGCTTTATTAGTAAATGTCTTATTTGTCGCATTATGATTAAAAGGTAAAAATATCTAATACAGGAAATTAACACATTATTGCCTGTATTTCACTTAATCTGTTTAATTTTTTCAGTGTTGCTCATTCAATTTATTAGAATTTTTATTTCATGTAAAATCCTTTCTAATAAAATGTGGATGTGAACTTTCCCTTTTAATGACCATCTTGCTGTTCGCCGGACAGGAATATTACCCTCCAGAGCGCTTTCACATTAGTAGATTTTCTGTAACTCCATAGTTTTGCTGCTCTTACACCAGGTGTCTAACATGACTGTGTGTTGTTTGTATACAGGGAATTAATTGAGGAGTTGCACCCCATAATTAAAGAAGCACTTGATAGGAGGCCAGAGGTAATTCTTTTATATTTCAATCTTCCATTGTATTTCGTGCTGCAATTCCTTCACCCCTCTCCCTCTTTATATACCAAATTATTGAACACTGAATATACTACCCTAATGTGATGAAAGACGTTGCTTGGAGAGCTTATAATTAAAAAAACTATAATTGAACTTAAGTTATTAAAAAATAACCTAAAATAATTTCCTTGATGACCCTCTTTTTGGATACTTAATTATTGACAAGAAAATAAAATATTATGGAGTTGGATAAACCTGTTAGAGCTAACTATAGATAGGTCATATAAATCAGATGGGTCTGACTCCAGCGACCCCTGCAGCACCTTCATTGTAGCCAGGCACAGGACTGTACATGTGATGGCGGTTGTACTTGATGCTTCAATTCACTGCAATCCCAGGCTGGCCACTACTGATTGTGTCTGGCACTATGGTAGGTAAGCAATAAAATGGAAACAGCGCTCGCTGGACCCGGATCTCCACTGATCTGCCATTGGTGTTACAGAAAGTCCCTGTTTTTAAGTATTTAACAAAGTGAATTTCCTCGGTTTAATTTCATTTTTTTTTATTTCAACAGAACATGAAGCGGCGCAGGCGTCGAGATATTCTACGAGTGCAACTGGTCCGTATATTTGAGCTGCTGGCAGATGCTGGTGTCATTAGTCACAGGTAGATGATATAATGGACTACGCTGTAATTAGGGGCCTACATTTTCTCAGGCTGATGCTTTCATATTGTTGAATTGGCTTTACTTATATTGTGCTGAAGAGAGAATTCGTTAACTACTTACATAATCATGCTGTCAATTCCGGTGCCCTGATGTCCTCCTGTCACTCGCCTCAGTTATTTCACATGGGTATACCCAGTGGGTGCATTCACGCTTACTCAGAAAGCTACCATCTTTGGACACCTGGATGTACAAAGATGGCAGTGACGTGACTCCGCACGCGCATACACAATTACGCCGCCACTATCCTTGTACACCTGGGCTCAAAAGTAAGAGACTGAGCACTCAAGGGAGATGCCACACGGGGGAGAGTGCACAAGAGAGGAAACAGTACCAAGAAGAACACACTGAGAGAGCGCATGGGATAGACAGCTCAAATGAGAGAGCAGACGAGTAGAGAAGACAGCACATGGGGGAGGGGGAGTCCACAGGGAAGGGAGACAGCTCAAAAGAGAGAGTAAAGAGGGGAGAAGACAGCATACGAGGGAGAGAGAGAGCACGAGGGAGGGGGAGAGAGCAAAGAGGGGAGAAGACAGCACGGGCGGGAGAGATGCTGCACATGGGAGAGCGCACAGGGAGAAAACAACACACGGGGGAGAATGCACAGGAGGAGAGACGGCAGACAACCCCGGCGCCACAGAGCCTGCCCCCATCGGAAAGTCACTGCCCTCCCGATGTGATGGCTTCAGGCACCCATCTAGTTTCACAAATAATTAATGTGTGTGGTCTGTAATTTAAAGGAGTTTATCGTTCTTAGAAAACCTTTCTGCTATAAGCTGTGGTGGTTATTTCAATTAAAGAAAACCGATTACTCATCCTCTTTGTCCAGCACTGTGTCTCCACTGCCTCCCTGATCTTTGATGCTCGTCTCTAGCAATAATGAATTTGTTGACAGCACTGCAGCCAATTGGTAGGCTCAGAGACTCTTCATGAATGATATTTGATGCTTGGCTCAGTGATAGGCTGCATTGCTGTCAACATGACATCCGCGCTGCAGGCCAACAGAGAGCAGGGCAGCGGTGGAGACCCAGGGAGGGTAAGTAATACTGTTTGCTTTTATTAGAAACTGAAAAAGCTGATAGAAAGTTTTCTCATCTGGGACAAACTCCTTAACCCCTCACCAACATATGACATACATTTACATTATGTACCGGCTCCCTGACTTTGATACAGGCTTGCAAGCTGAGCCCTCATCTTTACCGGCAGATGATGGCTGTGATATTCAGCCATCATCTGTCTTGAACAGTGAGGCGGTTACCTGTTCATTTTCCAGCGCCAGTATGGGGGCACTCCATTCTTTGCAGCCATTGTCACACTAATGACATGGTTGTGGAATGTGAATAGATTGCCATGACAGGAGGAGGTCTACTGAAGACCTCCATGCCTATCTCAATACTACTTTAGTAAAAGCCTGTATGTACCTGGGATTTACAGGAGACTTGATTTTCTTTGTACACTGCAGTAGTGTGGTATAGCTTTGTAAAGTACATGTGATCGGGTGATCTCAGGTTCAAGGCCCTTCTGGAGTGGAATACCGAATACAATAAAATATTTGACATAAGTTTTTAGAAATAAAAAAATACGGTACAAAAAAAAGTTAACACCCCCCCCCCCCCTTTTTTTTCTCCAATACAAAATTTAAAAAATCACATTTTTGCTATTGCTATGTCCTTAAAAGTCCAATGCATCAATATAAAATGAATTAGCTCAATTGGTAAACTGTGTAATGCAGAAACAAAATCCAGGATTAAGTTTTTTTTCGGTCACCGCAGCAATTCATTAAGAGGCGATCAAAGCATTGTATCTATCCCAACATGTTATGAATATAAACATCAGCTCAGTATGCAATAAACCCTCACACGGCCCCATCGACCAGAATTTTAGAACGTTGCACATCTCAAAAAATTGTGACACAAGCAAGTTTTTATTTTCTTTTTACAATTTTTCGCATTTTTTTTTCCACCTTTTTTAAATAGAAAAGAAAAAAAAATAAAGTCAATGTTTGATATCTGTAATCGTACTGACCTGCAGAATCATATTGCCTGGTCAGCTTTACTGTATATTAAACATGGTAAATGAAAAGAAACAATTGTGGAATTGCACTTTTTTTTTTGCAATTTTGCCGCACTTGAAATTTTTTTCCTGCTCTCCAGTACATCATATAACATGAGTGGGATCATTAAAGGGAACCTGTCACCTGGATGTAGCCCTCTCTGTTATCACTAGCTGTCAAGTCTCAGGGAAGCGGGAAAGGGGTGGTGCTGTCACTGGATATTTACCTGAGAGTCGGTTTAGTGCAAAGGAGTAGAGTGTCTGTTATCCAATCAAGTTATACAAGAAAACTCCAGCACTTGGCGTGATAGTTCATTTATTTGTGCAGATTAAAAATGAACATACAATTGAAAGGGAGACATGACCCCACGCTGGACGCGTTTCGGATTACATCCTTTTTCAACAGCATAAAAAAGAGACCTCCTCACACTTCCTTAAATACAATAAAAACTAAATCAAATGCACAGGTGAAATAGAAAGTTAATTAGAGCTGAAGACAAAAGCTCCACCTAGTGGTATATACACGCAAATTGACCAACCCCTAAAATGCCTCCAATATTGTCAGTGAGTAGAATCACGAAGAGTCCATTTAAACACATCTAAACTACTTCCTGGGGACCCCTTTTGAATGCGCTGCCCCACACAACCCTGACTGGTGTACGGGTACAATATGCAGAGAATGGGGGAATCAGTAAAAATAATATAAATCCGTACGTAAGTTTAACCCCTCGGGTGACCTAGTGTGGAGATTAAGAATCCAACGCGCCTCCGACTCCAACACCTGCCTACCCATGTCTCCGCCCCTCTCACCTCTTGTGACCCGGTCAATGCCCTTAACCACCAATGCACTTGTGTCTCCTCCATGGACATCAAGAAAATGGCGTGATAGGTTCGACATCTGCCTGCGACTAGCCCTGTTTGCAGGATTAGCCGCAGACAGGTGTTCCCTATGCGCCTCTTTAGGGGCCAGGTAGTGCATCCAACATAATCTTTCTTGCAAATTTTACAGGAAGCCATGTATACAACATCACTAGAATTACAGTTGATGTACATTCGAATAGTAAAGTTGCGTCCTGTACGGCGATCTTGGAATTCTTTACTCACATGCATATATTTACACAGCCCACATCTGGACCCATTACATGGGTAGTTGCCCTTACTTGATAGCCAAACTGGTTTACCAATGTTGGATTTAAACAATGATGGAGACAAAAGGTTTCCCAATGTCATGGGTTTTCTGGGCACACATCTAAAGCCCTGATTCAAGATGGTTGACAGGGTGGCATCCTGGTACAATGTTGGTATACATTTGTGAATGGACTTGACAATAGCATTATAGTCTGTACTGTAAGCCGTGGAAAAGGTGGGCATCCATTCTCCTCTACCCTGATCTGGAACTCCTGGTCTATTTACTAACAGATCCCTACGTGTTATAGTTTTAACTTTATCAATCGCTTTGTTAAGTTTGTTGGAACTGTAGCCCCTCCTGGTCAGGCGGCCTGTTATGACGCCCACCTCATTATTGAATGAAGTTTCAGTGGAGCAAGAGCGCCTTGCTCTTATAAACTCACCTATAGGCAAATTGGCTATAACATGTTGTGGGTGGCAACTACCTGCATGTAAGATGGCATTGCCCCACTGGGCTTTCTAAACAATTCTGATTGAATGATGCCCGTGTCCTGGTCCCCAATTAATGTTAGGTCTAAATAGGACACCCTGTTAGTATGTATCTCATGGGTAAACCTAATGTTCATGTTGTTTGAATTGATGTATTGGATGAACTGTGAGAAAGATGATGCGCTGGCGGGGGGTACACCGTCCTTGCTGTCCCAGATGGCTATGACATCAATGTACCTTCCCCACCAGCGCAACTGTATTTAAGGAAGTGTGAGGAGGTCTCTTTTTTTATGCTGTTGAAAAAGGATGTAATCCGAAACGCGTCCAGCGTGGGGTCGTGTCTCCCTTTCAATTGTATGTTCATTTTTAATCTGCACAAATAAATGAACTATTATGAAGATCACGCCAAGTGCTGGAGTTTTATTGCATCACTAGCTGTCCCTGCATCTTCCTAGGTGTCCCCTAACCATCCCTCTCTGAGCTAAAGTGTCTCTATAACGATTTAGAGGACTAGTTCCAGGTGACAGGTTCCCTTTAAAAATTACAACTTGTCCCACAAAAAATAAGCCCTATGTGAATGGAAAAATGAAAAAAGGAACGGCCCTTGGAAGTAAATACAGAAGTTGGCCTTTCGGGGGGAGGTGGGGTTACGATGTGTACATGTGGAGCAGATGACTTGTTTCAGACATTTAATTTTCACACAAAAATAAAAGATCTGTCATGCAGCGGATGAAATATTGTCACGTAAAAATGAGAAATCTTCTTTTTTTTTTTGCTTGTCCCGCACATTGGGTTCTGTGTACTGGGGAGCCCTTTGGATGATGATTAGGCAACTATGTTTTAGAGAGATAGAATGTCTAAGGCTTGTCCACAGGTTTTACTGTCAATGTATTTCGCTTTGGATTTCAGCAAAGGCTTGACTTGAGGCTATCGAAGTTTTGCAAAGTATAGGCAGATTGTGGTCGGCCGATAACATGGATGTGCTCTAAGGTCATAAGTGTGTTTAACCTGGTTTTTAATACAAATGTAGCTTCCTTATTATTTGCATTGGACATTTCCAGGCAAAAATCCTGTTTTGGAACTATTATGTAGGCTGGATTTCATATCATTGTGCTTCTGCTAGTTAATAAAGTAATATGGTACTCCATTATTGATAAATTGGCGGTATTTCGTAGACTGCCCAAGTTCAGTGGCAGCACAGGATGGCGTCTGTATGAGGATTCATCAAATTTTAGAGCCGGTGGGAATTCATTAAGCCAAGATAAAGTAAGCCGTCTCCTTATTATTGTGCACAATCTACATGTTAGTGACTGGGAGAAAAATCTATTCCTATGTATACTATGTCCAGCAAAGCTGGAGTCTCATCTTTTGCTTTCTGTCTTAGTGCAAGTGGAGGCCTCGATAATGAGACCCATTCTCTGAATAACACTCTGCTGGAATACGTGGACTTGACCCGACAATTACTGGAAGCGGAGAACGAGAAGGACTCTGATACACTGAAAGACATCCGATGCCATTTTAGTGCCTTAGTGGCGAATATCATTCAGAACGTTCCAGGTATTCCATTCACTAATAAGCAACTAGTTACAATACAGAGAAGAACATTGCCTAACTATTCTGCAGGGACTGATGTATCAGCCCATTACCGCCTTGGATATTTCCTAACTGCTGTCCCATCAGAGAATTAGAAAACAGACAGTAAGGTCTGTACCAAGTCCCTTACATGACGTACAGCAGGACCTGACGGCCATTTAGTAACTAACGGAAAAGTGAGGTTTCTGTCAATGGTGTCCTGCGCTTTTTTTTTTTTTTTTCTTTTTAAGTAACATAGGATCCTAGTGGACAGATCTGACACAGATGTGAACCTTGTAATTGTAAAATAACTGGACATCAGCATAACGAAGAAAGGGTGCAGAAAACCACTACGGCTGTGTAACTGGGAGAGACTCCTAGCGCCTTCTGCAAACTTGGCATTAAGTTCTCCAGATTTATATTGTGTGTTTTTCTATCTGCATGTCACCAAAATCCATAAGTATAAAGATGGGTGCAGACAGCCATAGATTCTCATATCTGAGAGGATTGGGCCAATAATGCAGATGATACTCATCGCAATCTAATCCGAGTGTCAGCATAGTGATCCGATTCTTTTGGATGAGAAGATTGTAGCAGAAGCTCCATCTTCTCCATTGTGTCATTCCCCAGTGTCTGTCCGATGGTTCCCACACTCTCGTTGACTTGCTGGCTCGAGTGTGATCCAAATATCGCATCAAACTCTGACATGCAACAAATTTTTGTTTTGCTGAGATGGACTCAGCCCCATAGACTAACATTGGTCTGAGAGCGATCTGCTGTTTTGTTGGATCACACTCAGACCAAAACTACAGCTTTCTGCCCCTGTCCTTATACTGGTTTATGTCTCTGGCATAGCAGGTGGCTGTAGAACGTTTCTCGAGATCTTCAGGACATTTGCTCTTTGTGGAGCGATGCTTGTGCAGGAAGCAATGCTGATGTAAAGAATATACTAGGATGTATTCTTTGTTTTTTTTTTTTCCAGTGCACCAGAGAAGAAGTATATTTCCTCAGCAGAGCCTGCGCCATAGCCTCTTCATGTTATTCAGTCATTGGGCAGGACCGTTCAGCATAATGTTCACCCCACTGGACAGATACAGTGATCGGAATATGCAGATAAACCGCCATCAGTACTGTGCCCTGAAGGTAATGGACTCATCCATATTATATACCATCAGTATAACCATGGAAGAGGATATTCATCTGCTAAGTGAAAATCCTGCATCCTTCATGTTGGTGCTGCTCAGCAGACATCCATGCTCCATCATATTTCATTTCTGCCCCAGTGTAAATGCTCTAATACCTAATTTCTCCTTCGCCTCATTGGGGGACACAGCACGATGGGTTATGCTATTCTGCCACTAGGAGGCGACACTAAGCAATTAAAAAAGAAGCACAGTGGCTCCTCCCTGCAGTATATAACCCCCTGACTGGCACAGTTCAGCCAGTTTTTTTGCTTAGTGTCTTAGGAGGCAAGACACTGTTTGTTTTATTAGTTTATTTTCTCTCCTTGCTCCCCAGACCCCACAGTTGGGACTCTGGGTTGTAGCCTGCATTCAGACCGCTGCACCATCCCTCCCCAGACCCCACAGATGGGACTCTGTGTAGCAGGTTGATGGCTGGCTCCTGCAGCATCCCTCCCCACACCCCACAGTTTGGAATCTGGGTTGCAGTAGATCTCCCTTGGCCTCTGGCCCATGCAGCACAAGGAAGATGGATCTGCTTCATGCTGCCCTGGGATGGATGGTCCGCTCCCCTGCCCCTTATGGTAAGGTATTGCGCTGCGCTGCCCTCCGGTGCTCCCTGTGGTCCCCTGTGCCCGCCGCATCCTCCGCTGTGTGCTCCGCGCCGGACTCCTCTCGGCCGGCAGCCTGCTGCATTAAATTAGGCCCCGGCTTCGGGCCTACACAGTGCGATCCGCCCCTTCCCTGCCCCTGGTGATGATGCAGGGATCCTCAGTGTGGGCACAGTCAGATCTCTGCAGGGGGACACAGGATTCTGGGCCAGCGCTTCGTTTCCAGCGACTCTCAGGTGACAGGGCTCAGCAGCAATCTATATTTCTGCTGTAGCCCTAAGCTGTTTGTTTGTGTGCTCAGCAGCGATTTATTCTTTCTGCTGCAGCATTACTCTGTCTGTTTGTGCCTCACATCCGGCAGTGTATACTTCTGTGTGTAGCAGGGGGAGTTTTGCCATGATGTCTGGCAATAAGAACAAGAGGGCACCAAAGACCTTTGCTGTGTATTATGCTTTTTGCGTCTGTATGCAAGGCTGCACTGTCATGCGGTTGTTCTACTCCGCTCTGCCAGGCCTGTGCCTCTGCCCCTGTGCAAGCCCCCGCTGATGGGGATACGTGCTCTAGGGGTCCTTCTAAGTCCGAATGGGCGGTTGCGTTATCGCAGTCCGTGAGCCAATCTATACATCAACTTTCTGAGACACTGATACAGGCTCTGCAGCCTGAGCTTCGGCCAGCACCTCAGACCAACCTGGTTCCCAGGGCGACCTCTCCGGTCGTAAGGAGATACACTCTCGGAGACGAGCTCATACCCTCACTCTCTTCCATGATTCTGGTAGGAAGAGGCTCCGCAGGAGCTTCTTCACAGCCCCATCACAGGGCTCTCAGGTCTTCCCTACAAGGAGCAGGTCCCATGAATCACGCTTGTCTGGTGAGCTCCATGATTCTGATTCGGATCTGGACCAGCAGGCTCCCTTTGATTTGGCCTCCTCTGATACTTTTCAGCCGTTAATCAGGCCCGGTCAGTGGCTGACCCAGATCCAAAAGACCTCAAAAAGTGTTCTCAGACCACCCTGAGATTCAGGAAGATCTGCAGAAACATTGGTCTCCGCCTAATAAACGTTTTGGTAATCGTGAGGTGATCAAGTCCCGTTAACCTTTCTTGCCAGCGGTATCACAAGCCTGGGAAGACTTCCCGCAGGTGTACCCTACGGTGTCCCGTTTGGCCTCTAAGATTTTGCTATCTCTCTCTGAGGGCGCATCTATCAAGGATGCCGTCAGCTAGAACACTTGTCGAAATCGGTGTTTGAGGCTTCAGGCTCGTCCCTATCCCCATCTTTCGCCTCCATGTGGGTGGCTGAGGCCATTGTGACCTGGGCAGGTGATTTGCATTCTGCCTGGCGTCACCGGGATTCAGATGCAGAGTTGTTGGATCTGGCCACTCAGATTTTTGTAGCAGGGGATTTCTTGGTCACGCTTCTATTGATGCAGTCAACTGCACTGCGGTGGCAGCCTCAAACGCCATTGCGATCCGCCGCACCCTTTGGCTTCGAGAGTGGAAGGCGGATTCGGCCTCAATGAAGTCACTCACTAGCATGCCTTGTTTAGGCAGGCTTCTTTTTGGGGAAAAGCTTGATAAGCTAATCTCGGACGCTACGGGAGGGAAGATACCTCTCTTCCTCAGCAGAAGCCACTGCTTAAGTTTGCTACGGGTCAAAAGACGAGATTTCAGTTCTTTCGGAACTCGTCCGGGTGGTCCGCTTCCCGCCCGTCACAGCTGTCCCGTGCGCCTCGCACAGACAGGGGTTCCCAGGCTTCCAGCAAGCCTGGTTCAAGCTGGCAGCCTACCGCAACCGACAGGCCAAGTCAAAGGAGTCCGGGCCTCGGAGGTTCTCCTCTTCCTGACTCGGTTCCTCCGGGAGGCACCTCCCAAGTTGGCGGCCGACATTTTCACTTTCGGCACGCCTGGCTCGCTGTCGCAGACTACAAGTGGGTTCGGGAATTGGTGTCCTTCGGCTACAGCATAGAGTTTCACAATTCCCCCCCCCCCCCCCCCCCAGAAGATTCTTCCCTTCCAAACCTCCGGGAACGCCGGCAAAGGCGCGCGCCTTCTTTCAGGACATCGACTCTCTCCGGCAGGCGGGAGTCGTCGTCCCAGTCCATCGGAACGAGCAGTTCCAGGGATTTTGTTCGAATCTGTTTATCATGCCCAAGAAGGACTGGTCTTGCCATCCCAGTCTGGATTAATACGGCTCAACAAGTAACCAAGTTCATGACGGCCGTCCTGACCAAACTGCATTCACGGGGTGTCTCTGTTCTCCCCTACCTAGACAACCTGTTGATCAAGGGTCAGTCCTTTGGGGACTGCGAGGACAATGCCCGCGTCACGGTAGATACTCTCATGCGCCTGGGATGGCTGCTCAGTCTACCAAAGTCCTCGCCAACTCCGAGCTGCAAGCTCAAGTTCATGGGGATGGTTCTGGACACGTCTCGGGGACTTGTGCTTCTCCCCCAGGACAAGGCTCATTCCCTGCGCTGTGCAGTTTGGATGCTTCTCCTCTCCCGCTCTCCCTCCAGTTTGCAATGCGAGTTCTGGGACAGATGGTGGCGACATTGGATGCAGTACCATTTGCCCAACTCCATCTCCGGCCACTTCAGTTAGCCCTGCTATCAGCCTGGAATCGCGGACCATTCACCCTTCACTGGACATTCTGTCCGTCAGCGTAAACGAGGCAGTCTCTTCGATGGTGGCTGTTCCCGGGTTCTCTCTCGGGGAGATCCTTCTCCCAGCTCGATGGGTCGTGCTGGCCTCCGACGCCAGTCTCCTCGGCTGGGGAGCGGTCTTTCGCCATCACACAGCCCATGGTCGGTGGACTCTAACGGAGTCTTCTCTGCCCATAAATCTCCTGGAGATTTGGGCCATCTACTTGGCATTGCAAAGTTTTCCTCATCTTCGGTCGGACAATACCACGGCTGTGGCATATGTCATCCATCAAGGCGGAACCCGCAGCAAGTCTGCTGTGCAGGAAGTGGAACCGATCCTCAGCTGGGTCGAGTCTTCCGGAGCGGTTTTCCCGGCTGTTCATATCCCGTGGATCGACAATTGGGCAGCAGACTTTCTCAGCCATCAGGGCCTAGCCTCGGGAGTATAGGCTCTACATCCAGAAGTATTCCACCAGATCTGCAGTCGCTTCGGGACTCCGGATGTGGACCTCATGGCGTCGCAAATGAATGCTCAGGTTCCCAACTTCTTTAGCCGCTCCCGCGATCCGTGAGCCCTGGGATCGGACGTTCTGGTCCAGACTTGGACACATTTTTGTCTTACATCTTCCCTTCTCTTAGAAAAGAAGGGAGATACAAGAGGCGCAGATTGTGCCATATCAAACAGACACTATAGTTCTTATGTGGATTATAAGTGTATCCACTCACCTTTTATGGTTGTGAGACTCACAACCAGTTTAAAAGCATAAGGCAGCTGCTGCAGAACCTCCACCAACGCCACAAAACCGCGGGAAATCAGAAGATAAAACTGGAATGGTATCCACGGTCCGCGCTGCTGCTCTTTATCCAAGGAATCCACAAGAGGTTATTACCATCAAAAGTTCTTTATTTCATCACACCAACGCGTTTCGGTGCTGTCCCAGTTTCCTTGCCCTGAGGAAGGTGCTGGGACAGCACCGAAACGCGTTGGTGTGATGAAATAAAGAACTTTTGATGGTAATAACCTCTTGTGGATTCCTTGGATAAAGAGCAGCAGCGCGGACCGTGGATACCATTCCAGTTTTATCTTCCCTTCTCTGGCCCTCATTCCCAGAGTGGTCCAGAAGATCAAATTGGAGCGCGTCCCAGTGATTTTAATGGCCCTGGATTGGCCTAGGAGACCATGGTATGCCGATCTCGTGCAGCTCGCCCCAGATGTCCTATGGCGCCTGCCGGACCGTCCGGATCTTCTCTCCCAGGGCCCGTTTTGTCACTAGAACTCGGGGACCCTTCGTTCAATGGCGTGGCCCTTGAGGCCCGGATTTTGACGGATTTTCGGCAGAGGTTGTGCACACTATGGCCAGCGTGAGAAAACCTGTCTCTTCCCGCATATACCACAGGACTTGGAAGGCTTTCTTCGCCTGGTGTGAGTCTGGAGGTCTTCCACCCTTGCGTTTTTTGATTCCAGCAATTCTGGGTTTTCTTCAATCTGGGCTGGATAAAGGACTGTCCCTAGGCTTTCTCAAAGGACAGGTATCTGCTCTGTCTGTGTTTTTTCAACACGTTTGGCCACCAGACCCCAGGTTCGTTCTTTTTTGCAGGGTGTCTCTCGGATTGTTCCACCGTATAAGAGGCCCTTGGAGGCCTGGGAACTGAATCTGGTCCTGGAGGTGCTTCAGAAGCCGCAATTCGAACCTCTCAGGGAATTTTCGCTCCGCCTGCTTTCTCAGAAGGTGGTTTTCTTCGTGGCGATCACCTCCGTTAGGTGGGTATCTGAACTGGCGGCCATCTTCGGCAAGGCACCATTCCTCTAGTTTCACTAGGATAAGGTGGTACTGCGTCCGGTACCGTCCTTTCTTCCCAAGGTGGTTTCCTCTTCCATTTGAATGAGGACATTTCTCTCCCGTCCTTCTGTCCGGCTCTGATGCACCGCTTTGAAAAGGCTCTGCACTCCCTGGATCTGGTCCGTGCTCTCCGGAATTATGTCTCCAGGACAGCACCTTTCAGGAAGTCTGATTCCCTTTTCGCGTCCTTCCAGAAGGGATGGCGGCGTCCAAGACCACTCTTGCCAGGTGGATTTAGCTTACCATTCAGGAAGCTTATTCCCTACGTAATCTGACCATTCCGTAAGGGTTGCGTGCTCACTCAACTCACACGGTGGGTACTTCCTGGGCTATCCGGCACCAGGCTAAGGCTGGGCAGGTGTGCAAAGCTGCCACCCGGTCCAGCCTTCACACTTTTTGAGAAACACTGTCGTGCTCATACTCAGGCCTCGGCAGATGCGAGTCTGGGTAGACGCATCCTACAGGCAGTGGCTGCTAACCTGTAGACTGTGCATTTCAGAATGTGGATGTGTATTCCCACCCAGGGACTGCTTTGGGACGTCCCATCGTCCTGTGTCCCCCAATGAGGCGAAGGAGAATTTTGTGTACTCACCGTAAATTCCTTTTCTCTTAGCCTCTAATTGGGGACACAGCACCCTCCCTGTGGCCCGTTGGCCTTGTTGTGGTTGATGTTCTCTTGTTTGTGTTCCTGGGTCAAGGGGTTACATACTGCTGGGAGGTGCCACTGTGCTTCTTTTTTAATTGCTTAGTGTCGCCTCCTAGTGGCAGAATAGCATAACCCATCGTCCTGTGTCCCCCAATTAGAGGCTAAGAGAAAAGGAATTTACGGTGAGTACACAAAATTGTCCTTATTTCAGAATGATTACTTTTAATTCCAGGAGCTGGAATTAATTCACTTAATTTTCATTAGTCATTCGGTATTTCTTGCTTTTTGAAAGGTGAGAATAGCATAGCCTGCTGTGATATGTAAAGAAAAAAGGATAGATGAGGAAAACCTCATTAATAGTTAATGGAATTAAGAGAAATGCACTATAACAGAGAATCGCAGATCTATCATAACCCGAAAACATGCCAGTAGAGCCCTTCACTTACTTTTAGCATTAATGAGAATATTATATAAAGTAAATATTATATTGAGCAGTGTTTACATTGCTCCGTCTATTCCCCAAGTCGCTGTGTACCCACCCGTCTGTTATTATTACACGATGGCCATAAGACTTCTTATTTTTACAATTGCGCTCATAGAAAGATCTGCTCTGGTCCAAAAGCTTTCTTCCAAGCTCCAGCCCTTCAGTCATTTTCCTCTTTGCTCGGCCTTATATACTACTGACCAATATAAAAAGCTTTTCCATCCTAGAGAGGATTAAGTAGATAAATTGTCGGAGCACATCTGTTTCTAGGTCATTGCTCAGAATAACCATAATAGGTGCCTGGATCACAACCGCACCGATCTTGTTTTCTGTAAAAGATAATCTCTGTATTTATAACCCTGAACACATCTAGTTCGGTTTATTTGGATGCAACAGATTGCTTCCTTTATTACCTCTGTACTGCCGCACAGAAACTTATCACTGGTGTATGTAGCCAGCACTAGGCTGTTAAGTGTTTATACATACCATTAACGTTTTTTTGTTACATATGCTGTGAACTAATTATTTCCTATTAGTAACTAAATGTCAGATATCCTATATAATAAAACTTGTGATCAGTATTTTAAACCCCAAACTAATGACCTGTATGAAAAGGCCTTTCAAAGGGTTTGTCAGGTCTGAATCCATACGTCTGCAGTCACTTGGTGTGCAGACTTGTGAATCCTCACATACTGTTCACTGTGAGGACTCTCCAATGTCTGGCGCAATGGAAGTACATTGAGCGAGACTGTGCCCTCTAGTAGGATTCTCTCCATAGCGCATACTTGTGACCACCACTCCTGGTGCTGATACCTGCAAATCCTCACAACTCACAATGTGTATGATGTGTGGATTCACATAGTGACACCAGACTTATGGATTTAGATCAGACAATCCCTTTAATGCAGATTAAATCCTTACCATTTTTGCTTTTTTAGAGAAATCAATAGTTGAATTTGTATGCTAATTTGTTATAAGTGCTGTGGGTTAAGTACAACACTTGCACCTATTCCCTGCCCATTGCCAGCCTGTTGCATCTTCTGGACAGGCGACATTGCTCTTGCTCCTCTCCCTATTTCCTGCCTCTAATTGACATGTCACATTGCACTTACACCTCTCCTGCCTCTCTCCCTATTCCCAGCCTGCCTCTAATTGACAGGTCACATTGCACTTGCTCCTCTCCCTATTATCTGCCTGCCTCTGATGAACAAGCCACATTGCACTTGCTCCTCTCCCTATTCCTTGCCTCCCTCCGTCGGACAGGCCACATTGCACTTGTTCCTTTCCCTATTCCTTGCCTGCCTCTGTCGGACTGGTCACATTGCACTTGCTCCTGTCCTGCCCCTCTCTCTATTTCCTGCCAGCCTCATTGCCTCTGACGGACAGGCCACATTGCACTTTCTCCTCTCCTGTTTCTCACTCCCTTCTCCCTGCCTGCCTTTGACGGACAGGCCACATTGCACTTTCTCCTCTCCTGTTTCTCACTCCCTTCTCCCTGCCTGCCTTTGACGGACAGGCCACATTGCACTTTCTCCTCTCCTGTTTCTCGCTCCTTTCTCTCTGCCTGCCTCTCACGGACAGGCCACATTGCACTTGATCCCCTCCCTATTCTCTGCCTGCCTCTGACGGACAGGCCACATTGCACTTTCTCCTCTCCTGCTTCTCGCTCCCTTTTCCCTGCCTGCCTCTGACGGACAGGCCACATTGCACTTGCCCCTCTCCTGCCTCGCTCCCTATTCCCTGCACACTGTCGGACAGGCCACATTGCACTTGCTCCTCTCCCTATTCCCTGCCTGCCTCTGACGGACAGGCCACATTGCACTTTCTCCTCTCCTGCTTCTCGCTCCCTTTTCCCTGCCTGCCTCTGACGGACAGGCCACATTGCACTTTCTCCTCTCCTGCCTCGCTCCCTATTCCCTGCACACTGCCGGACAGGCCACATTGCACTTGCTCCTCTCCTGCCTCGTCTTTGTTCCTTCCTGGCCTCCTGACACTCTCTGACGGACTGGTTATATTGCACTTGCTTCTCTCCCTATTTCCTGCCTGCCTCTGTCGGACAGGCCACATTGCACTTGTTCCTCTCCTGCCTCGCTCTTTATTCCTTCCTGGCCTCCTGCCACTCTCTGATGGACAGGCCACATTGCAATTGTTCCTTTCCCTATTCCTTGCCTGCCTCTGACACAGGCCACCTTGCACTTGCTGTTCTCCTGCCCCTCTCTCTATTTCCTGCCAGCCTCATTGCCTCTGACACAGGCCACCTTGCACTTGCTCCTCTCCTGCCCCTCTCTCTATTTCCTGCCAGCCTCATTGCCTCTGACACAGGCCACCTTGCACTTGCTCCTCTCCCTATTCCTTGCCTGCCTCTGACGGACAGGCCACCTTGCACTTGCTGTTCTCCTGCCCCTCTCTCTATTTCCTGCTAGCCTCGTTGCCTCTGACACAGGCCACCTTGCACTTGCTCCTCTCCTGCCCCTCTCTCTATTTCTTGCCAGCCTCATTGCCTCTGACACAGGCCACCTTGCACTTGCTGTTCTCCTGCCCCTCTCTCTATTTCCTGCTAGCCTCGTTGCCTCTGACACAGGCCACCTTGCACTTGCTCCTCTCCTGCCCCTCTCTCTATTTCTTGCCAGCCTCATTGCCTCTGACACAGGCCACCTTGCACTTGCTGTTCTCCTGCCCCTCTCTCTATTTCCTGCTAGCCTCGTTGCCTCTGACACAGGCCACCTTACACTTGCCCCTCTCCTGCCTCGCTCCCTATTCTCTGCACACTGTCAGACAGGCCACATTGCACTTGCTTCTCTCCTGCCTCGCTCCCTATTCCCTTCCGGCCTCCTGCCTCTAATAGACAGGTCACATTGTATGTGCTCCTCCTATTCTTTCTGACACTCTATGGCAGTGGAGGTGGCAGGCTCCCATTGACGGCTGCCTGTGGTTTGAGCAGTATGAATCTATTGACTGGCTCCATTTAAACCTGCTCTGACTTTCCCACAACTTTTTAACCAGAAAAGTGACACAGCAATTTGATGTCACATGAGGTGTAAACTCTGAAGTCCCATCTATTTTATCCTATTGAAATGAAAAGTAGAGCAAGAGCATCTAAAATCTGGCTTTGCATCTGATGACGGCATTTTCCATTGATTGTTGATACATTGATACACAGGCCCTGATGTTCCATTCTCTGGGTTGTACTAGGCTCAGACATTATACCGCTCACCGGCTTTGCTTGGATGCATTTGATTTCATTATTTTTAGTAAATGCAGTGAAAACTGTCATAAAGTGTTTGTCATATATTCCAATCTGTTTATGGCCCATTGACAGTGCTTTTTATTAGATGGAATATCCTTGGCTCTTCTCGCCATGAACACAGAACATTATATCCTATTTTAGCACATGGCTACAGTACGTTCCCGTCTGACATTTCAGCTGCAGTTTTTCATGGAGCCATGCCAATCCGTGAAATTTAATGGAAAAGATTTCCTTCTGATTAGACAAAAATTGATTTTATTTGTGGACGCATATGATCAATCTGCACCCTCCCCATCACAAGGCATACAGGGGCAGCATCGCACCAGTGGCTCCAGAAAAGTGAATGTCACAAAATGGAAATGCAATGTCCTAATATGGGGACAATGGAATTATGTATTTTTCATGTCAAAGTTTTTAGTTTTTTTGTTTAACTTTGACGTTCTGATAATTATCTCGTGGGGGGTCACGCCTATTAGTAGAATGGGGTCCACTGTCTCTTAAAAGGGTTGTCCGGTCTAAAACAATAATTCTGCAGTCACTCTGTCACTGCAGACTTATCAATTCTTTCAGCACCCGCACTGTGCGCTGCGAGGATTCGGGGTTTCTAAACCAGGAGCAAACCGCAGTTATGTGGTATGCATGTTCCCGGTTACTGCGGCCAGAACCCCCTACTAGTGGGCAGGGCTTTGCTTAATACAAGTGTATGGAGCAAGCCCCTCCCAGTAGATGGCCACTCCTGCTAGTTGGACACTCCTGCTCCATATATTTGTATTGTTTGAGGCCGCACCCACTAGTCGTGTTGTTGCCGGGAATATACATACAGTATCATTGCAGTCTGGTCTTGGCTAAGGGTGCCTTCACACTGCGGCGTGATCCGGTCCGGGTGGTCCGGGATAACCCTGACAGCCGCGGACTTTATCAGCACACAGGACTGGAGGCTAATATGCCCCCCAGTCCGGTGTACAGCGCATGCAGTTCCCGCTGCTGATAAGGCAGGACCGCGGCGCCGCGGTCCTGACATGTCAGCGACTGCAGCTATGTGCGTTGCACACCGGACCAGGGGGCATATTAGCCCTCCAGTCCTGTGTGCTGATAAAGTCCGCGGCTGTCAGGGTTATCCTGGACCACCCGGACCGGATCACGCCGCAGTGTGAAGGCACCCTTAGAAAACTGACAAATCCTCACAGTGCAGGTGCACTGGAAGGGTTGATAAGTGTGCACTCACATAGAGTAACTGCAGAGTTATCATTTTAGACCAGTCGACCCCCTTTTCGCGGAAGTGGCCACTTACAGAAGGAGACCAAAGACAACAGTAGCCCTTTCTAATCATTTCTAATCACAGATAACAGACAAGCAAGCCAGCGTTGCCATGATCTCCATTAGGCTGGCTTCAGACTTGCAGATGCATCTGCAGCGTTTTGCAGATGCATCTGCAAGCAGACCGCGGCCCCTATGTTTATAATGGAGCGCACGGCGGTCTGCAGATGCTTGCAGACCGCCGTGCACTCTCATTGCCCGCCATTAGTGATCTGTGCGCATGCGGATGCCTGCGCACAAATCACACACTCCCGCCCGGACCATGGACGCGAGATGTTGCGTCCCTGGTGCGGGCGGGAGTGTGTGATTTGTGCGCAGGCATCCGCGTGCGCACAGATCACTAATGGCGGGCAATGAGAGCGCACGGCGGTCTGCAAGCATCTGCAGACCGCCGTGCGCTCCATTATAAACATAGGGGCCGCGGTCTGCATGCAGATGCATCTGCAAAACGCTGCAGATGCATCTGCAACTCTGAAGGCAGCCTTAGATCTAACCCTGTTTGCTGCTACTACCAGGACCCCAAAATATAAGGCATTTAGGGAATATATAGTGTGAAATCCATTTAAATGGAATCTGTCACTTAAATCAGCCCTCCAAAGACATCTATATGGGCAAGTAGGTCATAGGAAGCCGAATAAAATGTTACCCTAATATCTGTGATGTGATGTCTTATACCAGAGAAGCCCATGTTTTTCTTCTATGAAAATGAGATGTTACAATCTATAGGCTGGACATAGATCTGTATGAGAATCTTCCTGCAGAAATTCTTATAAAAGAAAGTCTGGGTTACCAGTGTGAGACGTGTAGATCAGGAGAGCAGACGGTCGGTCATTACATGGCTCACACTGGTAATGCCAGAATTCTGTTGAAATGAGTTGCTAGGTAGTGTTTGACAAAGTCGATAATGATAATTCTGATTAATTAAAGGTAATCCTGACATAATGGACTCCATGTTACTTCCTAGTCCCTCATGTGATTACTGGAACAGTGGATTACCTGACAGTCTGCACATGGCGGGGGATGAGCCATATTGTCAGACTTTATGGTTATTACAAGTTCTCACTGGAGCTGCAGCAAAATGTTAAGTCCTTAGTGAGATTAACCCTTATATTTCTAGTGATTTGGAAAGGTTGAATCATTTTTATTGGCTGTAGAAAATGTATATATAATATATATAAAAAAAATAGAGATGATCATGAGAAAGCATAAGCAATAATAATTTGATGTAAAGATTGCCAAGCATCGGTGGATGGCTGACTTGTGATTTCCTCCTTTGCAGGCAATGTCGGCCGTGCTGTGTTGTGGCCCCGTTGCAGATAATGTGGGACTTTCATCGGATGGTTATCTATATAAATGGCTGGATAACATCCTGGATTCTCAGGACAAAAAGGTAAAGTACATCGGTTGCTTAAATGCTGTTTTTGCAGCTGCTCCTTTTGCATTTCTTCCCCTGCTCCCTGTGGTCTACATCCTCAATAGATTGTCTTATCCAGACAACAGCTTCACTACAAACAGCTGCCTCAGTGATAACTGGGGACCCTCGGGAGCACCGCAAACTGTTGTATGGCTACATTTCTAATACAGTATTGTATGTCCTGTGACACATGGATGGCCATGGTGAGAGCTGCTCTTTTTACATAAATGGGGAGTGTTTCTTGATGAGACTATTCCTTTATTGAACAGTTTATGCTCAACATCCCGTATCACTATGTGGCCAGTATATTAAATCTCCAATCCAACGCTGAAATAAAAACACTAAACGCTGTATTGTTGCTTTCACAATTAATGGGCCATTAGTAGTTTTCTTTCATGAGTTGCACTTCAGGGGATGTTTTCTTTCTTCACATGAAAAATCTAGTTGCTTAAATAGTTACCTTGTAGATTACATTACCTTTCTTGTTTGCCATCTTTTTTTATTGCAGGATGAATTTGTAGCCCAGAGCTGCAATCTCTCTGCTGTTCTTTAGCCGGTCACTTAAAGGGAATCTATCAGCAGGGTTTTGTTAAGTAATCTGAGGGCAGCGTGACGTAGGAAGGAGACAGTGATTTCAGGGATGTGTCACTGTGGGCAGCAGTTATCAAGTCACATTAGGCCGCAAGTTTCAATACAATGAGTGTTTTATCAACAGGAGATCATCACTGCCAGACTAGGTGCTCCTGCTGCGCCCCCGTACTGATTACCAGCTTACTGTCAATGTATTCAGTGTACAAAGAAAGCTCTGGTGTGGTCATGATTAAGTTTGGTACATCTCAGAACTCTGATTGTGTCACAACTGCTGCACCCAGTAAACTAAGTGATACATCTTTGGAATCAGGTTCTCTTCCCCTACATTATGCTGCTCTCAGATGAGGGAGAAAAAACAGGTGACATATTCCCTTGAAGGTGGCTCTACTCATTCAATAGCTGACATCTGACTGCTCCTCCAGCTGACCCTCCACCACCACAGCTTGGTGGAGTATACATGTATACTCAAAGGCTTGAGACCTTATTTGCACTTAGTACAGAGGATTGGGCATGTAGAAATATAACATCCCTGATTCTTCCGTTCCTGGGATCATCTGTCAGTGATTAATACACACATACCCACAGCCTTTAGTTAGTTAGTTGGTCAGCCCTGCCCAAATGGGGGGTTTGTTACTTTTTTTTTTCTTTTAGGTGGCACCTAGAAACGGTAAATCTATATCACATTTGTAAAGGTCCACCATACTGCCCCATCTCAGATGAGCTGTTATTACCTCTGGTGGCAGATGGATGCAAGTATTGAATGGAGCCAAACAGCACAGCTCCATCCAATGTTCAGCGCCGCTCCTGAGGACTGCAGATCAGCTCTGCTGTTCAGCTCCATCCCACATGGGATATGTCAAGATCAGATCGGAGGGGATCTGACACCCTGCAACCTAACCATTTAGATGATATCAGCTTGGGCAGTGGCTGTGTTGTGCCCCAGGGCCTTGGGGTACTCTGAACTGGGCTTTAGCCACTTCCAGGGAAGTCACATGGGTCGAGACCCATTCTACGTGACCCTGGGTGGTAGATCAAATGTTCGAAGGGATAGGATTTATGGAAAGGGTTGTTGTGACGCCACCCATGGTGTTCGGCTAGTGGGCATTGACTATCTCCTCTCAGTCCAACACGATGGAGAAACTTAGGTGTCCTATATACCCTGTGTAATAGGTAGAGTTGATAGAAGTAAAACGTGTTCCATAGGACAGAAAATTACTCCGAAAGCTGTTGGAAAGATTTGAGTGTATCCCCACTTAGTATTTGCGCCACATAGGAGATTCCCATCCCCCTCCATAAACCAAAACCCTCCAGTTTATAGACTTCCGGCAGAGCAGGATTATTCCACAATGGGGTAAATGGGATATGGCCAGTTACCTTCAGTAATATTTTGGTCTTTTGCCATACCTTCCTAATAAGGGCAACAGTTGGCAATTGTTTTCGGCCATCCCAGTCCAAGGGCCCAGTCTCCAAAAAAAGGGACAATTGGGCGATCATCAGTGAATTTACATATTAATTTTTCTAAGTTCCCCTGAAGTAGCTTGAGCTGTTGGACCTGAGACGCCAAAAAGTACACCCAAGGGTTGGGAGCAGCCAATCCTCCCTGATTTTTAGGTCTCTGCAGCGTATCAAGGTGTTTCCTAGCTACTCCCTTCTTCCAAATTAGCTCTCTAAATAACGCTTGAAATTTATAACAAATTTTCATAGGAATCCAAACCAGGGAGTTATGCAGTATGTACAGTAGTTGGGGCATTAGAATTCTCTTGACCAGATTGGTCCGACCGACGACAGACATGGGAAGTTTACTCGAAGTATATCCAATAGGTTTAGTGAGATGTATTCAGTGACCATCGGGGATATCTTAATCCCAAGATATTTAAATTCTCTTACTATCTTAAGGCAGGTATCGTTCACCCTTGCGTCTGGAGAGGGATCATCTCCTGGCATAATCACAGATTTGTCCTAATTAATACAAAGACTTGAGTAGTCTCCAAATTCCCTTATTACCTCCATAGCAGTCAACAAGGACTGTTCTGTGTCCCCTAAAAACAATAGACGATCGTGGCATATAATGCCACTCGCTCCTCCACCGTCCTATGTATAAATCCCTGAATCTCAGGGCTAGATCTTAACTTGACAGCCAGCGGCTCAATGGCCAGGCCAAACAAAAGAGGAGACAGCAGGCAGCCTGATACCCCTCCTCAGCAACAAATCATCAGTAAGTTCCCCATTAATACAAATTTTCGCCATAGGATTGGAGTATAGTGGTTTCACCCATGCCAGAAATCCGTCACCGAACCCCATCTCCCTCAATACCACCCATAAGTGCTCCCACTCGACGCTATCAAAGGCCTTCGCAGCGTCGAGCGAGAGCACCGCTCTACCACCTTTACTTTGTGATTCGACTTGCAGATTGAAAAACAGTCGGTGTAAATTAATGGCTGTCGACTTATTAGGCGTAAACCCTGTTTTGGTCCTCCCCCACCACCTGAGTAACAACCTCCATAAGTCTCGCCACCAACACTTTAGCCAAAATGTTTACGTCAGTAGAGAGCAAAGATATGGGTCTATATGACTCCGGCTGTTATGAATCCTTCCGCGGTTTTGGTAAAAGAACCTCTATTGCCTCCCTCATTGATCTAGAAAGTACACCTTCACCTATTGCTCCTTCAAATACCTCTTTCAGTCTGGGTAACAACACTTCCTCATTGTCTTTATAAATTTCGATTGGAATACCGGTGTCCGTTTCTGGCGGTCTACTCTGCTGTGAGCCGGGTAACTGGCTCCACTCTCCAGGCCTACTCCTCTCTTTCCTCTGACCCTCTCTTACGGGTCCCTCACACTGGCTGATGGTTATCCTCGGACACGCCTGACACCGCTACAGTCCGCAGGATGTCTTCTCCTAGGAACTGAACTGTCTAACCCAGCCCCCAGACTAGAATTTATAGAGGAGCTCCCCCTTCTTTTCTGGAGTCAGGAAAGGTGTTGTGTGCTGTGGGCTTACCTGGTGTGGATACCCTTTCTTGCTTCCAAGCACGACATTACCCCCTGAGGGAGGCAAGGCCATTGTGGCAACTGGACTCTGGACCTGAACAGCACAGCCGCGGCTGCTGAACATTGTGCCGAGCTGTGCTGTTCAGCTGTTTGCAATATAATATGCCCGACAGAGTGTCTCTGTATGATAGAAATGTTACTGGGATCAGCTAATCTGTAACCAGCTCCTCTATGGTTTGTTTTGTGTATAAAGAAAATTAAAACTATTTAATCAATATTTCGTAAAAATTAAATTGAATCTGACACCAGGTTTTTGATATCTCATCTGAGAGCAGAAATATGTAGGAAAAGTGACCCCGATTCCAATGATACATCACTTACGGTAGTTTACTAGATGCAGTAGTTGTGGTACAGTTGGAGTGTTTATCAGAAGAGCTGATGTGGTCGAACAATTGCTCACATGCCCTTTAGTTTAGGCATGATAATCACATGGTGATAAAACCTTTATTGTAAGTAAACGGCACACAGCCTAGTAAGTCATAAATCACTGAAATCAGTGTTTTAATCCCTATATTATACTGTCATCAGATTGCATATAAAAAAATCTGATGGTAATTCCCTTTAAGAACGAAAACCTAGCCTAGTTATTGAATGCCGCCAGTTAATTGTGGTTGATGTCTGCACCCAACACTTTACACTTCTGAGGTTGTGTCTCCGCTCCTCATGTTTCCCTAAATGTAATTCTTAGAGATGTTTCGGTATGGATTCATGACGATGTCGTGTTTTACTGTTTTTGTCTGTTCAGGTCCACCAATTGGGGTGTGAAGCTGTCATGCTTTTACTAGAACTGAATCCAGACCAGAGCAACCTCATGTACTGGGCAGTGGACCGCTGCTATACTGGCTCCAAACGGGTGGCTTCTGGCTGCTTCAAGGCCATAGCCAGTGTTTTCCAGAACAGGTATTGTACATGCATGGATGTGTGTATTACATTGTGTGCGTGTCCCCTGTGATCATGATATTCAGTGCAATCTCTGTAATCTGTCTCCAGGGATTACCAGTGTGACACAGTTACCCTCCTTAATCTCATCCTGTTTAAGGCGGCTGACTCGGCCAGGGATATCTATGAAGTTGCTATGCAGTTACTGCAGGTTTGTGCACTTTATACTTATAGGCTTCAATCAACAAAGTCCAAAAAGGAAGCAGTGAAAAATCTATATGATTCATGCAGCCTCCATTTAAGGGTTTGCTCTATGGCCTCACCCCCCCTCAT
The DNA here is from genome assembly GCA_033576535.1 of Allobates femoralis. Taxonomy (NCBI): domain Eukaryota; kingdom Metazoa; phylum Chordata; class Amphibia; order Anura; family Aromobatidae; genus Allobates; species Allobates femoralis. The sequence continues at coordinate 79,612,527 of JARQOC010000003.1, read as the reverse complement.
TAAAAACAAGAACAAACCCTTATAATAAGTCTAGACTTTAAGCACCATGCTAGCCATGCTCTTTATGAGAATAAAAGACATAGAGATACTTCTTGTAGTTCTGCACATCTACTGTAAATGTCATTTTTTGCTAGCATTGAAAATTAATACTGCAACTAACAAATAGTATTAATAAAATGACATTAAAATGTAAAGAATTCAGTTCTGATTAATACTCTGTCCCCTCTCAACACTTATTTTGTAAAGGAAATTTCTTATTACAAAATGCATATATTCTAATTCAGTCTCTTAGACTTGATGAGTCTGATGTGCTCACTATCCATGTCAGAATGACTGTACAATTCTTATATTAAAGTGAGCATTTAATGAATCCAGTTAATGAGTGAGTGAGCTCATGAGTCTGACAGTATTCAGTCTTTGCTCAGCAAACCTGACTGACTGCTGCAGCTTGTACAGAGCACTGAGATGTTAGCAGCAGGGAGGAGGGACACTGAGGAATTGGCTATCATGCTATTTATTTTTACATTAATTTTCACAGAAAGCACACCAGCCTTATCAGGCTGAAGAGATGTATATCTTATTTCATGTAAGCTCTATTGTGAAATATAGAGAGAAGTAGACATTTAATACATATCTGCAGTGCTATATATATTTATATACACATATATACTTCATAGAAGCAATTTTTGATTCCTAATTGTTTTGCTGGGTTAAACCGGTAGTTATATGTGTATATTGGTAATGTCTGAACTTATACTGTATGTTAATAGTGCTGTCCATTGGCTTTCTGCAGATTCTGGAACCGAAGATGTTTCGCTATGCTCATAAGCTGGAGGTGCACAGAATGGATGGAATATTAGGTCACCCATCTCCATTACCACATTTGTACTCTGTATCTTACTACCAGCTGTCTGAAGAATTGGCTCGTACCTACCCAGAGCTAACACTTGCTATTTTCTCAGGTATATAGCATAGCTTGTCTGTCATGGGATGTAATCCTAGAAGTATGATATGTATCACTTATCCAGAAGGCAGGTGACCTTTGACCTGCCGGACGCCTCCATATTCATTGTCTGTGGAACTGATGGAGACCTTTGATTGCTCAGCTGTGAGAGTCCCTAGACATTCATGGCACATGTGACCACTGCTATAATAAAGGGGTTATCCATTACTCGTACAGCCCCATCTCAATCTGAGTGTTTGCCTCCATTAAAACAAAAACACAGCCTCCCTCCGGTGCCGGTGCTGTTTCAGCGATGTTGGCACTTGCTTTTCTGTGCCCATGTGCAGTTGTTACGTCACGAGAGTTCTGCCTTCGCTCAGCGCTGCCTTCACTCTCCCGTCTTTGGAAGAGTCCATTATCAAGATGAAGTCAGGGCTGCGGCTACTACTCACATCCTAATGTTTGAGGCGTCTGAAGATGAGAGAATGAAGGCAGCGCTGACGGGAGTGCAGGACGCTCGTGACATAACTTCCACATGAGCCCCAGGAAAGCAAGAGCCAACACCGCTGGAACAGCGCCAGCACCGCTGGAACAGCAACGGAGGAGAGTATAGATGTTTTTATTTTAACAAAGCCAAGCCCTCAGTTTGAGAAGAGGTTGTACAAGTAGTGGACAATCCCTTTAAAATGCAGTCAGATATGGAGGTGATCTGTGGGGGCCCAGCTATGTAGCCCTCAATGATTAGACATGTATCACCATCCTGTGGATGGGTAATAAACGTTCATTCTGTGATAACATGATAAGCACAGCACTTGTCTTGTTACCCCACCTCTCAGCCGGGAGCTCCAGCCTCTGTGCGCCCCCTCTGCTCAGTTGTTTTCAATGTAGCATGCATTCTTTGCATAGGTTGATAACTTCAATATAACCAGGAAAGGTGGAAATAATGAATTGCATTCAGAGAGTTGTGTTTTGTCGCGGGGGGGGGTTTGGGTTTGTGACCTGTGTCAGGACCCATAAACCGAAAGCCCACCATTGGGGATCAATATATAGATTGAATGCATTTCTCTGAGATCACGATGTGCTTGGTATTTTTTGTAAAACTTTTCTACATTCTATTTTTCCAGAAATCAGCCAGCGAATACAGACGGCGCACCCTGCTGGCCGCCAGGTGATGTTGCACTATTTACTTCCCTGGATGAACAACATTGAGCTGGTAGATCTCAAGCCTCTGCCTACGGTCCGCAGACATGAGGATGAAGAAGAGGAGTCGCTGAGAGACCGAGATGTGATGGTGAACAGCAGGCGCTGGCTCCGAGGAGAGGGATGGGGGTCACCGCAAGCTACAGCCATGGTCTTGAATAACTTACTTTATATGACCGCTAAGGTAAATACCCATCATAGACCTGGGATCATGCCACTGTTGTGGTGGGAAAACAATTACTCATTTCGCCAGGACTTTTTTTTTTTCAGTTTTCACATGCAACATCAAATATTGCTATAAATTTGAGGTCAAGGCCTAGATAGGAGTGCAGTGTTATTACTCACTGTTTGTTGGCACACAGTATCACGCACAAAGTTGCAGAATCTGTGCTGTATGTTACATAGTATGGTAAAGAATCAGATCACAATACATAGATTTTCATACGTTTACTCTCATATTTGCCTGTGAAGCCGGACATGATGTATTATGCTGATAGAAGCAGACTAGAAGTGTTCTCCAATTTTTAAATAATAATAATAATAATAATTATAGTTATTCATTTATATAGCGCTATTAATTCCATATCACTTTTACATACATTTGCAACAGTGTCCCCATTGGGGCTCACAATCTAAACATATCAGTATGTCTTTGAAATTTCGCAAGGAAACCAGAGAACCCGGAGGAAACCACGCAAATACGGGGACCCAGAACCTTAGTGCTGCAGTGCTAACACTGAGCCACTGTGCCGCGCTGACCACGGAGCCACCGTGCAGCTGACCACGGAGCACTGTGCAGTGCTGACACAGAGCCACTGTGTAGTGCTAACCGCTGAGCCACCATGCAGTGCTGAACACTGAGCCATCGTGCAGCGCTAACCACTGAGCCACTGTACACTGTGCAAACCACTGTGCCACCGTGCAGTGCTAACCGCTGAGCCGCTGCTGCAGCGCTGACCACTGAGTCACCGTACAGTGCTAACCACTGAGCCACCGTGCAGCGCTGACCACTGAGTCACTGTACACTGTGCTAACCACTGAGCCACTGTACACTGTGCTAACCACTGAGCCACTGTGCCACTCCGTTGCATTAAATGCGCTTTCATCTTTTTCTTGGTATATTAAGAAAAATCACAAATATGCACTGCTTCTGTTCTTAAGAAGTAATATTTTCCAAGTATAGTCTTTACATGAGTGTGATCTCTGTTTTCTAGTATGGCGATGAGGTGGCATGGTCAGAGATTGAGAATGTGTGGACCACGCTTGCAGACGGCTGGCCGAAGAATTTGAAGATTATTTTGCACTTTCTAATCAGCATTTGTGGTGTGAACAGTGAACCCAGCCTCCTCCCATATGTGAGTATTCACACTGAACCGTCTCCTTTATATATTTTTTTTTATCAAAATTGTTGACCTCTTTAATCCAGTATGTGTGCTGATCCAGTATTTATGGCTACCATTAAAGTCTAACTCCAGTTAAAAAATGATTGTAAGATTCAGTCTTTTGAGAACTGCAGTCCTGTGCCTTGCGGGGCCTTCATCCGCATTCCCTCCGGTTTGCGATGCGGGTTTTGGGGAAGATGGAGGCGGTGCCGTTTGCGCAACTGCATCTCTGTCCCCTACAGTTGGATCTGTTATCAGCATGGAACCGCAGTCCTTTCACCCTCCATCACCTTTTTCGCCCATCGGCGGCAACGAGATCTCTTCGGTGGTGGTTGCTCCCGTCGTCTCTCTCGCGAGGGATATCCTTCCTACCGGTGAAGTGGACTGTTGTAACTACCGATGCCAGCCTCCTCGGCTGGGGGGCGGTGTTTCGGAATCACACGGCTCAGGGTCAATGAACTCAACAGGAGTCCTCTCTACCCATCAATCTTCTGGAGATTCGGGCCATTTACTTGGCATTGCAGAGCTTCCAGCGTTTCCTGATGGGTTGTCATGTTCGCGTACAATCGAACAATGCCACGGCACTGGCCTACGTCAACCATCAGGGAGGGACGCGCAGCAGAGCAGCAATGCGGAAAGTGGAACCGATTCTGCAGTGGGCCGAATCCTCGGATGTTGTGCTGTCAGCAGTCCACATCCCGGGGGTCGAGAATTGGGCGGCGGATTATCTCAGCCGTTAGGGGCTTGCGTCAGGGGAATGGGCTCTTCACCCGGATGTGTTCGAGCAGATCTGCCGGCGCTTCGGGACTCTAGATGTGGATCTCATGGCGTCACGGATGAATGCCCAGCTTCCGTACTTCTTTGCTCGGTCCCGCGATCCCAGGGCTCTGGGATCAGACGCCCTGGTTCAGGACTGGACGCAGTTTCGCCTTCCTTACATTTTTCCCCTCTGGCCCTCCTTCCCAGAGTGGTCCAGAAGGTCAGAACGGAGAAAGTGGCGGTAATATTAATAGCCCCCAATTGGCCCAGGAGGTCATGGTACACCGATCTGGTTCAACTCGTCGCACCTTGTGAGCTGATCCCTAACCATCCTCTCTGACCTAAAAGTGCCCTATAAAGCTTCAGAGAAATACTTTATAAACTTACATGCAGTCTCCATTTGGAGACTGAAAGGCGGGCTCTAGGGCTCCATTCTTCTCCCCTCGCTGGCTCTCAGCACACCCCATTGGGTGTCATCATTCCTTCTGCTCATCCTCCTCCTTTTGAAATTCCAGCCTCCTATCGTAGTCTGATCCGCCGGTCGGAACGTCATATCCGGTCCGGTGCATTGTGGGGGCTGATCACGTGTACGGCACTGGTCCAGGGCATGCGCAGTGCACATATTGAGGCTGAGCCATACACGTCATCAGTCCCCAGAATGCATCGGGTTGGCTATGACCCGATATGTATGGCTCGTTTCATATGTGCACTGCGCATGCCATGGACCCGTGCCATATATGTGATCAGCCACACAATGCACTGGACCGGATATGATGTTCCCACCGGTGGATCAGACTACAACAGGAGGTGGGAATTTCAAAAGGGGGAGTATGAGCCTAAGGAATGATGACGTCAATAGGGTGTGCTGAGACCTAGCGAGTGAGGGGGAATGAGCCCACCTTTCCAGTTTCCGAATGGAGACTGCATATAAGTTATAAACTCATTATAGGGCATTTTTAGGTCAGAGACGGACGTTAGGAATCAGCTCACAAGGTCCAGGGATAGGTAGTGGTAGCATAGGGGGGTAGAACGAGCTGACAGGGTTCCCTTTAAGCCCCAAATCTTCAACCTTGCAGAACGTTCACTTTGCCTTGTGCTCTGACTCCAAATGTCCTTGGTCTTCAGGTAAAGAAGGTTATTGTGTATCTGGGCAGAGATAAGACCATGCAACTCCTGGAGGAGCTGGTGAGCGAGCTGCAGCTTACAGACCCTGTGAGCTCTGGAGTAACGCACATGGACAGTCCTCCATACTACCGCATCACTTCAAGCTATAAAATACCCTCCGTCACCTCAGGTGAGCAGACACATAAGTATGGAAACTACTAAACTAAATACTTTAATAGTAATTTAGGTAAATGTTAAGGTACCTTTACACACAGAGATATATTGCTTGCAATTCACTGGTTGCATGAAATCATGGACACATTGTTCCACTTGTACATGGCAAAGTGTCCATGATTACACTGCAGCCCAGTGAGTTGTAAGCAATATACCTCTGTGTGTAAAGGTACCTTTAGACTTCTGGCTGCTTGTATAGTAAATATCAATGAACACCACAGCTGAACAGTTTATTAGTTTTGGCGTTTGAGCTTCTCTTTTAGGCTGAAGTCACACTTTTAAGAGACATGCGAGAGAGTCGAAGCGAGTCTGGCATCCCATCACCTGGCACGGCTGCAGGCCCTCTGAACAGGAGCGAAGTCACTGCATGTATTCTATGGGGCTTACAGGCTCCTGTCCAGAGAGCAGGCAGCCGTGCTGGGTGATGCATGCTAGACTCACTCGGGTCTCGTACATGTCTAGCGCATGTCTCTCACAAGTGACTGCGGCTTTAAAGTAGGTTCATATCTCCTCCCCAGAGCCTAACATTATTATTCCATTTGATGTACTGATATTTACCGACAGTTCTTGTAAATTGTGTGCATTGTCCTGGCAGGAACCACATCCAGCAGCAATACTATGGTAGCCCCCACTGACGGCAGTCATGAGAACAAGCATGGAAGGGACGGTATTGAGGAGAGGTAAGCCGTGTGCCACTTGTTATAGTTGATATCTGTGTGTACGATGTATCTAAGTCAATCAGGTCTCATCCAGACGCACACAATTTATAAAGTGACAGCAGATCCTGCTTTTTTATTTGTGATAACCACCTTTTTTTTACTTGTATCATAAAACGTTGTCATTATACCTTCCAGATTATGACATAATCTTTTGTGTGGAGTGTGTAAAGATATACAGAATGTATAATCTCCACTTTTCATTCCGGTGGTTATCACATGACCACAAGTGTGTGACTTGTCAACATGGGACTGCAAATATACAAGAGTTAGCTGCTTGTGCCTCAATGTCCTATTGAGCCAGTGACCACAAGTATGCAAATTGCACATGTGATGACCACCATAACCAATCGGCAAACTGGGTTGATTCCAAATCCTATTGATGTGTAGATTGCACACTGTTAGGATTCAGCAAGCTGCTTTGTTTGCTGGAAATGTAATGAAGGATAGGTATCTGCATATGTAATGAGGAATTGAGCTATATTTTTTAATAGTTATTTCCTATTTGCATGTTATTCTATATTACTTTAGTGGTGTGAAAAATGCAGAATACCATTTAAGGAAATTTATCAGGAGGGTCACGTACAAAGCTACCCAAAGAAATGTACCTTTTGGCCTTCGAGTTGACTTGGCGTTACAGAGAATTGAACTTTTAATGCAATTTGAAAGTGAGCTGACTGGTGCCATCAGGTCCATCCGAAATGCAGCCAGGGCTCCGGTTCTCCTGTAATCTCAGCCCAGAGCCTCTTTATGGTCTTTAACGGCTCCATTTTGGAGCAGTATTATGTATTCTTTGAAATCTCATGCATGCACTGTGCATTTTTGGTAGAACCCATGGATATTACTGTCCTATTGTGGGCAACAGCTTCATTGACTACTGTGCTGTGTGGCCATTGTCCATTGCAGGGACAGGACTGTACACACGTGAGATTTCAGAGGAGAAAACTGATATTGTAGTAAGGTGGAGCCATTAGTAAGAGGGAGATGTATGGCAGCGTTTACGGTGGTGAGATGGAGTGCTTACTTGTATTAGGACCATTGTCGATTGTGTGAATGTTTTCTCTGCAACACGTTGTTGAGCTGCAGTCATAAAGGTAAGTCTGAAGGTTTAGCCCTTACTTGCTGCTATTGTTTCTTAAAGGAAATCTGTCAGGTCTGATGATGCTATTAACGTGCAAATATAGGGTTAATCTGCAGGTTAATAGGGTCATGAAGGTGCCTGGCCACAGCACTGAAAGTGCAGTAGGAACCAGGGGTAAATGAACTTCATCTCTTGGGGGCCGCCAGCTTTCAGTCATTTGTAATCGCTCTTGGTACGTCTGCATGACTGAAACCCGGCTGCTCACTGGGTCCCGCACTTTTAGTACAGCGCTTGGGCACCTATTGTAACTCTATGAACCTGCAGATTAACCCTGTATCTGCAGGTTAATAGTGTTATCAGCCCATACAAATTCCCTGTTAAGTACTCGCTAAGCTCGTGACACATTCCCTTTAAAGTATTAAGCTGTAATCCAACATTATTAGTAATATTTTATGTACAACATTGAAATTTATAGATATTTCTCAGGTGACCAAAAGCAAGATGATATAGACACATTTTAATACTCTAATGTATTCCATAACAATGGAAGAGAAGAGCCATTATTGTGGCGCCCTTATGGCAAGGCGCTACAGGGAGGTACTGCACCCCAAACAGAAGGTATAGTGCCTCCGTAGCCGTGGATATGGAGAACCCTACAGAGTCTGCACCCAACACCCATACAATAGGCCTCCTTAGTACAGGGGACTGTATATTCAGTAGGTCCCAGGGGGTGGAGCCTAGATGAGTGGGAAACGAGGAGTGTTGAGACAGCAAGGAAGACAGACACAGGGGACCCTGCGACCGTGACAGGAGGGCACCGCTAAGGAGAGGGGTGACCCAGACAGAGAAGGGGACACTCCAGGGCTGGTTGGAGCCGGCTGGAGAGTCCAGGTCACCACTGGTACACCGGAACTGAGGTGGTTAGCTAACGGTTTATCCCTAACCGCAGACCGGCAGGCTGTGTGCCAAACAGAAGAGCCACAGCACCACAGGACTAAATCCCACCTCTTCCCAAAGTGGGTTCAAGACACTAATAAGGAAAAGGACTAAATGCAGGTGGCGGGAGGATGGTCTTCGCATCGCTCCCATCCGTAGAGGAAAGGAGTCAGAAGAACCTTTTAGTAACAAACCTGGGGACCGGCGTTCAGGCTCTTTAGTGTGGTTGACAGGAGAGCTAAAGCAAAACACAGACCAAGAAAGTTGTTGTAGAGACACCTCTGACAGACTCTGGAAAAGCCTCCAAAATCTGCGGCTACAAACGCCGTTAAACCAGACTGTACCGTGTACCATTTCCACCTGGTGCCAGTAAAGAACTGTTTGAGCTTATCTAGTGTCCGGTCTCCTTTCACCCGGCGCCTGGAGGGCCTCTACAGCATCAGAGCGGTGAGGACTAAGACTCCTCTTACCCACTCCGCTGCCCTGAGGTGAAGCTCCACCTGTGGGGAGCTGTATTAACCAAAGCTGCATATCTATCACCTCAGCGGCCAGTCGCAGCGCTGGTAACCCTATTACCAGATACCACAGGTGACGTCACGTTACAAATCGCCCATCATAATCACCCCCACCCGCCATTGAGTTGTCCAGGGCACGGAACCGGGAACCGACCATCCATGATCCCCACTGAAGTAACCACCTGTCCCGGTATCCGAGTAGCCCTACCCTGTCGACCGACTCATTATAGAAACAAGATTGTTTAGGGAGATGTCGCATGGAAAATCGCAGAGGGCAGATATTCATACAGTTTAAACTGGCAATAATATGTGATCAGTGGAAAAGCAGATCAAGAATCACATATGTCTTAAATTGTTGATATTCATATACAAAAGCTGTGATTTGCAAGAAGTGTCCTTTACTTGTCACTTCCCTTGCGCTTCCTGGGGTGGGAAGGCTCAACATTGTTTAACTCACATAGGAGCTGGGCTCGTTCCCTCTGAAAGAGCTGTGTTGGATTGCTCGCAACCTATTAGACTTGTGTCATCTACAACTGGCTCTTGCACTGGGATTACAGACTCCATACTGTTTGACTATAGTTATTTTGTTTTAATTGTTTAAATATTGTTCTTTCTTAAATGTTCTTTGAGAGATTCTATGAAACTTTACGACAGTGACAGATTCCAAGGGTCCAGGAGGCTTCTAAATTGGGCCCCTAGGGTCCCTAGACTCCCATATAATAGCAATCTAATAATAAGGGGATAATTCCATGGTACCATAGCGAGTCTACCTAGCAGAAACTGCTTTCTATTGACTCAGCATGGTTAAGATTCTCACACTAAATGTGAAGGGTTTGAACTCTGCAGTAAAAAGGAGATTGGCTCGAGTTAAGGGCCTGTCACACGTGTCAATGTCGCCCGCAATATCGCTCGTGCGTCACAAATTATTAATCGCCTGAGCGATGTGGAATTATCGCAGGTAAGATGTCACACGCGTCAATATGATCCAGCGATGCGGTGATGTCGCCATCTTGCGAGCGATTTTATTTAGTCGCTTGTACGTTGTCAAAATAGAAAATAAATCGCTGAGTTTAGTGTCACACGCAGCGATGCACAAGGTCTACTGAGTGATGAGCGACAGGTTTTACATCTGGCAGTGAAACCTGCGATCGGCGATCAGCGACATGTCGCTGGTTGCATCGCTTGGTCACACGCTTCAATGTCGCTCCTGCGTCACTTTAATGTCGCTCGAGCGACTGAAAATCCGTGACGTACGAGCGACATTGACAGCGATATTGACGCGTGTGACAGGCCCTTTAAGGTACCGTCACACGCAGCAATATTGCTAGGCAATTTCACTGGCAATTTGCTGGTTGCAGTGAAATCATGGACACATTGTTACATTTGTACACGGCAACAAAATAGAACAATGTGTCCATGACTTCACTGCAACCAGCAAATTGCCAGTGAAATTGCCTAGCAAAATTGGCGCGTGTGACGGTACCTTCAAGGCTTCCATACCTGAGAGAGAAGAAGAAGAAGATATACGGTCAGGTCAGGCCATCACAGCATTGGGACGTGTAATATAACACCAACCTTAAAAAAAAATGTTTCACGCCAATTTTCTCCCCTTAATGCAGGAGACTGAAGCTTGGCTTAAAAAGTGGTCCCCCATGCAGATCTCCTTCTTTAAAGGATAGCTGCGGTCAAGATGTTGATACGCCCTAAATTTCTTTATCTATACTGTCCCGGTTCAGGTTCCATTAGCTATACTTAAGAGTTCAATATCTCTTTTTGAAACTCATTTGACATTTGGCATCATCAATGGAAACCTCAATGCCACTGGATATCTGAAATTGCTACATGATTCAGATATCCTGTGACATTGAGGTTTCCATTGATGAAGAATGGCCCCACTATCTTTGTACCCCATATACCACACCATACCATCAATGTTTGTGTTCCAGCAGTCTTGGAGGGATCTATCCACTGTGGGTTAGTGTCAGACCCATTGCGGTGGTTTTGTTAGTTAACTTCACTATTCACAAAAAGTTTGCCTCATCCCTCATCTGAAGGCGATTGTCTATGCTGTGAAGATACGAGATGTGCAGCATCTGAAACAACGGATACTGGAGGCCTGTGCTAGCATTACTTCTGCGGTGTTGCTATCAGTGTGTCAAGAGTGGGAGAAGTGGGTTGCATTGACAATCCAACACAATGGGCAACACTTTGAACACATTTTATAAGTGGTCATAAATTTATAAATAACTCATGAAAGAATAAAGTTGCGTTAAAACCAAGCACACCATTGTTTTCCTTATGAAATTCTCAATAAGTTTGATGTGTCACATGACCCTCCTCACATCGAAAAAATAAAGTTGGCTCCAAAATGACGACCATGGTCACCACCCATCTGGATAAGTTTTCCCCCTCCCATATACTAATGTTGCACACACAGGAAGTTGATATCACCAACCACTCCCATTTTATTTATGTGCATTCATATAAATGGCCCACCCTGTATATGGCCTATTGCATGCACCCTACCCGTAAACCCCAATTAAGCATCTTTACATGCAGAGGTGGGAAGGATGGCTGGGACAGGTGATTTCCCAACATAAGTGGCAGGTGGTGTGGTCCAGAGCCTTCAGATCTTCTATAAATACGCTATATACCGTATATACTCGTGTATAAGCCGAGTTTTTCAGCCCAAAATTTGGGCTGAAAAGTCCCCCCCTCGGCTTATACACGGGTCTATACGGTAGACCCGTGTGGTGGGGGCTGTGGGGCCGGGGCTGTGGAGGCTGGAGGAGGCGGGGGGAGGCTGCTGTATGAGCGGCCCCATCACGTGGGGCCGCTCATTATATATGCACTGCTTCCCCCTGTCAATCAGCGCAGGGGGAAGCAGTTCATATATTCCCCCCAAAAGCTGGCACTCACCCCCCCTTGTAAGGCCCCCCCCATCGCTGCTTATACATTACCATTCCGGTGTTCTGATCCGCGCCGCTCCTCGGTGCTTCTTCATGCTCCGTCCGCGCTGGCTGCATCCGGGGATCTCCGGCTGTCGCAGCGATATGACGTCATCGCGCGACGGCCGGAGAATGGAGATCCCGGATGCAGTCAGCGAGGACGGAGCATGAAGAAGCAGCGAGGAGCGGGGCGGATCAGAACACCGGAATGGTAATGTATAAGCAGCGGAGGGGGAAGCCTTACAAGGGGGCCGAGTGCCAGCATTTGGGGGCTGTTGGTACCCCCAGGGGGCTGCTGGGTACCCCCTGGGGGCTGCTTGGTACCCCCAGGGGGCTGTTGGTACCCCCAGGGGGCTGCTGGGTACCCCCTGGGGGCTGTTGATACCCCCTGGGGGCTGTTGGTACCCCCAGGGGGCTGCTGGGTACCCCCTGGGGGCTGCTGGGTACCCCAGGGGGCTGTTGGTACCCCCAGGGGGCTGCTGGGTACCCCCTGGGGGCTGTTAGTACCCCCTGGGGGCTGTTGGTACCCCCAGGGGGCTGCTGGGTACCCCAGGGGGCTGTTGGTACCCCCAGGGGGCTGCTGGGTACCCCCTGGGGGCTGTTAGTACCCCCTGGGGGCTGTTGGTACCCCCAGGGGGCTGCTGGGTACCCCCAGGGGGCTGCTGGTACCCCAGGGGGCTGTTGGTACCCCCAGGGGGCTGCTGGGTACCCCCTGGGGGCTGTTGGTACCCCAGGGGGCTGTTGGTACCCCCAGGGGGCTGCTGGGTACCCCCTGGGGGCTGTTAGTACCCCCTGGGGGCTGTTGGTACCCCCTGGGGGCTGTTGGTACCCCAGGGGGCTGTTGGTACCCCCAGGGGGCTGCTGGGTACCCCCTGGGGGCTGTTGGTACCCCAGGGGGCTGTTGGTACCCCCAGGGGGCTGCTGGGTACCCCCTGGGGGCTGTTGGTACTCCAGGGGGCTGTTGGTACCCCCCAGGGGGCTGCTGGGTACCCCCTGGGGGCTGTTGGTACCCCCAGGGGGCTGCTGGGTACCCCCTGGGGGCTGTTGGTACCCCCTGGGGGCTGTTGGTACCCCCAGGGGGCTGCTGGGTACCCCCTGGGGGCTGTTGGTACCCCCAGGGGGCTGTTGGTACCCCCAGGGGGCTGCTGGGTACCCCCTGGGGGCCGCTGTATAACCCCTGGGGGGTGCTGTATAACCCCTGGGGGCTGCTGTATATACTGCTGAGGCCTGTATACCACTGGGGCTGCTGTATATACCACTGGGGCTGCTGTATATACCACTGGGGCTGCTGTATATACCACTGGGGCTGCTGTATATACCACTGGGGCTTCTGTATATACCACTGGGGCTGCTGTATATACTGGTGGGGTCTGTATATACCACTGAGGAGGCTGCTGTATACCACTGGGGTTGCTGTATATACTACTGGGGCTGCCTGTATACTACCACTGGGGCTGCATATACTACTGGGGCTGCCTGTATACTACCACTGGGGCTGTATATACTACTGGGGCTGCTGCTGTATACAGCACTGGGGCTGCTGCTGTATACGACCACTGGGGCTGCTGTATACTACCACTGGGGAGGCCTGTATACCACTGGGGGGGGCCTGTATACCACACTGCTGGGGGCTGTATACCTCTGCTGAGGTCCACCCTCGGCTTATACACGAGTCAATAGGTTTTTCCAGATTTTTGGGGCAAAAGTAGGGGGGTCGGCTTATACACGGGTCGGCTTATACACGAGTATATACGGTAAGGAAAAACAAATTAAATTACTGATGACCTGGTACCACACACCAGAATTACTCCATAAATTCAATCATACAATCCCGAACATATACTGGAATCCATCTGCCATATCTTTTGGGTCTGTAGTGGGATACGAGCCTACTGGAGGGAGGTGGGAGCGCTGTTGGAATTGATCCTAGAAAAGGACTTTCCTCTGGAGCCTTGGACCTATTTACTGAATTTATTCCCTCTGGGTCTAAGCAAATTGCAGATAAATTTGTCAGTACACCTGTTAACAGCCGCCAAGTGCTTGATATCTGTTTTTTTGAAGAGGGCTTCAGTTCCTACCATGTCTGATTTATAAGCTAGAATAAAAGACATATACCTTTTGCAGCTGATGACAGCTATACTCCATAACAATGTAGAAACCTTTGATAAGGTATGGAGGGATTGGACATTGTTCATTGAAAACTTCCAATTTAAGGTTTTATTGTATTCGGTGTCTTAACCTAATGGATCTTTTTGTCATGTTTGCCGATTTCTGACCCATTGGACCCTATGGGTTTTGCCAACTTTAAATTCCATAAAATTTCATAAAAAATCCATTTTCAATTATTGCATTAGCAATCATTCTCCTTTACTTGTCATGATTTGATATGTCCTGAGGTCTCATAGTTTCTCTGAATAATTCTCTCGAATGTCTATCCTTGTTAAAAATGTAAAAATGTAATAAAAATGAAGTCGAATAAAAAAAGAAAAGCAGTAAATGGTGTAACCCCGGAAGGTGCATCACGTGCTAGTGTTAGTTTTTATATATGTATATATATATATATATATATATAATATATATATATATATATATATATATACATATATAAAAACTATGTGTATATGTGTATATATATATATATATATTATATATATATATATATATTAATTATATAATGTTGCCCTTTACTCTTATTTAAATGAGGCTGAATCGTGCACTCTTCTTGTTGCTTTTCTTACAGCTATGCCCATCTTGATATCTACAGTGGTGTGAACAGCAACCTGAACCGCCAGCACCACAGACTGGAGTCACGATACAGCAGCAGCTCTGGAGGGTCTTATGAGGAGGAGAAAAGTAATTGTCACCTATTTTTCTGGTTGATATGTGCTGCATTTGTTATAAAGCGGGACTTTAAAGGGATCCTGTCACCTCCAGAACGCCTCCTAAGCTACCAAAACATGTCCCTGCAGCATCCTATCACTAATCTCGCACTCCTTTTGTTTCCTAAAAGCATCCTATGAACGTGCATAAAAAAGTTTTAATACTTTTTTTTAATCTTTAGCCCTTAGCGTCTGTTTGTTTTGCAGCCTGAATGATCCACCCTCTCCCTGTCTGTGTTGTGCAGGCTTTGCCCTCTCCCTCTCTGTCACTCACAGAATGCAAATCATTAGTCCTGCCTTCAGCTCCACATCACAGCAGCACAGACAGAGAGAGGGCTGGATCATTCAGGTTGCAAAACAACACGTCCTAAGGGCTAAAGAATATAGCCCCTGCTAATTATAATCACTAATGAGTGAGTACTAAAACGTTTTTATGCACTTTCACAGGATGCTTTTAGGAGACAAAAGGAGTGTGAGATTAGTGATAGGATGCTGCAGGGACATGTTTTGGTAGTTTAGGAGGCGTTCTGGAGGTGACAGGATCCCTTTAACTTATCCTACAGTGTTGATCTCAGAGGCAAAAATCCTGATGTCAAGCCAAATAAATCTAGTTAAAATGCTTTGATATACAAAAAAAGAGTCTTGACTTTCCAGGCCGTACTTCCTGTAGATTGAGCCAAAACTACAAACTTCACCAATGTGATACACTCACATGTGTCCATGACAGATCCACATGTCATTAATGGGATTGTCCTGCCTAATAAAGGTCCCTTGTCTCTTCACAGGTGACTCCATGCCACTGTTCTCCAGCTGGAGATTAAAAGTGATGGAACACAACCGAGCCGAGCCTCTACCCTTCCCACCCACAGGAGGATGCTGGTCACCCCTGGTGGATTATTTGCCAGAAACAACATCCCCTGGCACATCACTGCACAGGTACTAGTCCTGGGCATTACTGGTAATATTTTATATGCAAATTGTCACTTAAGTAGGCAAACTCTAATGCCACCAATAAAGGTAGCAATCCTAAAAGTCATCATTGACTCTTTATCGAGCCTCCCAATATGACTTAGGATTTGTGCCAGATAAGAACCCCAAACTGCAGACGCTGCGTTTCGTGATGTGGTACAAATCCTAAGTCATATTGGGAGGCTCGTTAGAGTCAATTATGACTTTCAGGATTGCTACCTTTATAGGTGGCATTAGAGTTTGTCTATTTAAGTGACAATTTGCATATGCAATTTCCCAGAGGAGCATTGCGGCTTAAAGTCTCCTCATCTGGTGGCTGGCAGAATACTCTCCGCCAGGTGAATAGATGCTCCCCCAGACCTGGTGATATTTTAATATTTTTACTTTGGTTAATTGTGTCCTTGGTACTTCCCGGTCTGAATCTATGGCTGGAGTGTTTTTTATGTTATTAATGACTTAAAATACTTTGTAGGTGCAACATTGCGGTGATCCTCCTGACCGATCTGATCACTGATCACAGTGTGAAGGTGGAGTGGGGAGGTTACCTACACCTCCTACTACACGCCGTCTTTATAGGTAACTGATTGCCTTTTACTGGTATGGAAATGCGTTCCTTTAACGATTTGTGCTGGATGAATAATTTACATTACATCAGGGAGCAACGTGCACATATTTTAGGCCATGTGTTGACTTTATATTTTACCGACACCTGTGATCTTTTTTGGAAGAGTTAACTGTGAATTTAAAGGGAGTTTCTTATTATCATAAATGAGTAAATGACTTTACAATTTAAAAATCCTTTCCGCTGTTCAGAATGGAGGAGGTTTTAATTATATAGTGATCTGTTCATTTTCTAAGTCACCGGTCAACTCTGCAGGTCTGTCAGCAGTGGCCGATCTCCTAGGCTGAATTGTGCACCTGCTATCTGTCTGCTATAGAGCTGACAGGCACTGCTGTGCAGCCGGCTGGATCAATGCATCCGCTCAGACTCGGTGCTCCTATGTCTCCCATACAGAAGAGCCCAAGCTGCTCTGCTTGCAGCATGTGAGGTGCACAGTTCAGGCCCTCCCTGACCTCATCCGTGCACGCCGCCAACCTGAACTGTCAGTCATTCCGGAGCGTACACCTTCCTGGCGAGCTGGGAGAGCAGCAATTGTGAGAAGAACCACTTAAGCTTGCAATTAAGTGATCCCATTGCTTATATAAGCATTCTGATTTATTAGTTTCTCTCATTTTTATAGTTTGGAGTCTTCCAGCAGGAAAATTTGTCAGTTGTACAGCTCTCTGTGCTTTCAGAAGTCGTAGGGCCCTTTCACATCAGCGTTTTTTCAAATCGCGGCAGATGCGGTGAAAAAACCGTATCTGCCGCGATTACCGCATACCGGCTGCACTTGCGGCGCGGTTGCGGTAAACGCCATACAAGGTATAGGCGGACTTGCGGCAGGTGCGGCAAGTGCGGTTTTGGCACTTGCGGCTGGTGCGGCCGCGAAAAAAACCGCGGCTGACAGCATTTTTTTTTCGCGGCCGCACTTGCCGTTTTTTTCACTGCATCTGCCGCGATTTGAAGAAAACGCTGATGTGAAAGGGCCCTTAGGGTATTTTTACAATGCACAATCTGCACTGTTTATATGGATTATGACCGGTAACATGCCTGCAGTAGACAGTTATTAAGATCCAGTGTACACAGGCAGAACGCTTAGTGCACATGGGCTGCCATTCCTCTCAACTACGCCAATCTGTATAAATAGCGAGACTTGTTGGCGAAAATGACAATCATTTTTGCAGAACAAAAGATCATGTCACTCAACGAGCTAATGTTTTTCTTGTATGGTGAATTAACTGTTTGCAATGCTGGATTATCAGGAAATGAGCATTTCTAGGAACACTTCTTCATCATCATCCTGCAGTGGGCTGGAATCCATGTTTTTTGAGCTGAAGCCAGCAGGAAGGAGAAGTATCAGTCCTTCAATTATTTTTTCCATTTAACTCTTCTCCTGATTTGTTCAAAAATCTGCACCAAAAACATAGTAAGAGGCTACTATTACTATACCCTGCAAATAGTGTGAAAGGCTTTAATGGTGGCTCTGGTTTCTCCCAGCTCCTCTTATACTAGATGCAGGAAGGGAGATATTGTGGTTATAGGTTGTATATTTTGTTTTCTGGTGAGATGAAGGTGAAGAGAAACCTATAATTATTGATGCTGGTTATTAATGTGTTCCTAATTTTATTACATTTAGGGTTTGACCACTACCACCCAGAAGTGTATGACCATTGTAAGCGTCTACTTTTACACTTATTGATTGTGGTGGGATCTAATAGCAGTGTGCAGAGCGTGGCCTCTATCCTCCTCAGGAATAGGGAATGCAATGAACCTCGGGTACTGACTGTAAAAAGCAATGCACATCTGGAATTCTCCTTCACAGGTAAGTCGCCATCCGTGGTGTCAAACAACATGTGTGTGAACAGTGTCATGCACGGCACTAGCTGCACGAACAGGATGTTTTCAGTCGCAGGATTGTGAGCCATTTTGTTCTTGTTTTTAGGTATTAATGACTTTATTCCTGAATACCAGCCTTCCCCATGACGGACTCAGGGCTCAGCTCAAGTTCTACCTCTTCTAGTATCAGTTTAGGGAATACAAGCTCGGCAGTTCCTCACTTACATACGAGCATCCTCAATGAGACAGACCTCTCCGTGGAGCAGGACGAGAAAGTCAAAACGCTCATCGAGTTTATTACATCAAGGTATGCATCTTCTCATTTTGCCCACTAGTATAGCTACGTTCAGAAAATCACCTTTTTTTGGCATTTAAAAGGGTTTTTCACTTTCCAGAGAGTGGACCCCAAATGATTTCAGGTGTGCAAAATTACTAAAACAGATGGCACTCACCCTCCTCGGGTTCAACCCCGGCAGCAGTGACGTCACAACTGCAGTGCAGATGATCACTGCAAACAATCAGTAATCTCAAAGACCTCATTGTAGAAGGCACTAGCCAATGATTGGCTGCAGCGATGATGCAAGGGGAGAGTCGGAAGGCTTAAATAGCATAGTGGTACCTGGACAAATACAATTTAAAAAATAAACAATAGGGCAGGACTTTATTATTTTAGCACAAGATGTAACCTTTACATTAAAAACATGAAAACCCTATAGAAACATGCATTTCTCTACTAAAATGACATACCTTGTGTTACATGACTGATGTGCTGTCCACCCAGGAATGGACTCTTGAAACCTCCAGGAAAGTCTTTGTTAAATATTAGTATTATAGTAATAAATGTACATATTAGTAACACACACAAAAACAATTGGGGGTGAAAGCATTTATTATTTTTAATATTTGCCTTTTAGGAAAAGAGGACCTCTTTGGAATCACGAAGATGTTTCTGCAAAAAATCCAACAATTAAAAGTGCAGAGCAACTAACAGCGTTCCTAAAACACGTGGTCACTGTCTTCAAGCACTGTAGATCAGGTACAAGTCTGCCACCTGGGGGTCAATCTATTAGAGTCTCTGGGCTAAATGACATGGTACCAGTCCAGTATTGGGGATTGTATCTTTATCTATTGTCTCATTGTTTATTGCTATTGATCAGCTCCAGATATATAAAGTCCCATTTACTCTGTGAAGATGTAGAGCTTTAAAGGAAAAAATGTCAGGAACCATTGTTGCATTCCCATTACCTGAAGTCTTTACACAGCTATAGTAATGGAAAATCCACATCCTATTACAGTATAATAAACGGGAATACAGTTATAAAAGCCTCCTCCCAATGTAGAAATTGGCTTTAAAAATGTCCCCTATTGGGAGGTAAAAAAATGTCTCAGACAGTTGTTAAACAGGCAGGGAAATGTTTTACCTTACAGAAAGAATAAGCTGTGATCCCGTTCCACCCCGTCCAGGAGATGTGGTATGATCAGACCATGTCCCTGTATGGTCAGACACATCCATTACACAGTACATAGCAGGGACACATATATGAGATTATCTCAGCACAGGAGATGTGGTATGATCAGACCATGTCCCTGTATGGTCAGACACATCCATTACACAGTACATAGCAGGGACACACATATAAGATTATCTCAGCACAGGAGATGTGGTATGATCAGACCATGTCCCTGTACAGTCAGACATATCCATTACACAGTACATAGCAGGGACACACATATAAGATTATCTCAGCACAGAGATTGTTATGATCAGACCATGTCCCTGTATGGTCAGACACATCCATTACACAGTACATAGCAGGGACACACATATAAGATTATCTCAGCACAGGAGATGTGGTATGATCAGACCATGTCCCTGTACAGTCAGACATATCCATTACACAGTACATAGCAGGGACACACATATAAGATTATCTCAGCACAGGAGATGTGGTATGATCAGACCATGTCCCTGTACAGTCAGACATATCCATTACACAGTACATAGCAGGGACACACATTTAGAAGATTATCTCAGCATAGGAGATGTGGTATGATCAGACCATGTCCCTGTATGGTCAGGCACATCCATTACACAGTACATAGCAAGTACACACATATAAGATTATCTCCACACAGGAACATTTTTTTTAATGCATCCAGTTGTAAAACTTCTTTTTATTACAAGATCTGTTGATTAAAATGTACTTTGTTGGAGAACTTTTAATTACTGCAATATGACATATACAATGATGTGCTGGAATGATTCCATAGATTCACAAATGGCCACATAAACAAAACTGAGCTCTAAATACGTTGCACTTTTCTACTCTGGTGCCAACCATTTCTTCTTCTCAGTATCAGACTGTGGAGTAATCTGGCAGTTTTGGAGCTTGTAGGGATCCTTCCCTGCCCTTTAGATCTTTGTCAGTGATGACGCTGTGCTGCAGTTATTACGTGGACTTGGTGTATCACTACTTCTCTGATTGCCTTTCAGGGTTCCAGCTAGAGCAGCACCTGAGTGAGGTGTCCCTGCAGACGGCGCTGTCCTGCTCATCTCGCCATTATGCTGGAAGGTCGTTCCAGATATTCCGTGCCCTCAAGCAGCCTCTTTCTGCCCAAACACTTTCAGATGTCCTTTCCAGATTAGTAGAAACTGTGGGAGATGCGGGGGAGGAGGCTCAGGTAAATTTTATTAATTTTTTTTAAATATTTGGAATAGACATGGTTTTCCGTACTACACAACCAAGATCTGCACATGGGGTTTCATCCATTCCATATAATCTCTTATCTTGTACCTGCCTAGTGTGGATAAATGTCTAATTAAAACAAATATTTTTCTATAGGTACACTGGAAAATGTATCAGTTAGGCTGCATGTACACGATCAGTGTTATAGATGGTGTGTGTCGTGCAGCTTCCATAACACTGTGTTGTACAGTTCAAGCATAGTGGATCGATTTACAGAAATCCCGTGCCCACTGTACTTTTTCACTCTGTAGCGTAAACTGACATGCTGGGCAGCTTTCCACAACACTGCTTCTCTGCAGCGTGTCAAATTATTGCTGTGGAGTCGCAAGCGATACCAGCGGATGAATGCAGAGAAAAGCCATTGTGCCCCGAGCATAAATGGGGTGCACAGGGTGGTTGCGTTCACCCCACTTCCCTCATATACCCTTAAGGTACCTTTACACGCGGCAACTTTTCTAGAAATTTCACTGGCAACTTATTGGTTGCAGTGAAATCATGGACACATTGTTTTATCTTGTTGCTGTGTACAAATGGAACAATGTGTCCATGATTTCACTGCAACCAGTAAGTTGCCAGTGAAATTCCTAGAAAAGTTGCCGCGTGTAAAGGTATCCTTACAGTTTTTATTATTCTTAGCAGTTACTAAAGTGTATGTACACCTTTCAGCAGCACTTTATAATTTACACTAGATGGTGGTCCGAATCTAACGATCAGGTATTCTAGAATATGTATGTAGTTTATGAAGATTTAAGAATAATGCAATGCGAAGCTGGGTTTAAATCCTGCGCCAATTCGCAGCTGAACTGCGCCTGTCGCTGATTGGTCGCAGGTTGCAAGCTATCGCCCCCTGGTCGGTGTCGGCTCCAGTGCCTCCATAGCACTCAGCTTAGTCCACCGCAGTATTACCTTTAGCCGTAATTTGGTACAATATGACGGATCCCAAGCCCAAAGATAAAAACAAAAATAACACAGGGAGCAAGGCATCTTCCACCATTTGCCAGACCGTGCTCCAACGCAAACGTGATTCACAATTTTGCAAAATTTGCGAACCTGAATGTCCCATTGAGACTTCCACTGACGCAGTACCCAGTACATCTGACATCCCTCCATGGGGCCTGGCACTGTCGCAGCGACTAGATTCAATAGTCGAAATCCTGCAGTCATGTACCGGCTTTCACACAGGCAGTGACAACAAACATCACTGTTCCCAATCCAGCAGAGAATATCCCCAACCCGTAGCCCACAGGGTAACCAGAAGACAGCTCCATCCCAGTGATACTCCCCCACCACGTCACCTATAAGAAACGCTTCTCGCTCCCAGTCAACCAATGATCAGTCTGACTCACTCTCTAAGGGTGAACTAACGAGCCAGATATACCACAGACACCCAAGCAATAGCTGACAGCCTCATCGAGGCGGTTAACACAACACTAAACGTCGACGATGAATCCGACACCACCCCAGAGCGCACAGTCTCTTTTACAAAGACAAAGCGCTCCCATTGAGTCTTGTCTGTCCACGACAATTTTAAGGGGATAGGTCAGCGGCATTGGGACCGCCTAGACAAGCTTTCGCAGGGCGCAAGGCCATTGAAGTCAAATACCCTTTCGCCTCAGACTATCAGAAAAAATGGGCTGAGTCGCCGACCGTCAACCCCCCAGTATCTCTCCTAGCTAACAAAACTTTACTTACACTTTCTGACAGTTCGTCTATCAAAGATTCCAATGACCTCCAACTAGATAATCTGGCGCGCTCCGTCTTCGAGGCCTTAGGAGCAGTCCTCTCCCCTTTCTTTGCCGCAGCATGGGTCACAAAAGCAGCAGTATCTTGGATGCATTCTTCATGCACAATATTACACGATCCCTCCCAGGATCCAACCGATCTACTGGAACAAATCGCAATGGCTCTGGAGTACTTCGTGCTTGCGACCTTAGACACGGCCAACTGTGCCACGTTGTCAGCAGCACACACCATCTCCATGCGCCGAGCTCTATGGCTCAGAGCCTGGCACACTGACTCCACTTCAGAAAGATCCCTAATAAACCTCCCCTACCAAGAGGTCGCCTTTTCAGGGAAAAGCTCGACCAGCTCGTCTCCGAAACGATAGGAGGAAAAAGCAAATTTCTTCCCCAACAAAGATGCAAGCAGAATTTTCGGCGCCCACAGTCACAATCTCAATCCCACGCCTCCCACGGGACATCGAGATGGGCCACCTCATTCACCAACATAAACACAAAGTGGACTAACCGCGGAGCGAGCACCAACATCCCGCCCTCATTCAAAGCCATCTCCACCTGGAAAAGCCGCCCCAAACAAACCCATCCTAGGGGCACCTCTCATGGAGGGTCGCCTTCTTGGTCGCAATCACATCAATCAGGTGCATGTCTGAACCCCAAAGGTTCAACACATAACTCCATCCCCCAACCGCCCAATACCAACATAATAGGCGGACGCCTCCAGTTCTTCCGCCACTCGTGGCTCACTGTCGTGCACGACAAGTGGGTCAGAGAACTGGTGTCGTCAGGCTACAAAACAAATTCTCATCTCGGCCCCCATATAGTTTTTTCCTCTCGCGACCCCCCGAAACAAACACTCAACCGTTCTTCGAGGCCATCAATTCGCTACTCAGGTCCGGGGTCATAACACTGGTACCAAAGGCTGAGCAGTTCAAGAAATACTATTCAAACCTGTTCGTTGTCTTGAAAAAAGCCAGAACAGTACGCCCAAATCCTAGACCTCAAACTCCTCAACAAGTTTGTAAAGGTCCAACAGTTCAAGATGGAATCTCTTCACTCTGTAATCGCGTCTATGGAAAAAGGAGAGTTCCTAGCAACCACCAACATACAAGACGCATACCTCCATATTCTCATTTTCCGCCCCCACCAGAAGTACCTGCGGTTCGCTATTCAAAAATGCCACTTCCAATTTGTCGCCCTGCCTTTAGACTTTGCAACAGCACCCAGAACCTTCATGAAGGTCATGGCAGCTGTCATGACCATCCTCCACTCGCGGGCAGTGGTCGTTCTCCCCTACCTAGACGATCTACTAATCAAGGGCCATCCTTCCAAGCATGCCTCGACAGCGTTCAAATAACTACGGACACACACTCCCACCTGGGGTGGCTCATAAACCTAGAAAAATCATCCTCAACACCAGCACAGACGATAAACTTCCTAGGGATGACCCTAGACACAAGACGAGGCCTCGTCTTACTGCTTCAAGACAAAGTCACGGCAATCCGCAAAGGAGTTGACTCTTTGCAGCCGTTCACCCCAATCCATCCGTTTCAGCATGGGGGTCCTAGGAAAGATGGTAGCGGCAATGGTAGCAGTTCCCTTCGCTCAGCTACACTTCCAACCCTTCCAGCTCTTCTTCCTTTTGGCTTGGGACAAAAGCCGCTTCAGCCTCGACCACAAGCACCGCCTACCCACGCGGGTCAAAAAGGCATTCAAATAGTGGACACGTCCATCATCGCTCATGCGGGGAAAATTTTTCCAGTCCAATGGCTAGTGGTAACCACCGACTCCAGCCTTCTTGGCTAGGGGGCAGTCTATCATCAGCACACGGCACAAGGCCGCTGGACGCCTCAGGAGTCACATCTCCCAGTCGACATCCTTGAGCTGCAAGCAATCAGCCTAGCGCTCCAACACTTTCACCACCTCCTGGCCGGATGTCCCATCCGCATCCAATCAGACAACACCACGGCGGTGGCGTACATCAGTCACCAGGGTGGCACACGCAGCAAAGCCACAATGCGTGAAGTGGAACATATCCTACTCTGGACCGAAAAAACCCAGTCAGTCATATCAGCAGTCCACATCCCGGGAGTGGACAACTGGGCGGCAGACTTCCTAAGCCGCCAGGGTCTGGCCTCAGGAGAATGGTCCCTTCATCCCGAAGTCTTCCAACAACTCTGTCGGCGCTGGGAAACCCCCGATGTAGACCTCATGGCGTCAAGAATGAACAGCAAAGTCCCGGCCTTTGTAGCCAGGTCCAGGGATCCTCTGGCACTAGGGGTAGACTCGCTGGTTCTCCCCTGGCGCCAATTCCAACTCCCATACATCTTTTCCCCCCACCGCTGATCCCGCGTGCAATCAGAAAGATCAAAACAGAAAGAACTCGGTTAATACTCGTCACCCCAGACTGGCTACGACGGGCATGGTATGCACCCTGGCCACTTCCAAACTGACCAGACCTTCTATCCCAGGGCCCCATTTACCACCAGAACTTAGGAGCCCTGCCTTTAACGGCATGGCTATTGAATCCTGGACCCTGACCCAAGCAGGATTTGCTCCAGAAGTCATAACCACCACCACCATGATTAATGCCCAAAAACTAATGAAACCGTGACCCACTCCTTTTCTCCATTCCCTCAATCCTGGAATTCCTTCAATCTGGCCTTAACTCTGGCTTAGCACCCAACTCCATCAAGGGCCAAATCTCAGCCCTAAGCATTCTAATCCAACATAGGATTGCATCCAAACCCACAGGTCAAGGCATTCATCCAGGGGTCTCACGCACACAGCCCCCCTTACAAGACACCCGTGATACTCTGTGACCTAAACCTAGTTCTGGGTGCCCTACAAGATCCCCCATTTGAGCCCCTACAGGAAGTGCTGTTAATTCACCTCTCATGGAAGGTCGCAATCACATCAATCAGGCGCGTGTCCGAACTAATCGCCCTGTCCTGCCGCCCTCCCTTCCTATCCTTCCACAAGGATAAGGTGGTTCTTCGGCCGTCCCCGTCCTTCCTGCCCAAGGTAGTGTCCCACTTCCACCTTAATGAGGACATTGTCCTCCCATCCTTTTGCACAACCCCAGTACACCGCTTCGATAAGCAGCTGCATACCTTGGACCTAGTTAGGGCACTCAGACGCTACATCTCCTGAACAGCCTCGTTCCGAAAAACAAACGCTGTTCGTCATACTCGATGGACCTAAGAAAGGGATGGCTGCATCTAAGTCCACATTGGCAAGATGGATCCGATCAGCAATCCAAGAATCCTACCACGTCAAGGGCATGCCAGTTCCAGCGGGGATCAAGGCTCGCTCAACTCGATCAGTGGGTGCCTCATGGGCCGTTCGCCACCAGGCCTCGGCAACTCAGATTTGCAAAGCCGCAACCTGGTCCAGCTTACATACCTTCACCAAGCACTACAATGTGCACACCCAGGCCTCTGCAGACGCACACCTAGGAAGAAAAATTTAGCAGGCAGCAGTCGCGTATCTGTAAGCAGCTGACGCATGATGCTCGACCACTATTCAACTAATTCCCACCCGGGGACTGCTTTAGGACGTCCCACGGTCCTGTGACCCCCAATGATACGACTGAGAAACAGGGATTTTTGTGTACTCACCGTAAAATCCTTTTCTCCTAGTTCATCATTGGGGGGCACCCACCCTCTTCAATTGTCAATAATCTGTACATATCTTTGGCTTACGTTTTCTTGTACCTTATTACGTTAACATGCTCTCCTAATGCTTTAGTACTAAACTGACTGTAGATCCAGGAATAGGGAGAAAGGGAAATAGCTGCTCTGACCACTATGACTCACGGCTCTCTGGCTTCCGAATAATGGATTGGCGACCACCTGAAGTGAATAATGAAGGAGGTTCTGGTGCCAGTCAATTATCTTTAGTTCAGTCCATCTTTATTGGTGTATAAAATATAAAAACATCAATGGACTCGCGTAAGGAGCCGGTAGACACCAGACGTGTTTCGATGAGTTACCCCTTAATCATTGATTAAATGGTAACTCCCCGAAACATGTCTGGTGTCTACCGGGTCCCTACGTGGGTCCAGCGATGTTTTTAGATTTTATACACCAATAAAGATGGACTGAACTAAAGATATTTGTTTGGCACCAGGACCTTCTTCATTATTCACTAAACTGACTGTACGCTTACGTACGGGTGTATACTGCAGGAAGGAGGGCTTACCTTTTGTCTCTACTTAGTGTCGCCTCCTAGTGGCAGAAAAGCATACAACCACGGTCCTGTGTCCTCCAATGATGAATTAGGGATTTTTGTGTATTCACCGTTAAATCCCTTTCTCCTGTTTTCTGACTTAGTAAAGTGCTTATCTTGTACTGATCTCGAGTCACAACTGTGTTATGGCCCTGTCACACACGTCAATGTCGCCAGCGATCTGATTTCTGGCGACATTGACAGCTGATCGCTGGTGAGCTGTCACACAGGCAGACTCACCAGCGATCATTTTACCAGCGACATCGTGGAAATGATTTAAATATCGATTCCACGATGTCTGCAGGCTGGTATCCAGGGTAAACTGCGGGTAACTAGGCAGCGCGCGCTGCCTAGATACCCGATGTATACCTTAGTTACCAGCCTTCTCCGCTCACCGGCTGGTATCTAAGGTATACAGCGGGTAACTAGGGAGAGGCGCTGGGAGCTGGCTGATCGTGTCTCCCGGTGTCACGCGCAGCAATTCTGCGTGTACACCGGACGACCATCGCCAGGTTTTCGGTCCAGTCCGATTTATCGCTGGTTGATTCAGCATGTCACACATGTCAATATCGCTGCATCGTCACGCGCAGCAGCGATATTGACGCGTGTGACATCCCCTTTACTGTAAATCCTAAAGCTGCAATCACAATTCTGCTGATTGCCAATGAAAACCGACAACAATTTTTTCATTGGGGTCAGTAACTGCTGAGTTAAGGTCATATAATGTTGGTGGACTGGTAACCTTGCTTGATTAGATTACTGTGCATCCTGCTAAGGGCCCTTTCACATCAGCGTTTTTTTAAATTTGCGGCAGATGCGGTGAAAAAACCGCATCTGCCGCAACTGCCGCATAACGGTTCCACTTGCGGCACGGTTGCGGTTTTTTCCATAGGAAGTATAGGGGGACTTGCGGCAGATGCGGCAAGTGCGGTATTGCACTTGCGGCAGGTGCGGCAGAGAAAAAAACCGCAGTAAGCCGCGTTTTTTTCTCTGCCGCACCTGCCGCAAGTGCAATACCGCACTTGCCGCATCTGCCGCAAGTCCCCCTATACTTCCTATGGAAAAAACCGCAACCGTGCCGCAAGTGGAACCGTTATGCGGCAGTTGCGGCAGATGCGGTTTTTTCACCGCATCTGCCGCAAATTTAAAAAAACGCTGATGTGAAAGGGCCCTAAGATGATAACTCCTAATGTTTACAGTTTTACGCTTTGAGCGGACACTCAACATGCAGGGTATACCTGTCCACCTGTGGATTATACTACAGGCTATAACCAGGAACCATTACACCGTGCAGTGTTTATAAAGTGCTACATTTATACTGTATAAGCCCTATGGGGGATATACATAAAGTTATAGCCATGATTCGATATAACCATGTGCTTTATTTTTTTTTGTGTGCAGGGTTTTGTCATTGAGCTTCTCCTAACACTGGAGTCAGCCATAGACACACTGTCAGAAAGCATGAAGCATTATGACCTCCTGTCTGCCCTCGCTCAGTAAGTGTGGATTTACTTTAGTCATTCCTTTTACATTGCGTTTTGAGTTACAGCTTTTAGTAAAATATGTCTATGATAAAGTCTATTTGGAGTCATACATATGTTTTATGTGTTTTAGGACATCCAGCCATGATCCGATCATGGGCAATAAGAATGCTTTTAACCGGAAGAGCACCGGCCAGCTGAACCTAAGCACAAGTCCTTTAAGTAGTGGGAACTTTATGGGTTATTGCAACAATGCAAGAAGCAACTCTTTGCGGCTAAGCTTAATGGCGGACCGCAAAGGAGACAGACGGCGAAGTAACACACTGGATATAATGGATGGCAGGATAAATCACGGGGGCAGCCTAGCAAGGACTAGAAGCCTTTCCTCTCTTCGAGAGGGAGGTGTGCATGATCTGCAGCCAACTACTGATCCAACCAATCTAATGGCTACCATTTTCTGGATAGCAGCGTCCTTGCTGGAATCAGACTATGAGTATGAGTACTTGCTTGCGTTGAAGCTCCTCAACAAGCTGCTTACTCACATGCCTCTGGATAAGTCTGAGAGCCGAGAGAAGATTGAGACGGTGCAGGAAAAGCTCAAGTGGAATAACTTTCCTGGTCTTCAGCAGCTCTTTTTGAAGGGTTTTACCTCTGTGTCCACCCAGGAAATGACCGTCCACCTTCTCAGCAAACTCATCACCATCTCCAAACATACACTGGTGGACCCTGCCCTCCTCGCCGGTAAGAGGCCAAATCCTACCAAATCTAAACTATGTAGTGCTGCATTCACTATTAAAGCAGCATTAATCTCTGGCTGACCAACCCACCACCAGAAATCTAGCAATAATTATTATTAAAGCTATTCAGGCCCCTTTTTATACTTGTTGTGACTTCATCCTGACCACCTTTTCCCAGCAGAGATCTCCATAGTCTCACCGCTCTTACAGTAAAGATACCACTTCTATTTTATGGTAGAAGACTGAAGGCCCTGTCACACCTGGCGACGGGGCTGGGGATATCGGCGGCAACTGTTGGGTGCGTGCACGTTTTTGGCGCCCCTCCAGCGTCGCCGTCCCCCATTTACATGGGGCAACATCTCCAGCCCCGCGCCGGCGAGCTGTCAGACGGAACTAATGGCTCCCATTGCCTGACAGGTCGCCGGCGGCTGGTTACATGGGGCGATGTGTGCACATCAGCCCAGATCGGTCACCTGGTTTCAGAGCACTGCTCTGAAACCAGGCGACTTCCCGGCGGCGCCGACTTCGCCCCTTTACATGAGGTGTCGTAGGGGCGATGTCGCCGCCGATAGGCCACGCCCCTATGTCGCCTATGTAATAGGCGGCGATGTCGCCCCGTGTGACGGGGCCTTTACAGTTGATTATTCCATTGCTGTAGTTTCAGTCTGTAGTGTAGAAATTACTTTAAAGAGGCATTGCAAGGCACACTTATAATTTGTGGTAATGTGTTAAAAAAGAAAATATAAATTGGTTCACCGTTTTTTAAATCCTCTCTTGGAAATAAAGCACTATTCAATCCAGGTGTTTATAGAGAATCCAGAACAATCACAATTTAAGCACAAGAACATTATTGATGTAGCAGATATAGGATGTCCATGTACTTCCTATGTCGGGTGAGGGTGTATGGATAGATCACTTTGACTGGGTCAACCATGGTAATCTTTGTGCTCCCATGAAACCCAGCCTATAGGTTAGTTTTATTATATAGTGCAATACTCAAATGCCATAGTGTAAGTGATCAACTGCAGGTTTAAGTTCCATAGTGGGATTAAACCTAGGATAGTTCATTTTATAGGAGTATAGGACATGAATATATCTATATGGTAATCGTCGGAATTCACATTTTTTTTTGTTATCTTGCATCATAGAAAGAATAAAGAGTTTTGATTAAGATGTTGGTTCTAGTCTTCAGTGGTATGATAAAGCTCCAGCAATGAAAAGATGAAGGTTGTATGTCCCAGAAAATGGTGACACGAGACATTTCTTTTTTTTTACAAAGTTCTGAACGTTTTTTTAACCACTAAAATACTTGATCAAAAATGTGGATAGTTTTTCTTAGTTAATTGTAGTGACCTGGGGACTCATATGGCTAGATCAGTGATGCCACTGTATTGACCATCGTAAAAAATTGCAGATTTATTTATTTTTTTTGTTTTTTTCCACCATTTTAATTTACATTGTTTTTTGTTTTGTTTTTTTTTCACTTTTTTGTAACGCCTTACCTGGTAAAATAAATGGAGTTGTTCAACACTAAAATTCATCCTCAAAAAAATCAAGCCTTCATATGGTCGTATTGAAGGGAAAATAAAGTTACTGCTCTTGGAAGAAGGGAAGGAAATAAAGCGCAAAAACTAAAATTCACCTAGTTGGAAAGGGGGTTTAAGACATTGCACATTTCCAATTTTAACATTATTCTGTGTTAATGCAGGAAAACAATTTGCAATAAACATTACATTTATCCTTACATAATCTTCCTGCCGTGTCCGTCATCAACTTCCGGTGTCAGGTTGTCCTTCTACAGCTCCTCACACGCTGGCAGCAGCCATATTTGCACACCCAAGTGATGGGTGTGCAAATATGGCGCCCACTGGTGGTTCTGCACAGTGGGCCTGCAAACGCCGCCAGAAGCCGTCGCAGACAAACACTACACCGTGGCCCACAAAAGCTACCACCGCCGATGATGACACTGATCGATGCCTGAGTAAGTGCATGCCCATGCATTCGCACTTACTCAGACAAGGGCTGCCATCTTTGGACTTTAGGGTATACAAAGATGGCGTGGGCTTGAGTAAGTGCGCGTGTGCACCCCGGGTATGCGTATACTAAGGCCACCGTCATCTTTAAATATTGGAGTAAACAAAGATGCTGGTGGCGTTATGCACAGGAGAGCTCAAGGACAGAGCACACGAGGAGAGAGACACAGCACACAGAGGGAGAGACAGCGCAAAGGAGAGAGCACATGAGAGAAGAAGACAGCACACTGGGGGGTGCGTGCACTGGGTGGAGAGAGACAGCGCACGGGGGGGACAGGTCAAAGGAGAGAGCATGGGAGGGAGAGAGAGAGCAACAGTGAGGAGAGATGGCCACTGCCCCCAGTGCCACAGAGCCTGCCCCATTATAATGTCACCACCCTCCCAATGCGATAGCATCAGGCCCCCAAACTATTTGTGGTGTGTGATATTGTCAGCATAAAAATAATATGAATTTCTATTTATAACAGCCACTGCTGCTTAGTGCATGGCTTTAGCAAAATGGATCACTAGGAATCAATACTGCGCTAAACCCTGCCATAAGAAACTCCTTACTATTAACAGGCCTGATGGTGCAGGGAAGGCTTGTGCTGTTTGGAATTGTTTGTTGGCAAATTAATAGTGACGTCCTATGGGCTTTCTGCTGTATTCATGATGAAAATGTACTTAACATGTGTTTTACTTGCAGGGTTTCCTCTGAATATCTTGTGCTTATTGCCTCATCTAATTCAACACTTTGACAACCCAACGCCGTTCTGTAAAGAAACTGCAGACAGAATAGCCAAGGTGGGTGTTCCTTCTTACTAGATCAGATTGTTTCCTTGCTTCCTGATCCTAAAAGTGACCATACATCAGCTGCAATGGCCAATTTTGTCATTTCACTTTTTCGGAGTGGGGCAGCGTTTTTTTTCGCGCATCTTTGATAATTCATTGTGGTAGAAGTTTGCAAAATGAGCATATATATGCCTTTGAGCTCTGTCATGATCTGCTCCCTTTTACATTGTCCTACAGATTATTGTTCCATTCTTGTGTTTTAGGTGTGTGCAGAGGAGAAGTCGGCCACATTGACCAACCTGGCCATATGATGAGTCTGTACAGCACCACAGCTACTCCAGAGACTGCTCCAACTGGATTAATGTTGTGTGCCGCTACCTACACGACTCCTTCTCGGATATCACCTTCAGTCTGGTCACCTATCTTGCTGAGGTGAGTGACACCCATAGACGGTAATATGTACATTACTTTAATTTAAAGGCCTTTTATTACCATTATAAATGGTTAAAATTGCAAACTGTAAAAACAAGAAACCATGCAATTTACCTTGTAAATAATATCCTCTATGACTGAGGAAGGGGAATTTCTAATTTGATACCTAGGTTACCAACCACCTTTGCAGTTTATTAGAGGTGGCGGTGGCCAGTCCCCCTGGGTAGGGAGTGCAGCACTTACAAGCTCTTTGCTATACAGTTTGTCAGCACTGCTCTGAAGGCTTTTTACTGCCCTTAAAACTTGATATTTCTCTTTCTGAAATTCTTTGTGAATTTTTACTGTTAAAATTCATAGAAAAAGTCTCAAAAGTGTGAACAATATTGAATTAACCGCTTGGTTGCTTCTCACTTCAGCGATGCATTTGTTACTAAATGGTGATTGATAGATCATATTCCCTAAAATACCACTTGGTTTTCTTTTTGGCACTTTGCAGACATTTTGGCATGTGCACAATTAGTTTTTCCAGAACTTTTTGGAGTGGAAACGGAGTTTATTCTCTAAAAATTCTTCTCCACAAATTTAGGAAAAACACTCTGCATGTGCATAGCCTTAAAATATGTGCAAACACAGAATTTGAAGGAGGTTTTGGGTCAGAGACTTAGTGGAAACTCTTAGGGTACCGTCACACCTGGCCACATCGGCGGCGACCTCATAGGCGACGCAGGGGCGTGTCCTATCACGGTGCGTCGCCTACTGTAAAGAGGCAATGTCGACGCCTTAGAGTGGTCGTCTGGTTTCTCAGCACTGCTCTGAAACCAGGCAAGCACTCTGGGGCGATGTGTACACATCGCCCCATGTAACATGGGGACGGCGATGTTACAGGCGATGGGAGCCCTGTAACATCACCGGTGCGTCGCCAGAGGTATCGCCGCGTGCACACAGCCTTATGATTATAGACGCTAATATGTAGAGCAGGGGTCAGCAACCTACAGCACTCCAGATTGGAAGGCGGCAATAGTCAGGGAGTGCTGGGAGTTGTAGTTTCACCAGATTTTAAGTGCCGTCAGACTCTGACCCCTGGTGCCGACTTGTAGCC
This sequence comes from Allobates femoralis, assembly GCA_033576535.1. NCBI lineage: Eukaryota > Metazoa > Chordata > Amphibia > Anura > Aromobatidae > Allobates > Allobates femoralis. Next base: position 79,579,158 of record JARQOC010000003.1, on the reverse strand, counting down.
ATCCTCAAATTCATGCACAGACGTGTGCACTTGTGCCATTGTCTCTTGCATTCAGGTTGCCAACAAGCCAGGTAATCGCTGGGGCTTGCAGAGCTGGTATTATAGGCACACTGCCGTTTTGATAATCTGGATTCGCTGGATTATCAGAATAATGACATTAATTATGTTAGAATTGGTAATGTGATAATGTGTGGCTTTGCTTGCAGTCTTTCACTGTATCTGTCTGTGTTGTTGCAGCTCCTGGAGAAAGGCCTGTCCAGTATGCAGCAGTCCCTTCTGCAGATCATCTACAGCCTGCTCAGCCACATTGACCTCTCCGCTGCCCCAGTAAAGCAGTTTAACCTGGAAATCATAAAAATCATAGGGAAATATGTTCAGGTGAGTTTGTCCTTCGCTCGTCAACAGTCACACTTTATCAATTTTCCTTTAGAATAATGTCAATTTTTAGTAATTCTTCCCCTGCAGCTCCGTGGGCAGATTTGTGACTGCTGCAGCTCCGTGAGGAGCTTTGTGATTGCTGGAGCTTTGCAGGAAGCTTTGTGACTGCTGCGGTCCCGCGGGGAGCTTTGTAACTGCTGCAGCTCTGTCGAAGCTTTGTGACTACTGCAACTCCACAGAAGAGTTGTGACTGCTGCAGCATCGCGGGGAGCTTTGTGACTGCTGTAGCTCCGAGGAGAGCTTTGTGACTGCTGCAGCTCCACGGGAAACTTTGTGACTGCTGCAGCTCCGCGGGAAGCTTTGTGACTGCTGCAGCTCCGCGGAAAGCTTTGTGACTGCTGCGGATTCGCGGAATCTTTGTGATTGCTGCGGCTTCGTGGGGAGCTTTGTGACTGCTGGAGCTCTGTGGTAAGCTTTGTGACTGCTGGAGCTCTGTGGTAAGCTTTGTGACTGCTGGAGCTCTGTGGTAAGCTTTGTGACTGCTGGAGCTCTGTGGTAAGCTTTGCGACTGCTGGAGCTCTGTGGTAAGCTTTGCGACTGCTGGAGATCTGCGGGGAGCTTTGTAACTGCTGGGTCTGCAGGGAGCTTTGTGACTGCTGCGACTCTGCGGGGAGCTTTGTGACTGCTGCAGCTCTGCGGGAAGCTTTGTGACTGCTGCAGCTCCGCGGGAAGCTTTGTGACTGCTGCAGCTCCGCGGAAGCTTTGTGACTACTGCAGCTCCGCGGGAAGCTTTGTGGCTGCTGCAGCTCCGCGGGAAGCTTTGTGACTGCTGCAGCTCCGCGGGAAGCTTTGTGACTGCTGCAGCTCCGCGGGAAGCTTTGTGACTGTTACAGCTCCGCGGAATCTTTGTGATTGCTGCGGCTTCGCGGAATCTTTGTGATTGCTGCGGCTTCGCGGAATCTTTGTGATTGCTGCGGCTTCGCGGAATCTTTGTGATTGCTGCGGCTTCGTGGGGAGCTCTGTAGTAAGCTTTGTGACTGCTGGAGCTCTGTAGTAAGCTTTGTGACTGCTGGAGCTCTGTGGTAAGCTTTGTGACTGCTGGAGCTCTATGGTAAGCTTTGTGACTGCTGGAGATCTGCGGGGAGCTTTGTGACTGCTGGGTCTGCAGGGAGCTTTGTGACTGCTGCGACTCTGCGGGGAGCTTTGTGACTGCTGCGACCCTGCAGGGAGCTTTGTGACTGCTGCGACTCTGCGGGGAGCTTTGTGACGGCTGCAGCTCCTTGGGGAGCTTTGTGACGGCTGCGGCTCCGTAGGAAGCTTTGTGACGGCTGCAGCTCCGTAGGGAGCCTTGTGACTGCTGCAGCTCTGCGGGAAGCTTTGTGACTGCTGCAGCTCCGCGGGAAGCTTTGTGACTGCTGCAGCTCCTCGGGAAGCTTTGTGACTGCTGCAGCTCCGCGGGAAGCTTTATGACTGCTGCAGCTCTGCTGGAAGCTTTGTGACTGTTACAGCTTGCGGAATCTTTGTGATTGCTTCGGCTTCGCGGAATCTTTGTGATTGCTGCGGCTTCGCGGAATCTTTGTGATTGCTGCGGCTTCGCGGAATCTTTGTGATTGCTGCGGCTTCGTGGGGAGCTCTGTAGTAAGCTTTGTGACTGCTTGAGCTCTGTAGTAAGCTTTGTGACTGCTGGAGCTCTGTGGTAAGCTTTGTGACTGCTGGAGCTCTATGGTAAGCTTTGTGACTGCTGGAGATCTGCGGGGAGCTTTGTGACTGCTGGGTCTGCAGGGAGCTTTGTGACTGCTGCGACTCTGCGGGGAGCTTTGTGACTGCTGCGACTCTGCGGGGAGCTTTGTGACTGCTGCGACTCTGTGGAGAGCTTTGTGATGGCTGCAGCTCCTTGGGGAGCTTTGTGACAGCTGCGGCTCCGTGGGAAGCTTTGTGATTGCTGAAGCTCCGTAGGGAGCCTTGTGACTGCTGCGGCTCTGTGGGCAGCTTTGTGACTGCTGCATCCCCGCTGAAGCTTTGTGACTGCTGCTGCTTCGCAGGGAGCTTTGTGACTGCTGCAGCTCCTCAGAAGCTTTTGTGACTGTTGCGGCTCCGCGGGCAGCTTTGTGACTGCTGGAGCTTTATGGGGAGCTTTATGATTGTGGTGTGAATGCTCTTTTTGGCCTCTGTAGTGTCAACCTGCATTTGGGGGTGCACTATCCACAGAAGAATTGTGGCTGCTGCAGCATCGCGGGGAACTTTGTGACTGCTGTAGCTCCGAGGGGAGCTTTGTGACCACTGCAGCTCTGTGGGTAGCTTTGTGACTGCTGCAGCTCCGCGGGAAGCTTTGTGACTGCTGCAGCTCTGCGGGAAGCTTTGTGACTGCTGCAGCTCTGCGGGAAGCTTTGTGACTGTTGCAGCTCTGCGGGAAGCTTTGTGACTGCTGCAGCTCTGCGGGAAGCTTTGTGACTGCTGCAGCTCTGCGGGAAGCTTTGTGACTGCTGCAGCTCTGCGGGAAGCTTTGTGACTGCTGCAGCTCTGCGGGAAGCTTTGTGACTGCTGCAGCTCTGCGGGAAGCTTTGTGACTGCTGCAGCTCTGCGGGAAGCTTTGTGACTGCTGCAGCTCTGCGGGAAGCTTTGTGACTGCTGAAGCTCTGCGGGAAGCTTTGTGACTGCTGCAGCTTTGTGGGGAGATTTATGACTGTGGTGTGAATGGTCTTTTTGGCCTCTATAGTGTCAACCTGCATTTGGGGGTGCACTGTCCTCATTACAATCACCATGTCTATATTTCTCTATACAGTAGCTGATGTATTATCGGCTTTGTACTTCTACCTCTGCAATGTGATGCTGAAAATTGCTCACTGTAATTCATGTTTCCTCCTGAGGACAGAGACATCGGCCCCAGAGCGAGGAGCTGGTTTGTTTCACATTTCAATGTCATCTACTTAATGTTCGAGTGTTCACTTTATTACTTCATCCATAAAAGTCAGACTTTTATGGCTTATGTTTAAATTCCAATTTCCTGCTTTCACAGAAACGTTTTTTTTTTTTTTTTTTTTGGCCTGATGGAAAAAACAATCCACATATTATATATATATATATATATGAAGCCTTTATGTGATGGCCTGCAGCATGTAGCCAGCTTGTCTTCATTTTTGGCTAGGATGGTCCAGCATAGCCGTGCCAGTGACGGGGCTCAGCTGTATGCTTGTCAGGGCAGCCTCATTGGAGGGTTTCTGCACCTTCTATATCTTCATACCAGATGGCAAAAATGCCTGTTAGCCAGAGTTCACAAAGAGGCTGAGACTGTGCTAAACATTACCCGAAATTACAGTAAAAGCCCTCATGTTTTGGCTGCAGTAGGCCTGTTCACATTGAGTTTGGCAAAGCATTAATGTCTCCATTCTGGCCTTCCAATAAAAACCCAAAAGCCCTCATTCAGTCAAAAGTATGAAACCTTGAGCTCTGTTTTTGCTCTTTACTGACAGTGTAGATTATGCTCCTTTTCACCTGTTGAAGTGGAAACCAAACCAAAAACGGCGCAAGTAGAGCCAAGACTTCCATACTCTAGACTTGTTTTGCCTTATTTGCTCAATGGCTACATTAAGGCGGATTTTTGCTACTTAAGCTGAGGACAGCATGATTTAAGAGTTAAACAAAATGCATCTGTGCTTTTCTTATCAGTGTCTGTGTAAATGTTTACTTAAACTGATGACTTTATTACCCTGTGATTAACATTGCAGGACTAGAAGCACACATTATAGAGTGGCACACCCCCTGGCGTGATTGATGCCTCACAGTGAATGCACAATCTCTATTGAGAGCCTGGTGTGGGCAGGGGCAGCCATCTCAGCTCTGCTGTGTTCCTGAAAACAAATTCTTCAGCCAGTAAAGTGTGATACCGCGTTAGGTTCAGAATCTCCATGTCAACATTTATGTTGCTGTCAGATGTGTTGGGTTCGCTCCCTGGCCTGGTACTGCTGGTGTGCCTTTGGCTAGGGTATATCTTTTTTTACATGTATAACATGTTACAGTCGAATTTGGACAATGATTTTTTTAATAATGCCTTTTTTCTATCCTAACAGAGTGCATATTGGAGAGAAGCACTGAATATCCTAAAACTTGTGGTGTCTCGCTCTGCCAGCCTGGTTGTGCCAAATGATGCCCCAAAATCCTATGGAGATTTAGGCTCGCCCGAAATCTCTTTTGCAAAAATATTTAACTGCGCCTCAAAGGAGCTTCCAGGAAAAACCTTAGACTTCCATTTTGACATCTCAGAGGTGAGAGAACTTCCAGAATATTTTACCGGTCTGCCTTCAGCTTGAGAGATGCAGTTTGCAGTCTTTTGCTGTAAATTCTGGCATATAATGCATGCTACGCTTATTGACAATTATGGGATCCCTTATCTGGAGCATTGTAAATGTATTAGAGCAGGGGTGGGCAATTAATGAGAGACTGTGACTGGAGTGGAGGGCCGAACCAATAGGTTGAAATTAATTTTACTCAAATTAATATTAACATATTTTTTATTTTATACTGCAATTAATTGTATTACTTAGTATTAAGCAAAATTAGGTATACTGACTTCCCCTATATACAGAATTAGCCCACACATAGCCTCTTTATACATACAATATAATACAATACAATAGATTTTATAATCCCGAGGGAAATTGTGGTATCACAGCAGCAGAACATGGAAGTGAATTATATTACTGTTATTCCTCACAGGTTATATATACACAATTGGTACACCAATAAAACAATCTTGAATGCAAGGATTTCACAGTTAGGTGATTGGTGTACATTCCCATAGTAGTTGGCATGAACAGTTTCTTGTATCTTTCCTTCTTGCACCTTAGTAGGATTAGACGATTACTGAAGGTCTCATGAACAGCTCATATAATGAGTCTGCATTATTCATTATTGTTCTTTTGGAGTTCTTTTCTCCACTACCTCCTCAAAAGTGTCGAGATGATGGCCAACAGCCGAGCTTACCTTCTTGATGAGCTTATTATCATCATACACCCGCACACTACATCCCCAGTATGATTGTAAAAAGATGGCACTTTTCATCACGGACTGATAGAACATTTCTAACATTTTGTTTCTCATAATGACGACTTTAGTTTTCATAGGAAGTACAGTTTGCTCATCCCCCTTATGGCACCTCCAATCTAGTTTGCCATCCAGGTAGACCCCCAAATATTTGTAACCCTCCACCTACTCCACCTCCTGACCAAGGATAGTGAGCGGTAATAGTGCCATTATTTTGTTGCTATAGTTCACCACTAACTCTTAAGGCCCCGTTACACCTGGCGACATCACGCTGATTACATAGGCGACGTAGGGGGCGTGGCCTATCGGCGGCGACATCACCCCTGCGTCGCCTCATGTAAAGGGGTGATTTCGGTGGCTCTGACAGCTCGCCTGGTTTCACATCAGTGATGTGAAACCAGGCGGCCAATCTGGGGCGATGTGCACACATTGCCCCATGTAAACGGCCGCCGGCGAGCTGACAGGCGATGGGAGCCATAGGCTCCCATTGTCCTGCATTGCTGCTGGGGTTTTGAGAAAGCCCGGCAGCGATGCCACCCTCAGCTCGCCGGCCCATCGCCGGAGATGTCTCCCCATGTAAACGGGGGGCGGCGATGCTGGCGGGGCTCCAAAAACATGCGCGCACCCGCCAGTCGCCGCCGACATCTCTGGCGGCGGCAGGTGCAACGGGGCCTTTAAGTATTCTTTGTTTAGTTGTAAATAGCATGGCACCAATCCACAAAATCTGACACCACCCTCCTATATTCCTAATAACCCCCCCCTCCTCCACACACACACACACACACACACACACACACACACACACCCTTAAACATCCAACTACAACGAAGTTAACTGAGAATTTTTGAAGGTGGCAAAAATCAGATTTATATTAAAAATTTGCTGCATACAACGTGAAAAGAAAGATTGACTGCAGCATTCCCTGAGGGGCACCTACACTGCTCGGTAATCTGCCAGGCACAGCTGCCCCCATCTATACAGACTGCACTCTGTCTGACAGGTATAAGTTAAATGGTCACAGCACCCAGTGGGTAAAGGCTGAACCGACTATTCCTCCAGTCAGCCACCTGGACGCAAGTCCAACCCAGAGAGTCCAATCCGGGTAATGCACACTTACATGAGAAAGGACAGCGCCACAGACACGGATGGTGCAAATAATAATAATAAAGTATAATAAGCAAATAAACTTCTGGTCTTTTTTCCAGGGTCATAACAGGCGACGTTTCGATCACCAGCGTGATCTTTATCAAGCTTGATAAAGATCACGCTGTCTGACAGGTAGTCACTTAACCAGTTTCTCATCTGCTCAGTCATCTTTTTGCATAGTAAAGGTAAGTTATTAAACGCGCTAGAGAAATCAAACAATATTGGCCACAGAGGTTCCTTCATTGTTCAAAAATTAATGTAGAGTATGTAACGGACACATAACAGCATTGTCCTCCCAAATCTATTCTGGTATGCATCTGTAGGGGGCCAACAAAAGCCCCTCACCCTCGGACTCAAGTAAGTAAGCACTGATCTTTTCAAGGACATTACAGCATGCAATGTTAACACTACAAGAGTATAGTTGTTTAGGGAAGTAAGAAAGGTAGCCTTGGGTACCGGAACCAGGCAGGAAGTCTTCCAAAATACTAGTACCCTCTGTGATTGTACAGGGTGGGCCATTTATATGGATACACCTAAATAAAATGGAATTGGTTGGTGATATCACATTAGTATATTCGTACATAGGTTTTCCCCCTCCCATATACTAATGTGCCACAAACAGGAAGTTGATATCACTAACCATTCCCATTTTATTTAGGTGTATCCATATAAATGGCCCACCCTGTACAATCACAATCATATCTGCTGTCTCAGTTGCACCCGGTGAATGGTGGAAGAGTGAGCCGACAGTTCCATCCTCCACCAATGCATTCACCGCTATCTTCATCCTCAGGATACAGATAGTGGCAATATCGGGACATAACTAGCGGATGGCACCCACCCCTTTCTTAGGGTATTTTGTTATCCGCCTGTGCTCATACATTTAATAAGGTAATGAATATTTCATGCTGTGATTTCTGCCAATATTGGGTTGTCTCAGATCACCCGTTATCGTGTCTTTCAGAAGATAACTTTGTCTACATTTGTCTAGGGAATATTGTACTAATACATGAATGTTTTTCAATGTAGACACCCATAATAGGGCAGAAATACGGGGACCAGCATAGCGCTGCTGGAAGAAATGGAAAGCCCAAAGTCATCGCAGTGACTCGCAGCACATCATCCACTTCTTCTGGATCCAACTCCAATGCGCTGGTCCCTGTTAGCTGGAAGAGACCGCAGCTATCGCAGGTACCACACACACAGTCACACCCTGCTTTAATTATATCCGAGCTGCATGTAAAACTGTTCACCAGCAGCTGCGATTACTATTGTAATCTTTACTTCCATAACATATGATGCATCTAAGTGGTGGTATGAAAATATTGGTAAAAATCTAGATCAGGGGTGGGGAGCTCCAGGCCTCAAGGGCTGCCAACAGGTCATGTTTTCAGGATTTCCCTAGCATTGCTCAAGTGATAATATAATCACCTGCACTGGTGATGATTCCAACCCCTGTGCAATACTAAGGAAATCCTGAACACATGCCCGGTTGGTGGCCCTTGAGGCCTGGAGTTCACCACCCCTGATCTAGATGCTTTCTCTGCACACTTTTCTCATGGGATCTGATATACACACCTTTTTTTTTACGATTGTGTGAATGATGTTTTATGTAGTTATACTGCTCTTGTTGATAAATGTAATATCCTCTTAATCTGTTGTGTGTCAGTCTGTCGTCCCACAGGTCAGGGCTGGGGTAAATAGCGGATTTTATCAACATGCCACTCCTACATCATACCTACAATTGGTTTCTGTAGTGTGTATCTGTCTACGTTCTTGCACCCCAGCCTGGACCCATGCTCTGCCTATTAGTACGAACATAGTTACTGTTTCCAGAATGTGATTTTCCTTTGTGACTTTCCTTTACAGCGGAGGACACGGGAGAAGCTGATGAATGTCCTTTCTCTGTGTGGCCCTGACTCGGGTCTCCCCAAAAATCCATCCGTAAGTGCCCGAGCCAGTAATGAATCATTTATTTTTTTTAATCTTCTGCTCTTGCTTATTAAACACTTGTGTACACCAGTTAATTGCTCCAGTCTGACCCCACACAGAGAGTATAAGTGTTTAGACGTCTTCTCTTCCAATCTCTTCTCACTACAGGTGGTCTTCTCATCAAATGAAGATCTTGAAGTTGGAGATCAGCAAACCAGCCTTATTTCCAGCACGGAGGAGGCCATTCAAGAGGAGGAAGTCGCTGTGGAGGACACGGGCAGTGAACAGCAATTCGGTGTCTTCAAGGACTTTGACTTTTTGGATGTGGAGCTGGAAGATGCTGAGGTGAGACCGCCGTGTCTACTTCTTAATGTCAGCCAATCTTATGGCAGAATATCACTAGAATAGATTTAGAAATAGATTGTTGACGACACTTGGAAAATACAACAATAATTGTCTCTGAAAAAGTGAAAGATAAAACTGCAGGCAGCCTCCTATTAATGGCTGTGAATATGTGGAAGTCAGCATGGTATAATCCTAAATAGATTTACAAAGGCTGAACTTGGCTAACTGAGTTTCACCTATCTGGTTGCTGCTTTCCTGTTCGCTCTCAGGCTCTCCCCTTAAAGGGGAACTCTGGGGAGATAAACATTTTTGTGCTTTCCCTACCCTCCATCATGAAGCAGAGCTGGGCACTACAGTTCTAGGATCTATAGATCACTTCTAAATCAATAACATCATATATGGTATGCTCCTCAGCACTCATCCCTCCTTTCGGGGACAGGGAAATTCAGCCTCATGCTTAATCAGTGACAGGAGGTGTGTCTGGGCCATGGACCCTGGGGGCTCCAGGATCGTCTTACATTCCTGCCACCTCATACGTCTGTATGGGCAGGGTTTGTGTAATGTATGAAAAAGGGTGTTCTTTCTTCAGATAGCAATCAAGTCACCAAGCAGATATAAATACACGCTGTGATTTTTTGCTGTACAATGGTATGATAGTTAATAATGTGTGCTGTCATGTATCAGGTTAGGAGCAGAGGCAGAGCACTACATTGATGATTGATTGATTGATTCAGCACTGCCATGGTCTTCCCTGCCACAAATCAACTTGGTAGCTTCCTGTCCCCTGAAACTTTAGCACTTGGCATAACAGAATTTCTCTGTCCCCAAAGGGAGGGGCGAGATCTGAGGAGCAGGTATGATTTTATTGATTTATAAGCAATCTATAGATCCTAGAACTGTAGTGCCCAGCTCAGCTTCATAATGAAGGAGGACAGGGACAACACAAATGATGTTTATCTCCCCGGAGTTTCCTTTTAAGACCAGTTTTGGGTCAGCATCTGGACAGATCACTTCACAATTTCTGTTTGCAAAATATAGTGCTTATACATTCTTTTTCTTGTGATGTAGAAGCAAACAGTAAATGTACCATGATGCAGCCCGTTTTGGGACTTACGGTAATCGCACTATGTTGGTTGATTCATGGTGGCAAACATGAGATTTCATATTGAGATTGTTAGTGTCAACTATTGGTTTATCCACACATCACCCATTTGGTGCTAATCTTCTTACTTGCGGATTTCTGAACTGAAATCTACCAAATCTCTTGTACTTGTGTGGTTTTATGTGCATTTTTTTTGTCTATTGGAAACACAACAGAACAATGTAAGACTAGCTAATTAATTTGTGGTTAGGTTCCCCATCTGAATGAATATGTAAAAAAAAAGATAAATCCACCAAAAAGATGGATTTCCACACAGAATCTGCACCAAGAGAATACAAAACCCAGCATGTGAACTAGATTAAATGGTTGAGAACAAGTTCTCTCCATTACAGAATGGTTTGATGGCAGGTTGAACGTCCAGCTCCTGCTCCATTTATTTCTCTGTGGAAATGAGCAGAGCACATCACTCTGCCGGCCCATTGAGAAAGACTGGAGCAACGTTCTAATGAGGATGGAAGTTCTCTGTTCTGTTAATTAATGTGGGTCAGTGTTCTCACCTATCCTCTGGATAGGTGATGACTTGTTTTCATCAGACAACCCTTTTTTAAGTTAAATGGAATCTAGTAGTGGAAGTAGTTTTGATGCAGTGTTTTGTCAGCAGAGCATCACTGCAGGACTAGTTCTTGTCTGCAGGCTAATCTGTGTAACCATGTCCCCACCACTGATTGACAGCATACATAGGAAGCTGCCAATCAGTGGTCTAGTTGGGGTTATACACAGAGTATTCTGCGCAAAACAGAAAAAACTGTTATTCTATCCAAAGTGCACAAGGCAGTCCAGTAAGTGACACTTTGTTGGAATCGGGTTCTCTGCTCCTACATCATGCAGCTCACAGGTTACATAGGAAAAACCTGCTGAAAGATTCCCTTTAAAACTATTCCACTTTGCTGGCACTGTAAGTTGCTGCGGAGTTTATATTCCTCAAATCTGCACCAAACATGACATGTGTGACCCCAACCTCGATGTATGTGTGTGCTGCAGCTGATTTATGAGCTTTATCACATGCAACAAAACTATCCATCCCTCCAGCTTACTGCAGTGAACTTTCCATGCAGCATCTTACTGTTTGCTAAAGGGGAAGGGTAAAATCTGACTTTCTAATGTTCTGTGCTCTTCCGTTTTTGTATGTATGCAGGAATACATATTTTAGCTTTGACCCAGTCATCAGCTGGCATTCATTTTATTCTTCCTCTAGTCTTGATTTCCTTATCATATATAAAGCTGTGTGCCTCATCCTTTCACACTTGCTTGTCTGTAAACTCTAGTGTATGAAATCTCTTGTTGTGCCACAGTGTTGATTCACCCGGGTTCTCAGGGACCTGGTACTTGTACATTAGACAGTGTGTCCATGAGTGCACGCTGGACACTGTTCCTAGTCTCATATAAGATACAGTATTTGTAGCGGAGGATATTCAGCCTTACATAGCGATGCTTCATCTTATGGATCTATAGGTGCCCTTTGTGCTGTGCCATCATGCTGTGCCATAGACCCCCTTTAGTGAAGGATGGCGTCCACTGGAGCATGCCACACTTGGCACTGTGCTCATGTGACATAGCTCAGCCTCATGCTCCGTATCTGTAATCCTTAATGTAAATGTGACACAATGGTATGTTTTCTCCTGCCTCTGTGTTTGTCCTCGTTACTTATGAATATTTGTGTTTTCCTTTTTGCTAACCAGGAGCTGCAGGTAAGTTGCAGCCTGGTGGAGTGGCTTGTTTCCCCCCCGAACCCTTGTGATGTGTGCGTGTATAAACTGTGTAAGGTCTCCTTAATGGTTGTTGTATGGTGACCAAGTCCTCCGTTCCATGTTTCATCCCTGTATCCAGTGACACGTGCTGTTCCCTCTGTGTATAAGAACAATCCTCCTCTAGTGTGGATCTGCATTGACTTGTGACTTCCAGAGAAGGTCCTTCATATTATGTTTACATTTTTTATTTCCTCCCCCCCTGTATAGGGTGAAAGCGTTGACAACTTTAATTGGGGAGTCCGCCGACGTTCGTTGGACAGTATTGACAAAGGTGATACCCCATCTCTGCAAGAATGTCAGTACTCTGGGAGCACGCCCAGCCTGAACCTAACCAACCATGAAGACACGGACGAGTCCTCCGAGGAAGAAGCACTGACGGTCAGCCAGATCCTGACCCATTCTAACATGGTATGGCGTCCTCCTCTCTAGGATTTACATCTGTGTATAGAATCAGATATTCTGTATGGCTTCAGTCACATGAGCTGAGTCGATTATATTATTAGGTTACTACTAATAATCTCGAGTTAGATGTATAAGTTAAGGGGCAGTCCACCTCCGTGGGGGAAAAAAAAACTAATAGTGAAAACTACTGACTACTAATTGACGCACTGGTGTCCTTTGCTACTAAGTTGCCATCATGGCCAGTGCAGCCGGTCAGGAGCCTTAGGCTACGTGCCGACACTGTGGATTTCCCACGTTTTTTTGCTGCTTATTTTTAACAAATCCGCAGCACAGCACATTCCCTGCAGAGTGTATGGGAAATTAGATGTTTTGTGACCGTGCTGCAGATTTTCCTGTAGCAGAAATGTCATGCATTTTCCCCTGGTCAATTTTTTCAGCGTATTTAGCCGCAATTTTCACCTATAGAACTCAATGTTGGCTCCTGAATACGCAGCACTGTTCACACAGGTGAGTATTTGCTGCATATTCGGCGCAGATTGTGCGCTGATGACGTGGGGTTCTGCTGTAATTTTGGTCACCAGCAGAGGTACAGCAGGCAGGTACGGGCTGCCCCTCCACCCCCAGCTGCCTAGTTGTACCTGGCTGGTAATCAAAATAAGGGGGAGAACTTTTGTTTGTTTTTTTTTTTTTTTATAATAATTCCCAGTAATTGGGAGGGTTATACTATATGATTTTAAATTGATTGAACTTACTATAGCCCTTGGGCTGAGTCTGCCTGACTGCTGAGGTTAGCACTTTATAAGGGCAATGCAAGTAATACTCACTAACCCCTTCCCCCCCCCCTCCACCCCACCCAACAAAAATAAATAATAATTCTTCAGGTATATACTAAACTTAGTGCACCTATAAACCAATAAAAACTATACATAAATATAATAGGTGTACATACACACCCCAGAAATACCAACAGGGGACCAGAAGGCTTAAAAAAGGAAACTATTATACTTCCCTTGTACTGATGTCTAGTTTCCTGGCCCCCAACGCGTTTCCCCTATCAAGGTTCATCAGGAGGCCGGAGATGTCCTGTAATACCAGTATAGTTTCATCTCCACAAGTATTGGCACATTTCTTGAATATCAATTCACTAATGGTCTGCTGCTGAGCTAACTTCATAGGAAATGCCTACCCCTCAAGGTTACCATCCCAGACTGAGCACTGCCAAAACACAGCAGTTTGTTGCCTTTCCTTGGAGCTGGATGGAAACCGCAGGGAACGTAAGTTCTGATGTGGCCGGCTCAATGTTTGTAAAATGCGTTTTAATCATCTATTGTCTAAAAGACAATGGCACTCGGAGGGCTTTCTTTTAGAAGGCAGAAAAGGATAAGGTGACCTACAGCTCTGTGAGTGGGTGCAGGACATTGCTACCGCAGTGCTTAGTCAGGAGCTCTCCTCCTGTGTCTTTATATAGAGCTGTTGACAGTCACTGAGGAACTCTATATTGCTGAGTGGATGAATAATCATCATACAACTTTGCTTTTTTCTTTCTTTTTTTTTTGTTTTGTAGCTCCAGAATGACTCTGCAGTGGAGGACAACATGGCCGACCACCTGGACCACTTCCTGCAGTCTCAGGACTCAGTCAGTAGTGCTCTGCCAGAAGAAGTGTTACAGAGCAGATCTGAGACCCCAAGTGTGGAGGTGACCCCTCCAGATAGCGCTAACAGTCAGCTGCCTGAGGTGGGGAGAAATCTGGGCTGGTGCATGGCTGATTTGGGATCTTTTTAATTCTGTCTTGTAGATGAATGTTTTGATTTCAGTGCAGATGACTTCTACATCAGATTGTTTTGTTTTCTCCTTTTTCTGTTTATCGTATTAATATTTCTAACCTTTTGGGGCCTTATCAGTATTAGTTGTACAGAAGAGCACACACCCCATAGGTTACAAATATTCTGTTGCTGTTTTGGGTGATTTTATTTATTTTTTTCCTTATACAATTGTGGGCATGGTTCATTTGATTCTAGAATAATGTGTGGTCCTTTTGGTGATGCTTAGTAGTTGATTGGCTTTCAGTCTGTGTGATTGGGCTGTAATTGGGGTTAGGACCTCAGGCCAGCTCTGTTAGTATCAATGGTGAGCGCTCAGAAACCAAACTCAGGACCTCAGTTTTAAAGACTATGTGGATGTGAGAAGGCAGCTAATGGGCCACCAACCATTTGTAAGTACTTCCGTTTCACTTATGTATAGTTTTACTTTTCACCAAAGACACAAGTAAATTAATAGTGCAAAATACCATGCACGCATATAAATACACAATTTAAGATTTATTGATAAGTCAACATGTGGATATAAAAAGGACGGCCAACGTTTGAGCCTGTCCATGACATTGATGATGGCTTATGTCCTATGGTATGGTAGATGCAGGGGCTGACTGCCTTGTATCCTCCTCCTCTTTTTCCCATGTACCCCATATAGGTATCCTGTGATAATACTTTGGTAAGTTTGGGTTCAAACAGCCATATGAGAAAATGGAGCCTGTTGGATCAGCAAATTATTGAGAGTCGCTGTGTGTGCACATCCACACTAGTGCAGGCTGAAAAGTTGTTTTCACATTCACCATCACTATTTTGCTCAGGTATCCATGTTACTTTTGGCTGTCTGCTGTCCACTGAGCACACGGGTGGCACACTGACTGGAAATTAGCCATTGCAACTGGGTCTAAGGGTAGGTTCAGACGGCAGTATTTTCAGTCTGAGTGTGAACCGATGTTGGTCTAAGGGGCCGGGCATATGTCACTGCATGTTAGATCCAGTGTTTGGATCGCACTTAGCCATGCGATGGTGCATGGAAATCGCCGGACAGGTTTTTGACACCTGAGTGCAGCTTGATTTCTGTATGATGACTCAATGTAGAAGATGGAAACATTTGCTCCGATTCTCTCATCTGAAAGAATGGGATCACACTATATCGACACTCAGATCCAGCTATGATCGGAGTGTCATTGTGTAATTTTCCAGGTGTCTGCCCCTGCCCTAAAGGTGCCCAGGTGCTGTAGTGCACGGTTATCTGAAGCTGAGGATTTCAGCAGGACTTGGAAACTATCTTAGTCACATTATTGTTTATAGCTCGTATAATAGAATAGAAAACTGCAAGAAACTGCAGCTTTGTCCTATGACTTAAAACAGACCCCTTAAACCGTCAGAAGGTCCACTTAGCTGTAGTGCAGGAGGCTGTCGCTTCTCTTTAGCTGAAAGAATGGTGCAGCATGCTGCTTTTTACACACCTGTTTTCTCAATAAAAATGATGGAATCTACTTCTAAAGCCAAGTGCGCACCCATCTCACCTGTTTGAAAGCCTCCTAAGACCATGTTCACATTCAACGTTTGTACAGAAGCTTTTTGTTTTGATTTTTGGAGGCAAACTAAAAGCTGTGTTTTACAGAACCAGCAAAAGCTACAGTATTTCAGAAATCTCATACACACGCTTGTTTATTCCTAACTGAATTTGGAAAACTGCAGCATTTTTAAGTCTGCAGCGTGTCAATTCTTTGTGGTGTTCAACCCATGCACAAGCAATGAGAAAGTTGCATATTTTGCAGTAACAGGTGTTTCTGCATTTCTTTGCTGCATTACATAAAACTAACTATTAAACATGTGCTGTATACAAACGTGTAATCTGCAACAACAAACTGTGCACCTACATACTGTGCACCAATGTAGCAAGACCTATGTTTGGAAAGCAGCATTTTCGATGCCAGAGAGCAAATTTTGGCTGCACATAAAAAAACAAAAACACTAAATGTGAACATAGACTAATTCCCACAGAATGGCTGACCATAGGGTGTATGGAGACTAAGATTGTCACTGACCTTGCTGTTCACAACATTACAAAGGCTAGATGTCTTAGAGAGAACCTTTCAGCTAGTTTATGCCTCCAAACCTATGACTATTGTCCCTTCAGCCTCCTAGTATTATTCTAATCATCCCGGTCTGACCTGATATTGTACGTAATAGGGAGAAAAATCATTTACTAACTTACATTTTCATATGGTAATTATGTGGTGACTAGTCTGATGTAACGTCCTCCCTGGGTCCAAATTTCCCCCTTATTCCGTGGGTATCACGCCTCAGTGGGTGCGATAACCCAGTTTATACAAACGCGAACTTGGCATCTAAATTGTATGGGCTTCTTCCTGGTATGACGCGCCGACCCTGTGCATTGTGAGGGTGTATTGGCTGTACTTGCCGGCTTCAGAATGTGCAGTTCGCATGCTCTAGAGTCGGGCAATTACACCCAATACTTCAATGTGCAGGATGGCATGTAATTACTAGAAGAAGCCCATCAAATTTAGACATTTGGACCTCACTTGTAAATTAAGGTTATCACGTCCACTGGGGTGTGACAAATACGGAACAAAGCGAGGCATGGACCCATCAGACTAGGCACCACATAATTACCATACAATATTGTAAGTTAGTAAATGATTTTTCTCCACTATTACAGCACAGTATTCGCTCAGACAGGGATGATTAGAATAGTACTAGACATCTGCAGGGACAGATAGTGATAGATTTGGGGGCATAAAGTAGCTGACAGGTTCCCTTTTATCTAGAAAAGTCCTACCCACTGATCATTATTTCTGTAAATCCTCTTTATGGTGAAAACCAGAACCAATATTTTAATTATATGATATTAAAGATACTGATACATGTAAAGATCAATCCACCTGGTAATATACCCCCAGTGAGCCCTGCATTCTATGCACTTTCCTATATCAGGGCACACTCTTGGCACCTCCACAGATTAGCTGCTATTTATGCTCCTGTGATTGCAGTTTCCACAAAGGGTATGCCAAGATGGCCTTTTTATAATGCACCTTCCACCCTTTAAAACCAGTACATGTAAGATAAGTAATTGAAGGAGGAGTCCCGTTTCAGAAATCTTTTTTCTATGTGCACAGTTCGTTGTAAAAAAATTACATTGAATTAAAAACAAAAAAAGACTGTACTCTACTTACCCTCTCCAGAGCCAACACTACCCTGCTATCAGTTGTTTGGCTGCAGCGGTGACTTCACCTTGACATTGCTGCTGTCGATCATTGAGTTTATGACACAAGCTGCTGAGATTAATTATTGCTGCAGCCAAACAACGGAGACTGAGGTAGTGGCGGAAACATACATTGGACCGGGGAAGAGTGAGTGAAGTCAATTCGATAGTGTATATGTATAATATATATACTATAATATAGTGTTGGTTGTGTGTGTGTGTGTGTGTGTGTATATAATTATTTTCTTCTTTACACCATGAACCATGCATATATGGGTGCATTTTCTAAAATTAGACAGCCCCTTTAAGCAGCCTTGTCAAGAGTCTTGATTAGAAACATCCTACTGTATTCCCTTGGGCAGACTTTGGCTAAGTTCACACTGGACGTTTCTGATCCCTTTATGGTGCTGTGTTGTTGTTTTTTTAAATCCGATTCGAATCAGTCCTTGCATCTGCTGCAAAGTGAATGGGATTTCCAATTTTATCTGCAGACGTCAGCATTTCTCCTTTGCCTCATTGGGGGACACAGGACCATGGGTGTTATGCTGCTGTCCACTAGGAGGTGACACTAGGCAGAATCTGCAAAAGATTAAAAGTAGCTAATCCTCTGCAGTATACACCCCTAGACAGGCAATGCCTTAACCAGTTTTTGCTTAGTGTCGTTAGGAGGCACACCTAAAACTATTTTTCTAAAAAAAAATTTCTTTTTTTTTTTTTTTCACTTTTTGGATTTTTTGTTCAAGAAGACGAAAAGTGGGTCTCTGTGAGACTCCTGGCATGGCTCCTTCCTCGGCCCCCCACTGTTGGGGGTGCCTGGTTGAAGTTGAGACCCTCACCCCACATGCCGCTCCATCCTCGGCACCCCTTTTTTGACTGTTGCATTGGTGGTGCAGAAAGCGCATCCAGAAAATAATAAACGTCAATTATTGCTCCGTTTCTCTGATGCGCTTTCTCCATTGACTCCAATCTACTTAATAAAAAGCATCGCAAACAGATTGGTATCACACAGTCCATTTGTGATGCTTTTTTAGTGCTCTTTCCACACCACAAACGCTCCATTTACTTGCGATCCCATGGAGTGCTCAGTTGATGAATTCCTTCCAGACACCAGTATGTCCTGCGAGTACTGACAAGGCCTGTCTATGTGGCTCAGCCTGACAGTCACATGACTAGGTTCTTTTGACTTCCTGCCGGTGCCTGGAAGGAACACCTCGCTGGACAGTGCTGACCTTAGGGAAGGTAATGGTGTGTGAATGTCTGTGTCTGTCTGTGTCCACCCTATGAAATAGTACTGTGTTTTTGCTTTGAAAAAGCAAAGGGGTAGCACTAAGAAAAGTAGCAGAAAATGCAGCCAAAACAGATCTCCAAAATGGAGCACAAATGTCTGGGCACATAGCCTTAGATGTTCAACAAACAACAAACGGTAGCACCTTATCTTGTAGTAATATATGACTTCATAATGACAAGCATTCAGGTTAGGGTAAAATGATCAGGCTTTGTATATAATCTGTATCTATAGACACAAGTCTGCATAGAAGCTCTTAAAGGAAAACTGTCAGGTCAAAAATCCTGCTATCCTGTTCTGATTCCTCACTCTAAACTCTATTTATGTGTCACGCTGGGAGTGGGGAAGACACCCAGCGTAGGATAACGACGGGGGGGGGAATCAGGAGTCCCTAATGCTAAGGGCACAAGAAGGAGACGGTGACCCCTAGACTTCCTAGAGCTGACCCTGTCTGCCCTAACGTCCCTATACAGTCTCCTCAACTGTCGCCGACCACGAACCTCGTCCCTCTCTGATCCTAGATCTATCTTATCTAAGGATCAGATGGAGAGGTTCACTAGAACCCTCCACTATCAACTAAAGACAAACACCAGGGAAGACAGACATTTGGGAAAAGGAAACACTTATCTGACAGCAGAACACAGCAACCTCCACAACTCAGCTTCTGCTGGAGCAAGGATAAAGTGTGCACAAGGAACTATCACCTGCACCGAGGAAGGGTAATGAACCTCCTTATAAAGGTGGAAGGAGTCTGCTGGGTCCTAGTGACCTACAACATTGGTGGATAAAACCAGACCGAGCGCAAGACCTCCACAGCCGTCTCCCCATAATAGAGAGATCTCATCACACCTTCTCTCCATCAACACAGAAGGTAAATGCCCCTAAAAGAGACGGACCATCCTCCACCATTATGGCTGGTGGGCCAAACGCTGGGATCGTCTGCGCGTGGCCTCCACCCTGTCATCCGTGCCACCCGTGACAGTACCCCCCCTCCTACGAGTGGCCCCCGGACACTCAGGACCAGGCTTATCCGGATGGGAACGGTGAAAAGCGCGGACCAGCCTTGCGGCGGACACCTCCGACGCCGGCACCCACATCCGCTCCTCAGGACCGTACCCCCTCCAGTGCACCAAATACTGAAGAGAACGGCGCAACATGCGAGAATCAACCACCCTCGAGATCTCGAATTCCAGATTCCCCGCCACACAGATGGGCTCAGGAGGCAAAGGAGATGGGTTAGACGACGGCACATACGGCTTGAGGAGCGACCTGTGAAACACATCGTGAATCTTAAGCGCAGGAGGCAACGCAAGACGAAACGCCACGGGATTGATAACGGCGGTTATCCTATAGGGGCCAATAAACCTGGGCCCCAACTTCCAAGAGGGCACCTTCAACTTCACATTCTTGGTAGACAACCACACGTAGTCATTCACACATAGGTCCGGACCTGGCGCACGCTTCCTGTCAGCCATACGTTTGTACCTGTCACCTAAGAGCTTCAAGCTACGCTGTACACCCCGCCAAACCGAGGAGAGGGACGAGGTAAAACGGTCCTCCTCCGGAACTCCGGAAGGACTCGTACCGCTAAAAGTACCAAACTGAGGATGAAACCCATATGCACCGAAGAACGGTGACTTGCCAGTGGACTCCTGAAGACGATTATTAAGGGCGAATTCGGCCAAGGGCAAATAATTTGCCCAAGTCTCCTGATGGTCAGAGACAAAACACCTCAGGTAAGTCTCCAAATTCTGATTCACACGTTCGGTTTGACCATTAGACTGAGGATGAAAAGCAGAAGAAAAGGACAACGTTATCCCCAAACGTGTGCAAAAAGCCTTCCAAAATTTGGAGACGAACTGAGTACCGCGATCAGAAACCACATCGGAGGGAACCCCATGAAGCTTCACAATCTCACTTACGAACACCTGTGCCAGAGTCCGAGCATTAGGAAGTGCGGGCAGTGCCACAAAGCGAACCATCTTACTGAATCTATCTACTACTACCAGTACCACCGTCTTGCCCGCAGACGCCGGAAGATCGGTGATAAAATCCATGGACAAATGTGTCCATGGCCTCTCAGGAATAGACAATGGCACGAGAGACCCAGACGGACGGGTATGCGGAACCTTAGCACGTGCAACACACCCACAGGCGGATACGAATTCCGCTACGTCCTTCCTCAACCCCGGCCACCAAAAGCGACGAGACAAGAGATCGAAAGTGGCCCTACCGCCCGGATGCCCCGCCAGTACAGAGTCGTGATGCTCTGACAGCACCCTGAGGCGCAAAGAGAACGGCACAAAAAGCCTCCCAGAAGGGCAGGAGGCAGGGGCGCCCCCCTGAACCTTCAACACCTCCCCCTCCAGATCAGGGCAAAGAGCAGAAACAACCACCCCCTCCTGCAAGATGGGGACGGGACTCTCATGAGTACTACCACCCGGAAAACTACGCGACAATGCATCCGCCTTCACATTCTGAACCCCCGGACGGTAGGTGACGGTAAAATTAAATCTCGTGAAAAACAAAGACCACCTGGCCTGCCGGGGATTGAGACGCCTGGCGGACTCAAGGTAAGACAGGTTCTTATGGTCGGTAATAACCGTGACGGGATGGACAGCCCCCTCCAGCCAGTGCCGCCATTCCTCAAAAGCCAACTTAATAGCCAACAGCTCCCTATTACCCACATCATAATTCCTCTCGGCCGAAGACAACTTCTTGGAGAAGAACGCACAGGGCACCCATCTCCCAGGCGAAGGGCCCTGCGACAACACAGCCCCCACCCCCACCTCAGACGCATCCACTTCCACAATGAAGGGCTGAGAAAGATCGGGCTGACAAAGAACAGGCGCGGAAGCAAAACAACGCTTCAGGGAGGAAAAAGCCTGGCGAGCAGAATCAGACCACTCAGAAAAATCCGTCCCCCTCCTAGTCATGTCCGTAAGAGGCGTCACCAGTACCGAATAGTTCTTAATAAATTTACGGTAAAAATTGGTAAACCCCAAAAAGCGTTGCAATGCCCGTAGATTGTCCGGCTGTTCCCAATCTAGCACCGCCCGGACCTTTTCCGGATCCATCCGGAAACCCAACGGCGACAAGAGGTACCCCAAAAAACGAACCTCCTGAACGGCGAAAACACATTTCTCGAGTTTAGCATACAGTTTGTTGTCCCGTAAGACCTGCAACACCTGTTTGACATGGGACTGATGCGTCTCCATATCGGGAGAATAGATCAAGATATCGTCCAAGTAAACAACTACAAATCTACCCACCAAATGATGGAAAATATCATTGACAAAATGTTGGAAAACCGCCGGGGCGTTAGTGAGCCCGAACGGTATTACGAGACTTTCAAAATGGCCGTCCGGGGTATTAAACGCAGTTTTCCATTCATCCCCTTCTCTGACCCTAATCAGGTTGTAGGCCCCCCTCAAATCCAACTTGGAGAACCATTTGGCACCCACAACCTGACTAAATAAATCAGGGATCAGAGGGAGGGGGTATGGATCACGGACAGTAATCCGATTCAATTCCCGAAAATCCAAACAAGGACGGAGGCCCCCATCTTTTTTTTTCACAAAAAAGAAACCAGCCGCAACCGGCGACGTGGAGGGCCTAATGTGTCCCGTCTCCAGACTTTCAGAAATGAAATCCTTCATTGCTTGTCTTTCGGGACCAGATATAGTAAACATCCTAGCTTTGGGCAGTTTAGCTCCGGGAACGAGGTTGATAGGGCAATCATATGCCCGATGAGGGGGCAAGTCTCAGCACCCCTTCTCTGAGAACACATCCTCATACTCCGATAGGAATGGGGGCAGAGATGCAGCAGATACCACCGAAAGGGATGTAGCCAAACAATTCTCCGAACAAAAATCACTCCATTCCACAATGTCCCTGGACTGCCAATCCACTACGGGATTATGTTTAATCAACCATGGCAAGCCCAGGACAATGGGAGCGGGGAGACCGTCTAAGACATAGCAAGATAACGTCTCCTGATGTTGGGATCCAACCGTTAACTTAATGTTATGTACGATATGTGTGAGACTACCCTGAGCAAGAGGGGCTGAGTCGATGGCATAGATACGGATGGGGCGAGACAATAAACAGCGGTTAAGCCCATGAGCGTGTACAAAACGAGCATCCACCATGCAGATCCCCGCACCACTATCCACAAACACAGAAATGCCTTCCGTTTTGCTCTCTAGCGCCACCTCTGCACTCAGGAGAAAATGGGAAGTACAAACGGAGGATACACACACCTCCCGCTCGACCACCTCCACACCCCCCATAGTCACATGAGGTCCCGGCACCCTAGTCCGTTTAGGAGCGTAGGGACAGGCCCCGATAAAATGGTCTCCTTTCCCACAGAAAAAACAGACCCCCTTCCCCCTGCCCCGGGAGGCACCGGAGGAGAGCCTCGAGGCCGCCGCTCCTCCAAGCTGCATAGGTTCCTCCCCCCTCGGGAGAAATGACTCGCCCTCCGAGTGACCACCCGGCAACAAGGAACCCCCATGAGAAGGGCTCCCAGTTGCAGGAGGTCTACCCCTCCGCTCCTGGAGGCGTCTATCCATGCGAATAGCCAACGACATAGCTGCCTCCAGGGACGGGGGGGTCTCATACACTGCCAGGGCATCCTTCAGTCTTTCTGAAAGACCCTGGCAAAAATGACTCCTGAGAGCCGGATCGTTCCACTTGGTGTCCATAGCCCACCTGCGGAACTCAGAACAATATGATTCCGCCGACCGAGTCCCCTGGTGGAGATGGCGCAATTTGGATTCAGCCAAAGAGACACGGTCAGGGTCATCATATATGAGGCCTAAGGCGTCAAAAAATCCATCCACAGACTGGAGACAAGTAGAGTCCTGTGGCAGAGAGAAAGCCCAGGATTGGGGATCCCCCTGCAGCAATGATATAATAATTCCTACCCGCTGCTGCTCATCACCAGTGGAATACGGCTTAAGCCTAAAGTATAATTTACAGGCCTCTTTGAACACAGTAAATTTGTCTCTGCCTCCTGAAAACCTGTCAGGGAGGGCAACCTTAGGTTCCGGTCTGGCCGGACCCACTGCTTGATTCCCCAAGACACCATTTTGCGGTTGTGGTCCCTGCAGAGCCGACCGAAGGTCCGCAACCTCCAAAGACAAGGTCTGCAGCTGCTGGGCCAAAGCAGACACAGGATCCATAAGGAAAGGAAGGAAAATCAAATCCTCCCCTTCCTTCACTTACAGTTATGGCAGGTGATAATGTCACGCTGGGAGTGGGGAAGACACCCAGCGTAGGATAACGACGGGGGGGGGGGAATCAGGAGTCCCTAATGCTAAGGGCACAAGAAGGAGACGGTGACCCCTAGACTTCCTAGAGCTGACCCTGTCTGCCCTAACGTCCCTATACAGTCTCCTCAACTGTCGCCGACCACGAACCTCGTCCCTCTCTGATCCTAGATCTATCTTATCTAAGGATCAGATGGAGAGGTTCACTAGACCCCTCCACTATCAACTAAAGACAAACACCAGGGAAGACAGACATTTGGGAAAAGGAAACACTTATCTGACAGCAGAACACAGCAACCTCCACAACTCAGCTTCTGCTGGAGCAAGGATAAAGTGTGCACAAGGAACTATCACCTGCACCGAGGAAGGGTAATGAACCTCCTTATAAAGGTGGAAGGAGTCTGCTGGGTCCTAGTGACCTACAACATTGGTGGATAAAACCAGACCGAGCGCAAGACCTCCACAGCCGTCTCCCCATAATAGAGAGATCTCATCACACCTTCTCTCCATCAACACAGAAGGTAAATGCCCCTAAAAGAGACGGACCATCCTCCACCATTATGGCTGGTGGGCCAAACGCTGGGATCGTCTGCGCGTGGCCTCCACCCTGTCATCCGTGCCACCCGTGACATTATGTATTTCTGTTATTTATATTTCCCTCCCATTTTCTGTAAACGTCAAATAAAGAGATTCATTGATATGTCAATCACAGTGAATGATCCACTTAGCTCTCAGCTGTCCACACCCCATGGCATCATGGCATGAATATGCATGTCACATATTCACACCACATTACTGCACAGGACATCAGTGGGGGGAGGGTCTGTATTCTCCTCTCTGCTCTCTGTGTTTGCAGCATTACAAGAGGTCAAATACAACACAGAAGCTGTCACAGCAGGAATACCTGCTTACAGAAATAAACGGAGTCTAGATAAGGCAGATCTCTAATAGCTCTCTCCCTCCATGTCCTGAACAGAACAGAAGCTACTGAAACCTGACACTGCGCTGTTAGCAAAGGGAGGAGGGAGGAGAGAACTGCTGAGAGGGAGGAGAGCGCTGTTGAGAGGGAGTGCATAATTACATGACAGTTTATACAGCACAGGACTATTCCTGTTTGCTTATAATGGAGAAGACTAATCCTGGAGCTCCCTCAGGGTCTGACAATCCAGATAACATGGAAACTACAAACCGTACAATAATGATTTTACATGATTTCAAAAGGTCTGCCCAGGCACTATTCAAGGGTGATATTAGTATCATACTGAAAAATGACCTGACAGTGTCCCTTTAATACTGAATTCTATAATATACAATGATATTTTAAAATCTGTTGTGACTAAAGTTTGTGCAGATGTTACAATGCATGTGAAAGTTTTTTTTTTTTTATATTATTTTATTTATATCTTCCCACCAAAAATCTGGAATAAATGCTTACTGTAATGTTTGCTCAGTGAGGGTGATCCTGCATGGGACTCCCCCATACATGTAGGGCCACACAGCTAGTGTTTTATGACGCGTGCTCCTGTATTCCTCAT
Source organism: Allobates femoralis (assembly GCA_033576535.1). NCBI lineage: Eukaryota > Metazoa > Chordata > Amphibia > Anura > Aromobatidae > Allobates > Allobates femoralis. The sequence goes on along the minus strand of JARQOC010000003.1, from coordinate 79,553,871 downwards.
TCCTACGTATGAGCACCTTTTCTTTGATACTCCAAATTGTTTTAATACAACCGTGGTTTTCATAGCTTTTCTTGTTTTGTTTTCTTTAAGAGAATGATGTTAACAGCTAGTATTAGTTTTACAAGGACTGTGGAATATGAAGCCATGTATTCGTAGGTCAATGTACGCCTGGCAGTATCCAGTCTAGTTAACTGCGGCGATGCCCATGCTGGCTGCTTGGCAGACCTTCACTGCCGTATTAAGTTGTCTTGACACTTTGGACAGCCAGCAAGCCTCCCTGCATTTACAGTAATTACATTCCTAATTATTCGCCCTATTAGGGACTGTCTCCTTCATTGTGTGTGTATACAGTGTTGATTAAGGCTGTTTGCTCACAGGATGGCAGCACAGCTGTAAAAGATGAACAGTTGAGCACAGCGAGTGAAGACACCGGCTCATACGTGGCCCAAGACCAGCATGAAGCGCTGATTTGTCAAGAGCCCCTAGAAGTGGAAGAACCCTGTGACATACAGGAGCCCGCCGCTCCCGACAGCCCCCCCGATTCTGTCTGTGAAGATGATGTCACGCTGGCTCTAAAAGAGCTCGACGAGCGATGTGAGGAAGAAGAAGCAGATTATTCTTATCTATCAAGGTTCGCCTAATAATTTAATATCCATGTATAATACTATATTATATTCCACAATCCCCTTTACAGAATCCTATCTAACCAAACTCATATGCCACCACTCTGTGTGACAGAGTGACAGTATTGAGTGGAGCCTTACACAGCCTTCTTTTTGTCAATTTTTGATCATAAATAATACAGTACTGTGCAAATGTTTTAGGCAGGTGTGGAAAACCTACCGTACAGTAATATTGAAGTGTTAATAGCTTATTGTGGACAGTCGCCAAAATGGAAAGTGAATGAACAAAAGCACAATCTAAATCAAATATGTATTCAGTGTGACCACCTGTTACCTTCAAAATAGCACCAATTCTTCTAGGTACATTTACTGGCATTGGCTGCATGTTTGGGGTGGTTCATATTTTGCTGCAGAATAAATATGGAGTCAGTCAGACGTCTACCTGAAGGTATCACATGATTGTATAACCCACAACAAATACCAATTTAATTAAGATTTCACTTGTTCATTAACTTTGCTTTTTGTTAAAGGGTATGTCTGGGACTTCCTCAATGATGGTCTATCTTCAGAATAGGTCATCGATGTCTGATCAGCGGGGATAGGACACGCACCAACCCCACCATTGAGCTGTCTTTGTTGCTGGCGATGGCTGGATATGTTCAGTTGCGGAATTGCACAGTGCTGTCAACTGTATAGTGGTCGGTTGGTTACTGCACACCTGCCCCCATTGATTTGTATAGGGGGTGGATGTGCAGTAGTCAGTTATTGGCGCTCTGCAACTGAGCACTTCCCCACCGTTGAGCTATTAATGACCTATAAAGATAAGCCATCACTGGCAAAGATGTGGACAATCCTTTTTATTCCTAAAAAACAATATAATTATCTATTTTTTAAAGCATTCTTAGACTATGTTCACGCAGGGTGTTTTCTGGTCATCATAATGGGAGACCCAGACAATGGGGTTTAGGGCACTGCCCTCCGGAGGTCACACTAGGTACTACAAGTTTGTAGACACCGCCTCCTCCGCTTATAAACCCCTACCGCAGGGAACATCCTCAGTTTTAAACTTAGTGTGCTCGGAGGATCACGCTTTGCTTGCACTTCACTGCATTCTCACAGCTTACGTGATGGCGTCTGAAGACAAGGTAAAAAGGTTCCAGTCGGGACCTGCGACAGCCTCCCCGCTCACCCTTGTGGAACACGCAGGTGGAGGTACCGGAGGGCCTAGAGCCTGGACACTTTGTGTTCTCCCGGTACGCTGTTGCGCTCCTTTCCATCCCTCTCTGGGGGGCTCTGGAGAGTGGGAGATGGGAGCCTTGCACAGCTCCGCTCCGTCCGAGGCCTCCCTAAATGGTGCTTACAGACCGGACTGGAGCCAGCCCAGTCCGAGGCCTCCCTAAATGGTGCTTACACTCCGGACTGGTGCTGCACCCCCGTCCGAGGCCTCCCTAAATGGTGCTTACAGACCGGACCGGCACTGAGGCACTCTGTGTCTCCTGTGTGCCTGGGGGTAGTGTCTGGCACTTTATGTGTTTCATGACACTCAGACCGCGCGTTACCCTCGGGTCCGCGGTTCTGCGGGTGTACCCTGTGCTGGGGTCACCCTGGCTGACCGCCCTGTGTGTCACAGGGGCTGAGGCCGTGGGCTGCGGATGTTTGTTTTGTGCATGCAGTCTGTGTATAACATTTTACACTTTTTCCCGCGCTGCGGGCTCCGGCTCCCTCATGCTGAGGCTGCTTGGAGGATGGGAAGCAGCCCATGCGGTGACGTCATCGATGGGCGTGTGTGTGTGTTTCCCGCGTGTCTTCGGCGCCGCCCACAGTTTCACTGTCGGCGGCCATCTTTACCCTCACTTCCCGGTTGGGATTTGTATGCAGCGTGCGCCTGCACTCCAAAGGGGAGACCGGAAACCGTCGCGGAGGTCACACACACACACCGCTTCCTCATACCGCTTTACTGCGGTCGGTAAGCCACCGGGACTCCCGGTTTTGATGTCTGCAATTTGGCTTATCTTCCCCTACTGTGGCGATGTCCTCAGCTGGGAAGCGTGCTGCTAGGGCGGCAGAGACCACCATTACCTGTGCTACATGCAATGGAACGCTGGTGGAGGGGTCCTGCAATAACTGCGGACGCCCAGAGGCCCAGGCTGGCACTGCTGAGTCAGCAGCTCCGGTGCTATACCCTGAGGTTCAGGTGATCTCAGGGCCATGGGAGACTCAGAATAAGATCAATGAATCTCTGTTGTCCCAGCTGTCCTCCATGTCGCAATCCCTGGAGGCACTTAATAGGAGGCTGGATAGCCCAGCTACTCCGTCCAGTTACCCCCGGGTGTCTCCCTCTTCTGCTGTGAGACCCCTTAAGCGGGCTCGTCGTGAGGAGTCACCCGAGCTCCAGGCTCTCTCTGAGGAGGAGCGTTCCTCTGATGGTGAGGACGATGATGGGGGTTCAAATTTCGGGTCTGTGTCTATATCTGAACCACCAGACGGGGTGGAGGATCTGGTGTCCTCTATCAACGAGACCTTACGTCTCGTGACACCCCCTGAGGAGGTGACGGTGCACCCGAAGGAGGTCTATCAATGGCTGCGGCCAGAGGCTAGACCAAGTGGTTCCTTCATGGACCACACGAATTTTGGAAGGGTGGTTAGAGCTCCCAGGTTACATCCTGGGCGGCGTTATGTCCGTAAACCCAAGGACAATCGCTTCCCCTTCCCCCAGGAGGTGCTTCAGGAGTGGTCGCAGTCCCCGAAGGTGGACGCTTCCATGACCAGGATTGCTGCACGCTCCCTTTTCTCTGCCTCTGATAGCTCCTCGCTGAAGGATGCGACGGATAGACAGGTCGAGCAACTCGCCAAGTCTTCCTATGAGGCTGTGGGGTCTTCATTTGCCCCTAATTTTGCCACGGTCTGGACCTTACAAGCGATTACTACCTGCTTGGATGGTATCTCTGACCTGGCAAGATCCAGTCCAGAGGTCCTAGCACTTACCGAAAGGGCAAGGGCCTATGCGGACTACGCCAGGACGGCGACTCTGGAAACTGCCACTCGCTCAGCTGTGGCTTCGGCCAATGCTATAGCGATCCGCAGGTTGTTGTGGCTGCGTCTTTGGGACTCAGATGCCACATCCAAGAAGATTTTGCAGAATCTTCCGTTTGCTGGTGACAGGCTTTTTGGCACCGAACTGGACAAGCTGATAAAGGATTCTGCTGAGTCTAAGATACCGCAGAATAAGCCTAAGCCACGGTATACCGTTAAAAGGAACCCAAAACAGTGGTCCTTTCGTTCCAGCTCACAGTCATCAGCACCGTCCGCTCGCACGGACCGAGGGGGAAAACCCGCTTCTCAGTGGCGCTCTAAGAGTCGTCCAAAGAAGCAGGCGGGGGCGCCAGCTGCCACCCCCAAACCCGCCTCTACATGACTCGCTCTCCCTTCCTGCCTCCCCACGGGTGGGGGGCCGCTTGTCTCGCTTTCAGGACAAGTGGCTACTTCACGTTCAAGATCAGTGGGTTCGAGACGTGGTCTCGCGAGGTTACAGGATAGAGCTGACGTCAAAGCCGATATCCCGATTCCATCGGTCGGTCCCATCACCAGAAAAGGCTCAGGCTTTTTACCAGGTGTTGGAGGGTCTCCGCAGGGACGGAGTGGTGGTCCCGGTACCTTCCGGAGAGAGGTTCAGGGGTTTTTACTCCAACCTCTTTATCGTCCCGAAGAAGGACGGATCCTTCCGCCCAGTACTGGACCTGAAGTTGTTCAACCATCACGTGTTGGTTCGGAAGTTCCGTATGGAATCACTGCGCTCCGTGATCGCAGCTGTGTCACAGGGGGACTTCCTAGCGTCCATAGATATCAGAGACGCTTACCTTCACGTGCCCATTGCACCGGCTCATCAGCGCTGGTTGCGATTCGCAGTGGGGGAAGAACACTTCCAATTTGTGGCGCTGCCGTTCGGGTTGGCGTCGGCACCGCGGGTGTTCACAAAAGTGATGGCCTCCATGATGGCTCTCCTGCACATGCAGGGACATGCCGTCATTCCCTATTTAGACGACCTGCTGGTCAGGGCACCATCAGAACACCTCTGTCAAGAGAGCCTGGATGTGACCATGCGGTCCCTGGAACAGTTCGGTTGGCTCCTCAATATTCAGAAGTCAACGCTAGTTCCGACCCAGTCTTTGACATATCTGGGCATGGACTTCAACACAGCCTCAGCCCTGGTGTCTCTGCCACGAGTCAAACAGATGGCGATCCAATCAGGAGTGCAAGCAGTCCTCCTGTCACCACAATCATCCCTACGGGTGTTGATGAAGCTGGTGGGGCGCATGGTGGCAGCAATAGAGGCGGTGCCGTTCGCACAATTTCGCCTCCGTCCTCTTCAGCTGGAGATTCTCCGCAGGTGGGACAAGAGGACGATCTCTCTGAATCGGCTGGTGACCCTTTCCCTACCGACCAGGGATTCCCTGCAGTGGTGGCTACAGCCACATCACTTGTCTCGGGGCCGGTCCTTCATCAAACCGTCATGGTTAGTGGTGACCACCAACGCCAGTCTGAAGGGCTGGGGGGGCGGTGTTCTTGCACCACAGGGCCCAAGGCCTCTGGACTCGGTCGGAGTCGGCGTTGCAGATCAACGTACTGGAGATCAAGGCGATCTATCTGGCACTCCTGGCGTTTCAGAGATTCCTCTCAGGACAACCCATTCGGGTTCAGTCCGACAATGCGACGGCCGTCGCTTATATAAATCATCAAGGAGGAACCAGGAGTGCAGAGGCTCTGGCCGAAGTCCACCGCATCCTATCCTGGGCGGAGGACAACAACTGCCTGATCTCCGCAGTTCACATCCCAGGGGTCGAAAACTGGGAGGCCGACTATCTGAGCCGGCAGGGGATGGACGCCGGAGAGTGGTCTCTTCATCCAGACGTCTTCCAGGACATCTGCAGCAGATGGGGCACTCCGGACGTGGATCTGATGGCCTCGCGGCTGAATCATCAGGTTCCGCAATACATGGCGAGGTCATGGGACCCCCAGTCTCTGGGAGCGGACGCCCTGATCTTGACTTGGTCCAGATTCCATCTACCATATGTGTTCCCGCCTCTGGCTCTGATTCCCAGGGTGCTGTGGAAAATCAGGTCGGAATGCAGGGTAGCCATTCTAGTGGCTCCAGACTGGCCCAGGAGGTCCTGGTATCCGGACCTGTGGCAACTGTCAGGCGGACACAGGTGGGCTCTTCCAGAACGCGCAGATTTACTCGCGCAAGGCCCATTCTTCCACCTCAATTCCAGGGCCCTCAGATTGACTGCATGGCTCTTGAGGCCTGGCTGCTGACATCCAGGGGTTTCTCCCCTACGGTGGTTGCCACTATGAATCGGGCTAGGAAGCCAGTTTCCAGGAAGATGTACCACAGAACGTGGAAAATCTTTTTTACTTGGTGTGCCTCTGGCGGACGGTCTCCGTGGCCCTTGTCCATCCCGACGTTGTTGGCTTTCCTACAGTCGGGTTTGGAATTGGGATTATCCCTTGGCTCTTTGAAAGGTCAAGTATCAGCACTTTCTGTGCTGTTTGACAGGCGATTGGCGCTCCTCCCGAAGGTCCGTCAATTTCTGCAGGGGGTGTCGCGGATGGTTCCGCCCTACAGGAGACCTCTGGACCCTTGGGACCTTAACATGGTCCTGGCGGCATTGCAGAAACCGCCGTTTGAGCCTCTGAGGGAGGTTTCTCTATCTCGTCTATCCCAGAAAGTGACCTTTCTGGTGGCGATTACATCTCTGAGGAGGGTCTCAGAATTGGCTGCACTATCGTGCAAGTCACCCTTCCTGGTGGTTCACCAAGACAAGGTGGTGTTGTGCCCTCGGCCAGAATTCTTGCCGAAGGTGGTTTCAACTTTTCACCTGAACCAGGAGATTGTTCTCCCATCATTTTGCCCCGCTCCCGTTCATCAGGTTGAGCGCGACCTCCATACTCTGGATCTTGTGAGAGCTATACGCATTTATGTGTCCAGGACCGCCTCCTTTAGGAGTTCGGATTCCTTATTTGTTCTTACAACAGGTCGCTGTAAGGGGTCCGCGGCTTCGAAGTCAACCTTGGCCAGATGGATTAAGGCTTCCATTCAAGAGGCTTACCGGTTTTCTGGTTTGCCTCTCCCGGTGGGATTGAAGGCTCATTCTACCAGAGCCGTAGGTGCCTCCTGGGCCTTGCGACATCGAGCGTCTGCTCTACAGGTGTGTCAGGCAGCCACTTGGTCTAGCCTGCACACTTTCTCTAAGCACTATATGGTGCATGCCCATGCCTCTGCGGATGCAAGTTTGGGCAGGCGGGTTCTCCAGGCGGCGGTTGCCCACCTTTAAAGGGAACCATGTGTTATCCGTCTTGTTGAGGAACTCTTCCCGCCCTGGGGTATTGCTTTAGGACATCCCCATTGTCTGGGTCTCCCATTATGATGACCAGAAAAAAGAGAATTTTGTTTACGTACCGTAAATTCTTTTTTCTTTAATCATCAATGGGAGACCCAGCACCCACCCAGTTGTTCCGTTGCATGTTTTGCATTTGATCTGTTCCCTGTTGGGACAGTTTTCTTCCGGGTTGTTGGACCGTCTGTGCACGGTTTCTTTCCCGATGTTTCGGGTGTGGTTTATTTGTCTCCTCGCAGCTTATGGACCAAACTGAGGATGTTCCCTGCGGTAGGGGTTTATAAGCGGAGGAGGCGGTGTCTACAAACTTGTAGTACCTAGTGTGACCTCCGGAGGGCAGTGCCCTAAACCCCATTGTCTTGGTCTCCCATTGATGATTAAAGAAAAAAGAATTTACGGTACGTAAACAAAATTCTCTTTTTTTCATGCGGGGTTGTTGCATTTTTACTTTATCATGGATTTGCATAAAACCAATCTGAATCTGCATTTATCATTCCCAGCAAAACTTATGTGATTCATGAAAAGTCATTCACACACATTGGGTTTATTTCCTGCTTGAAATTGAAACCTGCATGGTTTTTGCTGCCTTTTTGAAAGAATCAGCATGTCAATGATTAGATGCCTTTTAACCTCAGTTTTCTAATATGATTGCTTTAAAATCAATGAGGAAGTTCAAAACGCATCAATTAACAAAGGTTTTGTTACATCTTTGTTTAGTATCAAAATATCACGTTTTGCTGCAGAAAAATGCCCTGTGTGAACATAGTCTTACTATGCAGTAGCTTTTCAAAACCTGCCTACAATTTTTGCACAGTACTGTATGTACTTAATCATGTATATTACTCAATAATATATAATTTCTTTTATGGTCACAAATTCACATAAAGACCCAGTCACACACACAGATAATTGTGCAGAGAGTGGTCACAGATCTCTGGTTGCAGTGAAATCATGGACACATTGTTCATTTGTACACAGCCACAAAATGGAACAATGTGTCCATGATTTCACTGCAACCAGAGATCTGTGAGCAATCTCTGCACAATTATCTGTGTGTGACTGGGCCTTAAGCGCCATATAGGCTGTACTCCCATCTGCATGTTCCTTAAGGACGCCACATTCATACAAAGGAAAAAAAAGGCACCGGACAGACCTCATTGATTTATAATGAAATCCGTTATTTTGTCTGGAAAAATAAAAAATGCATATTTTCCTGTCTGATCAGGGCTGGTGCTGTGTTCTCCACCGGCACCGCTACTCCACTCTCAGTAGATACATTCTTCTTCCATGTGGACTGAACTGTGCCATACTCAGCAGCTTCTGATTGGCTGCAGTGGTCATATGACATTGTCATGTGACAAGACGGCGGGGGACACAGTGCTGAGAGTGGAGCGATGGTGCCGTTCTGACATGTAAGTATACTTGCTTTCCTTTTCCAGCAGTCTGGTGGTATTGCGTAGGATATGGCTGTTTGCATACGGGGACAGCCTCTAATGTCCCCTGGTCTTGGTTTCCTTGTAGTGCAGCCTGTTTGTACATCTTGTAATGGCTTTATAACAATGGTCCTGCAGGGTTAAATAGTGAGTTTAGTAATGTGTCACAGGTATTTTCCTCCCAGCTGGTCCCCATTGCCGATGCTCGGTGTCTGCTTTGTGTTAGGCGGATGCGGCTGGTAACATGTCACAGGTTCCCTGCTGTAAATTGTTGAAGGCTTTGATTCATTTGTCTGCTGAGCTGGTGCATCACGTGAGCTCTTTTGGCAGCAAACACACTGCACAGGATCATTAAATTGATCGGCCTAGAAATGAATGCTCTTTAGGCATTTTCTTCCCTTCCCTATACACAGATATTACTTTAGATAATTAAAAAAGTGCGTCTGCAGCAGCCACCGTTGGCCGATCTCCAGCAAGTCATTGTGTATTCTGCTTGCATGTCCTGAAGATCAGCCTACCAACAAGATAGCGTGTAGATGGCAGATAGCAGTGCGATGTTTTACTTCCTCTATGGAGATGTCGTCTTCCTTTTTGATAAGCAAGAAAGCATTCAAGTTTTTCTATTCAGCCTGTGTTGTGAGGCTGTTTGGGGATCTGAGCCTGTAAGTAAGCCATGTAGACAATGCTGCTTATGTCAGATGTTATTGCTGGGTGTGTTCCAGGTGTTTCCAGTAGCCGTCCATGCTGATAATCATTTCTTGTGCTTTGTTTGTAGCCAAGATGATGGGGATCCGGATGGCTATGCCGAGGCCCAGGCATCTCCTCCACCTTCCCCTTTTCTCTCTGCTATACTAGCTGCGTTCCAGCCAGTGGCCTATGAGGATGAGGAGGAAGCCTGGCGCTGTCACGTCAATCAGATGCTGTCTGAGACAGATGGCTCATGTGCTGTGTACACCTTTCATATCTTCTCTCGGCTTTTTCAGGTCAGTCCACACTTTGTTCATATTAAAACACCTTTAATTCTTAATAAAGTTTAATTTTAAAGTTTTAATCAATAGTTCTTAAAATAATAATAATCTCCACAATTGTATTTGTTTAATAAAATGTTCCTGTGCTGAGATAATCTTGTATCTCAGTGAATTAGAATATAATCAAAAAGTTAATTTATTTCAGTAATTCAAATCATAAAGTGAAACACACATATTATATAGAGTCATTGCACACAGAGTGATCTATTTCATGTGTTTATTTTTGTTAATGTTGATGATTATGCCTTACCGCCAATGAAAACCCAAAGGTCATTATCTCAGAAAATTAAAGTAGGGAGGATGAAGGGTCTATGACCTAAATAGGTATCAGAGGCTTCATCTTGTGTGGTTGTGAGAGTCACAACCACTATAAAAGCAGATCACGGCTGCTGCAGTCTCCAGCGTGGTGCATATAGAGTAGGAAAGGATGAAGGGTTAATAACCGCACTGCCATATTCCACAGGCCATCAAAGGGTGAATATAATATTGGTTTATTAATCAATGAATTTCAGGGCTCCCTGGCCTCTGCCTCAGGACAAATCAATATTATATTGCCATGCTTCAGGGAGTCCTGAAACACGTTGACTAATAAATCATTACATTCACAATTTGATGTGTTGTGGAATACAGCAGCGTGGTTTTTAACCCTTCATCCTCCCTACTTTCATTTTCTGAGATAATGACCTTTGGGTTTTCATTGGCTGTAAGCCATAATCATCAACATTTACAGAAATAAACACTTGAAAATGATCACTCTGTGTAATGACTCTATATAATATACGTGTTTTCACTTTATGTATTGAATTTTTTAAATAAATAACTTATTGATGATATTTTAATTCATTGAGATGCAGCTGTTTATGGTACAAGATAAGTGAACCAATGTGCAACATTTCATGACGTTCAGTGCCATTTTCATAATTACTACTTGATGATACTCTAATTCATTAAGATGTACCTGTATGTGTCCCTGCTATGTACTGTGTAATGGATGTGTCTGACCGTACAGGGACATGGTCTGATCATACCATATCTCCTCTGCTGAGATAATCTTATATATGTAGTTAAAAAGAAAAAAGACAGTGGCACTCACCGAGTTGATCTTCATAATTTATTGCGGTTTTCAACGGAACATTCCGGAGGAGCAAGTGGAGGGGGAGGGAGGTGCGGGAGCGAGGACGACGGCAACCGTTTCGCGACTCAGTGGCCGCTTCTACGGGTCCTGACATGCATCTGACATCAGATCCGGTCATTAAATAGCCGGCCAGCTGAATCGTCAGTGCCTCACATCATACAGGTGAACACATGAAATATACAAAAAAGAATGCAACAAGGGTTAAATACACAGAAACTTTCGGGACTACGTACATAACTAGATGTATCAAAACTTTGCAAAAATGTATATATATACAATAATTCTAAAATACAGACAGCAGAATCGAGATAATAAACTAATAGCCAAGTGCTCCTATTATTGTAAACATTAAGACGTGTATTAAATGCAACAAGTATCTCTAGATGCAGTTTTTTCCATCTTGAGAGCATGGCTAGTTCCTACTGATAATTAACTACTTTTAGTCATATTTCCGAAAGGCGGCATAAACTCTATTAGTTTTACGTATTGAGGTAAGATGGTTAAAATTTATTAATAAACTAATTTATGCTAGTTTGTAAGAAAAACAGATGCAACTGTGTGTTATATATCTGTCATTAGCTAAACTTTCAATCTAGTAGTAGATTAAGCCCGAAGACCTCTACATCTCACTACTAATGATGGCTATCATTTTTGTTTTTGTCTTTTTTCTTTTAACTACATTGTGCACTTACTTAAGTGACACATCTTTGGTTGAAACCATCAGTCAGCAAGGATTTTTGAATCTGCCAAGTTGTTTAACACGGTAGTGCCATTTTTCAAACTCTGTATTGAGAATCTTATATATGTGTCCCTGCTATGTACTGTGTAATGGATGTGTCTGACTGTACAGGGACATGGTCTGATCATACCACATCTCCTGTGCTGGATAAGCTTATATATGTGTCCCTGCTATGTATTGTGTAATGAATGTGTCTGACTGTACAGGGACATGGTCTGATCATACCACATCTCCTGTGCTGGGATAAGCTTATATATGTGTCCCTGCTATGTACTGTATAATGGATGTGTCTGACTGTACAGGGACATGTCTGATCATACCACAGCTCTAAGGTAGGGGAGGAAGGAAAAAAATATACATTTTTATAAAACACATCCAATTGTGGAGAATATTATTATTTCAAGATAGATTGATTAAAACTTCAACATTAACTTTGTTAGTGGGAAACCCATTTAAGTGGAGATTATACATCATAAGAGTCCCTATAAGTAAAGGAAGTCAAAACTGAACTAATTTAGTCATGGTTCTCTAAAATAATATAATTTTAATGACCTGAAGGCAGTTACATAAATTAAGAAAATTATATATCTTCCTCCTGAGCCAGCGCACTGCTTCTCTACTTTGAGACTTGTCATCTGCCGGGCTCATGATGTAGAGTAGACGGTGACGTTACCGCTGATCGCTGCAATCTTCACAATTCTGAAGTTGTAGAATATTTTTCTTCCACTCATATGAGAATGAGATCGATCAGTGACTAGTGATGGGCTGCAGCGGTCATGTGACTGTTTTTTTGTATAGAGACACAAAGCAGAGTAGCAAAGCTGACCTTAGAGGGTCCTCCTTCCCTGCTTTTGTTGGATGGTGCATCCTATGTCATCCACACAGTGACCTCCATTGCGCACACGCACTTCTATCTACCCTTTTGAGGGCATAGCAAAGTACTGTAGTGCGCAGTTTCGGGGAAAGGTCAATGTTCGCCTGCGCATATCTACTTTGCTCTGCCCTAGCAGGGTATGGAGAAGTGCGTGTGCACAGAAGCGCCATTCAGGACACACTGTGGGTGACGTAGGACGTGTCATCCACTTGAAGCAAGGAAGGAGGACAGTGATCACAAGCAGAGAGGAGGAGCCGGATTAAGACCATCGATGTCCATCGGACTTGAGCGCCCCACAGGGGAGTGTGATAAAAGCTAATTTGTATGTTATACAGATCAGACTGGGGACTTATATGCAGTGTTCTAGAATGCTGTATTATAAAGGTTTACTGGTGGGGACAAACCTGGGGACAGGTTCAGTTTAACAAAATTGATGATCATTAGATCATTGGTCTTTCATGAGAAAATGTACATGGAAATCCAGTCTAAGCAATGTAGGAAGGGCTGATTGGGGGATATATAATGTAAACTATTGAATGTCTCAACTCTTTATGCTTCATTTTCTAGAGTATTCAAAGAAAGTTTGGGACAATAACGAATGATTCCATCACTTACCTGGGAGAAAGCCTGCAGAGGATAGGCACAAAGTTCAAAAGTTCTTTGGAGGTGATGATGGTGTGTTCAGAGTGCCCAACGGTCTTTGTGGATGCGGATACGGTAAGGGGGGTGTTCATGAGATTCATAGACTAGAAAATACAAGTACTGAGCCCTGCCCAATATTATTTGTCTTGCAGTCCATGTCACAGGCACTAAACTATTGTTTTTGTGACATGAGAAGTCTGCTTGGCATCAGTCTTTTAATTTTTGTGAGCTGTGTCTTAAGGGGGTTATCACAATATTTCAGTTAAGGAAAGCAACTGAACTCTACTAAATGAAGCTGCCTTGCCAATATCAGAAGAGCTGTAAGGGCTCGCTCACACGGGCGTATAAATCGGATGAGTGCACTTCCATAAAGAATAACATTGCATTAAGACCAATGTTATTCAATGAGGCAGTGCAGATCTCTGCTATATTCGGCATGATAAAAAAAGCTCGGCATGCTGCGATTTGATTCCGAAATTGGTAATGTGCGATAAAAGAATCACTTGCCATACTCTATAAGATGGAAAATGGACCTTTAAATTAATAGCTGCTGAGTAAAAAAAAAATTACATAAAAACAGCATTTCCACTTTCAGTGTCTGGGTCAGATGAAGTGTACAGAGGTGCCAGCTGATTGTCCCAGGGCTCTAATGAATCCAATGAAGACAGCGGTATTCGTCCGGTAAAATGCTTCTTCATTACAAAAATTAAAAACTCACATGAAGTACATGAGCAAGTGGAAGAGAGGAAGTAGCTATGAGCCTGCCAGAACCACAGCCGTTTCACGTGTGATTACCTCTATGGGCCAGCCCGTAGACACGTTCATGTGTGAAACGGCTGTTTATTTTTATATGATTAATTCAAATGACCCCCATCAATACCCACACATTAAACAGCCCCTTCCCCCCCCCCCCCCCCAAAGAAAAAAGAAAGCAACCCTTAATGGAAAGATAAAATCGTCACTGGTCTAACAAAATGGCGACACAAACCAAACTTTTTATTTTTAAACAAGCAATTTCATTCATTTTTTGCTGTTGCCATAATTACATGGGTTTTCGCATTTTATCGCACCTGGATGTTTTCTTCTCGTTTTCCTTATGGAATGTTAAAATGAACGGTGTCATTCAAAACTGTGGCTCATCCCACAAAAAAGTTACCAATATGTCAATGAGAAAGAAAAATGATGGCTCTTGGAAGAAATGGGAGAAATGCAAACATAAATTGTCAGCCTACAATAGCGGTAATGGCTTCCTACGATGGCTGCGTAGATGTTTTTCATTAGCTGTAGTGGTTTTTTATTTTCCTTATTACAGCAGTTCCATAATACTAATAAGTGTGATATGTCGTCTTGTGTCTGCAGCTCATGTCTAGTGGCTTATTAGAGACCCTGAAGTTCAGTGTGCTGGAGCTGCAGGAACATCTGGACACGTATAACTCCAAGCGGGAGGCAGCAGAGCAGGTAATCGTCATCAATGAGTGAAGATAGGAGGAGAAGCTGATGTCACACGCCAGGCAGTGTCTTGGGCATTTAGTAATCTAAAGGCCCTGTCTCACATAACGACGCATCAGCGATCCCATTAACTATAACGATGTGCAGAGATCGCTGGTGCGTCATTTACACATCACTGGTAAGATCTCAAACAGGTATCTTACCAGCGATGTGAAAAACAACGCACTAGCGATCCAGAATTATACAGAGGTCGTTGTGAATTTTCTCTCCATAGTGTAGCATTGAGATCATCGCTCATTATCTCTGTCAAACACAATGATGTAGGGTTCCCAGCGGTAGGGCAACGACGCAGGAATGACCCAGAGCAGTGTGTAATGATAAACGATCTCACAGCAGGGGCCAGATCGTTGGTGTGTCACACATAATGACATAGCGGGATCGGTGTTGCGTCACAAAATCTGTGACATTACCACAATCTCGTTAGCGATCTCGTTGTGTGAGACAGTGCCTTAACAGTCCCATCCCTCCCTTTTTCCATCTTCTATTGATTGAGAGTTGGAACACCCAGATTTACATTAGGTGATTGTCCGGTGTCTCCGAAATTGTTAGGGTCATTCAGCAGTCATCTAATATGGCTTTTAAGGCAGCTACTTGTCTCATTACCTCTTGTAGATGGCAGATATGGTGTAGGAGATTGGCAAGATCTATTGGTATTTTTAAACATTTACCTGTGATCATACAAAGTAATGAGCGTGGAGGAGAAGAGTCGAGGTGCAGCGCGACAACCAGTGACCTGGAAAGTCATGATGTCCACCATAATTATAGCCTGTCATCCTTCTCTGCCAGACTCTTGTGTATTACTACACTGAAGGGATTCAGACCTCAGTTGTTGATTAGCCATGTAGTATGCCTTTATTTTATGGCATTATCATTGTATATCACCTTGCCATCAATGTCTCTGACTTTTGTCATATATTTGAAGGAGTATTACTAAGATGAATGTTTGATAACTTCTGACTTTAAACGGAATTTCTTAGGTTGTTCTCTCGACAGAAGTCTATAGCTTACCCCCCTGGACATGCCATAATATACCATGAGAACAGGGCTCCCCTGATACACCATTCTGAATGGTACCCCCACACAGGACAGGAGAGGTGGCTATGCCTGTATGGCTCTCTTCATACACTGCCGGGGGTATTTCACATATCTGTCATGAGATAACCCCTTGCGTTATACACTCAACAGATAGAAACCGGATTCCCTGCTGTATTCTTCCATGTTATGCAAGTAAATAGGCAAATAGTGGCAAAGGTTATCCCTACAATCCTGTGTTCATAAAAGCGTATACCGTATTTTTCGGACTATAAGATACACTTTTGTTCCCCCAAACTTTGGTGGAAAGTGGGGGTGTGTGTCTTATAGTTCGAATGTACAGAGGGTGGGGGCAGCTCTGGAGTGTGTCAGGGGCTGGAGCGGGCTGCAGGAGCCAGCGGGAGGTCCCGCTCATTTAATATACACTGCACCCCGCTGAAACCGCACCACGGTGATAGACTGGGGGAGAGGTGCATATTAAATTGCCTGCACATGCTCCTCTGTGCTAGATATGGCCCCCCATGCTGCTTCCCATAATAAAATAACCACGTTACTCACCTTTTCCAGCGGTGTCCTGTCTAACTCTCTGCCATCCTCCACTTCCTGCTGCTTCTCTGTAACGCTGGTAATGTGATTTGGCACGCAGAGATGATGTCCCTCTGCTGAGTTGATCACATGACCGACTTTACAGAGAAGAAGCAGGAAGTGGAGGATGGCACAGATGGAGACAGGACACCGCTGGAAAAGGTGAGTAATGTGGTTATTTTATTATGGGCAGCAGCATGAGGAGCCATATCTAGCAGGGATGGGGCAGGTGTGCCAGCCCTGGGAGAAGATGTGCCAGCCCTAACCAGATTAGGGGGGCCATATCTAGGATGGGGGGCTATATCCCAGAATGAGGGACCATGTACCAGGATGAGGGGGCTATGAGGACGTATACCCTATATGATTTGTAGGACAGACACTGACATTATAAGACAGTCCCCATTTAACATTGAAAATTGTTATTTTCTCTTTTCCTCACCAAATTTGGGGGTGCATCTTATAATCCGGTGCATCTTATAAGGCGAAAAATACGGTACTTTGCAGTCAGCTGTGCGAACCGTGTGAATTCGTACTAATTAGAATTCCCCGCCCTCTCCCTCCTCATTTAGTTGCATGCACACATTGATTGCACAAATAATTAAAGGGGAACTCCTGGAGAAATGTTTTTTCTGTATGGTTCCTGCACATAGACTAAAGGGTGGGCCATCTATATGGATACACCTAAATAAAATGGGAATGAATGGTGATATCAACTTGAAATGACTCATGAAAGAATAAAGTTACGATAAAACCAAGCACACCATTGTTTTTCTTATGAAATCTAATATATAAAGCTGAATGTGTGTATGTGTGTTTGTCCGGGATTGGCATCTACACCGTCGCAACTACAGCCACAAAATTTTGCACAGTCTCACATCTGGACCCCGAGAACGTCATTGTGAATCAAAATTTTAACCCCGCGCGTTCCAATTCACCAAACCATTTTGGCCCTTTCTACATAATGGAGAGAAAGTGACAGTTACCAGTTGACAGTTGTGAATGAGAGGGGCTTAATGACAGCACCAAAGACTCATGGTGCCGTCACAACGCATCAATTTGAAGAACGATATTGTCAACGATCACATACACGCGCGATCGCTAACAATATCGTTCAGATCACTGGTGAGCTGTCACACAGGCAGACTCACCAGCAATCAATGGACCAGAGACATCGTGGAAATGATTTAAATATCGTTTCCACAAGGTCTTGCTCCCGCTGCCAGGCTGCGGTAAGTGGGAGCAGGCTGGTCTCCAAGGTAAACTGCGGGTAACTAGGCAGCGCGCGCTGCCTAGATACCCAATGTATACCTTGGTTACCAGCCTTCTCCGCTCACCAGCTGGTATCCAAGGTACACAACGGGTAACTAGGGACTCTAGTTGCCTGCTGTGTACCATGAATACCAGCCGGTGAGCGGAGAAGGCTGGTAACCAAGGTATACATCAGGTAACCAGGCAGCGCGCGCTGCCTAGTTACCTGCAGTTTACCTTGGATACCAACTCCCAGCGCTTGCTGAGAGGCGCTGGGAGCTGGCTTATCGGTCGTCTCCCGGTGTCACGCAGCGATGCTGCGTGTCCACCGGGCGACCAACGATTGATTTGAGGACAGGACCTCAAATCAAACGATGAACGATCAGCCGACTGATCGTTCATCGTTTGTAGTGTCACACGCAACAATGTCGTTTCGACATCATTCAAGCATCACAGAACACGTGACTTTTGAACGATATCGGCAACTATATAGTTGTGTGACGTGGCCTTAACAGCATATACCAGCATATAGTCACTAAGGAGTGGCCCTGACATGGAATATTCACCATGCATGGGGACATGTATACACACCACATGCACACAAAGAGTAATAGCTAAGGTGGAGCCCCAACATTGGATACTCACCACGCACCCGAACACAAACACACACACCACAAAGAGACACACACAACACACAGACACACCCCCTCACAGGGACACACACATACACACCCTATAGGGACACATGCACTCACCCCACAGGAACACACACACCCCAGGGACACACACACCACTCAGACAGACAGATGTGCACAAATCGCCTCACACAACTCGCCCCATACATCTGGTATCTTTAATTTCCAAAAACAAACATCTGATTAAAAACAGCCAATGTGCAACACATGTGCCATATAGGGAATTAAGACAGATGTCAGTCATATGAGCTGTCTATTATGTGTATGTGTGAGGTAACATATACTGCCCGGCCAGGGGGAGGGTTTACTGGAGGCTGGAGATTTATTAGGCTGCCTATAGCAACCAATCACAGCTCAGCTTCTATTTTCTTACAGGTCATTAATATGACATATTCAAATTCTATTTTGTTATAGCTAACAGCAGTTATTTATTAACCCGGGCGTAGCCGGGTACTACAGCTAGTTCTTAATAAGTTTGATGTGTCACATGACCCTCTTCCCATTGAAAAAAAATTAAGTTGGATCTAAAATGTCTGCCATGATCACCACCCATCTGGAAAAGTTTTCCCCCTCCCATATACTAATGTGCCACAAACAGGAAGTTGACATCACCAACCATTCTCATTTTATATAGATGTATCCATATAGATGGCCGACCCTGTATAATGCTGAGCTGCCTGTTACATTTGTACAATGTTTAGAATTAATCTAAATCACTTTTTCACTAGCTGCTGCTTACCAGTCACCGCTCCCAGAGGGGCAATATGCCATGCCTTATTGAGCAGTTCTACCCCCTCCCTCCGCAGTGAGCATCTGAGAACAAACACTTCCTCCTACAAATCAATTGGGCGTGATGTCACATAAGGTCCTGTACTAAGCTGGAGACTGGAGATCTCTTTCTGTACAGAGGACAGGAGTGGAGACCAGTGTGTAGATAGGACCTGCTGTGACATCACGGCCATGTGATTGAAGGAGGAAGTGTTTGTTCACTGATGCATAGATACTTGGTGCAGGAGGGGGGGTGAGCTGCTCACTCAGGCATGGTGTAAGTGATTGATTTACATTGTAAACATTATACAAGTGTAACAGGCAGTTCAGCATTATAGTACAGGAGTGCAGGGAATGTATAAAAAAATGTTTATCTGCCCATAGTTTCCCTTAAATGTATGAACTGGATTCACTAGGTTGTGCTGTGAGAAATGGATTAGAAGTAGTGATGAGCGAGGAGTGAACTATCCACATTCGGATAGCTCTATCTGAATACTTTGAAATGGGTCATTGCTCATTACTTGTTCAATATAAGTCAATGAGGAACTCACTTGGATCCCAATACTGAAACATTTCAATGTATTCGGATAGAGCTATCCAAATCTGAATAGTTCACTAATCGCTCATCACCAATTAAAAGCAATCATTTAGTGGAATCTATTTTCTGAATATTTTATGTAGACCTGTAACCTGGGGATCTTCATTCTGTAAATTTGTATTACAGAATTTGGTTGTGTATCAGCACAGACCCTTCTGCTGAAAACAGGGTTATTCTGCAACCGCGACTGTCAGTGGGAAATCAGATTTACAGTGGACATTGGGTCTATGTCACTAATTGAATCTGGCACTGTATTCCTCAGAGAGCCTTCCCTCCCCACCCCTGTCTCACTAATGCAGATCGCTGCGGTTAATTCACTGAGTAGCCTTTATTAAATTGAGCCGGCCAGGCAAACACATTCTTCTTCCCTCATTGTTGCAGCACTTGAAGGTTGGCCAGAGGTTATAGTGATTACTACAAGGAGTCTATAAATAGATGGAAATGAATGGCCATAACTGCTTTCTTATAAAGCCATCTTGTCCTGTAAGACACGCACTGCAGCACAATCTGCTTACAGTACCATGGTGTGTATGCAGCATGTATCCGAACTGTGAAAATCTGCCATCCCGGTCTACGTGAGCTAACATAAAGGGAACCAGTCATTTGGCTACATCATCTAAGGCTACTTTCACAATTGGATTTTTGTGGATCCGTGGCTGTCCGTTGTAAAACGGACAGCCACGGATGCGAATTGGCCCCCATGTATCCCTATGGGCAACGGATCGGATTTGCCCTTAATGGCATCCTATTTGTGTCGGATCCAATTGTGTCCGATTTTTTGCTATACCCAAAATTGGAGAATGCTCCGATTTTGAGCACAGCGGACCAAATCGGACCTATTCGGATCCGACACGATCCGCAGCAGATAACATGGGGGGCCTATGGAGCACGGATCCTGGAAAACATCAGATCGTTTCCCGGGCCTGATTTCAGTGTACTGAGCATGCTTAGTACACTAAAAGTGCTCTGTTCCCCTTTAATTTACTTCCACAATTTATATATTGCATACATTGCAAAAGTGAAATCAACTAACAAGGGGTTAAAAAAAAAAAAAAAAACACATCCTCACCTCTCCGGCGTGTGCTCCACGCCGTCTAGCTCCTGGGCTTAAGGACCTGGCGTTGAGTGGCAACCTGCCCAGCTGTTGTGGTCATATGACCGATCAGCTGATCGGGTTGTCACATGAACGAGCGGTTTAAATCTCCCACCCGCCGATCAATTTTGGCAGGCGCGGGATTTAAACCGGTCATGTGACCGCATCAGCTGAACGGGTTGCCATGCAACGCCAGGTCCTTAAGCCCCAGGAGCTAGATGGCGCGGGAAGTGCCCGGCTTGCATGCACTTTGCAGGCTCGAGCTTTCTGTGTCTGGATCCATAAAAGTCACGGACCCAGACACAGAAATGGCATCTGGAGGTCACCTCCGATCCTTTCCTGTCCGTGGGGTCCTGCAAAAAGTAGGATCCGCACGGACAGGAAAAAAAATCGCAATGTGAAAGCAGCCTAAGAGCAGCAAAATGTAGGAAAAGAGATCCTGATTCAAGCGATGTCACTTACTTGGCCGCTTGCTGCAGTATTGATAAACCAGTTCTCTGAATTCTAAGTTCTGTATAACCCCACCCACATCACTGATTGGCAGCTTTCTGCCTATGTACAGCGTTTACTAGTCCTCTAGTGATAATCTCCTGTAGATAAAACAGAGATTTTATTAAAACTACAGCAAGCAACCCAGTAAATGACACATCACTGGAATCAGGGTTTCAGACCCCATCCAACACTTGCTCTCATATTAAGTGCCAAAAGTCTGGTGACAGATTCCCTTTAATTATCGTAATATGAGGTTATGCAAATCTCTCTATTTCTCTCACTTTATGGTTTTCTTGACATCTCCTTGCCGTTGATGAATAGATAAAGCATCTGCACAAATTGTTAGTTCTGCTTATGACGACCTGCTTGCATATGTCCTGTATGACACACAAATGTCTTAGAGTAAAACCTCCTCCATGATGAGGGCGACAAACAGTGTCTCCCTATATTCTGGAGCTGTTAGTCCAGGTTATATGGGGCTTTTATTCATGCAGGAGCTCTTCTTCTTTACGACCTGAGGCTCTACATTTGAGAAATTGTTGACTTGTTTTAGTTCCTATTCTCTGTCTCCTTTTTATCTTGTGTTTATCACTTTCCGATCTGTTTTGTGTGTTGTTTTTCAATCATAGTGGCTGGACAACTGCAAGAAAACCTTTAGTTCTGGAGACAGCTGTCATGTACCGAATATTGAAGCCCAGGTAAATGTTGACTTTACACTTTCCATCCTTCCAGTGGATTATAGCAGCATGATGTTGTTCAGACTGCCGGCAGAATGAATTCACAGTGACTGATGATTTAATAAGTATTGCCAGCTGATGAAATGTAATCTGATTACCCGGACGTCACCCACTATAATAATGTTACTGTAATGAAGCTTTTAAATACTCTAATGCTCTGCACTCACCGCAGGTTGGATTGTGTGGAGTCAGATCCCAGAATCTACAATACATAGATGTACAATAACTTCTAATAACCCATAATGTTGACTGGTATAGTTACTTCTACCAGAACCATAACGGGCCGATTGGAGTATGACATAGTGTCCAAGGGGCACTGTGAGCTGCCGCACGCTCTGTTAACACTACTAACGTGTGCCAGCTTCAGGCAAAAGAGACAATGATTCTGCCACAAAATGTTTTTCACATTTTATTGTAGCTGATGCCTCTCACGAAGATTATACTTCCAGGATTATAGTTGAAGTAGCATTATAGATGACATTCATGTTGGCTGATATCCTTATCTTTGCTTAATTGGGTGTGCTTACTTCTCTGAGAGTAACCATTTTACTGTGACTTATGGTTTAAAGGAATTAAAGGGGTATTCCACCATTGTCAAGTGCCAACATATTGCTTGGATATATGTTGGCTGTCACTTGCTATTTAGCAAAGGCCAAACTATTAAGACCCCAACAATTGATGAAACCCAAAAAAAGATGAAATGCCTACTGCTTATCCTAATGATGACTGTCTCTTTCTACGGCCCAAGTGGGTAACTCCCTTACGGTTTAATTATAATTCTGAATAACTTTCCCTTTAAGGACCTGTTGATCTTAAGGGTCCAAGCCTTGAGACACCAAGTGAGTGCTCAAACTACAGGGACAAATGCTTGTAATTTATGAGCACATTCACAGCAGTGTATGGACCAATAGACTTGGAACCCACAGATCAACAGGCCCTCAGCTAGTCCATAAACTGCATTAAAGTAGATAAAACCCTGTTGGATCTTTAAATTAATGAAGTTTGATCTATTTTAAAGCAGTTTATGGACTAGCTTGGAGGAGCATGGTGAAGGCATCAACATCCTTTCTCTACCACTCTCCCAAGACTAACTCAACCACATACACATTAAACTAAAGTCAACCAAACCTTTCAATATCTGCAGGACAGTTTAATGACAGCTTCCTGACTCTTCGCTGGCTGACATCGTCAGAGGAGAGAAGCATCCTGCACTTTGGATTACCATCAGCCATACCTTTTGTATTCCGGGAGATCATCCGGTTCTAGAGGAGTCTGGAACTGGCTCTTTCATACAGAAGAATGCTAGAGAGCTGTGTGGGGGAGATGGGAGAGTTACAAGTCAGCCAAACAATCAACCTAATATGTATGGGTGAGGGGGAGGTAGTAAGTTAAACACCCTTTCCTTAAGGGCCTGTCACACGCGTCAATGTCGTCAGCGAGATGATCGCTGACGACATTGACGGCTGATCGCTGGTGAGCTGTCA
The DNA here is from genome assembly GCA_033576535.1 of Allobates femoralis. Taxonomy (NCBI): domain Eukaryota; kingdom Metazoa; phylum Chordata; class Amphibia; order Anura; family Aromobatidae; genus Allobates; species Allobates femoralis. Next base: position 79,530,761 of record JARQOC010000003.1, on the reverse strand, counting down.
CACAGACAGACTCACCAGCGATCAATTGACCAGAAACATCGTGGAAACGATTTAAATATCGTTTCCATGATGTCCTGCTCCCGCTGCCAGCCTGCTGGAAGCGGGAGCAGGCTGGTCTCCAAGGTAAACTGCGGGTATCTAGGCAGCGCGCGCTGCCTAGATACCCGACGTGTACCTTAGTTACCAGCCTCCTCCGCTCACCGGCTGGTATCTAAGGTACACAGCGGGTAACTAGGGACCCTAGTTACCCGCTGTGTACCTTAGATACCAGCCGGTGAGCGGAGGAGGCTGGTAACTAAGGTACACGTCGGGTATCTAGGCAGCGCGCGCTGCATAGATACCCGCAGTTTACCTTAGTTACCAGCTCCCAGCGCTTGTGAGAGGCGCTGGGAGCTGGAATATCGCTAGTCCCGGTGTCACACGCAGCGATGCTGCGTGTCCACCGGGCGACAATCGCCAGGTTTTAGGACTGATTCTGAAACCTGGCGATCATCAACCAGCGATTTATCGCTGGTTGATGCAGTATGTCACACGCGTCAATATCGCTGCAACGTCACGTGCAGCCGATATCGTGCAGGCGATATTGACGCGTATGACAGGCCCTTTAACTATACTCCTGGACAACAGTATAGAATATAACAATAAAGTAGAAACAACATAAAATGATTAAATCTTAGAACTTTGCTGTAAAATGTTCAATACTCCAATGTTGTATTTCCTTGAGGTCAGCAAAACTTGTGATATAGGGGACCTCCTTTACCAACACAAGGAGGTATTACCTCTCTGGCATATAAACCAATGATCAGGAAAACTTCTGTTCCTGATGGTGGATATTAAACAGGGGGTCATGTGTAAGGGTACTGTCACACTTGTCAATGCACCAGCGATCCGACCTGGCCTGGATCGCTGGTGCGTCGCTGTCAGGATCACTGGTGAGATGTCAAACAGTCAGATCTCACCAGCGATGCAGCAACAATACGGCGATCGTTGGGACTCTTGGGCGTAGTATTGACATCGTTGGTCGTTGTCCCTGTCACACACAACGATGCACGCTGCCCAGCGGGAGTATGACGACCAAAAAGTGGCCCAGAATGGTTTGTAACGATCATGCGATCTCACAGCAGGGGCCTGATCGCAGCTGCGTGTCACACAAAGCGAGATCGCTGTTGAGGTCGCTGTTGCGTCACAAAATTTGTGACTCAGTAGCGATCTCGCTAGTGATCTCGTTTAGTGTGTCGGGGGCTTTACTTGAAAGATCTTGATCGTATCTACATACAGGGTAAATAAGACACTTAGTAAGGTTACATATAGTTTGATTTACTTTTCCGTCCTTTGTTATAGCACATCTTCTTGTTCTCATTTAAAGCTTTATACACACTATAGTATGAACCAATGTTCCAACTCTCCTGATGCTACATTAGGACTCTACCTACCACATAAGTCAGTGGGTCCTTTTGGTGCTGCTGGTGACTGTCATTGATATATTCTATGCATGAATTTTGTATTTCTGTTCCTATAATGGAGCAAAAGAAAAAATGCAAACTCAACTCAGAAGCGATCCCAGCCAATATGTATTAGAGCAGATGAGTGCAGTGCTTTGTATCACACATCTATGGGGATGGGTCTGACTGACTCCAAACAGCCATGCCACAAGCCAAATGTGCATTAATCCAGATTGAACTGAGAAATTGTGCTCAAAAGTGAACTGATGCTTTAGGTCATTGTGACTATTTGCCTGAGGTGTTACAGAACCTGGTCTATAACTAACTTTCCATCTTTTTCTTCCTTTGTGTTTTTGTGACCTGCTCACCTTCTTGCTTAGCAAATGGAAGTTCTAGCAGTAAGTGATGGTTCTTGATTTCTCAAATACTAAACATGTCAGATCCAAGTCTCTGACTTTCACCTGTCTTGTCCATTTGTTGAGCTAGCAGTGTCCTGCCGTCATAAGTTCAGTGTGCTCTGGGTCCGCGTAGTATTTGTCCATGAAGTGTTGATGGATCATTAATGTGTTGGAGCTTGGAAGTGTTAGACAAGTCCACTATGGTCAGATCACTTCTGTAGTAAACAGAAGGGGTGGACTCTGATTTCAGCAGGAGGATGGGATGTAGAATTGTCACACTTCATAGCAGCTTGGGTCATTATGCCCTGTAATGTAATAGAAACAACCACAAAACTGCCCAGTGCCAGGAACCGATACACATCCCATGTCCATTATACCTTCTGTACTGGGGGTGCCATTAATAGAAAACATTACATATTCTGTAGACGTGGGGGCACCTAATATCCATAAAGTTAATTTATACATCATTTTAGGACATTTTTGTAACATATCATCCATTATAGGTATGACAGTGACATATCTCACCTGCCTGTATTTCTTTACATGCATCTTTCCCTTCCATGGGGCTTTCAGTGCACATCACACAATGCATTATAGGCCAGATATCATGGGGAACCACTTGAGCGTGGGAGGAAACTGAAATATAGAAATATAACATTTGCTTGGTGGAAAGAAAATGGCACCAGTACTTATAGGGCTGTTCTATAGGGACTATTGCCTAGGGGTCTCCACCTTTTGGTTCCTTCAAGGGCAACTTGGATGTTCCCATAAGTTACAGATTTTCTTATAGACATAGAAGACGTCATTGAGATGGCAGCAATGCAGCGTCATTTTAGAGTCCATATTTTGGCCATATGTCGCATTGAACACAGTGGTGATCTGAGGTTGGGTCACTTGAACTTTGAAGTCTGAGCCATAAAACTGATATATTAAGTCAGTCTGAATGAGACAGGCTAACCCTATATCTGCAGGTAAATCATTTGTGGACTTGACTAGTTCCCTTTAAGCAACTAGTGGTGACCCCAAGCACCAATGTAAATTGAGCTGTTTTCAGATGCATAGCAGACCTGGTGCCCATACTCTAAAGCCACAGTCATACCTGTGCTGCTGAAGACTGCTAGTGCTAGCCACTTTGTTACCATGTGTGAGGGACAGCATCGAGGATGATTACATAAGGGTCTGACTATGATCGGAGGCTCCTTTCTGCACCCTTAATATTGAATAAATATGTATTGAAGGGAGTAACGGCAGTCACCAGATCCCATTTTACGAGCAGATATTCTTCCAGAAAGGTGGACATCCCTATATTGTTGGCTTGCTACTTTTCTTGTGAAATGAATTTACTGGGCTGCTTGTTTCTAAGTAGCACGTGTGATTGCGTCTTCCATGTTTTCCATTTAACACAATTCTCGCCAGTGTGTAGTTAATAGAAGCCTGACCTTCCTTCCTTGTACTAAACCAGTAACAACATATGATTGCTCGAGTTGTGTTGCACGCACTCCATTCCCCTTATTGAAGCCACGTGCTCTCTCTCTTTGCAGGAGCTGGAGCTTTGTCGGAGGCTTTACAAGCTGCACTTCCAGCTTCTTCTGCTCTTCCAAGCATACTGCAAACTGATCAGTCAAGTGGATACGATTAAGAAGCAGAAGGAGGTAAAGTACACTGAGCATGGTCCGATTATATAGGCGGGTACAGTACACTGAGCATGGTCCGATTATATAGGCGGGTACAGTACACTGAGCATGGTCCGATGTATAGGCGGGTACAATACACTGAGCATGGTCCGATGTATAGGTGGGTACAATACACTGAGCATGGTCCGATGTATAGGTGGGTACAATACACTGAGCATGGTCCGATGTATAGGCGGGTACAGTACACTGAGCATGGTCCGATGTATAGGCGAGTACAATACACTGAGCATGGTCCGATGTATAGGCGGGTACAGTACACTGAGCATGGTCCGATGTATAGGCGGGTACAGTACACTGAGCATGGTCCGATGTATAGGCGGGTACAGTACACTGAGCATGGTCTGATGTATAGGCGAGTACAATACACTGAGCATGGTCCGATGTATAGGCGGGTACAGTACACTGAGCATGGTCCGATGTATAGGCGGGTACAGTACACTGAGCATGGTCCGATGTATAGGCGAGTACAATACACTGAGCATGGTCCGATGTATAGGCGGGTACAGTACACTGAGCATGGTCCGATGTATAGGCGAGTACAATACACTGAGCATGGTCCGATGTATCGGCGGGTACAGTACACTGAGCATGGTCCAATGTATAGGTGGGTACAATACACTGAGCATGGTCTGATGTATAGGTGGGTACAATACACTAAGCACAGTCCGATGTATAGGTGGGTACAATACACTAAGCACAGTCCGATGTATAGGTGGGTACAATACACTAAGCACAGTCTGATGTATAGCGGCTACAGTACATTGAGCACGGTACGATGTGTAGCGGGTGTGTTACACTAAGCACAGTCCGATGTATAGCGGCTACAGTACATTGAGCACGGTACGATGTATAGCGGGTATGTTACACTGAGCACGGTCCGATGTATAGCGGGTACCGTACATTGAGCACGGTTCGATGTATAGCGGCTACAGTACACTGAGCACAGTCTGATGTATAGCAGCTACAGTACACTGAGCATGGTCCGATGTATAGCAGGTACCGTACATTGAGCACGGTCCGATGTATAGCAGCTACAGTACACTGAGCACGGTCCGATGTATAGCAGGTACCGTACATTGAGCACGGTCCGATGTATAGCTATAGGGATCCATATTTCAAGATGGTAAAGTGAACTTTCAACTTTTAGCGATCTAATATTGTGATAAGCAGCATTTCCATGACATATAATGTACCCTACTTTCCCGAAATTAGGAGTACTGAGGAGTGATTAAGTGGCTGTCTAATAAAGTGCCTCTTTTAAGGTCATAAATATGTCAGATGAGCTGTGCCAGCTGGAGGCTAGTCTGAAGGAGGCAGAGGCCACGTCTAGCATTGGCATTGAGGACTGCGACTTCTCCGAATTCTACCAAACAAGCACAGAGGTTGCTGTCCACTCGCTCATCGAAGCCCTGAGAGGAAAGGAGTTTGTGTCTGCCATAACTCAGGTCAAGGCATTCAGGTAACGCCGGGGTCAGATGGGTGGTGTGCACTTTTCAGTTACACACTATTAAAACTAATATGAAATATTTTCTAGAATCCTTTTTCACAATTCATTTTAAATGTAACTACAGCTACCCTGGTTGTCTCTATAAATCCCAATAAAACTAGGGTTATTTTTCACTGACATCTGGTTATATATAGAATATATATATAATGTAATATTTTAGCAACAATGTAAAGGTAAACTGCACGCAAATAGGTTCATTACAGGAGAAAAAAACATATAACCTCCCATGTTCATATGCTGTCAAATTTCAGCACTAATGTTAAAGGGTTTTTTCTTTCCCTTAAAGGGGTTGTCCAGTCTAAACTGATAATTCTTCAGTCACTCTATGTGCAGACTTATCAATCCTCCCATCACCCGCACTGTGCGCTGCGAGGGTTCGCTGGTTTTTAAGTCTGAAACAGACCTCAGTTATGTGGTATGCATGTTCCCAGCCAGAACCCACCATTAATGGGCGCGGTCTTGCTCCATACAATACAACCGCATTATGCATACCGCATAATTTTTGCAATTGGATTTCATCACTAATGTAGAACTGTTTAGCTTTTAGAGATTTTGTTTCCATGTACATTTAACTTTGATGTGGTCTGTGCATATCAAGCAGCTGAGAGGAGCTCAGAAAAAACAGATAAGATTTACACTCTCTCATCAGACTGAGCTCACGGACATATACTGTTAAGTCAGTGTGCAGCCTGCAAAGCACATTGCAACACAAAAGCCATACAAAGAGAACTGTACATAACATTTAATGAAACTTGGTTGCAAAAATTATTTAAAGCCCCAAATACATGGTTTTGAGTAAAACCAAATTATGCAGTTCCTGGCAAAGTCCATAGACATGTGTGATATTGCTTCTTGAAGAGAATCTGTCAGCAGGATTTGGCACTAAAGTGTAAAGCTGTGACCGTGATGACGCTGGGATGCTAAATAACCTGATGCCTGCGGTGAAGGAATCCGATCTGTGGGGTTGAATAATCTTCCTCTAAAGTCCTCATCTACTGACGTCTTCTGTGCATCAGTGTGTATCAGCGTGGGACTTGGGGGTTGAGTCTTCTTCTTTTCCGCCCCTCCGCCTGCCTCCTGTATTTCTTTACAGATCACATATTGTTCAGACACTTGCCTCCTTTTTTAAATTCTGACCTGCTATTGCCATCATTTGGGTGGGTGGCACATGCGCAGTGTGAGCCTATGGCTGGTCTGCAGGTCTTCAATAAAATGTTGCCAGAGGTGGCGCATGCACAGATCGAAATGTCAGCTCCATGACTTTTTCATTAAACGGAAATTGCAATCTGTGCATGCGTTGCCTTCAACACCATTTTATGGAAAACAGTCTGGGAGTCACAATGCACACATGTTGTCCTCCCCAATAGCTGTGGTAGCGGTGCAGAATTTCCAAAAGGAGCCAGGTCAATGAATAATTAGTAACTTATAAATGAAACTGACGAGGCAGGTGGAATGGTAGAGAAGCAGAAGAATGCAACTCTAAGGGTACCATCACACACTGAGACTTTCCAGCGATCCCACCATCGATCCGACCTGGCTGGGATCGCTGGAAAGTGTCTCTGGAGTCGCTGGTGAGCTGTCAAACAGACAGACTCACCAGCAACTCAGCACCCGTGAGATTGCTGGTATCCATGATAAACAGCGGTAACTAAGCAGCGCGCGATGCTTAGTTACCCGCTGTTTATCATGGATACCAGCCTGTGAGGTCGCTGGTTCGCTCGTCTCTCGCGGTCACACACAGCGATGTGTACTGACCAGCGGGAGACTTGGGACCAAAAAATGGTCCTGAGCGACGTGCAGCAAGCAGGGGCCAGGTCGCTGGTGGCTGTCACACACTACAACATCGCTGGAGAGGTTGCTGTTACGTCACAAAACCTGTGACGTTGCAGTGACATCATTAGCGATGTTGTAGTGTGTGAAGTGATCTTAAGTCTCGTCCCGATACACATCAATGCACAGAAGACGTCATTAGATGAGAACTTTAGAGGAAGAATATTCAACCACCACAGATCGGATCCTTCACTGCAGATATCAGGTTATTCAGCATTGCAGCACCAGTATGGCCACCACTTTACTCTATAGTGCTAAATCCTGCTGACAGCTTCTCTTTAAAGAGGAGAAAGGGGGGGGCAATTTGTTTAAGAAGAAATATGTTTGTTTTTTCATTAATATCTAACTGGAGAACTTTAGTTTTACAGTTGTAATAATTATTAGACGAGTACGGGACAGAACTGTCTCCTTTATGTAACGCTGCTGTATTTAATCGTATACTTTGCTTTTTGCTTTCTAGGACTATCTGGCCCAATGAGATATTTGGCAGCCCAGAAGACGATCCCATCCAAACCCTGTTGCACATCTATTTCCGACATCAGACTCTGGGCCAGACTGGCAGCTTTGCCATTGTTGGCTGCAAGAAGGACATGTCTAAAGCCAGCTCTAAGCTCATGGAGCTAAACCTAGAAATCCGAATGTCCTTGCGCTCGGTGCAGTCATACCAGCTCCTATCTAAAGCCAAGCCTGTCACTAGCATGGTGAGCACTGAGTTTTGAGCCCCCGCCTCAGACTTAAAGCACTGGATGTCTATTGATCTTATGAAGCACCTTCTATAATTACTGTAAAATACCTTAGAGCTGCATCCTTTTTCTTTTTTTTTTCTTGTAATTCTGAGCTCCAGCAAGTGGAGAAGCTGAGAAAATTGACTTTTTGGTTCTGTACAGCAGATGTAAGAGTGAAAGTTGTTTTTTTTTCTATTATTTGTTTATTTGTATCATCCGCAAGCTAAAGGGCTAACATGATGTACAGTTGCAATATGGCCCCTCTACCATGGAGACGTCAAGATTCGGAGAGGTGTGATGGCGGACTGTAGTGACTTGCCCAAAGATGGTCTGTGGTTCCTAGTCACCCAAGAGTCAATATGACTGATGATTGCTCAGCGTCATGAGGATTGTCCCATGTGCCATTAGCAGGAGATGACCTATAAAGACTTTGGAAACCATTGAACTTTTATTATGTCACAATTTTTGTTCTTCATGTCTTTTGTGCTTTTTTTTTGCCTGAAATGATGGGTGACAGAAGGAACGCATGGTTGTATGTAATGGGATGAATGTTTGTACATAGTCTTCACGCATGCCTCAAAGAGTACTATGACATTATTTTTGGATAAATGTTTATTTTATTAGATCTAACAGCTCATAGCTTGTAAATGTTAGGGCCTTTAATTATTTTAAACTGGGCTTTCCCCAGGGTTTCTAAAAGAAATAATATATCTTTAATTTTATTAGAATGCTGCTCAGTTCTCTGACCAGTGCTTATGGTATAAATATCGATAACTAACCAAAAAGTAGCTGCCTGCAGAGACTTTAATAATGTATATTTAGATATCTGCTGCCCAACAGCAAACTCTCGTTAGAACAGATAACTTATTTTATTCTGTATATATTCTAGAATCTACATATGGTGCAAAACCAGTATTTTTTTTTCCTTGTAAATGTGTGCAATTTAGTCTTCTAGGGTGGTCAATGTACATAGTGGATTCTGGAAGGGCCACGCATTGGCGAACACGTCGGGTAGCTAATAATATATTGACAGTTCCTTATTATCGTCCATAAATTATTCTACAAGAAAACCAGATATAGAAAAGACTAAACAGGATAAGCTACCAAAAATATACCGTACATTCACTGTACAAAAGAAATACATATAAAGGACACGTTCTTCAGCACAACAAAGATTACAGCTGTCTATGGATATATAGATGACATATTTTGTAAAAAGAAATGAATGTAGCCCCAGGATTCCTAACTATGAAGGAATACTCTGCAATTTTTATACGCCTTTTACCCACTGTGATTAAAAATGGAAAGTATATATTTATTTCTGTACGCGAGGATATGTATTCTTTATAGAGGACACATTACTTGGCATCGCATTTTCATCGGACCGCCGAAAAACTGAATAGTGTTCTGGACATGTTAACTGTTTAACACTTGGAACCGGCTGACCTATGTACCGTAGGCACCCTGGCTTTGAAGAGTTTAAACGGTCTGCACTCTAAAAGACTGCAGGTATGAACCTGTAAGAGACATCACCTGAAGGAGCCACCGGGCCCTACCGGAGCAGCGAGTCTGACCAGTCATGACATCGCACATTAGTAATAAGCAATCACTGGATTTTATTTCACATCAGATGGGCATGTGGTACTTTAGATGATCTTATCAATTTTCCTAATTTAAGCGATACTTACTGGGGACAAGTAGTTTTATTTAGCAGTGCATTATCCTTACATCCTACCAGCCATTCTTTTTTGTTAAATAAAATATTGTATAAGGTTACAACCTCGTTTGTATCTTCATTATTGCGATGTCTGAGTTGTTCCTGGTCATAAAGGGGGGGGGGGTGAATTCAACAATCACTTGATAGTATTTCACTAGCGAGATGTCACCATTCCCATGAAAGAAACAAAGTGGAATTTGACAAGTAACCAAACATCTGCGGAGATCTGAAGACCCCCCTACATCTGAGTATTTTGTGCCATGACCAGAGCCCCCAAAGTGTTTTCCGTAGGTTTCCTTATTCTGTGAGTAAAATAAATTCTTAAGCACTAAATTCCTGACTCTGATATGGAGCTATAGAATCATTCTATGCTCACAATTTCCAGACCTATAATACAGAAATATAACATTACAGCTTCAGACCTCATTCACACTTTCAGATTTTGGCCGAGCAGGTCACTGCACCTTCCCACTGACTTGTTTTCCATCTGTCTCCACCCGTCTGTGATTAACATATCTGGCCTCAGAGGAGGAGAGCACAGGTAGTGGAGAGATGATGTACTTAGCACCAGTGTTAACTATGAACTGTCATTTTGAACCGACATAATCATTTAATACTATGTGTGTATGTACAGGGACGATCAAAATTAGAGAACAATGTATGAGCACTTGATATTTTCAGACAGAATGTAATCTACATTGATAGTGATGAGCGAATACTGTAATATTCGCACTCGCTATACTCGTAACAAGTAGTTTATAATACTCGCGTACTCGTCCCAATATCAAGTCCAATGTAAGTGAATGGGTGATAGGCCCACACACACACATCCAGCTATAAAACGAGTCTTTCCGGGACAGGGCAGGAAGGCGGGCTTTTTCAAAACTTCACAGCATAAAACACCTTGCGGTGCCTCCCAGAGATCCTAACATTCAACCTGCTGTCCCTGAGGTGCCAGCGCCTATTGTTTGCTGAAGAGAGCTTTCAATATGTGTCAGATCGATAATGATCGACAAATCACTCACGAGCACCAGTGATACTCGCCGAGTAACGAGTATTGCGAACACCATGCTATTCGTGCATATAGTAATGATTACACTCGCTCATCACTTGATCAACATTTGCAGATTTTTATGTTAGGGGTGCACCATGCCACTAGAATAGTGTTTCCCAAAATAACCAAAGTTCATCAACTTTACTACCTTTATTTTACACAAAACCTGATGATCATAATTGGAGAACAGCAATGACTGTAGACAGAGAAAGATTAATGGTAAATGTTGTGAAGATTATAACAGTCACCAATCAGTAGGAAGTGTACAGGCCTTTGCTTTGAATGACCAGCACATCTGTGGCCACAGGTAGTAATGCGTGAATATACTTGTTACTTTTCGTTACTCGCATGGACAGTACGGTATTCGCTATACTTGTTTCTCAGTGAGTAACGCTGGTGCTCGTGAGTGATGTGTCGATCTTGAGCAATCTTGATACATATTGCCAGCTCCATTCAGTACATAAAGGGAGTTGGCACCCCAGTGAGAGCAGGTTGAATGGAAGGGTCTCACTGGGGGGTGTTGTATGCAGTGAAAACAAAAAAAACTCCACCCACCTGCCCTGCCCTGGAAATGCTCATTTTATGGCTGGATGTGTGTGGGAGGAGTCTATCACTAATTGAGTAACAATGGATTCGCTATTTGGATTAGTGTAGAAGCATTACAAAGTACTTGTTACGAGTATAGTGATTATAAATATTTCAATACTCGCTCATCCCTACCACCCGACATCACAAGTCTCTCACACTGCTCTGGGAGGAATTTCGGTCCACTCTTCCACAGTTCTGTGACTGTTGTGGGTTTCTTGGCCATAACTGTCACCAAGTGAGTGTAAAATGGAAAGTTAAGCCGCCAGGTAAATAGGGTTTGTCAGATAATTAAGGATATTAGTACCAGATGTCAAATTAACACCAATAACGTGCAGTATCTGAAAGTGCTCTCTAAGGGCCGCTTCACACTGCGGCATGATCTGGTCCGGTTCTGTCCGGGAGGACCCAGACAGCTGTAGACCGGATCAGCACACAGGACTGGGGGGCTATTATGCCCTCCGGTCCTGTGTGCAGCGCGGGCAGCTGCAGTCGCTGACAGGTCAGGACCGTGGCGCCCGCGGTCCTGACTTATCAGCAGCGGGAACTGCGTGCGCTGCACACAGGACCAGAGGGCATAATAGCCCCCCAGTCCTGTGTGCTGATCCGGTCCGCAGCTGTCTGGGTCCTCCCGGACAGAACCGGACCAGATCATCCGCTGTGTGAAGCGGCCCTAATTTTGATCAGTGTTCTTTTTCATATATATCAAGGAAATTGTGTGTTTTCTAACTTTGATCGCTATGTATAATAATATATAATGGACAGTTGTCTGGCAGCCATCCCTGCAAAATCACCAGTCTGATCTCCTGCTTTGGATGTTAGAGGCTCCAGAGCACCCACATAGATCTATTGTATGTTCTCTACAAATATAGGACTTCATTTCTTGCAAAACCAAAAGGATGCATCAAATTTCTTAAACAGCACACATTACTCCAGTGTACTCCTCAGTACTAGGCTGTGGATTTCTTCATCCTTCCCAGCCAAATCTGGCTGTTCGTTTCTTTGATCAATCATGCAGCTTAAGCTGTTTTCACACTGGCAAATTTTAAAAACCGTGTGGTTACATGACATTTATGTATAGTCATGGACAGGCACGGATCTGTGCAAAAAGATGCCAACGGATGTCCATGGAACGTAACGGATCACTCAGTCACCAGAGAGGGGTCGGAGGAGCTGTACCTTGCTTCTGATCATGCTCAGTACAGCAAAGCGGATGTTTCACAGATTTGTATGGATGCGTGCTCCATAGAGCTCTATGATTTAATACAGACACGAACAGATCTGTGTCTGTTTGCTGGTGTCTGCATTTTTTGAGGAAGCCCAGAAATTGTACAGTTTCTGTTTCTGGGTGCATGAAAAATGCGGACACTGATTCCTGACGAAACAGACACACGGATGGCCACTTCAGGACCAATCCATGCCCATAGGATAATATGGGAGGCCATTGCAAATTTGCCAGTGTGAAATGTAAGTAATTTGTTGCTGTTTGTACATTAATGCATAAAATAAATATTTGGAATTTATCTATAGCCTAAAAAACAAACTGTAACCAATTAACATCTTTACACAGTATGCTTCTGAGCAAGACTGGGGGGCATTATTATTAGTGATCAGCAAGTAGTAAGATCCTCGGGTTCAGATAGCTCTAACTGAATACTTTGAACGAGTAACAAATCCAATGCAAGTCAATGGGGAACTCACTCGGATCCGAATACTGAAACATTTCAAAGTATTTGGTTAGTGCACTCCGAAACAAAAAGTATAGCTATTCTCTCATCACCAATTATTATAGCGGAGTTTGATTCTCCTCTTCATAGCCATACTATAAGCAAATTTACAGACCCAGTCACCAAGACTAAAATTTTGTATAGCAGTATTGAGCACATGTGCACTGGAATAAGGCATCTCTAAGGGTACCTTCACACGCGGCAATATTGCTAGGCAATTTCACTGGCAATTTGCTGGTTGCAGTGAAATCATGGATGCATTGTTCCATTTGTACACAGCAACAAAATAGAACAATGCGTCCATGATTTCACTGCAATCAGCAAATTCCCTGTGAAATTGCCTAGCAATATTGCCGCGTGTGAATGTACCCTAAGGGCACCTTCTCACCCTGCAATCGCGGTGAGAATGGTTGACCGCAATATTGCATTGTGGAAATATCGCTGCCACATTTCTACCCAATCGCTTCCTTATTGCAGCGTGTAAATAGGGAATTTGGCGGCGATATGTATAGGTATCGCCGCCAAATTCCCTATTTACACGCCACAACATCGCCTAAAAGTGACGTAGGCATCGCTGTTGGCGTTGAAATCGCTAGTGTGTTGCAACGTGGGACAAGGCGATTCAACTGCGATAAGTTGCTTGAGCAGACTTGCCAGGTTTACCAACATGTTGGTAATCCAGGCGATCTGCTATCATCGCTCCGTGTGACACCGCAACAGCGATGTTGAAAGCAACTTCCCCCCATTCACAGCAATGTTAAGGATTGCTTGCTGGGTTGAGTTTAACCCTGGCAGCGAAAGTTGCTTTCAACATCACAGCTGCGTTGCCGGCGATGTCTGCGTTTAACATCTCCATAGCAATCTTGGCTAAATGCCCAATATGTGTGCGCTCACGTGTAACTGTTCCTTTAAATTCATTAAAGCACCACTCCAGCAAGGTGCTTTTTTTTTTTTGTTTTTTTTTTTTACCAACTTCACTACTGGAGATTGGCCTTAAATGTAAGTCCCCTGCCACTATCCTGTTTCCAGTATCGCTCAGGTCAGTCTTGGGCAGTTTGTGACCTGACGGCAGCTACAGTGTTTCTTGGAGTGAGCTGGTGATCTCAATGCAAACCAATAAAAAGAATACTAAAATCTGGATTTAATAACTTAACAATATACACAAAGCAGATATTCCTTGAAAAACTACTCTAGTATACATTATTAAAACACTAAGTATCCTTACTCTCCACATCATGTTACAGTGCTGTGCAAATTAATTGGGACAAAGCAAAAACACATTTTTGAATATTTAATATGTTATAATGCACTGTTACATACTAATTTTAGTAAGAAATATATCCTCCTTTTTCTTCCACATTTCCCTTTTCGTTTGAGTAAACGACCCAGTTTCATTGTGTGTGCGAATTATTCTTGAAACGGTAGATTTTCCAATACCAACGGTGGAAGCGATTTCTCTTACAGTCAGACTTGTATGTTCATTAAGATTAATAATTCTAGACCTCTCCCGTGGAGTAACATCCATTTTTACAGGCACGAATCACACAGAGAAAAAGTACACTAAACCACTCCTCACAGAAACAAGCTCTCAACTGAAGCTGAGGGGGCAGCTAGCTGTTATTTTATGACTAAAACCAGTCAAACCTCACTTTGCTACTCAAGGTTGTACACTCACACCTGATCAAAGCAGTTAAAAATGGTTTGAATCACTGACTGGTAACCCCAACTTACGATTTTAAAAAAAATGCTTCGTTCCAATTAAATTGCACAGCACTGTATATGACCCCCATCCTAGTGCACACACAAAAAGAAATTAATTCACTTCTCCAGCACCATAGTGTCCTCCTGTCTATACCGGAACATGTCCATGTGAGCGGTGCAGGACAGTGACCTCATCACTGCACGCGCTGCTCATGTGATCAGATGTCAGGACAAGACAACCAGAATATGCGACTGTGCTGGGAGCAATAGAGGGGAGTTAAATTATTTTTTGCGTGTGCTAGGATGGGGGTTGTCTACCAGGCTGGGGGATGATCTACCCGGATGAGATGCTGCTGCATTTCCCACCCTAGGCTTTAGCTGGTTTCACACTGCAGATTTTTCCCTGATCAGGTTTGTGTGTCAAAACCAGGAGTGACTCCAAAACTCAGAACAGGAGTCAATCTTTCAATTCTAGTTTTTCCCTGCAAGTTCCTCTCCTGGTTTTGGCACACAAACCTGATCAGGGAAAAAACTGCAGTGTGAACCCAGCCTTAGGCCCCCTTCACACCACGGATTTTCCCTGCTCAGGTTTGTGTGTCAAAACTAGGAGAGGAACTTGTAGAGAAAAACTATCATTAAAAGATTGACACCTGTTCCGAGTTTCGGAAACACTCCTGGTTTTGATACAGAAAGCTGAACGAACCTGATCTGGAAAAAAACGTGGTGTGAAGGGGGCCTTATACTTGAGTCAATAAGTTTTCCCACTTTTTTGTAAAATTGGGGACCTCTGCTTATACTAGACTATATACAGTACATAGACTGTGATAAATATATATATTACTAAAATCAGTGTGCAGGTGCTGAAAGAAAAAAAAAAAAAAGCTATAAAGTAAAATATCCACCCTAATGATACACAAGTATGATGGATATATTAACATATAAAAAAAAATGATTATAAATCTGATATATACAGCTTGTGCACAGACCTAAACCAGAAAAACAAAGATTAACACCACAATTGAAATAAATATATTAAAAGAACAGACCCAAATTAAAGTCCTCTTGCAGTCTCTGCTGAGCACAACCACCGTTTCACACTTGCTTCCTCGGGGAACCTGTGCACTGTGTGATTTGTTCATTTTATTATTACTTTTTACCACAGTCAATGTAAGTTTTGGGCAGTAATATATTCTAGCAAATAGTTGTTTTTTTATAGAGCATATTATATATATTTTAGGAATTTACCATTTTATTTGACCCAATATTTTAAGGTCCTCCTGCTCACTATTCATAATGCCTGTTTTTAACATTTGTCTTTTTTTTTTTCTTTTTTTCCACTACCAATAAAATTAATTCATGACTGAAGTGTTTACGGTATTTTTGATAATATAAATTTAAGTTTTTTTCTTAGGCTTTTATTGAGATCATATATTCCTAAGCGCCTTATTCTGGGACTCAGGTGCATTGGGAGTTTCTGATGTAACTTCAGACTTGCGGCCGGGCAGAAGATACGGGCAAAGTGGCACTGAAAAAGGAAACTGCTGGAAGAGATTTTGATTTGAAGCCCCACTGTAGTTCTGGGTAAACAAAAAAAAAAAAGCTAGAGTGGTGCTTTAAGAGGCATGCACCTTTTTAGCTTTTGGGACTAGCCTACAGTTGTCATAATGTTAATTTTCTGGTCATCATAATGGGAGACCCAGACAATGGGGTTTAGGGCGCTGCCCTCCGGAGGTCACACTAGGTACTACAAGTTTGTAGACACCGCCTCCTCCGCTTATAAACCCCTACCGCAGGGAACATCCTCAGTTTTAAACTTAGTGTGCTCGGAGGATCACGCTTTGCTTGCACTTCACTGCATTCTCACTACTTACGTGATGGCGTCTGAAGACAAGGTAATACGGTCCTATCGGGACCGGTGACAGCCTCCCCGCTCACCCTTAGTGGCACACGCTGGTGGAGGTACCGGAGGGCCTAGAGCCTGGACACTTCGTGTTCTCCCGGTACGCTGTTACGCTCCTCTCCATCCCTCTCTGGGGGGCTCTGGAGAGTGGGAGATGGGAGCCTTGCACAGCTCCGCTCCGTCCGAGGCCTCCCTAAATGGTGCTTACAGACCGGACTGGAGCCAGCCCAGTCCGAGGCCTCCCTAAATGGTGCTTACACTCCGGACTGGTGCTGAGCGGCCCAGTCTGAGGCCTCCCTAAATGGTGCTTACAGACCAGACTGGTGCTGCACCCCCGTCCGAGGCCTCCCTAAATGGTGCTTACAGACCGGACCGGCACTGAGGCACTCTGTGTCTCCTGCGTGCCTGGGGGTAGTGTCTGGCACTTTATGTGTTTCAGGACACTCAGACCGCGCGTTACCCTCGGGTCCGCGGTTCTGCGGGTGTACCCTGTGCTGGGGTCACCCTGGCTGACCGCCCTGTGTGTCACAGGGGCTGAGGCCGTAGGCTGCGGATGTTTGTCCCCTCATGCTGTGGATGGTGTACATGCAGTCTGTGTATAATGTTTTTACACTCTTTCCCGCGCTGCGGGCTCCGGCTCCCTCATGCTGTGGATGCTTGGAGGATGGGAAGCAGCCCGTGCGGTGACGTCATCGCTGGGCGTGTGTGTGTGTTTCCCGCGTCTCTTCGACGCCGCCCACAGTTTCACTGTCGGCGGCCATCTTTACCCTCACTTCCCGGTTGGGATTCTTATGCAGCGTGCGTCTGCACTCCAGAGGGGAGACCGGAAACCGTCGCGGAGGTCACACACACACCGCTTCCTCATACCGCTTTACTGCGGTCGGTAAGCCACCGGGATTCCCGGTTTTGTTGTCGGCAATTTGGCTTATTTTCCCCTACTGTGGCGATGTCCTCAGCCGGGAAGCGTGCTGCTAAGGCGGCAGTAACCACCATTACCTGTGCTACATGCAATGGTACACTGGTGGAGGGGTCCTGCAATAACTGCGGACGCCCAGAGGCCCGGGCTGGCACTGTTGAGTCAGCAGCTCCGGTGCTATACCCTGAGGTTCAGGTGATCTCAGGGCCATGGGAGACTCAGAATAAGATCAATGAATCTCTGCTGTCTCAGCTGTCCTCCATGTCGCAATCCCTGGAGGCACTTAATAGGAGACTGGATAGCCCAGCTACTCCATCCAGTTACCCCCGGGTGTCCCCCTCTTCTGCTGCGAGACCCCTTAAGCGGGCTCGTCGTGAGGATTCACCCGAGCTCCATACTCTCTCTGAGGAGGAGCGTTCCTCTGATGGTGAGGAAGATGATGGGGGTTCAAATTTCGAGTCTGTGTCTGTATCTGAACCACCAGACGGGGTGGAGGATCTGGTGTCCTCTATCAACGAGACTTTACGTCTCGTGACACCCCCTGAGGAGGTGACGGTGCACCCGAAGGAGGTCTATCAATGGCTGCGGCCGGAGGCTAGACCAAGTGGCTCCTTCATGGACCACACTAATTTTGGAAGGGTGGTTAGAGCTCCCAGGTTACATCCTGGGCGGCGTTATGTCCGTAAAACCAAGGACAATCGCTTCCCCTTCCCCCAGGAGGTGCTACAGGAGTGGTCGCAGTCCCCGAAGGTGGACGCTTCCATGACCAGGATTGCTGCACGCTCCCTTTTCTCTGCCTCTGATAGCTCCTCACTGAAGGATGCTACTGATAGACAGGTCGAGCAGCTCGCCAAGTCTTCCTATGAGGCTGTGGGGTCTTCATTTGCCCCTAATTTTGCCACGGTCTGGACCTTACAAGCGATTACTACCTGCTTGGATGGTATCTCTGACATGGCAAGATCCAGTCCAGAGGTCCTAGCACTTACCGAAAGGGCAAGGGCCTATGCGGACTACGCCAGGACGGCGACTCTGGAAACTGCCACTCGCTCAGCTGTGGCTTCGGCCAATGCTATAGCGATCCGCAGGTTGTTGTGGCTGCGTCTTTGGGACTCAGATGCCACATCCAAGAAGATTTTGCAGAATCTTCCGTTTGCTGGTGACAGGCTTTTTGGCACCGAACTGGACAAGCTAATTAAGGATTCTGCTGAGTCTAAGATACCGCAGAATAAGCCTAAGCCACGGTATACCGTTAAAAGGAACCCAAAACAGTGGTCCTTTCGTTCCAGCTCGCAGTCATCAGCACCGTCCGCTCGCACGGACCGAGGGGGAAAGCCCGCTTCCCAGTGGCGCTCTAAGAGTCGTCCAAAGAAGCCGGCGGGAGCGGCAGCTGCCACCCCCAAACCCGCCTCTACATGACTCGCTCTTTCATCCTGCCTCCCCACAGGTGGGGGGCCGCTTGTCTCGCTTTCAGGACAAGTGGCTGCTTCACGTTCATGATCAGTGGGTTCGAGACGTGATCTCGCGAGGGTACAGGATAGAGCTGACGTCAAAACCGATATCCCGATTCCATCGGTCGGTCCCGTCACCAGAAAAAGCTCAGGCTTTTTACCAGGTGTTGGAGGGTCTCCGCAGAGACGGAGTGGTGGTCCCGGTACCTCCCGGAGAGAGGTTCAGGGGTTTTTACTCCAACCTCTTTATCGTCCCGAAGAAGGACGGATCCTTCCGCCCAGTACTGGACCTGAAGTTGTTCAACCATCACGTGTTGGTTCGGAAGTTCCGTATGGAATCACTGCGCTCCGTGATCGCAGCTGTGTCACAGGGGGACTTCCTAGCGTCCATAGATATCAGAGACGCTTACCTTCACGTACCCATTGCACCGGCTCATCAGCGCTGGTTGCGATTCGCAGTGGGGGAAGAACACTTCCAATTTGTGGCACTGCCATTCGGGCTAGCCTCGGCACCGCGGGTGTTCACAAAAGTGATGGCTTCCATGATGGCTCTCCTGCACATGCAGGGACATGCCGTCATTCCCTATTTAGACGACCTGCTGGTCAGGGCGCCATCAGAACACCTCTGTCAAGAGAGCCTGGATGTGACCATGCGGTCTCTGGAACAGTTCGGTTGGCTCCTCAATATTCAGAAGTCAACGCTAGTTCCGACCCAGTCTTTGACATATCTGGGCATGGACTTCAACACAGCCTCAGCCCTGGTGTCTCTGCCACGAGTCAAACAGATGGCGATCCAATCAGGAGTACAAGCAGTCCTCCTGTCACCACACTCATCCCTACGGGTATTGATGAGACTGGTGGGACGCATGGTAGCGGCGATAGAGGCGGTGCCGTTCGCACAGTTTCGCCTCCGTCCTCTCCAGCTGGAAATTCTTCACAGATGGGACAAGAGGACGATCTCGCTGAATCGGCTGGTGACACTGTCACAACCGACCAGGGACTCCCTACAGTGGTGGCTCCAGCCACGTCACCTGTCACGAGGCCGGTCCTTCCTAAAACCGTCACGGTTAGTGGTGACCACGGACGCCAGTCTGAAGGGCTGGGGTGCGGTGTTCTTACACCACAGGGCTCAAGGCCTCTGGACTCAGTCGGAGTCGGCATTGCAGATCAACGTGCTGGAGATCAAGGCGGTCTATCTGGCGCTCCTGGCGTTTCAGAAATTCCTGTCAGGACACCCCATTCGGGTGCAGTCCGACAATGCGACGGCCGTCGCCTACATAAATCATCAGGGAGGGACCAGAAGTGCTCAGGCCCTCGCCGAAGTCCACCGCATTCTAGCCTGGGTGGAGGAAAACGGCTGCCTGATCTCCGCAGTTCACATCCCAGGGGTCGAGAACTGGGAGGCCGACTACCTGAGCCGACAGGGCATGGACGCCGGAGAGTGGTCTCTTCATCCAGACGTCTTCCGGGACATCTGCGGCAGATGGGGCACTCCGGACGTGGATCTGATGGCCTCACGGCTGAATCATCAGGTGCCCCAATACATGGCAAGATCGTGGGATCCTCAGTCTCTGGGGGCGGATGCCCTGATCCTGAGTTGGTCCAGCTTCCAGCTGCCATATGTGTTCCCGCCTCTGGCTCTGATTCCCAGGGTCCTGTGGAAAATCAGGATGGAATGCAGAGTAGCCATTCTAGTGGCTCCAGATTGGCCCAGGAGGTCCTGGTACCCGGACCTGTGGCAACTGTCAGGCGGACACCGGTGGGCTCTTCCAGAACGCGCAGATCTACTCGCGCAAGGCCCATTCTTCCACCTCAATTCCAGGACCCTCAGATTGACTGCATGGCTCTTGAGGCCTGGCTGCTGACGTCCAGAGGATTCTCTCCTACAGTGGTTGCCACTATGAATAGGGCTAGGAAACCTGTCTCCAGGAAGATATACCACAGAACGTGGAAAATCTTTTTCTCCTGGTGTGCCTCTGGTGGACGTTCACCGTGGCCATTGTCCATCCCGACATTGTTGGCTTTCCTACAGTCGGGGTTGGAGTTAGGATTATCCCTTGGCTCTCTGAAAGGTCAAGTATCAGCACTTTCAGTGCTGTTTGACAGGCGCTTGGCGCTCCTGCCGAAGGTCCGCCAATTTCTGCAGGGGGTAGCTCGGGTGGTTCCGCCTTACAGGCGACCTCTGGACCCTTGGGACCTCAACATGGTCCTGGCGGCTCTGCAGAAACCGCCGTTTGAGCCACTGAGAGACATCTCTCTCTCTCGTCTGTCCCAGAAAGTGGTCTTTCTGGTGGCAATTACGTCCCTGAGAAGGGTCTCAGAATTGGCTGCACTTTCGTGCAAGTCACCCTTTCTGGTGGTTCACCAAGACAAGGTGGTGTTGCGCCCACGGCCAGAATTCTTGCCGAAGGTGGTTTCAACGTTTCACCTAAACCAGGAGATTGTTCTCCCATCATTTTGCCCCGCTCCCGTTCATCAGGTTGAGCGCGACCTCCATACTCTGGATCTCGTGAGGGCTGTACGCATTTATGTGTCCAGGACCGCCTCCTTTAGGAGTTCGGATTCCTTATTTGTCCTCACGATGGGTCGCTGTAAGGGGTCCGCGGCTTCGAAGTCGACCTTGGCCAGATGGATCAAGGCTCCCATTCAGGAGGCTTACCGGTCTTCTGGTTTGCCTCTCCCGGTGGGTTTGAAGGCACACTCTACTAGAGCTGTAGGTGCCTCCTGGGCCTTGCGACATAGAGCGTCTGCTCTACAGGTGTGTCAGGCGGCCACTTGGTCCAGCCTGCACACTTTTTCTAAGCACTATATGGTGCATGCCCATGCCTCTGCGGATGCGAGTTTGGGCAGGCGGGTTCTCCAGGCGGCGGTTGCCCACCTTTAAAGGGAACCATGTGTTTTCCGTCTTGTTGAGGAACTCTTCCCGCCCTGGGGTATTGCTTTAGGACATCCCCATTGTCTGGGTCTCCCATTATGATGACCAGAAAAAAGAGAATTTTGTTTACGTACCGTAAATTCTTTTTTCTTTAATCATCAATGGGAGACCCAGCACCCACCCAGTTGTTCCTTTGCATGTTTTGCATTTGCTCTGTTCTCTGTTGAGACAGTGTTTGCCGGGTTGTTGAACCGTTTTGTGTACGGCATTCTTCCCGATGTTTCGGGTGTGGTTTATTTCCTCCTCGCAGCTTGTAGACCAAACTGAGGATGTTCCCTGCGGTAGGGGTTTATAAGCGGAGGAGGCGGTGTCTACAAACTTGTAGTACCTAGTGTGACCTCCGGAGGGCAGCGCCCTAAACCCCATTGTCTGGGTCTCCCATTGATGATTAAAGAAAAAAGAATTTACGGTACGTAAACAAAATTCTCTTTTTTTAGTGTAAATGTGTCCAAAAAGAAAATAAATCAGCCACTTTTCAAGAAGTTAGCTGGGGCTGGTGTAGAAGTCCCAAAATGGGTTTTGTTTTGTTTTTTTGCTATAGTCTTTGTTGAGCACTTTAGTTTAACACCCTGAAGTTTAGCTCCAGTTGATCCCAGTTTGCCAGAATGTTACATTTTGTGAGGGGAAAAATCAGCTCTCTGGTGCCCCCTTACCACCAGGTCAGTCACGGTATGACTGAGGACAAGGGGCTGCAGCCTCTCTGTAATTAACAGATTTTTGAGCCGCCTACAGTGAGGGCGCTGTGTGTATATCTATCACCAGGCTGGGAAAATAGATATCTATCAAGTCTGTCACTGGCAAATGTTCCTCAGTTTCATTAAAGCACCACTTTAATGACGCTTCTCCCAGTTCCTCATTGGATATGGGCCCAGTCTGTTAGGCTTATAGCAGGTCAGAAAAACCCAGGTAGCATATATTAAACAAGCACACACATGCGGGGATTTTCTGGATCGAGATAACTAATCGCCAAAAAGGCACACAAGTTAATATTACCAGATATTAATCAGTTATGTAAATAAAAAGGTAGTACACAACAGGCATATGCAAATTATTCAGTTACCAATTTTCTTGCCATTAGTGGCCACACAGGAGTAGTGTAGATCCACAGGGTTGCATTGTGGTTTATCGCCAACATGTAAGGTCCCCCTTGAACGAAGAGCAGAAAGGGGCAGACATTCTTATTTTCTAAACTGCCAGCTCCTCTTCTGCCCATGACCTGTCTTGCAATTCCCTCCCCTGAGTCAAACGATTTCCTTAAGTTATGGATCATAACTTTCCACTGGGGAAAATGGTTCAAGTACCATCAGATCCAGCTGGCTCTGAACTACGAGTGAAGATTAAATACAGCTTATCTAACTGGCTTCTACTAACCGTTCTCTGTATCTCAATGCAGGGTGCTAGAATAAATTGGAAATTGTGTGCGTGCACACGCAATTGGGTTTCATGGGTTCAGGTGATATGCCATGGCACGAGGATGCACAGTATTTATAATTTTGAATTTTCCAGTGCCATCAACTGGAGTATTTGCCAGAATTTCAATACAGCCAACAGATTTTCTACCCCCGTTTTCCTATTCTAGCTGTGAGATACATGTTCCTGATTGCCTTTTTGCTACAAGGGGTAGTTTACAATGAGACTGAGAATGATTCCATCCTATAAGAGAATTGTTACCTCCAGTATTGGGCTTCAGTAGGAATTCCTGTTCTGCAGGACTCTGAATAGAATGCAGAGCGGAATGCTAATATTTTACAGGGACAGATGTTAAGAACACTGTAGTACTATAATTGGGATTATTGAATATTGGGATTTTGCTTGCTTTGTCAGATTATATCCCTTATTCTTCACACAGACAAAATTACTGATTTGACCAAACAGTTCTGCCATGTAGTGTGATCTTACAGGGCTGTGGAGTCGGTCAGCCAAACCACTGACTCATACATGGCTATTTAAGTGATAAATGAATTGTGGTACAATTGTATCAGGCTTTTAATCAGCGATACAATAATTTAGGCATTTAGATAAACAATTCGTTATAATATTCAGCACATGCTACATTAAACTACTGCACCCAATTTGTCAGTCTGCCCATTTTCTACTAACTTCATGACTTACGCCATCAAAATTGGCACCAAATCCACAGTCCTGGTGATGTAGAGGTTGTAGCACCTGTCATGTTTGCATTTTAAGTAATGCTTTGAGATTATTCTTCACCAATTGCGTTACTCATTTTCCATAGCACCATCTTAAGGCTGGCTTCACACTACGTTTTTGTTCGTTCGATCCTGTTTTTTTGCAGGATCCAACGAACAGACAGCACCCAATTGGCACCTTCAGATGCCATTTCTGTGTCCTGTCCGGCATCCGAAAACAGAGCAGAGGGGAGCTGAGCCTGTGACATGTGCTGTTGGCACTGTGTAATATCACTATAGTAGTGTATCTATATACACACTAAAATATTAAAGGGATGGCTAAAAATAAATTATAAATTTTCACCTTCCAACAACTCCCGAGTGTCCCTCACTCAATACATCTCCTGGCAGTTTGAGGACCTTGCATGAGGTCACTGATGGAGGGGCAGGGCAACCTGATCACATGACATCAGCGGCTCTTTAAATTGCGCTGGTGGTCATGTGATTGGATTGCCCCGCCCCTCCCAGTGACATCATGCAAGGTCCTCAAACTGCCAGGCTATATATTCAGTGTCACTGGAAAGGTATTTGATTTTTTATTTTTCTCCATCCCTTTATTTAATATCACTTTAGCAGTGCATATAGATAGTGTGTATATAGATACATTGGTAAAGTGATAGTACACAGATGTACTATATGTACAGAGCAGTGCTCCTGTTCTGCGCATGCTCTGTACCCTGGAACCAGATCTGGGAAAATGGTTTCCTGGATCCGGTGCCATAGGCCCCCCATGATAAGTGTGCTGGACCAGACAGTTTGTCCTATTTTATCACCGAGCCCTACAATGCAGGCCTCGTTTTTGGGACTGGTGAAAAACTGGAGAGAAACTAATCCTGCACTGGATTCACAACACCGGATGAGGGCCAATCTGGCCCCATAGGGATACATGGGGGCCAGAAACTATCCTGTTCTGTTTGTTTAAAAAATGAACAAAGCAGGATGGTAAAAACAGTGTGAAGCCAGAGTCAGTAACAGTGATGTTACTCTGCAGAGGACTGGAATAGTGCTGGACACCAGAGAATATACCGCTGTACATGTACAACATTTTCTGACTTTAAGCAAGCTCAAATATCTCCCAAGCATTGTAGGTCAAAGTTGACTAAAATGATACCTTTGAAATAATGCATCAGATACAAAGAAATACACATTTCATAGGTGAAAGCTGTTAAGACCTATGGGTGGGACACATCTCAACCTGCTCCCAGAATGTATTTTACATGTATTTCATGTGTACACTAATGTGTATTTACATTAGTGTATTTCACATGATTTGTTATGACTTAATTATATAAATCTGCAGCAAGATCAGAACTAATAGTACAGCAGAAGTGAAGTTAGGCTCAGAAATAGTGAGCTGCAGTCTTCACCATGCTGTCAGATTCCATGTCACAGGCAGCCAGTGTGAGGGAAGGGCAGCACAGCAGACCAGATGCTCCAAAAACTGCAAATGTGTTTGTTGCACTTTTAATGGGGCAGAGTTCACTTCTGTTGTACCATTTGTAGAGATCTCAATGTAGAGATAAGTGTTGTGAGCCAACTGTCAGTTATTACATGGCTGACATTGATAATGCCCCCTTTAAAATAAGCTCTGGATGCAAATTAATTTCAGACCCAGAGATCTAATGACTTTTTTACATCTAAACTAAACCATAAATTCCTCTGGAATAGCCATGTTGAAGATATTTAAAGTGTCAAGTCTGTATTCAGTGAACAGGAGCTAGAGCCCAGAGGAGGAGCTAGAGCCCAGAGGAGGAGCTAGAGCCCAGAGGAGGAGCTAGAGCCCAGAGGAGGAGCTAGAGCCCAGAGGAGGAGCTAGAGCCCAGAGGAGGAGCTAGAGCCCAGAGGAGGAGCTAGAGCCCAGAGGAGGAGCTAGAGCCCAGAGGAGGAGCTAGAGCCCAGAGGAGGAGCTAGAGCCCAGAGGAGGAGCTAGAGCCCAGAGGAGGAGCTAGAGCCCAGAGGAGGAGCTAGAGCCCAGAGGAGGAGCTAGAGCCCAGAGGAGGAGCTAGAGCCCAGAGGAGGAGCTAGAGCCCAGAGGAGGAGCTAGAGCCCAGAGGAGGAGCTAGAGCCCAGAGGAGGAGCTAGAGCCCAGAGGAGGAGCTAGAGCCCAGAGGAGGAGCTAGAGCCCAGAGGAGGAGCTAGAGCCCAGAGGAGGAGCTAGAGCCCAGAGGAGGAGCTAGAGCCCAGAGGAGGAGCTAGAGCCCCACTCATCCTCTACCTAGAATCTCATTAGTAACATCTCCTATCTCCTCTCAGTGATAGGCAAGTCTTCACTGAATACAGAATATACCCTAGAATTGAGAATTTTGATAATGACAGGTCTGGGAACTTGCCATCTACCTTATAGAAACAGCCAAGTATTCAATTCTGGCAGAGAGGAAGCAGAGTTGTCTGATAAGATTACAACGTTGATCATGTGTTCTATTGATTTAGGAAGTAAATTTAGTAATGTGACAGTTATGCTTTAAAGCTTTATTTTTTCAGCTTCCCATTATCTACATGTCTGTATAGATTCCTTCGGAGTTTTTGTTACTGCCAGATTCCCTTTAAAAAGGAGTCATCTGCGATGTATTAAAAAAAATACGATACTAAGTGCCCAATCACCAACAGGCAGGTAGCTGCCACATATGTGCTTCTGTGCCTGGCACCAGTCACCACCGTTCACCCCCAGCATAGACCACTCCTGCCAAGGACAGTATTGTGGGGTTCACAGAACAGAGGCCCCTTTTCTGCTCTGCATAAGGGGGCACATATCCAACATGCTGATTGACAGCTGGCTCCTCACTACCTTATTGGTGGAGCCAGCTGTCAATCAATGTCGTCAGCACAGGAGGTGTACAGAGGAGACCGCTCCATGTCAGCAGTGAGTGGTGCCAGGCACAACAGGTATGTGACAGCTACCGCCTGTTGGTGCTTGGCATAATTTTATTTTTTTTTTTTAACAATCCTGGATCTTCTTTTTGAAGATGGCTGGGAGAGGTGTAGCTTGATACAAAGTTACCCAAAAAACAGCTTAATCCAGATAGTTTATTCAGTATAATGACAGTTGTGCTACGAGAAGGTTATTGCATTACATGTCATCTGTTTAATTACTCCAAAAAGAAAAAACAAAAACATGCACATATCTGGCCTAAGAGTGGGGAAGGAGATGGAAGACAGAACTAAATGATGTACTTGAAACTGAAGGTGCTATCACAGGAGAGTCTCTTGCCCTTGCATCTTCCACACAGGTCTTGCCGGTGGGGTCTTTTAGGGTCTACGTGACGTGCCTTCACAGGACAGATGCATCTGGTTTGTTTGCAGCTCTGCAAAGAAATATTAAGCCATTACAGATACAAATGTTGCCTTTTTCTAGAAACTGCACCATCCTCACCTAGAAGCCAGATTTGATATTGGTGAAAAAAAAGAAACATCACTTAAAGGGAACCTGTCACCAGGTTTTTGCCATCCCATTTAAGAGCAGCATAACAGAAATAGAGACCCTGATTCCAGCGGTGTGTCACTTACTGAGCTGCTTGCTGTCATTTTGATAAAATTAAATGTTTTCTCTGTTGAAGATTTAGAAGTCTGAATATGCCAGACTACATGGCAGCAGGCCAAGTAGACTGCTAATGATAAAATCACTGTTTAATCAGCTGGAGATCATCAAAACTACACTGAGCAGCCCAGTATGTGACACCGCTGGAATCAGGATCTCGGGTCCTATATTAGGCTATTCTGAAATTATGTTGCAAAAACCTGGTGACAGGTTCCCTTTAAATGCAGCTGCAATATCAAACTGTCTATAGAAGAGCTTTTAATCAACTAAACACCCTTTACCAGATATAATACAGTGCCAGTTTAGGAACAGAGCCTACAGGAGAGGTTCAGACCAGACTAGATGTTCGCCTGTTAAGGATTGAGTTTCTGGTTGAATAAGTCCCCCACCTCGGCCAAAAAAAAAATAAAGAAAAAACAAAAAAAATAAAAAATTCTGATACCTATTGACTTTTGGGAAAACAAATTGCAACATATGAAGAATCAGGCAGTGTCCCTTTTAGATGAACCTTACAGTGAAATTTGGCAGCACTATGTCCCTAGTGAAGTCAATGGCATTATTGGAAAGGTCTGAATTTTGAGGTCTATGGAGTCAAACGGACCAAGTGTGGTGTGAGCCTGGCCGAAAGGGGGACCTATAATTCCTGTGATGAGAACTTGTGGTGGGCACTCACCTGGCACATTATGTCCTCCACACGGTAAGGGTTGAAGGATTTCTGACAAGTTCTGCAAAACTGTTTGAAGTACACCTAGGAGAAGCAAATGTTATGAGCATTCCTGGCATGGGCTCCTCATCATACTGCTGTGTGCAGAATATAGCACTCACCTTACTGGTCCCCTGCACACACCAGACGTAGGCGCTCTCCCAACGAATGTTGCAGTCTTTACAGTGATAGTAGCCATACTTCTGTTCCAGGAACTAAAAAAAATTAAAAAATTGTTATCCCATTGCTTATACTTTTTTAAAATTGGTGGGTGCAAATTTTATTACATGTACCCAAAAATATTGGATTAATAATTTAGATTAGTCGTCAAGACCAGGCAAACTTGCAAATATAATGGCCGCAAGTTAGCAGGTGGGCGATTTTGGGTTGTGGGTGTGGCTCCGCACTTCCTTCTGCAAAGGAATACACTTTTAAGTCCACACGGCCTTGGAGCCGATTAGAATAGAAGCGGGGGCTGATGATAACATCCCCAGGCAAGGGTCTTACATAGTTAAGAGTGGGCGTGGTAGCCATCCAAGCACTAATTGATTATGCAAGGGGTGGCTATGCCCCCTGCACACCTGTGGGGGAGGGGGGGGGTTGTGGGTTGAGTCTTACCCCCACCTCTTTTACAATCAACTCCACAATTGTGTAGACTTAAAATTAGTGTATTGCTTTGTTAAAACACTGAGCCACACACACCAAACCACACCTATCTACTAAGCCGCTCATGGCTACAAACTTCCGGCCGTTTATTCTGCAAGTATGCCTAAGACCATAACCAATCATAGCATTAAATGACTGGCCTAAAAATTAGCACCAGCTGTGCAGTTTTATAAATTTGCCCCCTGTTCCCTTCTATGCAAAGCCTCTGGAGTTAATAAAAAAAAAAAAAAAAAAAAAAAAAAAAAAAAAAAGGAAAAAAGGTTATCAGTGTGAACTTTGCAGAAACCAGCAACAAAAAGCAGTGTGCAAATGGGAGCAGGCGTAACCCATATATGGCCAACACGGGTGTAAAAAGAATATGTGTTCACATTGCTTTTTTTAGCACTTTTTTTGCATCAAAAAACAGTTGAGGCAATAAAGAGGCCAAGTACAATGTACACTCTTAAAGGCATTTTACACTTGTGTGGTTTTCTTTCATTGGGTGAAATACTCTGCAAAAAAAAAAAAAAAAAAATGTGATTTGATGGTGCAAATCTGTATACAAAAATAAAGAAGCATGTGTGGTAGATTTCAGAACCCTTACACTACATTCAGTTTTTGCTCTGTTTTTGCTCATCAGTTTTTGTAGCCAAAACCAGCTGTGGAATAGAGGAAATGTATAATCTAGTAACAAGTCATCACTTCTGTATCACCCAATGCTGGATTTAGCTACAACAACTAATGAGCAAAAACGCACAGTGTGTGAATGTAGCCTTAGGGTGGCTTATCACCACGGCAGAGTCCGGTCCAGGGCTGTCCAGTGTAAACCAGACAGCCCCGGACTGGTTTTTGGCCCCATAGTATCCTATGGGGCCGGATGGATGCTGGATGGCAGCTCTCTGCCATAGTGTTTCCATCTCTGGAAGATTTCAGATTTTTCTCCCAGACAAAACGTTGCTTGCAACGTTTGTGTCCGGAGAGAAAAATCTCCCCACATTGCAGTCTCCCAGATCTGATGCAATGCAGCGCTCCCTAACATGGGAGCCTATGGGGCTGGATTGCCCCAGTCCGGGAGGATCCAGGAACCGGACACCTGCACGCCGCTGTTTCAGGACTGCGGCTAGCTCCCCACAGTCCTGATTCATCAGCAGCAGCTGCGTCCGGCTGCACACCGGAACGGAGGGCATATTAACCCTCCAGTTCTGTGTGCTGATCCGGTCCGGGGCTGTCAGGTTCATCCCCGACAGCCCCGGATCGGATATCGCCGTGGGGTGAAGCCAGCCTTAGTCACTTTGCTGACAAAGACATTGCATCTACCCCCCACAATTAAAAAGTCCACACTTAATGTGCCTAACATGTTGGGTAGAGTACAGCAACCTTGCAATGAGAAGCTTCTTACCTGGAATCTTAGTCTTGTCTGGCCAGGTGAAGGAGTGGATTGGGTCTCATCCTCACCCACTTTGTTGGCTTCTTTGCTGTCACCATCCGGTTTGTCCTCTTTATCACTTGTTTTTGGAAGATCCTCATCTTTTGCAGGCTCATTAGTATTCTGCAGAGCATCTTCTGTCTCCTCCTGGAAAGAAGGCAATCTACCAGCAATGATGGGCGAGTACACAGCTATTGTTCTGGGGAAGTGTACAGTTTTCGTGGGAGATGCAGAATTTCCCAGGTCAGACAGAGCCTGCTGAGATTTTTTGGGAGTTCCCATCCTCCTCCTTATTAATGTCCTTGGACCTAAGGAGCACTGGACGGATGCATCTTGTCTGGGGTTTACCTGGATGCCCACATCTCTGGTATTGGCTTTTCTCAGTCTTGGTGTGAGGTTGGGATTTACCTGAGACAGAATGGCCTTTAACTGAGCTCTTTGGTAGTTATCAAAATATTCTCCAGTGTCACCATAGTTGGACAGGTAGTTCTTCTGCCTCCAGCTCATCCCTTTGTTTTTAGGATTAAGATACCTGAAGGAGTAAGGGTTGTATGTGGAATACATGTAGTTATCCATTGCCTCATCTGCGAAGCTAGCCATAATGTCTGGCCAACAGCCTGGCTCCAGGTGCTTGCTTAAATAGTGTTTGACTTGATTGGCAATTAAGGTGTGGCTAGTATGGGCTGATAAAATTTAACTTTGGCCTATTGCCCACATCTGTGCTTCTGGCACGTATGTGGTTTATGCCAACACATGCCAGAGGCACGGACTTAGGCCAGTTTCACACATCCGTGTCACCACGGACGTGTGGAACAAGGCCGTTTGGGGGCGGGGCATAGACTCATGTGTCACGGACGTGTGACACGATGGGTGCTATTAGTGTGCTATCTGTGGATCCATGGATAGTACACGGACAGCCTGTCACCGCATACTCACCTCGCTCCAGCGCTGACAGCTCCTCTCACTTCCGGTCCGCTCTTGGGCTCAGTGAAGTGAGTATTCATGAGCCTAATGAGCGGCATTGGAAGAGAGAGGAGATGTTAGTGCTGGAGCAAGGTGAGTATGAAATTCTTTATTTTTAGGGTTGTCACTTTCGTCCGTGGTCCGTGCACACGGATGTCACACGGATGACATCTGTGTGCATGGAAGTTTCACGGCGAAAGTGGTCCGTGTGTCCGCACAAAAAACGGACATGTCGCCATGTGGAGCACACGGCGCTGGAAGGAGGTGAGTATGCGGTGACAGGCCGTCCATGTGCTATCCATGGATAGCACACGGATAGCACCCATTGTGTCACACGTCCGTGACACATGGATCTACGCCCAGCCCCCAAACGGCCTTGATTCACACGTCTGTGTGAAACAAGGCTGTTTGGGGGCGGGGCATAGATCCATGTGTCATGGATATGTGACACAATGGGTGCTGTCCGTGTGCTATCCGTGGATAGCACACGGACAGCATGTCACCGCATACTCACCTCCCTCCAGCGTCGCTGATCCTTTCACTTCTGGTCCGCTCTTTGGGTCAGTGAAGTGAATATTCATGAGCCTAATAAGCGGCATCGGAAGTGAGAGGAACTGTCAGCGCAGGAGCGAGGTGAGTATGAAATTCTTTATTTTCAGGCTTGTAACTTTTGCGCACACAGCCACATGTCCGTTTTTTGCTGGCACCACGGACCGGTTTTGGCCCAAAACGTCCATGCACACAGATGTCATCCCTGTGACATCCGTGTGCACGGACCATGGCCAAAAGTTAAAAGTGTAAAAATAAAGAATTTCATACTCGCCTCCCTCCAGCGCTGCCTGCTCCTCTCACTTCCATTGCCACTCATTAGTCTCATCTAATATTCACTGCTCTCAGAGTTGCAGCGGCCCCGGAAGAGAGAGGAACAGCAGCACTGGAGAAAGGTGAGTATGAAATGACAGGCTGTCCGTGTGCTATCCACGGATGTAAAATCGCTTGATCGTGACATCGCAGATATGAGAGCCGGAGCTCATATCAAGCGATAAACACTTGAACAATCTGCTTCATCGTGGTGTGTGACACCACGATCAACGATCTCCCATCGGCACAGCCTATGCTGGGAGATGGTATCTATGGTAAATGTCGGGTTACTAAGCGGCGCCTAGTAACCCGATGTGTACCATAGTTACCAGCGATCTCGCTTCTCCACATCGCTGGTGAGTCTGTGTGACAGCTCTTCAGCGACGTGAGCGATATCGTTAGCGATCGCGCGTGCACGTGATCGCTAACGATATCGCTCACGATATTGATGAGTGTGACGGCCGCCATAGAGTTATATGTGTGAGCGGATCCCCAGCACATGCAAACATAGCCACAAAAGTGCCTGCGTTTGAAATCTCGCGCTTTTTCCAGTGGACAGCTGAACACGGCAAGTGCCTTTCCGCTGTCCGCTGGAAAACGCGCGAGATTTCAAATGCAATGTGTTTACATTTGTATGCGCTGGGGATCTGCTCACACGTATAACTCTATGGCAGAGTTAAGGTGGCGTTATACTGCATTAATCCTGCGTTAATGCTGCTCTATGGCGGATCCAGTCAGACGGATGACCAACGCTAATGTGGACCTAGCCTTAGGGTATTTTCACACTGAATTATTTCAGTAGTTTTTGTAGCAGAAATGCTATAAAAACCATGAGGAGTTAAAAATCAATGCATTTTCATTGAGGCAGCTCCAAAAACCTATGAAAAAAAACTTAGTGTGAACTTCAATAGTAGGTTCACACAACGTCTTTTTTTCAGAGATTTTAAAGCATTTCTGCACCCTGAAAAAGTGCTTCAAAAATGCTTAAAAAAACATCCTATTAATTTTTATGTAAAAACGATGTCTGATAATATGTTCATGATTTTGAGCATCTTTCAACAGCTTCAGATTTCCAAAAACTCCTATGCCTCTTTCACACATCTGTGCCGATATACGGAGGCACATTATATTCTATAGCCCCCCTTCACATGACCATGACTCGGTGTGGAGCAGACGCATGTCTGTGTGCTCCACACAGTGACATGTCTGTTTTTGGAGTGCAATCCGTGTGCATGGACCAGAGCCAGAAGTTTAAAGCTTAAAAAAAAAAAATTATATACTCTCCTCCGTCCAGCGCTGCCTGCTCCTCTCACTTCCGGGGCCGCTCATCAGGCTCATCTAATTTTCACTTACCAGAGCCCAACAGCGGACCCGAAAGTGAGAGGAACAGGCAGCACTGGAGGCAGTCCAGATGTTACCCAGATAGCACACGAATATGTCACATGTGTGACAAACAGATACACGCCCCCTCAAAAACGGCCTGTCTCACACGTCTGTGTTTTGCACGGATGTGTGAAACAGGCTTTAACAGAAGTGACCAGATTATTCTTCAGGAATTTTCTGCTATTAAAACGCTCCATACTGTACAATCGGTGTCTGTTGGAAGGTAAAAAAAAATGCCCGGTAGATGACTGAGTGCCTTTTGGAGCATTTTTTGAGCATCTCTGTCAAAAAAAATCCTAGTGTTTTAATGAACTTAAAAAAAACAAAAACACTCGAGACGACCTAAAAAGTGTTTAAGAAAATGGCAACAGAAACATTTACAAATCACTTTATGTGAAGACTGAAAAACTCACAAAAAGACACTAGAGGAAAAAGCCCGCCGGGCATTTCTTAAGCGATTCCATCTTGAATACCTGGTCAGTTTTGCCTGCATTGAAAAACCATTGTGTGAACGTGCCCTAAAGGAATGCACTTTACGATTAGTAGCCGGCAGTGAAGGAAACGATTATATTAAATCAATGGCTTATGGCACCCTAGAAAGAAAATACCACAAATACACAGGTGACGTGCCCATGGACACAATTATGCTGTGTTCACAACAGCATATTTTTTGCATTTACACAGCGCTATTAAGTGCAGCGCTTTTTAGCACTGCGTAAATGCCGTGAATGCAGCTTTGTTCACATGCTCTGTCTCTTTGCGGATGCGCTTTGCGCTGCAAAGCGCATCCGTAAACAGAATGAACAAGTGAATTGTTTGCGCCTTTTCAGACGCGCTTTTTACTCACCTAGCCGCCGTTCCCCCGGAGATCTCTTCATACCGGCGCCGTAGGACCTGCCACAGAGACAGAACCTTAAACAGCACCATATGACCGGGCGACGTCAACGGTCACATGCTGCTTCACAGTCCTAGAACCCGCCGCTTACTGTGGGCCGGCGGGGCATAGAAGTCACCGGTGGTCTGTGGGGGATTGTGGCGAGGTAAGTAAAAGCGCGCCGAAAAAGTGCAGGCCATTCACACACAGAGTGCTGCCTTCTGTGAGTTTTACACCAAAAGCGCATCCTCACAAATACGCTGCATGTGAACGCAGCCCTAGTGCTAATAACGGCATTAACACAAGCTCTTCCCTGTGTACTTTTTCTGTAGTTTATTCAATTGTATTTATACTTAAACATTTTATTTTTACTGGTTGTGATTTTGCTTAGGCCGGTTTCACACCATGGCAAGATCAGGTCCAGGGCTGTTTGGTGTAAACCTGACAGCCCCGTACCCGATTTTGCAGTAATGCATCCCTATGGGGTCAGATGGAGCCGGATGGCAGCTACTTTCCATCCGGTTTCCATCTGCCCGGGACAATTCAGATTTTTCTCCCGTTGCTTGCAGTGTTTTTGTGTCCGGGTGAAAAATCGGACAAAATCGGATCCTCCCAGATCCTCCTGTATCCAGCCCAATCCAGCGCCCCCTAACAAGGGGGTCTATGGTGTCGGATCGTGTCGGATCCGACAAAAAATCGGATCCGGGAGCCAGATGCCGGGTGCTGGAGTTTAGCAGCGAGCGCTGCTAAACTTCAGCACCATGAGCTGTCCCCTGCAGAGATTTCAGGACAATCTTGAAATTTCAGCAGCTGCGGCTGCGATCAGAGGAATCCAGCTGCAAATCGGACCGTGCCCTCCGGTTCTGTTTCAAAATGGGGTCTGAGGCTGTCAGGTTTATATTGGACAGCCCCGGACCTGATCTTGCCGTGGTGTGGAAACCGGCCTTTGAACATTTTTATAACATGTTTTTCTCTTTGTTTGTGGTATGATTTAGGCGGCCGTCACACGCTAAGATATCTAGAACGATATTGTAAGCGATCACGTGCACGCGCGATCGCTTACAATATCGCTCACATCGCTGGTGAGCTGTCACACAGACAGACTCACCAGAGATGTGGATCCGCGATCTCGCTGGTAACTATGGTACACATCGGGTAACTAGGCGCCGCGCGTCGCTTAGTTACCCGACGTGTACCATAGTTACCATCTCCCAGCATAGGCTCTGCCGCTGGGAGATCGCTCATCGTGGTGTTATACACCACGATGAAGCAGATCGCTAAATCGTAAATCGCTAGATCTGAGGACCGGACCTCAGATCTCGATTTTGCGATTTGATCAGATCTCACTCGTCGTATCTTGCCGTCACACGCACAGACATCGCTCACGCGATGTTTAATCTGCCGCGTTCAAGCGATATCTTGCGCGATATCTGTGCGTGTGACGGCCGCCTTAGACCTGCTCACTAGTGAACCTGGTCTGATATAATGAGTAACTGCAATTATGAAGTAATATTCACATGCATTTGGTGCAGACATTTCTGTTGCATATCTTTAAGGCCCCTTTCACATCTCTGCGTTTTGCTGCGTTTTGCTTCATTTGCGTTTTTTCCGCGTTTTTACCGCAAAAAACGCATGAAAACGCATGCGTTTTTGTCCCCATTGATTTTAATGGGAACGCATGAAAAACGCATGCAAAAACGCATGTGAAAATGCATGTGCGTTTGGAAAAACGCAAAACGCATGCGTTTTTGCAAGTGCAGCTCAAAACGTGGCAAACAACGTTTTGGGCTGCGTTTGCAAAAACGCATGCGTTATGCGTTTTTGCAAACGCACATGCATTTTGACATGCTTTTTTGCATGCGTTTTTCATGCGTTCCCATTAAAATCAATGGGGACAAAAACGCATGCGTTTTCATGCGTTTTTTGCGGTAAAAACGCGGAAAAAAACGCAAATGAAGCAAAACGCAGCAAACGCAGAGATGTGAAAGGGGCCTAAATTGAGTTTGTAAAAAAAAAATGTGCCCCTTGTTCTTGTCTGATGGAGGCATTTACTAAAATGAGACAA
Organism: Allobates femoralis; assembly: GCA_033576535.1. NCBI lineage: Eukaryota > Metazoa > Chordata > Amphibia > Anura > Aromobatidae > Allobates > Allobates femoralis. The sequence goes on along the minus strand of JARQOC010000003.1, from coordinate 79,494,538 downwards.
GACTTTTTGTGATCAGGTTGAGTATTTGAGTTTTTTACCTCAGTATTTGTAGCCAAAACCACGGGTGGGTGATCAATACAGAAGTGGTGACATGTTTCTATTAGGCCTGTCTCACACGTCCATGTGTTACGTTTTTGTGGGGGAGCGTGGGTCCGTGTGTCACACATGTGACACATTCGTGTGCTATCCATGTGACATCCAGATAGCACACAGACAGCCTGTCATTGCATAGTTACCTGCCTCCAGTGCAGCCTGTCCCTCTCACTTCCAGTCCGCAGCTAGGCTCAGTGCAGTGAATATTAAATGAGAGTAATGAGCAGCCCCAGAAGTGAGAGGAGCAGGCAGCGCTGGAGGGAGGGGAGTATACAATTATTTACTTTTAAGCTCTAAACTCCTGGCTCATACGTGCTGGAGGCATGAATGTGTGAAACAGGCCTTATGGTACCGTCACACGCTTGGATATCGTTAACGATATAGTTTAAATGTCACAGATTTGTGATCCTTTAAACGATATCGTTTGTGTGTCGTTGCGTGTAAATGAACAATATAGGAAGAAAAAATCATTGAATCGATCATCCAAGATTTGAGATCCTGACCGCAAATCTATTGTTCGTCGTCCAATTAACGCAGCTTGAAGAAGCCACATTGTTCAGTGTGACACCTTTGTGAATGGTTTTGTTCAAAAATCTCCTATTCCTGCCGCTTTAAAACTTCGTTTAGTCCTTGCTCTCCTATTTAACTTGTGCATTGCCGAATGGGATATCGTTAAGGATATCCTTGTGTGTGACAACGCACTAACGATGTCAGAACGATCACTGTCACGTGATAGTTCTAAGGATATCGTTAACGATATCCTAGCGTGTAACGGCAGCATTATACTTTTCCTCTGATTGTTCCAATTCTGTATTTATCACCTACTCCTGGTTTTGGCTACAAATCCTGAGGTAAAAGACTCACCAGATACTCAATGTGTGCACGTGACCTAACTTTTAGGTCAATTGGGCCTTAGGCCCCGTGCACATATTGAGGATTTGGTGAGTTTTTACCTCAGTATTTGTAAACAAAACCAGGAGTGGAACTGTGGCGCCCCACCATGTAGGTGCCACAAAAGGGGTACTACACTCATAAAAGCGATGTAGTCACCCACTGCAAGTGGAGTTATGGACAATAGGTGGAACCCTATGCCCACGCCCCACACTAGTCATCTGGTGGGAGGGACCCCGGGAGGTTATTTAGTCACCTCCAGGGGGCACTAGTCTATTCTAGAGTGAGTCTAGAGTCAGTCTAGGACTCGGGGAGGAAGGCGGTCAGATGGTGGGTCTGAACCAGATAAGGTGCGTCTGGGTCACAGAAAATCCGTTGACTGGGGGTATCTTCAGATACGGCCCTGACTCCCAATGAACCCATTAGAGGGGAATCAGGAACTGCAGAACAGCCTGCAGCTCCCACAAGAAGGTTCACCCAACGGGAGCAAGGGAGGTAAAGAGGAACAGCAGGAGGTCAGATTTAATCTACATGAGATCAGACTTCACCGCCACTGGGAGGCAAGGGAAGAAAGGAACAAGAAAGGCACACAGTAAGGGATCCATCTACCAACCATAAAATCCACTTGCAGCACCCGTAGCCATTTGTCGCTGTAACATCTTACTGCACTGAAGGACTGTAATGATCATAAAAGGTTTTTCAGTAAATACCCAGTGAAGTGACTTCTCAACTCTGCTGCATCTTTCCTTGCTTAAACTGATTCCTTTCACAGACACGCTGCCCCGGAGGTCCAGTCCTGCCTGCGGAGGACTATACCAACACTGCCGCAATACCATCGACCACCGGGGACTGTAGCGGCGCTGGTGAGCATCACCAGGTATTGCCGGTGGCGTCACAAACTTTATTTTTATTTTTATTATTTCCCTTATCATTTGACCACCAGGGCCATAGCCTCAGGCTCAGGCATCCACCTGTGACTTCCAGACTGCCTGCCTGTGATCTGAGTACCCTGCCCTGGGCGAGTCAGAACAACCAGAGGAAAAGTATAATAGAAACACATCACCGCTTCTGAATTTTTTTTGTCTACTCCTGGTTTTGGCTACAAATCCTGAGGTAAAAAACTCACCCAATGTGTGCATGGGACCTAAGGCCCAATTGACCTTAAAATTAGGGCATGTTCATACATTGAGTATTTGGTGAGATTTTTTACCTCAGTATTTCTAGCCAAAACCAGGAGTGGAATAATTAGGCCGGCTTCACACCATGGTGAAATCCGATTCGGGGCTGTCAGGGGTGATTCTGACATCCGCCATCCGGTTGCCATCTGTCCGGGAGAATCCGGGAGTATCTGGATTTTTCTCCCAGACACAAAAATGCTGCATGCAGCATTTTTGTGTTCGGGGAAAAAAAGCTGATGCTCCCGGTCCGATGCGATCCGGCACCCCCTAACATGGGGGTATATGGCACCGGATTGCATCGGAGCGGCACCCGGGAGCCAAACGCTAGGTGCTGAAGCTTAGCGTCAGCCGGTGCTGAACTTCAGCACCACCAGCTGTCCCCTCCTGTCAGTTCAGGACCGCGGCTAGCTCCCCGCCTTAGGCTGCCTTCGCACTACGGATTGGATCCGATCCGTGGCTGTCAGGGTGAACCTGACGGCCCAGGACCGGATCAGCACACAGAATCGGAGGGCTAATATTTCTGATGTCCCCTGCTAACAGTTCAGGACCACGGCTCGCGGGGAGCTAGCTGCAGTGCTGAAATAACAGCGGCGTGTAGCCGCAGGTGTCCGGTACCCGGACCCTCCCGGGTCGGGGCAATCCGGCCCCATAGGCTCCCATGTCAGGGAGCGCTGGAGGAATCTGGGAGGATCCGGGAGAAGGCAATTAGGGGAGCAACGTTTTTGTGTCCGTGAGAAAAATCTGAATTCTCCCGGATTCTTCTGGAGAGATGGAAACCGGATGGCAGAGACCTGCCATCCGGCTCCATCCGGCCCCAGAGGGTACTATGGGGCCAATATCCGGTCCGGGGCTGTCTGGCTCAAGCTGACAGCCACGGATCGGATCCAAGACTCAGTGTGAAGGCAGCCTTATGCCGGCTTCACACTGCGTGTGTGATCCGATCTGTGGCTGTCCGCTTGAGGCAGACAGCCGCGGACCGGATCTGCACAAAAAACTGGGGGGCTATTATGCCCTCCGATCCTGTGTGCAGCCGCACGCAGTTCCTGCTGCTGATAGGTGAGGACGGCGGGCGCCGCGGTCCTGACCTGTCAGCGGCGGCAGCTGCATGCGGCTGCACACAGGATCGGAGGGCATAATAGCCCCCAGTCCTGTGTGCTGATCTGGTCCGCGACTGTCTGCCTCAAGCGGACAGCCACAGATCGGATCACACACGCAGTGTGAAGCCGGCCTTAGAGGAAAAGTATAATTTTACTCTAATTTATAGAATTGAAATAATTAGAATTATTTAAGAATTATTTCAATTATTTAATATACTTATTTAATGCCGGCCTTAAGGTACCGTCACACCTTTCATCATCGTTTTCGACATCGTTCAAAAGTGATGTCAGGAACGATGTTGAAACGACATTGTTGTTGCATTGTAGCGTGTAAACGCACGATTTAACAACGATAGTTGCTCAAGTCGGAATTGACAGGTTTTCCTGCATGCAGGAAAAACTTCAGCTTCAACAATCAGCGGGATCGTTAGGTGTGACACCGCAATAGCGATGTCACGGCTGATCCCGCTTATTCGCTGCATTGCAGCGGATCACTCGCTGGGTTGATCCCAGCCCAACGAGCGATTGCGCCGCCAACATCACAGCGCCGTCACCGGCAATATCTTGCCATGTGACAGATAGGCTGCGATGTCGGAAGCGAGCGCGCACTCGCGGCATCGCAGCCGATGTTGGATGGTGTAAGAGGAAAAGTATAATAGAAACACATCACCACTTCTGTATTTTTTTTGCCTACTCCTGGTTTGGCTACAAATACTGACATTTCCTGCTGTCATCTGACAGATCTGAACCCTGTTTTTTTTTTAACAAGAAATATACAACATTGTCACAGAATGTATCTTTATACAGCAATGAAGACAAATTGTGCTGTGGCACAAGGACCCAGTAAATGGGCCACTGTCACTTTAAAAACAGCTTCTTGGGGTCAATTTAACCCCTCCACCTCCTGGCGATTTTGCTTTTTTTCGTCTTCAGTTTTTGCTACCCATCTTCCAAGAGCAATCATTTTTTTTTTATTTTTCTGTCAATATAGCCATATGACGGCTTGATTTTTTGCGGGACGAGTTGCACTTTTGAATTACATCATTCATTTTACTATAAAGTGTACAGGAAAACGGGAAAGAAATTTCAAGTGAAATGAAAAAAAATGTGTAATTTCATGATTGTTTTTTGCAATTTTTAATTTATCATGTTCACTTATATGGTAAAACTGACATGTTGGTATAATGTCTCGGGTCAGTATGAGTTCATAGATAGGGCCGCTTCATACTGCAGCGTGATCCGGTCCGGTTCTGTCCGGGAGGCCCCTGCCAGCCGCGGACCGGATCTGCACACAGGACTGAGGGGCTATTATGCCCTCCGGTCTGGTGTGCAGCGCACGCAGTTCCCGCTGCTAAGTCAGGACCGCGGGCGCTGCGGTCCTAACCTGTCAGCGGCTGCAGCTGCGCGCGCTGCACACAGGACCGAAGGGCATAATAGCCCCCCAGTCCTGTGTGCAGATCCGGTCCGCGGCTGGCAGGGGCCTCCCGTATACTTTCACTTTTATCTAAATAGTAAAAAAAAGTCAGAAATTTTGAAGAGAAAAAAAAATTGCACTATTCGCGATTTTCCACGACTGGTAGCGTTTTCATTTTTCAGGAGCTGGAGCTGTGTGGTGGCTTATTTTTTGCGTCTAGAGCTGACGTTTCTAATGATACCATTTTTGGGTAGATGTGATGTTTTGATCACCTGTTTTAGTGCAATGTTGCGGCAAACAAAAAAAACTTAATTTTGGCATTTGGCCTCTGCTTTTACACTCTGCTCTAATTACCCCAGCAAGCTGTTCCCTGCAGTAGCGGTCTATGACCACTCTACACAGGGGGTGAACGGAGGTGATTGGTGCTGAGCACAATAGGCAGGTAGGTGGCATCTCCCTGCCTGTGAAGGTACCGTCACATGCAGCAATATTGCTAGGCAATTTCACTGGCAATTTGCTGGTTGCAGTGAAATCATGGACACATTGTTCTATTTTGTTTCTGTATTTTGTTGCCGTGTACAAATGTAACAATGTGTCCATGATTTCACTGCAACCAGTAAGTTGCAAGCGAAATTGCATGCAATGTTGCGACGTGTAAAGGTACCCTGACGGTACCTTTAGTGTTTGGGCACTTTTTTTTTATCTAAAAATCCTGGATAACCTGTTTAATGAGTAAATTAAGTCCAGCTGGGTGTTATCAGATAATTTTCACTGAAGGTGAGCAGGCAGGCACAGCAGAAAAAAACATGTCCCTGTCTTATGGTGGGTTTACACGCCGCGATATCGGCGTCCAACTCCGTCCCAACTCCGACAAAAAGTCACGTGGGTTGCGAGTTGGACCCGATATCGTTCGCGCGTTGTACGGTTTGAGCGTACAACGCGATGCTGGAAACGATGCCAAAACGATATCGGAGTTGAATAGCAGAGCTATTCAACTCCCCGATATCGCATGGCCGTTGTAGCAGCATTGCAGCGTGTGACAGCCCAACTCCGATCTGTACTCACAACTCACCCATTAACTCCCATGTTAAATGGTCGTTACTGGGTTGGTGGGCGTACACATCGGAGGGACGTTGTTTCCCGATATCGCAGCGTGTAAACCGCCGATGCGATATCGGGAAAAGGGCTGAAAAAATGCGCGCTCCCGCGCCGTTGCCTCCGATATCGCCGCGATATCGGGACGTGTAACCCCACCATCAGTTTAGAGCAGATTTCTCAGTGTGTCCTGGTCTAACCTCCTGTATGAGTGAGTGTGAGGGAGGAGCAGCACAGCTGATTTTAGCTGCATCACATTACAAACCCCTTCCATCAGTTCTCCTCTCATCGCACTTTCACCATTGCTGTACTGCCCCTCCCTCCTAACTGCCTGTCTGGAGATATGTCAATAATCACACTAATGTCTGGTGTGTTCAATTTATAATCTCTCCACAGTGAGATCAGAGCACAGTCTCATTATATGTGTGGTGCCCTTCCATGTAAACTGCCACCAGAGGTACTGCACTCCTGTGTTTAGGGAGTGTGGTGCCCCTGTTCTCCAGGTGCTGGGATGGTGCAGTTGAGTCCAAAACAAAAACACACACATGCAGCCTAGGTCACAAAAAGGGAGAACAGGAAGTGGTAGGGAGAGACAGTAGAAGGAGACTGGAGGAGTTACATCGACTGTCGAGGAGTGCTAGCCGGGAGCATTGAGGCGGTGTGGTGCAGACTCCTTGAACACGGTGCAGATACTTCATGCCCGAGCCGTAAATCCGGAGGCCCCTGACTTCTAATGGGAGCCTTGGCCAAACACCCAACACATCTTGGAGAAGGCGCTGAACTAGGGAGAAGGCCTGGGAGCAGAACCTAATTGTGCCCGGGACACAAATAAGCACTCGTGGCTGTCGGCACCTGAGCTCTGTGCTGCGGAGAGCGTTGAGAGCCTGGGGAGCATAGCGGCGACCCGCTCGCCTCAGATGAGAACTACACCTTAGAATGCTGTGAGAGAAAGTAGACCCACCAGAGACTGACACACCTAGAAGGGAAGGAAAGGGCACCAACCAAGGCTTGACTGCACTAACCCGGCTCTGGAGAAAGTGCTGTGCTGGAGAGTGGCAAGGAACGTTCCCGGTGGCCATGTTTTAACACCTGAGTAAAAGCAACTGAACTGCAGCTGTGGTGTGTGAGACTTTTATTTCCATCGCCCGTACGCAGAGGCTGAGGGTACTGTTGACGGAGTGAACATCTGCCAAGCTACAAGCCGGGGAAGAACCACTCCACTGCCCTGGTGACTGCGCTCCGCCTGCGGGAAGCGGGACTATCTATGCTGCCGGTCATCATCCCCAGAGGTTCTGCAGCAGCGGCGGCCGCCCAGGCCGCATACTGCAGGTGGCGTCACGGATACCCCCTTATCCCCTCAAACTTTCCCTAACATCACTCCTTTATTAAAATGACACCGCCAGGGTCACGGGATCGAGTCTTGGCCCCCGTCTGTCCCCATGAAAAGAACCAAAGAGATGTGAAGTAGAACAACGAGTAACCTCCCGCTTCGCGAGTCTCCCCGACCCTGGAGTGGGCATGTCATATGTCTCACAAATGAGTAACCTGTATGTTCTGGACTACTCCTGTGTGAGATGTAATGAGCCTGCTCAGGTCTCACTGCAGAGTGATTCGAAGTTGAGCACAACAGACATAATGGCCACTTTACACACACCAACTTATCTGTCCAACTTCTGAACAACTTACTGGTTGCAGTGAAATCATGGACACATTGTTCCATTTGTACACAGCCACAAAATGAAGCAATGTCTCCATGATTTCACTGCAACCAGTAAGTTGTTCAGAAGTTGGACAGATAAGTTGGTGTGTGTAAAGTGGCCTTCACAAGATGAGAATCCTGCCTACAGCCTGGTGGGGTCATGTTCTTCTTTTCTTTCAGTTTTGCTGCCTATTTATGAATGGTCAGCATTACATGGAGAAAAAGTTCACTATCGCAGTAAAATCACCACTTAGACCTCAAAAAAATATTTGTTAGGAGTCAAATACTTTGATCACTGATATGTGAGCCCTCGTGGACAGGGTCCCTGCCCCTCCTGTACCTGTATGTCCTGATCGCCTAGATTTAGTGTACTAGTTCTTGTCTCCCTCATCCTCATGTAAAGCGCCATGGAATCTAATGGCGCTATATAAATAAATAATAATAATAATCTCTGAGACCGAGATAATAAAAAAAGGTTATTCACTTTGCAGTCACTATTACATAGCATGTCCAGTTCATCATAAAAAATTTGGTGAAAGGTCCCCTTTAAGCAAGCTTAAAATCATCAAACATTTTTGTCACTAATGAAGTTATTGCTGACTCATTTAGACAGGCTGACAATTATGATAAAAGCATTCCTTATTATCAGTCTGACCAAATGAGTCCTAAGAGAGGGCGCTCCATGATACTATTGCAGAGCATGGGATGCTCTATGCCATCTGTATCAATATCTGCCCAGGCCGCCATAGAGGTGAATGAACCTTCTACCCTAATTTCCTTCTCTTATTTCATACAGATGTGGCGCCCGCCAAGCAGGCGTCACAGAGGGGTACTAAACCCGTAGAAGCGGTGTAGATACTCCAGCTGCAAGTAGATTTTAGGATGATGGGTGGAAACCACACACAAGCACCCCCACACTAGATCACACAGTAGGAGGTACCCGGGAGGGAACAAAACCACCTCCAGGGGGAAGTAGAGTGGAGTTGGAGAATTCAGGCAGTGAGCCTGAGGAAGAAAGGAGGTCTTTGGCCGGAGGCCTGCTGGGCTTCAGGTCTCTGCCTCAAGAGAGGAGTAGAAAGATCGCAGGTGCAGATAGCCAGCCTGGGGGAGAAGAGGGACTTCAGAGAGTTCAACCCCGGCACCTTACCGGGCATCGGAGCCCGCACCTGTGGGATCCTCCAAGGACCACAGAAAATCTGTCGATCTGAGGGGTATATATATATACCGCTCAGGCTCTTAAGCGACCAGAAGAGGGTACCAGGCACCGCTTGGTGGTTCGGCGGTCGGCCAGCAGAAGGTAACCCGACGGGAGTGAGGAGAGTGAGAGACAGCAGGAGGCCAGATCCGCTTTATGGGGTCAGATTTCACACAAACTACTGGGAAACAAGGAAGAATTGACGGAGAAAAGGCACACACTGAGGGTTCCATCCTACCACCTGAGATCCGCTTGCAGCCACCCGTTAGCTACTTGTCATTGAACATCTTACTGCACTGAGGACTGTAATGACGCTGCTAAAGTTCCAGTAAAGTACCCGGAGTGAAGTGACTTCGACTCTGCTGCATCTTCTTTCCATGAACTTATTCCTTTCACAGGATTGCTGCCCTGGAGGTCCAGTTCTGCCTGCGGAGGACTACACCATCTCAGCCGCAATACCACCGACCTCCGGCGGACTGTGGCGGCGCTGGTGCTACTCACCAGAAACTGCAGGTGGCGTCACGACAACAAACAGTATATACTCCCTTGTAAATACCCCTTTTCAAAAGAATAGTCCCCCAGGACACGGGATCAGGCGCGGCCGCCATTCCCCGTGACACAGTTAACCCTTTGCCGCCTGATACCGAGTACCCGGAGCCTGGGGCTCGACACAGAGACTGTTTTAGGGTTGAATCCTGTATGAATCGAATGCATCCATGTAACAATTTTTATGGAAATTTTTCCCTAGAAGCAATTCATCAACAGGAAGTTTTCACTAGAGGATAAGGAAACCTTCTGACATGCAGTCCTCCATACCCATGAGCTGAGTATAACTCTGTGCCCACCACTGATTGGCAGCTTTCTGTGTACACTGTGGGGTGGGCTGGATTATACAGAGCTCAGCAGTCAGAGCACTGGTGGTAAATTTGCAGCAGATAAAGCAGTGATTTTATGAAAACTGCAGCAAGCAGCCCAGTAAGTGACACATCACAAAAATCAGAGTCTCTGTCTCTCCATTATGCTGCTCTCAAATGGTTTGGCAAAACCTATGAATAGATTGTGTAAACATTATACTCTTCCATGCGAATCACCTGGTGACCTTGTTTCCTTAGTGGCTAGAATACTCTTGAAGAGTAAGGGATCCATGACCTCTATCCGGTGTGTCATACATGAACCTTCCCTAATGTATAAAGAAATCATTTTTGCAAATCTACGTTAGTCTGGTTTCACATGTGCGATATTCACAGCTGTTGGGACTGGGTTAGGAGACCCAGGACTGGTCCAGACTTTGCCATCTGCACTTGGACCTTGAATGACGGACATAAGAAATCAGTCTTAATGGGAGTCTTTCAGTCCAAACTAATAGTTTAAAGCAGGGGTGGGGAACTCCAGGTCTCAAGGGCCACCAACAGGTCATGTTTTCAGGATTTCCTTAGTATTGCGCAGGCGATAATATAATAACCTGCACTGGTGATGATTCCATACCTATGTGCAATGCTAAGGAAATTCTAAAAACATGATCTGTTGGTGGCCCTTGAGCCCTTGGGCTTCCCACCCTTGGTTTCAAGTGAGGACAAATCCTTGTTGAGGACATAGCCCCTGTAAAAGCAGCAACATTACTTTTCAAAATGAACATTGTTTCGATATACTAGTTATGATGCTCAGTGCTTGGCAGCTCTGTGCACCAGTCTGACCACTGGTTTTGCCATTACACAATCCCTTTCTTGCTTGACCGAAGTGAGCACTGTCTTATCTGCCGGGAAAGCTTGGGCAAATATGGTCAATCAAGAGACAGAGGCGGCTGATAGCAAAACGAGTGAGAGGAACAGTGCAGTGCGCTCGGCCACACCAGAGGTGCACCAAGCATCCGAACTAACATATCAGAACAGAGGTCATTTTCGAGGGATTTGAAAACCAAAGATAATATTGTATAGGGTCTATATCCCCAGAAGGTAAAGCCCCCGTCACACTAAGCGAGATCGCTAGCGAGATCGCTGCTGAGTCACAAGTTTGGTGACGCAACAGTGATCTCGCCAGTGATCTGGCTATGTTTGACACTTAGCAGCGACCAGGCCCCTGCTGTGAGATCGCTGGTCGTGTCAGAGTCGCCTGGATAATTTTTTGATCGTTGGGGTCCCACTGAGCAGCATGCATCGGTGTGTTTGACAGGGACAACGACCAACGACCTCAATACTACAGGTCTGAGAAACAGGGTCCCAACGACCGCCGTATCATTCCGGCGTTGCTGGTGAGATCTGACTGTTGGACATCTCACCAGCGACCACATAGCGACGCACCAGCGATCCCTTCAGGTCGTATCATTGTCGGAATCACTGGGTGTCGCCAAGTGTGACGGTGCCCTAATGTGCTAAATTTATACTATCAGTTTAAGATAAAACACTCGCATTAATACCATACCAGAATTAGTAATCTGTGACTGTAGCATGGGCTCCCACCAGCGCTAATGTACTGATCTCATCCCAAATTCAATAAAAGACGTCATTTTACAGAAATAAATGACACCATCTCTCGGCTGAGTGCAGACATGATTCATATTTATGGTCATGTTCACATGCTGAAGACAGATCTGTCAACTCCGCATAAACCCCCAGTCACTCAGTGTACAGTAAACCTGGGTAGTGACTGAAGCATGCAGACCAAATAACATTAAGTGTCCCCCAGTTACACAACATTTTACACAACTGAACATTTTCATTATTCTCAGGCTCAGCCAATGCAGATAATACTGAGTTGTGTCACATAGTCAGACATCCTGATGTACACAGCACTAGTCACATTTTATACATTATTTTAGGCTCTATACCATCTGAGATCTATATACTCACAAATACACATTTCATTTCATTCCAGGACTTTTCTATTTGGAATCACTATATAGTATTTCCTGATTGAATCTTTATTATACTTTGGATTCATTCATATTTTGTCACGAGACGTTTATCGTGTGTACTTTCTTAATTGTATTGATATTATTTATTCAAAATATTTGTACATATTTATCTTTCAATTAAATACTGCATAGGTATATATCATATTTATACAGTAGATACATTACAGCACAGATACATTTAGTTATCAATAAATATTTTTTTTTATGATTGCATTTGGACAAGCCCTTCCTCCTATCATGCCCTTTATCCCTTTTTTAGAAAAGGGAAAATACTAAATTAAAGACTTATTTTACCCCAAATTCATGAGCCACTTTGAAGAATTTGGCACAAAACAGCAACGAATGCTCTAAGGCAAAGAGATGCAAACGAATAACCCCCTAAAGTGTAACCACCATTTACATTTGTATTTAACTATAATGTAGACCAAGTGATTTTAGTAAACTTTCAAATATACTTTATAAGAGAATTTGGTGTAAAACCATTCATAAACCTTCCACAAGGTGTCCCCATTAGACTGTGTCTGAAGCGGACAAATGTTCATTCTCAGTAAGATCCGTCTTCAAGCTCCACACACTGAATATGGACATGTAACCATATAAGGGTGGAGGGGGCGGGGCCTATACAGTGTTCTTGGCTGATCACTGTATCAGATTACCTCAGGCAGAGGACACTCGAGGCTGTCAGTCAGCACAAAGACAGGAGATCTTACTCTGCATTCACATTGGCTACTCCTTGTTATCAGTGAGGAGCTGTGTGTAGGCCATCAGCTGTTAGCAGGAGCAGCGGATGTGAATGGAGAGAGATCACAGCAGCTTTGTGCTGAAAGCCTGGAGTCCTTTGTCTGAGGTAAACTAATTATACACTGATCTCCTGTACCCAGTCATGCTGTGTAGGCCCCGCCCCCACTCTTATATGTCAAGTTTATAAACAACCTAGTGGGGACATCTTCTAGTAGGTTTTATGAATGGTTTTCATCCAGATTTCACTTATAAAGTATATTTGAAAGTTTATTATAATCACTTGCTCTACATTATTATTAAATAAAAATGTAAACAGTGGTTACACTATAAAGCTCAGATGTGTGGTCAAGTGGGTGTCTGTGGATTGCAGGTAAGTGCACACAGATTCTAATAATTTAGGTGTGACTGATAATCTTTTGTATCTCAGTGTTTTTGAAGTGTGCGCCAGAATAAGATATGCCGATTGACCAGTCACTTGTATGGTGTAAGACTGCCAGGGCCAGTGATTGGCAGCAGTGATCACATCTGTAGATGGGCACAACTTCACTGCAGCCAACTAAGTAATCAACTATGGGCAAGCCAAACAGATCCCGAGACCCAAAGCCACAGCAGCTGGAAATATAATGGATAAGCACTGGCTTTTTCAGATTCTCACTTCATATTGCTGCCTTTGGCCACATTTATTATGATCGTGGAAAACCCTTTTTGCTGGCTTTGTAAAGCTTTGGTGCCAATCCACAAGCATTTTCTGGTTTAAAGCTGCTTTAAACAATTACGAAATTCATAGTTCTGTGAACAATTTTAATGGGTTTGAAAACCTTTTTCACATTTGGCACAAGAGGATTTTTGGGTGCTTTTTGTTATTTTGGGTACAATGCTCTTTAAAAGGTAGACTGTCACCCCCAAAATGCAAATTAATCTACTTAAATATTTACATAGGATTTCTATAGGGGCCAAGTCTCCTATCAGCAATATAACTGTTAGGCCGGCTTCACACCACGATTTCTTTTGGGTCCGGGGCTGTCCGGTGTGAACCTAAAAGCCCCGGACCCGATTTTGTACTAATGTAGCCCTATGATGCCGAATAGGGACGGATGGCAGTGATTTGCCATCCAGTTTTGAACCAGTATACCGAGCAGTGATCAGAGGCAGAAGCCAGGGACCAGAGTGCCTGCCCCCGCACTGAGTGCCCGCCTCTGAGCTCCTCCAATGTCAACGCCAACATGTAGAAACTCAGATTGTGTTCGCTCTGGGTAAGCGAGTGCGGGTAATTGAGATCAGGGAAAGGAATTACCGTTTTTGAGAGCATAATGGCGAGTTAATCATAATTATATTTATATAGCGCCAATATATTCTGCAGTACTTTACAATTAAGTGGGGAAATGATCAGACAATAAAGACAATACATAATAACATAGTTCAGCATTCATAGGAGGAATGAGGGCCCTGCTCGCAAGCTACAATCTATAAGGTACTGGGGTTGGGGGTAAGCACAGTAGGTAAAAATGCCATCATTACTATACATTAAATAGGAGTAATATAAATGGAAGACCGACAGTGCTAAAGACACAGAGAGGCCACAAGTAGACCCAGATCCTCATAAGTATCAACCCTGCTCCTCAACCTTCCTCTGCCTACACCTACCCTTTTCTTATATTCCAAACCTTCCTTGCCCCCTTAGTATTGTCAGCTGGGAAGAGGCTGCTTGTGTTTGATGTTTGTGTCTTTCTAAGTGGGTGGAAGACGGTATTTCTACTGATGTTTTAATGTATTGGAATTGTGTATAATTTTAGTATATAGATTTAAGGGCTAATCCAGTGCCTATAAATCCTTTTTAAATATCTATCTCTACATCATAACCACTTTTGTAATTAAAATATACTACCCAATAATTCTACCTATCTAGATAATTTCTAAATGATTAGGGGTCGCCTCCAGAGGCTGGGGCTGCACTCACTCCCCGCAGTATCTATCACCCCTAACGGAAAAGGACGTCATCGGGGGAGTGACATTGAAGTTACATACTACAGTTTTGGCACAGCTGTCCTCTACAGATATTCTGGATCCATGGTGATAGACGTTGTGGAAGATGTGGGTGCAGCGCCAGCCATGGGCTTCTGTCTCCGCCACACTACTTCGAGCTATGAAACAAGATGTCATCCAGGGGTGGAAACAGAAACTGTGCGTGACACCAGCACCGCCCCACAGCCTATAGCACCTCCCTCTAACAAATCATTGTATGGGGGTGGTGATAGAAGCTGTGACACCAACGCTGCCCCCTGAAGGTGTTCAACAAGTGGATACGGTGTAAAGATAGATATTTAGACAGAACATTTTAAGTCCTAGACCACCTTTTAGGTGTAGTCTTGTTAGCTCATAAACTTGGTATATTTTATTATAATAAATTGTACAGAATTGGCACATGCACACGCACATACTAGTACAAAGAAACAAAGTCGATATTTTTTGCCACTGCTGTTTATGTTTCCTTAGGGGGTTATTGCCCTCATACAGGGCATAACTGCGACTGCTGCAGTGGTTGCAATCGCACCCTGGCCCAGGAGCCCCAAAAGTCCCTTTGGCCTATAGAAAAACTAATGCTATTAAAGATTTGCAATAATTGGGGGCCCCATTGAAGCTTTTGCATCGGGGTCCATGAGTTTCAAGTTTTGCCACTGACCTTATATAAATATTTTAGTAGTTTTATTTGCATTTTGGAGGTTCAGACTCCCAGTAAAGTAGACTAAGCTATTTGTTTTGGTCAGTGTGTTATAAAGTTAAGTAGTACAGTTAAATTCCTATCATGCGGCACCATATAATCCAGACATAATGATAATCTGGCACTTGTAGCAGAAGAATGAGAAATAAGAATACAAGTAAGTATTACATACATTTATGTAACTCTGTAATAATTCTGAATATCTGATAAATTGGCACAGAAAGGATCCTATTGATGTTGAATTAAAGGAATTTTACGCCATCCTTTTACTACAGTATATACGTGTGTATAAATATAATTATATCTACCGATGAATGTCTTGGCAATGTGAACTTTCATGTAAACTTGACTACAGACATGTGTAAAGTCACATAGGATTAGTGCGGTTATGATGGCGGCTCCGTGGGTGCAGAATTTTGGTCTTCTGATGTTACTGTCCCATAGGATATTTCATTAATTTCTTCCTCTTTCAGCTTTTTATAAGAAATATCTGTGTCGTCATCTTCGTCCATAGGTTCTGGCTTGTGAAGAACTTCCTTTCGGTACAGTTTATACACGAGGACATATATCCCTGCCTCAGCGGCCTGGAATAGTGCATACAGCAGCGGAAACATGTACATGCTTCCTATGAGGTGTGCTGGGAAGGCGAGCTTCAGGAGAGCCGTGCAGAGTTGCACATTCTGACACCCCGTCTCCAGAGACACGGTCCTCCTGCAGTTAGGGGGCAGGTTGAATAAAGTGGCTAGTCCATACCCCATTGAATATCCTATCATGGGCATGATAACTGCCACTATATATACAGAGGGGGGTATAGTAGCCATTAGTTCTGGTCCCAGCATTGCCCCAGTCAGGATAAACAGAAGGACCAAGGTGACCAGTAGAGACCAAAGAGACACCTAAAGGAAGGAAGAACAAAAGATGACAATGCTGTTCGGCCAATATTGGTGATGTACAGTATTCTGAGAATGAATGGTAATATACAGAAATTATACAGAATACAGAAAAATTGCACAACTCAAAATATATCCCAGAATCAATGATGACAAAACAAGCAAGATAGAAGTGAATAGAAATATCCAATTAATGTGTAACCGCCATTTAAATTTTTATGTAATAATAATTTAATAATTTAGAGCAAGTGATTATAATAAACTTTCAAATAAACAAGTGAAATCTGGAAAAAATCTTTCAAAACCATCCAGAAGATCACAACCAGTATAGTGGGATCACTGGAGCTTGCATTAACATAAGCAAGGCTTAAAGGGAACCAACCACCCCAAATGACCCCCCCGGACTGTTAATATGTGTCCCTACACCCAGCACACACATTTGGGGCAATCATTTTTGCTAAAAAAAACTGTTTAGTAGAAGCTAAGATATAGCTTTATGAAGTTTAATAAATCGCGACGAGCACCACCCCCTTTCATGACGCGATTTAGCCATGCCCCTTTCATGACGTGGCCAGGCTCTTAGAAAGTGAGAGGGGAGTGGGGAGAGGAGGCTCACAGGCACGAACACTGCACGTGGACAAAGCTAGGTAACACCCATCCGTCTCAATTTATTAAACTTCATAAAGCTATATCTTAGCTTCTACTAAACAGTTTTTTTTAGCAAAAACGATTGCCCCAAATGTGTGTGCTGGGTGTAGGGACACATATTAACAGGCAAGGGGGGTCATTTGGGGTGGTTGGTTCCCTTTAATTAGGCAGCTGCTGATAAGTCTCTGAGATGCCTGTGTTTTCAATCTCTATGGTACAGGATAACTCGCTGATTATGGTTACAGACCTAGTGCTTGCCTTCACACTTATTTAAGGTAGGGAAGACTCTAAACTAAATGTATAATTTCTTAAAACTATTTATCACAAATATCAAAAAACGTGGTTTAAAAAATGTGTACATAAAAGTATATTAGATTCTGAGTATAAAATCTGTAATAGCAGCTTGTGTTCAAATTTGTTGTGTGGCGTCCTGGCAGTATTCAGTGCCTTCTCCTAGTGCTTCTGAACAGTTGATGCAATAGATGATTGTCGCTAATTCCACTGCAATCTGAACAAACTCCTCATTTGCTGTGGAAAATAGTAAAAAAAAAAAAAAAATGACCAAATATCTCCCATTTAATAGTAATCTTGCTTAAAGATGAAGATGCTCACCCAATAACCTAAATTTCCATGTCTTTAGCAGGAAGAACGCACAACCAATTTTAAGAAACCAGTAGGAAGACCTACCCACCATATTAGGTTATTGGGTGAGCATCTTCATCTTTAAGCAAGATTACTATTAAATGGGAGATATCACCGTCATATAGAGGGAATCACACCTCCAGGGGAGAAGGGAATCAGGAAGGAGGAACAAACAAGCTGGAAGACATATATCATACAGCACAGTAACCGGTGAGAGCAACACTGCAATTACTACTAGTTTTAGTTAGGTGGACCGGTACAGTCTAGTAACACACTTCCTCTATTTTCCACAGCAATTGAGGAGTTCGTTCAGATTGCAGTGGAACTAGCGACAATCAACTGTTCAGAAGCACTAGGAGAAGGCACTGAATACTGCCAGGACGCCACACAGCAAATTTGAACACAAGCTGCTATTACAGATTTTACATTCAGAATCTAATATACTTTTATGTACACATTTTTTAAACCACGTTTTTTGATATTTGTAATAAATAGTTTTAAGAAATTATACATTTAGTTTAGAGTCTTCCCTACCTTAAATAAGTGTGAAGGCAAGTGCTAGGTCTGTAACCATAATCAGCCAACCCTCCAGAAGATGTCCTCACTTGGCTGTTTCTAAACCTGACATATGCTCGTTGTCAGTGAAATATGTCTTCAGCTCCACACATGAGTACGGCCATATAAGTGTGTGTGGGGGAGGGGGGGAAGGTACATAGCTTTCACACTACAACTGATCAGAGTCTCAGGTTACCTTGGGCAGGGACAGTGCTGAGCTCAGGCTGTCAGCACACAGCTCCTGTGATCTCTCTCCATTCACATCGGCTCTTCTCTGTGTTATCAGCTGATGGCCTCCATACAGCTTCTCAGCTGATTGCACAGAGCAGAGTGATGCGAATGGCGTGAAGTCAGATAAGATCACAGAAGATGTGTGCTGGCACCACACTGTATAGATCACGCCCCTCCCTTATATGGCTGTATTCAGTGTGTGGAGCTGAAGACAGATTTTCCTGACATCCAGCATATGTCAGGTTTAGAAACAGCCTAATGGGGACATCTTCTGGAAGGCTTTTGAAAGGTTTTCTTCCAGATTTCACTTACAGTATGTAGTATATTTGAAAGTTTAGGATGATCACTTGCTCTCCATTATTAATAAATAAAAATTTAATCGGTGGTTACACTTTAACCTCATCAAGGTAATCACAACCTTTTATGTGATTGGATCATAATTGTCAAACAGACCACTCTATTTGAAAACATCAGAGATGTGAAAAGGAATGGATAGAAAATTACCTATTTTGCTAATCAAGTGTGTATATGAAATATATAGAGCTCTGGCAAACATTAACCACTGCAAAATTTTCAGTTTCTCTGAATTTATCTTTATAGGTATATTTTTGAGTATAATCTACATTGGTCTTTTATTCTATAAACTAATGACAACATGTCTCCGAAATTCAAAGCTAAAAATGTTGTATTTATTTACAGCAAATGAGAAATCGTCAAAATAATAAAAAAGAAACTGTTCTTCAGACCTCAAATAATAAAAACAAAACCAGTTCATATTCATTTAGAAACAACAATACTAATGCTTTAACTCAGGAATAGTTCAGAAATCAATATTTGGTGGAATAACCATGATTTATAATCACAGCTTTCATGCGTCTTGGCATGCTTTCCACCAGTCTTTCACACTGCTTTTGGGTGACCCTATTCCACTCCTGGCACAAACATTTAAGCAGTTCTTCTTTGTTTGGTGGATTGTGACTATCCATCTTCCTCTTGATTACATTCCAGAGGTTTCAATAGGGTTCAGATCTGGAGATTGGGCTGGCCATGACAGGGTCTTGATGTGGTGCTCCTTCATCCACACATTGATTGACCTAGCTGTGTGGCATAGGGCATTGCCCTGCTGGAAAAACTGTGTTGGAGAACATTTCCTGAGCAGAAGAAAGCAAGTGTTTTTCAAGGATAACCTGGTACGCGGAATGATTCATGCATCCTTCGTAAAGATTAATCTGCCCAATTCCAGCCTTGCTGAAGCATCCCCAGATCATCACTGGTCCTCCACCAAATTTCTCAGTGGGTGCAAGATACTGTGGCTGGTACGCCTCTCCAGGTCACCATCTAAATATCAGGTGTTGGGCAAAGATGAAAATTAGACTTATCTGAGATTACCTTATTCCAGTCCTCTATGGTCCAATCCTTATGTTCTTTGGCAAACGTCAGCCTGATTCTCTTTTGCTAATCATTGATTATTAACAGGCTTGTTTTATGGCAAGTGGTGGTTGTGCATCATGTGGACTATGAATCAGGAGAGGGGGAATTTTAGAGGGGAGATGTTAATTTGAACACAGTAGGATTGGATATGTGGTGCTTGGTTATAGAGGAGGGCATCAAATTTGGGTTGAGAATGTAAAGGGACATAAATGTTTGACGGGTCCAAAACATTTTTTGCTGGTGGCGAGGGTGAAGGTCCTCGAATTCAATGGATATGGTTAAACACGAATTGGTAGGGGGGAACCCAAAAGGTTCTGGACCCCCATGTAGACTCACATTAGTGGTGACGGGCTGTGGAACTCCAGAGATAAGGAGGACAGTGCAGCCATCAAGCCCATCAAAATTATCTGAATAATTAAAACCACATCCATATTGTTGAGAAAACATCTAAAATTTTCGAGGTATCAAAAAAACTAGTGTTAAAATGATGTAAAATGAAATTAACTGAGACATGAAATAAAAATACCTAAATTCCAACCTTAAAAAAGTGCAAAAAGAATGATTCAATCAGGGGCTTAGACCTGAAGTATAAAGATGAGTTGGATTTCTTAGATTCCATCTACCATGTGGATAAAAGTAACACATTTTACGCCTATCTAGTTTACACTGGCTTACATCTGGTAACATTTTTATGATATCTTTTTTATCACCTAAAGACCTAATTGTGGGAAATACAATGATGGGTGTGTAGTCATATCTGGTGTTCATATACAGTATATTGATTAGTCTAGAAAGAATTCATCCTGCCTTGTATTTCATACATTTATTATTTCGGTAGAGAAAAACAAGGAGACGCTCTGATGATGCTGATGATTGATTACATGACGGGCGGGTTATGTGTTACTGGCTGGGACAAGGAGAGTGTCAGTACTCTCAGTAAATTGGCAGATGAGAGGATGGATATATATCACATCACTATATAGAGAGCAAGGAGCGCCATTACTCATAGACGTGCCTGTTTTATGTCTGCCACCTATAAATCAGGGAGTGCCTCTTACTGACAAGTGAGGGATATGGCTGTGCTGCACTTACCAATAATACCTCATCCAAGAAAGATAGAAATAGACGTGAATGGAGTCTGCATACAACAATGTAATACATAGCTAGACAATGTAGCTATTAAAGAAGGTCCTAAGGTCCCTGCACACATTAGATAGAAGTCAGCTAAACCCTTGGGATGGGCTGTTCAGTAATACATGTATTGGGGTCTCCAGACTCTACCCTGACAGGTTATATTCAGGAGGGGGGAGATAAGGATCGAGCAGCTGGATTTCAATCTCTTGATCCTTTTGTTCTCAGTGCAGATAAAATTAGTCTGACCGAATTGAGCATTTATGTTTATAGGAGGTGGGGAGGGATGGTTGTTGGCCTAAGGACAGTAATCTGTGGTGTGTGGCCAACTTTAGTTTGTCTCCCAAGTCTTATAATGGAACCATTTCTCTGGTCCTGCATATTTGTATGATAAACTTGTATGTCTCCTCATCCGAATTTGACAGTTTTTTCTTTTTTAATTTGCCTGGGAGGAACCTGTAAAGTCCTGTGCACATGAAAGATACGGTGCACTGTATAACAGAATGACGCTTCATTACAAGTTGTTAAACAGAATCTGTATACTACCTGCATACACTATTAAATAGATATTTAAGACCTGAGGAAACTGGTGTACTTACTTTGAAAATCTTTGTTAAAGGGAACTTGTCACCGGGGTTTTTTGCATATAAGAATCCCTGATATACAGTATTCTAGAATGCTATATATAAGTCCCCAGGCCGATCTGCATAACATAAAAAGACCTATTTTTATAGTCACCTGCTGGGCAGTCCAGTCCAGTGGACATCACTGGTCTTGATCCATGGCCTCTTCTCTTCCAGTTAATAGACACAGGCAGATCTCCTAACCATGCACACCTATTAGACTTCTTTCACGCTGGCAAATTTGCAAATCCGTTTCCATCCGTTTTGAAATGGATGGCCACATATCCGTTATGGCCTCCCATGTTATCCAATGGGCTCGGATTGGTCCTAAGCAGCCATCCGTGTGTCTCTGTTTTGTCACGGATCCGTTGGTGTCCGCATTTTTCATGTACCCAGAAATGGAAACTGCTGCAATTCTGGGCTTCTTTGAAAATAGTGGACACAAACCGACAGATACGGATCCGTTGGTGTCCGTATGAAATTATAATGGAGCTTTATGGAGGATGGATCCGTACGGTTCCATGAAAAAATGGATCCTTGAAACAAATCTGTGTTGCTGTACTGAGCATGCTCAGAAGCAAGGTACAGTTCCTCCCACCCCTATCTCTAATGACTGATGATGAATCCGTTAAAAAAGGTTCCGTGGACATCAGTTGGCACAGATCCGTGCCTGTCCATGTGGTTACATTAAATTCAAGCATCCATATGAATTTGAAAATAACCTGTGTGAAAGCAGCCTTAGGCTACGTTCACACGTAGCGGAACAGGTATAGAGCTGCCAGGACCTTCTGTGATGTCATGGCCGCTTGCGGTCATGTGATATGTGCAGGGGCGGACCGTCACCCCCGGGGGCCCTGGTGCAGGTGTGGACGGGGGGGGGGGGGGGTGCTGGTGCTCTCTTACCGCTGCTTCTCTCCCGCCTGGTCCTGCCGCGCTCCCGCGGCTTGTGGGGGTCGGCTGGGAGAGCCGCGCTGAGAGCCGCGCTCTCCCGCGGCTTGTGGGGGTCGGCTGGGAGAGCCGCGCTGAGAGCCGCGCTCTCCCGCGGCTTGTGGGGGTCGGCTGGGGCGCCCTCCAGGCTTGAAGGGGCCCCCTAACCGGTCGGGGCCCTGGTGCAGCTGCACCGGCTGCACCAGTGTAGTTCCGCCCCTGGATATGTGATGTCATATGACGCACACATCACATGACCGCGAGCGTCCAATCAGCACCCATGACGTCACGGAAGATCCTGGCAGCTCCATACCTGTGCTTGGCTCGGCTCCTGGCTCCACGAAGTACGGTAAGTATTTAATTTTTATTAATTTTAACACATTTGGTTTACTTTAATTTGGGTTTCGCAGTGAATATTAATACATTGCGAAACCCAAATGGGGCGGTCACACAAGTCACAGAGGGGAGGAGGAACAGGATTCTTCCTCCCACTCTGTGACATCAGATCCTGCAGCGCTGGCCCTTACGGGAGAAAGAGCGGGCACTGCTGCGTAAAGAATTGACATGTCATTTCTCCCATAAAAGCGCGGCATATTTTTACACTGTGTCTGTACGGCAAAGTGAATTTCCCATTCACTTTGCTGGCGGACACAAGGCACATTGCGCATTTTTGAAAAGCGCCCGTAAAAAAACGCTCAAAAATGCGCTATGTGTGAACGTAGCTTAAGTGATACATGTTAGCTGATCAGATCAGCCTACATATGAAGGGAAAGGTACGAGCTCATCCCGCATCACATGCAGGGAGATAACCAAGTATGTAACCAGTATAGTATGTCCTAGGACATGGAGGAGTTAAAGGGGTTGTTTGACAGTAAGGTCTCATTTAGATCTCCGTTTTTTCAGGTATCAGAAAAATGACCAATTTGAATTAGAGATTTTCCTTAGAGTTTCGCAAGTGGTTTTTTTACCTGATGAGAACAAAAAATATTTCTCCACCTTTCACAGACTCATAGGCCGGCTTCACACCACAGCTTTGTGTATCAGGTTGTGTACGGTTTGAACCGGACAGAACCTGATCCGGTTTTGCCTCCCATGTATCCCTATGGTGCCGGATTGGTCCTATTTGGCCATCCGGTTTTGTGTACTCTGTGCAGGATTCATTTTTGTCTGGTTTTTCATCGTGCCCAAAATCACACCCTGCAGCATTTTTGGGTTCTGGTGAAAAAATCTGACAGAAACGGATTCGGGGCGATCTGGCACCCATAACATGGGAGTCTATGGGGTGAAGGATCCATGAAAAAATTGGATCGTTTCCCGGATCCATTTTTTTGCACACAGTATGCTCAGAAATCCTGCCATTCTAACTTCAGCACCATGGACAGCAGTATTTCATGACCAGGCTGTGAATTCAGCACCTCGGACAGCGGCCGAGCAGACATAGGCAGACTTCAGCAACATGGACAGCAGCAAAAAATGAATCCTGCAAAAAAACAGGATCAGAGGGCATATTTGCCCACACTTTCTGCACATCCTGTCCTCTCAAGTTCTGTCCAGTGGACCTTGCAAAACACATGATCCACCCTGAGAGGCAAAAACCGTGGTGTGAAGCCAGCCATAGACATTCATTGCTGGACTTGATCCAACACTCCAACATATCGGACATGTCTATGTGATTTTGAAGAGACCACTTGGTCTGAATCTGAGCAGCCCGTAGACTGGAGTAATTACCCATACAACATATGTTCAAAAAATTTACAATACTTTTACTACACACATATGTTGACAAAAACACAATTAAAAGTATTTTTTGGTCCACGGTGAGTGAGGCAATGTCCAATATCATCCAGACTCCTGTAAACCACGGTACTGATGGTGCTGATGTGTTGTTATGTAATGAATATTTGTAAACCACACATGTTACATTATCCTATGACCACTTCAGTGTCCTGAACCTCATTCACTGTGGACCAAAAAATACTTTTAATTTTGTCTTTGTCAACATATGTGTGTAATAAGAGATTTGTAATTTTTCATCTGAGCATATGTTGTATGCGCAATTACTCCAGTTTCTCTTGGATAATTTATGTGTAAGGAGTTAGCATATAAAATGTTAATTATTAGAACCTGGAACATCTGCTTTTCTGTTATATGTATGTGTAATAT
Organism: Allobates femoralis; assembly: GCA_033576535.1. Lineage (NCBI taxonomy): Eukaryota > Metazoa > Chordata > Amphibia > Anura > Aromobatidae > Allobates > Allobates femoralis. Next base: position 79,470,264 of record JARQOC010000003.1, on the reverse strand, counting down.
TTGCGAAAAAAAAACACATGGCACTTGTACATAAAAAACTCCATAATTAACTATTTAACTTATTAATTTACTCACTTTTAAAATATAATACAATAAAAAATTCCATATTCTCAATCTGCCCGTTTTTGTCTTTCTTAATAGCGATGAATAATTTTTGGGGTCTCCCAGCCTGTACTGGGGATACGGGAACAGACTGTCATGTGCGGCCTGAGCTGCTGTCAGTCTCACTGATTCTTGTTTCAGTAGAGGTGATGGAGAAGTGACTACGGCTTCTATCACACTGCCATACTTCTTCTGTCCCCATCATCTCTCTCACCAAAATAAGACATCATCAGAAGACGATGGTGGAAGCAGGGGAGTGACAGCCGCGCCACCCACAGCTTCTGGCACCACCCTGAAATGAATCGTCATCTTCTTACCTTAAGTAGAATATCTGCAATCCTGCTGTAGCGATAACGTACAAACACGCCAAGACCAATAGGCAGGAGGGTACTACAGAGGGTGAGGGTGACCGCACCCAGAGGTAAAAAACTGCACAAGTGGAGTGTTAATCCATGGACGACTGTAAATCCACAGGCAAAGCGGCATCAAGAGCAATGCCAGGAGCGTAGACGACGTGGTCATGATGATGCTGAGAGGAGAGGAAAACAGATCGCCATTATTAGTATTATGATAATTAACACAAACATTTTAGAGCAAATTAAGGCAGCGGATCTGGGGTGTGGCTGTACCAACCTGTGAAATTCATCAAATGTGCTAGTGCTTTTTATATCAAATATGCTACTCCAGTCCATGACTGGAGTGGTATTTTTGGTAAGGCCACCTCAGAAGGGGCGCCAAATTAATTAAGTGGCATGTGCCTTTTAATTAATTTTAGGCCGTGTACTCCAGCAAGACTGGTATAGCATGAGTGCGTGTTTCAACAGTCTACATGAATCAGCCCCATAGCGTCTCATTGTAAAAAGTCTATCTTATCCATAAAAGCCTTGCGGTTGAGTAGCAGATCCAATGATCCCCATCCCTCCTGCCAATCAAGAGCTACAAAAGGTATAATAATCTTCATTGTTAGACTTCCACCTTTCTATGTCTATCGCTCCATGTTGATTGTCTTTTTTGGGCAGTTCATGCCTTGCTCTAAAAGACAGGGTAGGATTGAGCCAAGGCAACGTACAGACCAAAACATATCAGGGTATATGGAAATACAGGAGGAAACAGAGAGGGGTACCTAAAGGTACTGTTACACAGCACAACGTTGGAACGATGTCCGCAACGATCTCGGGGGCGCGCGGTCGTTAGGACATCGTTTTGACATCATTGGTGAGATAGTATTAAATTAAATTCCATATGACCCATAATACATAGGTGATGAGAATGTAACTCACCCTAACCATGAATTCTCCACTAGACTGAATAATATATAGAGGACAAGGAGAGGAAAGTATGCACAAATTGTTATTGCCACAAGTCAACTGGCTTCAAGATGTAAAAAATGGGCAGAAAGTGCTGGAGCAGGTTCAAAACAGCAATGGTAGTAAATACATCAATATCATCTTACAATACACAGTGTTAAATAATCACAATGGAATATTGTATAACATAACCAAGACAATGGGTGGTTTCAGTTATAGAGGGCTCAGGTGCAATACAATAACATTTAACAATAAAGTGCAAGTGCAACCATACAATATACCTGAGTCATATAAACAAACCCAATAGCAAGGTCTAGGGTTAAAGCCCAAAGGCTAACCCAAATAAATCCCTGTATACAGGATAAAACATGTTACCAGCGCTGGATGATACAAGCCCCTGCAGTGGAGGATCTCCCGGGTCCGGACCCTAAAATAAAATGTTTACATCTTGAAGCCAGTTGACTTGTGGCAATAAACATTTGTGCATACTTTCCTATCGTTAGTGAGATGTCACAAATCTAGATATCGTGGACAACTCACCAACGATGTTGTGAGCAGGTATCATTCGCAAACCCCGCAAACGATCCTTGCTCATTGCGGTGAATGGGCTAAGTCGTAAACGACATCGTTATCGTGGAGTCAGACACCACGCTATAGCAGGTTGGCTGATCGTTGATCGTCTGGTTTGAGGACATGTTCTTTAACCTGCGATCAGCGACCCAACGATTTATCATTACAACTTGCCAGAGTCACACGCAACAAGGTCGTAACAGTGTCACTGGAACGCCTCCAAACCCGTGACGTATCAGCGACATCGTCGTGCCGTGTAACGGTACCTTAAGACCTTAAGACTATGTGCGCACAATGTATTTTTCAGGTGGATTTCAATCTGAAGCACCACATATGAACATAGTGCGCCGTAATGTCAAACCGACATTGCTGAGCACATGTTTTTACCCTATCTCACTTCTTTTTAACTGCTTTAGGGCTCAGAAACACTGAAGTGAGTAAAAGAAGGGACAAGCTCATTTTTAGCCGCTTCAAGAATGATGGTAAAAAAGAGAAATTTGTTTACTTACTGTAAATTCTTTTTCTTCTAGCTCCTAATTGGGAGACCCAGACAATTGGGTGTATAGCTTCCGCCTCCGGAGGACACACAAAGTACTACACTTAAAACAAAAGTGTAGCCCCTCCCATACTGCCTATACACCCCCTTCAGGAGAAATCCCATCAGTTCGGTGGACAAGCAGGAAGGAGGAAAAAACCCACACCAAAAACCGGAAGGTCCGGCCAGAACATATCGGCCAACCGATTAACATAAGCGACATGTATAACACCAGCCAATGAACGGAAAACAAAGCCCAAAAGGCAACAGGGTGGGTGCTGGGTCTCCCAATTAGGAGCTAGAAGAAAAAGAATTTACAGTAAGTAAACAAAATTCTCATTTTCTTATTCGCTCCATTGGGAGACCCAGACAATTGGGATGTCCAAAAGCGATCCCTGGGTGGGAAGAGACCCAAAACGTGGCAGCTCCTATCATAGGTGAGCAACCGCCGCCTGAAGGATCCGTCTGCCCACACTAGCTTCTGCAGAAGCGTACGCATGAACTTGGTAATGTTTCGTGAAGGTGTGTAGGCTGGACCAAGTTGCCGCCTGACACACCTGTTGCGCTGTAGCCTGGTGACGTAAAGCCCATGAGGCACCCACAGCTCTTGTCGAATGCGCCTTAATACCTGAAGGGAGAGGCGTTCCAGAAGAAAGGTAGGCCACCTGGATAGGGGCCTTGATCCACCGAGCCAAGGAAGACTTGGAGGCCGGAGAACCTTTTTTCTGGCCTGTCGTGAGAAGGAACAGGGAATCCGTGCGGCGGAAGGAGGCCGTGCGGGAGACATAAATCCTGACAGCCCTGACCAGATCCAAAGTATGCAGAGCCTTCTCATACTGATAAACAGGGTTAGGGCAAAAAGATGGCAGGACAATGTCTTGATTAAGGTGGAATGGAGAAACCACCTTAGGTAAGAACTCAGGCACAGGTCGGAGCACCACCTTGTCCTGGTGAACCACCAGGAATGGGGACTTGCACGACAGGGCTGCCAGTTCTGAAACTCTCTGAAGAGAGGTAATAGCTACCAGAAAGGCAACTTTCTGGGAAAGTCTGGAGAGGGGCATCTCCCTTAGAGGTTCGAAGGGCGGCTTCTGTAACGCCGCAAGGACCAGGTTAAGGTTCCAGGGTCCAGAGGGCATCTGTAGGGAGGAACATTGTGACTTGCCCCTTGCACAAACGTCTTCACCTGAGGAAGGTTAGCCAGACGTTTATTGAACAGCACGGAAAGTGCAGAGATTTGCCCCTTGAGGGAGCTGAGTGCCAAACCCTTATCCAATCCTGATTGCAGGAAGGCAAGTAGGGTCGGCAGGGAGAAAGGCCAAGGAGAAATTCCCTTGAGACGGCACCAGGAAAAGAAGATCTTCCAAACCCTTCGGTATATCCTTGCCGACGCAGGTTTCCTGGCTTGTCTCATGGTAGCGGCGACCTCAGGAGAAAACCCGAAGGACATCAGCAACCAGTCTTCAAGGGCCACAAAGTCAGGCTGAGGGCCGCGGAATTGTGGTGGAAGAAAGGACCTTGAGACAAGAGATCTGGACGGACCGGAAGCCTCCACGGATCCCCCGCCGTGAGCTGTAGCAGGTCCGGATACCAGGCCCTCCTGGGCCAATCTGGAGCTATGGGCAGGGCTTGTCGACATTCCGCCCTGAGCTTCCGTAGGACCCTGGGCAACAGTGCCAAGGGAGGAAACACATAGGGGAGGCGAAACTGGGACCAGTCTTGGACCAGAGCGTTCGCACCCAAAGCCTGGCGATCCCGGGAGCGAGCCATGAAGGCAGGGACCTTGTGGTTCAACCGAGAGGCCATCAAATCCACATCTGGTGTTCCCCATCGGTCGCAGATGTCCTGAAAGACGTCTGGGTGGAGGGCCCATTCGCCCGCGTCCATTCCTTGCCGACTCAGGTAGTCGGCCTCCCAATTGTCCACCCCAGGGATGTGGACCGCCGAGATGAAAGAGTCATTGTCCTCGACCCACTGAAGGATACGTCGGACCTCTAACAATGCCTGAGTGCTTCGAGTGCCTCCCTGGTGGTTGATATAAGCGACCGCGGTCGCGTTGTCGGACTGGATCCGAATATGGTTCCCCACCAGGAACCTCTGAAAGTCCAGCAATGCCAAGTAAATGACCCGTATCTCCAGGACATTGATCTGTAGATTGGACTCCTGCTCCGTCCAAGTGCCCTGTGCCCTGTGGTGTAGGAACACGGCGCCCCAGCCCAGGAGACTGGTGTCCATGGTCACTATTAACCAAGAGGGGGGCAGAAAGGATCTCCCTCGTGACAGAGACATGGGAAGCAGCCACCAGAGGAGCGAGTCCTTCATTAACGGCGACAGCGAGATATGCCTGTCGAGAGACGAAGGAGCCTTGTCCCAACAGCGAAGTATCTGCAATTGCAGCGGACGCAGGTGAAATTGCGCAAAAGGTACCACTTCTATGGCAGCCACCATCTTTCCCAGAGTGTGCATCAGGCATCTGATGGAGACTGGGCCCGACTGAAGAAGGAACTGAACTTCCTCTTGAATCGATACCTGCTTGCTCAAGGGTAGAATGACCAGAGCCGGGGCGATGTGAAACTCCATGCCCAGATACGTTAGCGTCTGCGCAGGCAGGAGGGAGGACTTCGGCACGTTGATCAGCCAACCGAATCGCTGAAGAGTGTCGAGAGTTATGGAGAGACTCTGTTGACACTGTTCCAGAGAGGGGCCCCTGACCAGTAGGTCGTCCAAGTATGGTATTACTGCGTGGCCCTGGGAATGCAGGACGGCCACCATCGCTGCCATCACCTTGGTGAAGACTCTGGGGGCTGAGGCCAGGCCGAAGGGCAGAGCTACAAATTGAAAGTGCTCTTCCCCCACCGCGAATCTCAGCCAACGCTGATGTGCAGGAGCAATGGGGACGTGTAGATAGGCATCCTTGACATCCACCGAGGCTAGGAAGTCCCCCTGTGATAGTGAGGCAATCACGGACCGCAGTGATTCCATCCTGAAAGTCCTGACTCTCACATGCCGGTTGAGTAGCTTGAGATCCAAAACTGGCCTCACCGATCCATCCTTCTTGGGGACCGTGAAGAGGTTCGAATAGAACCCTTGGAAGCGTTCCGCGTCGGGAACCGGTACCACGACCCCGTCTTGTCTCAGGGCGTCCAGCGCCTGAAAAAAGGCCGGAGCCTTTGCCGGCGGGGGTGAGGAGAGACAGAAGCGAGTCGGCGGACGCGAGGTCAGCTCTATCCTGTAGCCGTGAGAAATGACATCTGTCACCCATCGGTCTTCGATGTTGCCGAGCCAGGTGTCTCCAAAGCGGGAGAGCCTGCCACCGACCGAGGATGCTGCTGGGGGAGGCGGTGAGTCATGTGGAGGCTGCCTTTGAGGCAGAGGCTCCGGCCGGCTTCTTCTGTTGTGACTTAGCCCACCATGTACGATTTGACTTCTGATCCTTGTCTAACCGGGCAGACGAAGAGGAGCAGGGCTTTGGAGAGGGACGAAAGGCCTGAAATTTGGCGTGCATCTGACGCTGGCCAGACTTCTGCACCTTTGACTGAGGCAAGGAGGTGGACTTTCCACCTGTAGATTCCTTTATGATGTCATCCAATTGCTCCCCAAAAAGCCTGTTCCCCGCGAATGGGAGTCCCTGGAGGAACTTCTTGGAAGTGGCGTCAGCCTTCCAATCCCGCAGCCACAACATTCTGCGGGCTGCGAGTGAGTTAGCCGATGCCACTGCAGTACGACTGGCAGATTCCATGACAGCCGTCCTGGTATAGTCCGTGAACGCGGTGGCCTGTGACGTCAAGGTAGCCACCTCAGGAATGTCCTGTGCTACTACGTTGAGCTCCGCCAAGCAGAAAGAGACTGCCTGCATAGCCCACACGGCCGCGAAAGCCGGGGCAAACGAGGCTCCTGTAGCTTCGTAAATTGACTTCTGTAGAAGTTCAATTTGGCGGTCGGTGGAGTCCTTTAGAGATGAGCCATCCACAACCGACATCACAGTATTGGCGGACAGTCTAGAAACAGGTGGGTCCACCCTGGGTGAGACTGACCAACCCTTTACAACGTCTGGAGGGAAAGGATAACGAGAATCCTTGTGTTTTCTAGTGAAGCGCTTGTCAGGGCAAGCCCTGGGCGTCTGCACAGTTGATCTGAAATTTGAATGATCAAAAAACGAGCCGTGTGACCTGGATGGATGGAGAAACTGATACAGCTCCTCCGAGAGCGATGAATCCACGGGTTGAGGGGGGCAGTCAGGTCTAGCACGGTATTAATGGATGGTACCAAATCATCCATTAAAAAATCCTCCTCAGATGCCTCGTCTGGAGGTATCACAGAGCTCTGCCGATGCTCATCCCCATGAATCTGAGATCCCTCAGCAAGAGACTCAGTGTGATGTAAGGAGGCAGGAGAGGGATCTCTGCGTGGCCGTTTGTGAGGCCGTGGAGAGGGAGCTGGGTAAGGTACCTTAGCATTGTCTCCGGATACCATGCCCCTGGAAGGGGATGACTCGCTGGAGCGCCTGCGGCGTGAACCAGAGGGCTCAGGAGCACTTTCCCGCTGACTGGCCTGCAAGGTCTCCTGCAGTACCCTGGTCAGTGCTGTCATAGACTGGGCAAAGGAGTCCGAGAAGGACTTAGTGAAAGCCGCTGTCCAAGGAGGTGGCATTGTCGAGTCCTTTGGGACGGAGGAAGGCTCCACAGCAGCAGAGCTGGGGGATGCCCTGTGTTCTACCTCAGCCAGAGCCTCATGTGTAGAGCAGGCAGAGCAGTGAGGAAAGACAGATCCAGCAGGCAGCATAATTTTGCAGGCAGTGCAAGAGGAATAGAATGTCTGCACCTTAGGGGCTTTGCTTCTGGTGGAAGACATGTCGCCTCATGCGAGAGTCCTCCAAGAGGAATTTCACCAGAGTGGGAAAAAGGCAATGGGTCCACAACCGGGAGTACCGGTGTGGCTTACCGGCCGCAGAGAGCGGTTTGTGTGTCCTCCAGATAACGCGCACTCCCCCTGAAGCAGCAGAGCCAAGGAGCAATGTTGCTTGAAAGGCAGTCACCGGCAGAATGGCCTAAAATGGCCGCCGGAGCCTAAAGAGGGGCGTGTCTATGCAGACGCGGGAATCTGGAGGACAGGTTACACAGGCCGAGGGGCGGACCTCCTGCAGTGATGGGAGTGCCTCGTGTCTCGTGTCTGCCTGTAATGGCGGACGATCCCGCCCGGCCTCACTGCACAGTCACAGTGTATAAAGTAGGCCGCGGCCGGGCCGAGGACTAAATTTTAGTGGCGGCCCGGTGCGCCAGTGCGGGTAAGTGCGGAGAGCCAGTGAGGAACCGGTATGCCCGCAGTACGGACCAGGCTAACTGAGAAACAGAGTGCTGGTCACAAAGAAATCACCCCCAGTGTTGTGGATGAATCCGGAGCCCGGACTGCAGCAGCAGCCGAGCACAGATACATAGTACCTCATTCGGTGCAGGGCCCGGTCCCTGGGGGCAACGCAACTCCGGCCAGCAGGTCCGCCAGGGGCAGTGGATGGAGTTAGGGCTCCAGAGTGTATTGAAACACGTGATGACTCCCACTTCTCCAGAGCCCCTGAGGGATGGCGAAGGAGTACGGCAGGAGGGCTCCAGCCCGTTGTACCAACAATAGGTACCTCAACCGCCCCTGCCCGAGGGTGGGGAAGGAGACACGCCGGGGGTCCATAAGAACCCACATTTCTTCTATCCGTCACTCTCCAAGGAGAGTGTGTATGACTAAAAGTGAGAGTGGATGAGTGCAGTGTGTTCCTCCTTCAACACAAAGCTAAGAACTGATGGGATTTTCCTGAAGGGGGTGTATAGGCAGTATGGGAGGGACTACATTTTTGTTTTAAGTGTAGTACTTTGTGTGTCCTCCGGAGGCGGAAGCTATACACCCAATTGTCTGGGTCTCCCAATGGAGCGAATAAGAAACCACTGACGAACCTACTTCAGGAAAACCACTACCAGAGCTTTCCTGAAGCTGCTTTGTCTAGGAAAAGTCAATGGCTGTGCTGGTATCTAAAAGATGTTGTATGCACTAAGCAGAATAAGGAGTAGCAAAAGGTGAGGGTGTGCCAGATCAAACCACAGACAGTCCTCCTGCCACAATTGGTTTGAACTATACAGTGGTTATGCAGATGATGGTTTTTGGTGGAGCTGGCCAAGACTGGTGTACAAATAACAAAAGTCAGGACATTTTCAAGCAACTGCTGGTTGGGCCAAATTTTTGCAACATTTCAAACATTTTTAAACCAGAATTCTGGCTACAACTCCCTGATGAATTGGGCTGATGGCCACCAAGTATCAATCATTTTCTCCCCAGTCTATGTAATCAGCATCATAGTACTTAGTGAGGGTGGATGTAGAACAAATTGAGCTTTAACGGGAATCTATCAGTAGTATAATCTGACAGCAACATGAAGTAGGGATACAGCCCCTGATTCCAGTGATTTATCACTTAGTTTTCTGGGTGCAGCAGTTTGTGATGAACTCACAGTTTTCTCTGCTGCAGATCTAAGTTGTTGAGCTGTATATAATCCTGTCCCTACACCTCAGTGTTCTGTGTATATTGTATTATGACAGAGAGCTGCCAATGACATGGTTAGACCTGGGAGACCAGTTGTCTTAGGGAGGCCAGTAGTGATAATCTCCTGCTGATAAAACACTGATTGTATTGAAACAGGAACACAGACCCCAGTAAGTGACACATCACTGTAGTCAGGGTCTCTGCTCCTACATCATGATGTTTTCAGACTACATAGCAAAAACCTGCTAACAAATTCCCTTTAAAGGACTTTCACCACATAACATTGCACCTCCTGATCAGTGAGGGCTCTGATCTGTCTGTTTATTTATAATAATGGAGTTAACTAGACTTTTTCTTCTTCTTTATAAATAGGGATGAGCGAGTATGATCGGCGCTACTCGTTACTCGCACGAGTATCCTGGTACTCGGGGTGCTCGTCGAGCACAGAGTACCGGCGAGATGCTTGGACTGCTCGCTAATAATTAGCAATCTGACACACATACACAGCTCCCTTCAGTGCACACAGTGAGCTGGCACCTCATAGAGAGCAGATTTACTATTAGGGTCCCTCTGGGGGCCACAGCAAGGTGTTATATGCTGTGGCGATTTAAAAAAGCCCACCCTCCCGCCCTTTCCCAGCAATACTCGTTTTATAGCCAGAAGTCTGTGGGCGGAGCCTGTCACTCATTGACTTACATTGGGCTCGGTGCTCTGGCCGAGTACACGAGTATCTTGAGATGCTCGGCCAGAGCACCGAGCACCCGGGCATTTTAGTGCTCGCTCATCACTATTTATAAACTATAAAGATACAAATGCCTATGGTGAGTCCAGAGGTTTCAGAAACTTCAGTGGAGAACAGATTTGGGTGCACTGCGTATAGTCAAGCAATCCAAGAAAGGAGGGGTGCTACTTGTCAACAAAACCATTGACGCCTCCATGACGAAGCCGCCATACTGCGGCGATACGCATGGGACCAAGGGGCCCCACAGCTCTAGCCCTCACAGGCTTTAGCGCCCACTCTCTTTGCTGCTTTAAGTCTTCCATCCGCCCTATCTTCACCACTGATAACTTGTCCTATGGGACGGACATTGGCATTTCTTGGTGGTGAGATATGTATGGGCTTCTATCAGTTGTACAGCGAATTTTTGGGTGGGCATCATTGTGGCACTTGCTGGTTGGGATAATTTTGACCAATGTAGACGGTTTATCTCTATAACCTTTGTATGTTCTGTGAAACAACACATATGCTAAACTTATTACCGCCTACTTTTTATACCAACATTGCTGACAGGACCTTGGCTCTAGTGAGCTGGTCCTGCATGTGTATAACAATTTTTGTGCCTTGATATACTGCCTGGGCTATGTTATAATTGCAAAGGGGCCCTTATCCCCAATAGGCATTTGTCCTTGTAATTTGCATTGTTTTTAAAGTGTTTTTAATTGTGTGTTCCCTTGTGCCAATAAAATGATTTTTGTATATTTCCACATATTGTTGTGGTGTGCTGCCTTAATTGTCAACACTAATCCTTCACTTTATAAACTTCAGTGGAGAATGATCACTTCCATGAAGCCAACTCTGCTAAGAATGCGGGACAGAGGAGCCCCAATATCAGCATTTATACCGGTCCTAATAAACAAGTAAAACACTCACCATTAATCTAACATTATGATATGTAATAAGTGTGAAACTGTTTAAATGCTCATATCTATAAAAAATGGAACAACAAGATGTCTATTTCACCTATACCCACCAATGGCAGTCACAGTATAAGGACACAGGGACTGGATGCTAAATTTGTGATGAAGGTGTCCTTATGGTCATCTGAAACTATCTACTGTAACCTCTGCCCCTGATGTGGCTTCCATATTGTCATCATTAATTCTAATTTGCCTATTTTATGTCCAGAATGTCTCATTATCGAATATCTGCCAGGTCTCTGGGAATACATAGTGGGCATATTGGATGTTTCCAGCAACAAATGTTTGACTTATCACATTCCATTCGGAATACATGTACGGTATGTTATGTTATTTTACACTTGGCACTCCAGAATAATTCATCATGTAACATATTTGTATCCTAATCCCACATGTCTTCAATATGTGAGATGAAAGGTTTTATATAAGGTCCGACAGGGAGACCCCATGAAGCTGAGTATCTGGAGATTGTGCATTGGATTATCTTCTGCAGGGTTTTCCCTTTGGCCAACTATTGTGATTGACAAGGATTGACGACATGTATGAATTCATTTCTCATCTCGCTGACGGCATCAGATTGAGTCCAAAGAGGCAAAGGAACTATCCAGTGTGAAAAATATCAGATCTGAGAGTTTACAGATACTATATGCTCTTACAATTACATATAGTATGCAAAGCAATGAAGAGGCATCCTGCAGGCAACAGGGAGAGATGGGCTATGCCAGAAATAAAACTGTATATTCAAAGACCCTGGAGACCACTGCTGATGCAGACTACTGAACAGACATTCACACTTTGGGGTTAGGGCTGGTACCCTCAAGTAAATTTGCAGCATAGGGGGTTCCACGGTAAACACTGTTATCCAGTAGCGTACCTTGTAGCTCATGGACCCCAATGCAAAAGCTCCAATGTGGCCCCCAATTTTGCTAATCTATAATAACAATTGTCTTTTTCTATATGTCAAAGAGACTTTTGGGGGTCCACTAGGCTTAAGGGCCCGGGTGCGATTGTTACGCCCTTGCTGCTATTAAGTTTTAGGGCTCAGTGATTGAATCCTACAAAGGACAATGTGACAAGAGTTTGTATGCACTGATTTTCCAAATGGGATTTTCCCATTTGTATGATATCATCAAGAGTGTTCTACTATACACTAAAGGGGGGAGAAATAGCGCAAAATAGGGTCTTAACTGTGTGATAAATGGTCATGTAGGTGTGTGTTGTGCTCACCTTTTTAGGTTGTGCCCAGTCACAACACCTTAAATGCGTATCCGGCTGCTGCACCTCCCAGTAAAAATGATGATCTCCAAAGTAAAAGAAAGGGATTTTTTCGTGCGCTGCCTCCAGACAATAGGCGATCCAAATAGTATCCAAACTGTTAACTGGTAACTTTGTATAACTCCTGAGGAAGTGAGAGGTTCTCACGAAACGCGTAGAGTAATAAAGAACAGTTTGGATACTATTTGGATCGCCTATTGTCTGGAGGCAGCGCACGAAAAAATCCCTTTCTTTTACTTTGGAGATCATCATCATCAAGAGTGTGTCACTTTCTGCTGTGACCTCTGAGGTATCTGGGATCAGAAGGTTACAGCATTTGGCTGATCACACGTCCTCTTAAGAGCCCAGTCGGTGATAACAATTAATGAGTTTAAAATTGCAATTAATGTGACCCTTTTGTGTCCATGATATTTATATCTGTGTAGACCAAATTTGCCTTTGTATATGGCACTTTACTTACTACTGTGGAAGTCAGTGGCGTAACAAATGCGGTCACAGGGGTCGCAAGTGCAACCGGGCCAGGAGGTACAGGGGCCCGGAGCCCGTCAACCCCTGCGCCTGCTTTACATGGATGTGCATCCCTGAGGACACACATCCATGTCTCTGCACGGTGGTCTGCCCGGCCGGTCCTCAGGCGGCTGATCATGGCCGCCGGAGGACTGGCAGGCACTGCAACTTTAAATCTCCTGCGGCTGCTGCGTGCTGCACCATGATGTCATATGACCTCATCACAGTCAGGGCGGAGGTGCCGGCAGGAGCGGTAAACGTGAGCTCCATTCAGGAGCAGAAGAGCCTTTCAGTCTCATAGCTTCTGGAGAGGGAGTGGGAGAGAGGTGTGTGTGTGTGTTGAGGGCGCTGTACAGGGTGCTGTGTGACTGGATGTGGGAGGGGCTGTACAGGGAGAACTTTGTGTGTGGAGGGGAGTGCTGTACAGTAGACAGTGTGTCTATGTGTGTGTGGGGGGGCTATACAGGGGCAGTGTGACTGGGTGTGGGGAAGCTGTACAGTGGGCAGTGTGTCTGTGTGTGTGTGGGGGGACTGTACAGAGGGCAGTGTGATTGGGTGTGGGGGGCTATACAGAGGGCAGTGTGTCTGTGTGTGTGTGTGTGGGGGGGGGGGGCTGTACAGTGGGCAGTGTGTCTGTGTTGTGTGTGGGGGGGCTGTACAGGGGGCAGTGTGACTGGGTGTGGGGGGCTGTACAGAGGGCAGTGTGTCTGTGTGTATGTCTGTGTGTGTGTGTGTGGGGGGGCTGTACAGTGGGCAGTGCATCTGTGTCTGTGGGGGGTCTGTACAGGGGGCAGTGTGACTGGGGCAGGTTGTACAGGGGGCAGTGTGTCTGTGTGAGGAGGATGTATGCTATATGGAGGGTTATGAGGCTGCATTTATTGCTCTATACTATATGAAGGGCTGTGATGCTGCATTATATGAAATGAAGGGCTGTGACGCTGCATTATATTATCTGGAGGGCTGTGACGCTGCTTTATATTATTTGGAGGGCTATGACACTGCATTATATGAAATGAAGGGCTGTGACGCTGCATTATATTATCTGGAGGGTTGTGACACTGCATTATAGGGGGATTGTGACACTGCATTATATTATCTGGAGGGCTGTGACGCTGCTTTATATTATTTGGAGGGCTATGACACTGCATTATATGAAATGAAGGGCTGTGACGCTGCATTATATTATCTGGAGGGTTGTGACACTGCATTATACGGGGATTGTGACACTGCATTATATTATCTGGAGGGCTGTGACGCTGCATTATATGAAATGAAGGGCTGTGACGCTGCATTATATTATCTGGAGGGTTGTGACGCTGCTTTATATTATTTGGAGGGCTATGACGCTGCATTATATTATATGAAGGGCTTTGACGCTGTATTATATTATCTGGAGGGTTGTGACACTGCATAATATTGGGCTGTGACGCTGCATTATATTATCTGGAGGGTTGTGACACTACTTTATATTATTTGGAGGGCTATGACTCTGCATTATATTATATGAAGGGCTTTGACGCTGTATTATATTATCTGGAGGGCTGTGACACTGCATTATATTGGATGTGATGCTGCATTATATTATCTGGAGGGCTGTGACGCTGCTTTATATTATTTGGAGGGCTATGACGCTGCATTATATTATATGAAGGGCTTTGACGCTGCATTATATTATCTGGAGGGCAATGACACTGCATTATATTATATGAGGGGTTATGAGGCTGCATTATTCTATGTGGAAGGCTACGAGGCTGCATTTTACTATATGGAGGGCTATGAGGCTGCGTTATACTATAATGGAGGACCATATATACCAGGATAAGGGCATATTCCAGGAGGAGGACCATATATAGCAGGATGAGGGACATTACTACATAATGAAGGGGAGAGGGGTAAATTTGTAAGTCTTCATAAGATTTAGAACATTTCATAGGGCCCATACATCTGACCAATGTGGGCACGTGGGGGAAGGGGGGTCCAGGTCCAAATTTCCCACCGGGGCCTCCAGACTCTAGTTATGCCACTGATGAAGGTGTATTTTAACCTCCTAGTATATCTAATGCACTCTACTGTAAAGGTTTATTTTGGTTTACTGTAATACATAAGACTATGTAAAATGGGTCCTTTTGTATTTTACCTTGATGCCCTTTGTCTTTGGTTGTGATTAGGACATGCCCCCAGGGCCGTGGGACACTCAGAAGCGGGCAACAGTTCTGCTGGGTAGTCATGGGTGGGGGGGGGAGACCCAGCTCTGTGACACTGGCAGCATCAATAAAATGCAGGGATTTGGTTTTGGGAACAAGACGCCTCCGTGGTGTTTGGCTATTAATGGCTGACGCTGTGGTGTGGGACCTCTGGGGATGTTGGAATAGCAGCTATGGTGGTGTCACTCCCCACAGATGGAGCTTTTCTCCAGGGCAACTGGTAACGTCTATGGTGGTGGTAGGCTGCAGGGCTGAGGGCGCAGAATAACGGTCAGCCACAGAGTTCGTAGTTTCCTTTACCTTTTACTGTAGCGGTAGGACCAGGGGTACAGTCCACAGGTATTGTAGGGAATCCGGGTGGCCTGGAAGCAAGCTGGGGATCTCCTCACCCGGTGAGTTCTGAGGCCTCCCTGCTGCGCTCTTTCTCTGCTGGTCACTGCTTCCTGTAGCTAAGCTGCGGCCCTCTCTCCTGTTGTTCAGTCTCTCACCTGCATGGCAGGCAGCTCGAGCCTCTCTCTGGCACTTCTCCTCTGTTTGAGGTCCGGTTCTAGTGCACTGCAGTGCCTTCAGGTGCTTGGTGTGGCCGGGAGACTTGGAATCTCCGTCCTCCGGTATTTGCTGCTGGGTCATTAGTACCCTCACAATCTCGGACTCCGGTGTCCGTTTCTGGCGCACTACTCTGGGGTGAGTCCATCACTGGCTCCATTCCCCAGGCCCTGTCCTCAACTTCCTCAGACCCTCTTCGACAGGTCCCTGATGCTCACTCCTTTCCTGGGACGAGCCTCACACTGCTCCAATCCCCAGGACGTCTGTTCTCTTCCTCTGCTCAGACTTTCTGCCTAACTTCCCCTCCAGACCAGAATTTATAGGGAAGCTCCCCCTTCAGGCCTGGAGTCAGGAAAAGTGTTGTTGTATGATGTGGGCTTACCTGATGTGAAGACCCCTGCTTGCTTCCAGGCATGACATCACCCCCTTGGAGGGAGATAATGCCATTGTGGCAACTGGACTCTGGGGTGCCACAATTACATGCACCATTGCACTTTATCTGCCGTCCTCCTTTGTGTCTTCTGATAGGTTTAATTAAAAAAAAACCTTGATAAACTGCGAATTTGAAGCTTTTACTCGTTTTTCTCCTGTTTTTAATTTCCTCAGTAAACTGAGCAGCCGCCCAGCAATCTGACAGTGGGTTTAACTGAGTTCACACTGTGGGAACCTACAGTTGCGAACTCAGTTGAACTCGCTGCCAGATTATCGGACTGCTGTGCCACCGTGTCCCACAATCCATCATTACAGCTGTCATTAACCCCCTATATTCCCCCAATTGCTACCTCACCAAGGCAATCTTAATGAGCAGGGCAAAGAGCCAGGGTTTGGCATATCTGATGGATGCACCAATTCTGGGGCAACCACTCCAGGCTCAGAATATCAACTCCAAGCTGTGTGCTTTATCTTGGCTGGCTATCAAAATTGGGGAGGAACTCCATGGCATTTTTAAATTATTTATTGAAATTATTTTATTAAAAGGCTTGTGGTCCCTCGTATTTTGACACCCTGCCAAGAGAAACCACACAGCTGCGGGCTCGGGCTGCAGGTCGCAGCTGTATGCTTTATCTGTGCTGGGTATAAAAATATAGAAGACCTCACATCATTTTTTCCAATTATTTATTTATTTTTACACTAGTGTGTAGGGCAACCAATCACAGACACTGACAAGGAGGTAGGCGGGGAAAGGAGGGGAATATGCATACAGTTTAATGAATGGACCCAGAAGTAGTTTGATAGCGGTGCAGAAACTCGGTAAGTTTGTTTTAACTGCTTTAATCGACATTTTACTTCCTTTTGCAACCATCCAGTCCTTACTACCATCATTTTATAGCACTAAAGTTCAGGTCCCCATAGACTTATATGGTGTCCGGGGTCCAGGCTCAAGTTCGCAAGTTCGGGTTAAGTCCAGTCCCAGAATTTTTTTTTTTAAATTCCAGCAGGATCTGTCTGGCAAGCTTGAACATCTTCAGGTTCACCTATCTCTAGTCCTGGGATCAAATCCCACCAAAGACAATGTCTTTAAGGAGTTTGTATGTCCCACCCATGCTTGTGTAGGTTTTCTCCCACACTCCAAAGACATACTGATGGGGAATTTAAAATTACTTTACTAATAACTTTTCTGAATTTTTAGCTTCTTTAATGTGCAAAGGACACTTTATTGGAAACCTATTTTCTTAAAGTATAAATGTAATTTCATTGAAAAAAAAAGCAATACTGCACTGGTTGTTAATGATGGGTAGCAGCTAAAATGATGCTATTTTTGTGCCATATGACTTATTTTCTCAACTTTTTTTGTGAGCTTTTAAAAACTATATTTTAGGGCTGTGTCATGGCCTGCAGCTGATAGGGAGCAGTGCAATGTTACAGCAAAGAAAGGGCAAGAGAGATCCTGATCTGTGTGGGGAACCAGCAGAGAAGGAGCCAGATGACAGATCAGAGAAGCTTTTGCCAAATAAAGGGCACAGGAGTCTGCAGTGATCCCGACATTCTGACATTGCTCAGCACTATGCTTTAGCCTGAGATAATCTGATACATTGTCACCTCATCAGCTGCAGTCAGGAGCCTGCACATAATGTAGGCCATGCCCCCTTCCTTATATGGTTATGTGGCGTATTCAGTGTGAAGACAGATCTGACCGAGAATGAACACATGTTTGATCCAGACACAGTCTAGTGGGGACACCTTGTGGAAGGTTTATGAATGGTTTTCCACCAGATTTCATTTATAAAGTATATTTGAAAGTTTATTAAAATCTCTTGCTCTACATTGTTATTAAATAAAAATGTAAACATTTCACAGTACTTAATGGGGTTCACATGCCAAACTGGTGTGTAATGTCTGTAAAGCGCCTTTGGAATATCATGGCCCTATATAAGCAAGCAAACTAAATAAATAAGTGTGCACAGGTAGAGTGATCTTATGAATGAGAAGACATGCAACTACAGATCACAAGCACTATGGGGATGATTATATGATTGCAATAATGCCACTATGTACATGGATATAACTTATTGAGAAATTAATTAGACCAATTCAGGTTACTGGCAGTGCAGCTGCCTGATATTCATGATAACGTGAAGTGTAAATTAGTAAATGACATACAATATTTGCCTGCACCCCCATAGTGAAGTCTTCCGATCAGAGTTTTCCTAAATACAACCTGTAATGTATGCAAGGAAAGGGAGTTTCTCCACATTGCAAAAATAGGTCTGAAGCTCCAGACTCCCCCACAGCCACAATGTATGTCTGTCCTTGTGATTGCTGTGTGTATGTATGTCTGTCCTGGCTTAGGTATATCATATCTACAGAAATGACAAAGATATTATTAATGATATATTATGTATAGGCATGTAAATGTAGTTCATGTAGATTGTGACCTTCTCAATAACCAATCACCAGGATTTAGGCTTGATTAGGAAAGTTCAATGGGCGTAGGATATGGGTCACATATTGTACATGATGCTGTAGAATAATAACACAAAGTTACATATGCCACATTAAAAATAGTATTGGCTAAATAGTGCATGCCTCTAGATATTATTACACCTCATGGCTGTCACAACTGTACACGAATAATTCGCACTTGGTATGTCAGGTTATCACACCCTCATATTTTTTATCTGTTGTATATGTCACAGAATAAGATTAAAAATGAATATGGCAACACATCACTTTTCTGGGGAAATTCATTTAATATCACCCCAATGTTTTCTCAGGTGACTTGATGATTTGTCCCTTTCTAATACTGGGTAACTCAATATCATGGTTCAGACTGGGGACCTGTGGGCCTCTCCCATTGTATTCTGAGAGTTGTGGTACCATAATATACTGAGAGCTACAGGTTGACTTCCATCTCTGTAAGCAAGAATTGAAAATGTAATTAATGTACAATTCCCCCCCCCCCCCACACACAACACACACACTCATACATAGGAATCTCCCCACAGAGGGGGTCATTTACCTGAGATTCATGTCTCCATTCACTAGAAGTGACATGATGTTGGAGAGGTTTCCTCCAGGACAGCATCCACACAGCAGAACAGCAATAGCTGCTACTTCATTGAGCTTGAAGATTAAAGCCAGGAGAAAAGCCATCAATGGCATGAGGACAAACTGACTGATGAGTGCCAGAAGGACCCCAATGGGTCTCCTCAGATGTTCTCCTATCTGACTTACTTCCACAGTGCAGCCCAAGCCCAGCATGGTGACACACAGAGCCATCCCAACAAACACACTCAGCCCATGGTTCAGAGGGCTATCCCAGAAGGGTGGAGAGGTGGCCAGGATCCCTGGAGGAACCTCTTGAAGCATTGCAGTCATGCTGCTTGTGTCTGTCCTGTCATCTCCAATCATATAGGTGTTATCCAAGGGTGACCCTCCTGTGGTTTCCTCAAAGTTCCATATTGTAGAGTTAGATACATCCAGGGAACTCACACTTGAGTTTTCCATCTTATGAACCAGTTTTCCTCCTTTTGGTTCTGATGGTACAAGTGAAGAAGAGGGAGGTGGAAAGAGGAGAAAGGAGGAGGCAGGTTGTCCCTATCTCATCTTCAAGCAGCAGCCAGGCAGTAATCAGACCAGAAGGAAGCTCCCTCTCCTCTATCACATCTCATGCAGGCATCCAACCTCACCCTCCTCACCATCCAACCTCACCCTCCTCACCATCCAACCTCACCCTCCTCACCCTCCTCATCCTCCTCATCCTCCTCACAGCAGCTCATGAATAAGGTCTAACTATCCCAGTCTGGTCAGATCAACCTGCTGCTCACTGATATCTCATCTTACGTTTGTCTATAGGAAATTCAGCAAACTGCCTGCTCCTAACAAAAGCTCTATATGAGGAATGTGCAGCAGTGCCCCACAGTGTAATAACATTACGGTCATTCAGCTTGTTGCAATTTACTATGTGATTTATTGTCAGTAGCTGGAATAGTCCTGAGACAAAGTGACCTCTGTTAGCAGGGAACAGATGAAAATGTAAGAAACATAAGGGGAAAAAATTCAACAGTAATGGCGGGTTTACACGTTGCGATATCGGAGTCCGATTTCAATGAAAAGTCACGTGGTTCGATCGTTGGAGCCGATATCGTTGCTGCGTTGTATGGTGTGAACGTCCAATACGATGCAGGAACGATGTCAATGCGATATCGGGGATTGAATGCGCGTGCTATTCAATGCTCCGATATTGAATGGAGATTGGAGCCGGATCGTGCTGTGCGACAGCCCAACTACGATGTGAAGTTCAACGTCACCCATTCACTCCCATGTTAAATGGTCGTTCCTGGGTTGGGGGCGTAGACATCGTACGGACGTTGGATTCAGAAATCGCAACGTGTAAACCTCCGATGCGATGCGGGAGAAACGTGCACTAAATGCGCTCCCGCGCCATTGAATTGCGATATCGCAACGATATTGAAACGTGTAACCCCACCGTTACTCATTGAGTCAATTACATTTAAGCCATGTTCACACTGGTCGTTTTTGGTGCTGGGCTTTTTCTTAAAATAACCAAAAAAAGATCAGTCACTGAATCTGCAGCAAAGTCAATGGGGTTTTAAATTTGCTGTGCAGATGTCAGCGTGTTTGATTGCTGCATTGGTGGAACCGAAAGCGCATCCAGAAAATAATGAGTTCTCTCTCTTTCTCTCTAGGTACCATCACACGGTACAACGTTGCAGCGATGTCGGAAACGATTCCGCGGGTGCGCGCTTGCTTCCTACATCGCTGCCTTAGGTGTCACACGGGGATATGTTGCCAGCGACGCCGCCACGATGTTGTGCACAACCCAGCGAGCGATACGCATCATTGTTGTTAATAGGCAAAATCGCTGGCAACATTGTTATCGCCGGGTCACACGGGGCAATGTTAGCAGATCGCTGGAGCAATATTGCCAGGTTTACCAATATGTTGGAAACCTGTCAACTGAAATCCAGCGATTTATCACAGTGTCATCGTGCTGTTACACGGTACTACGCACCTGCGATGTTTCTGCAACATCGCTGAACCCGGGACTTTTCAGCGATGTTGCAGGCAACATCGCCCAGTGTGATGGTACCTTCTCTCGGATATGCTGCAATGTCTTTCCTTGGACCCGGGGTCCCAAAAAAAATCAGACATGAGCATGACCGCATAGAATAACACAGACCCGAGTGCAATCTGATGCTTTGTTGAATCGCAATCTGCGTGGAGGCACATTATCATGCATCAAAATCAGAGCATATTTAATGCATGACAGTCATTCGAGTGCTGGGCATATTGTCCTGTGAGTGTGGTGGGAGTTTGGTGCGTGTGTGTGTGTGTGTGGCGCCCCACATAGACAGGCATCACAGAGGGGTATTGCACCCGTAAAAGAGGTGTAACTGCCCCAGCTGCAAGGGGATCTTAGGTTGGTGGGTGGGACCCATTCCCAGCACTCCCACATTAGCTGAGCGGTGGGAGGTTACCCGGGAGGGGATATATTCACCTCTAGGGGGATAAAGGAGGTCTTCAGCAGAATGGCCAGCTAGGAGAAAGAGTAGTCTCTCTCTAGTCAGTAAGAGAGGGAGAGGGTCGGAACAGTAGGAGAAGGAGGAAAGTTGGAAAGAGAGTGGAACAAGGTGGAAGGGTTACCCGGACGGTTTCAAGCTGATCTGGAGGAAAGGGGAAGGGGTCTTGAGGAGATCCTGAAAGAGGGTGCCTGACGAGCGGAGTCGAGGCCCTAGAGAGAAAGGGAGATCCCCAGAGTGGAGCGACCATACTCCAGGGGAATCTCCAGTCCACCATGGGAACACCGGGCCCGAGGATCCAGCCAAAGTCTATCTTTGCAGTCGGCAATGGGCTACTGTGGTCCGTATATCACCACAGCATCCTGCCAGAAGGAGTGGTCTGCCTGCTTCATCACCACGAGGGAGAGGACCCCCAATACTACCTACACAGAGCCATTGGGTATGGGCCCATCCTAAGCGGGGAAGAAAGGACACGGGTTCGTTAACTGAGGTACACCAAGGGTTCCACCATACCATCTGGGATCCACTTGCAGCCATCCGTAGAGCTACCTGTTATTTTAACATCTGATGCTGGACTGTGAACTTTGTATGATGCTGCTACAAGTTGACAGTAAAGTACCAGGGAAAAAGTGACTTTGCCTGTGTGTGAGTTTCTACATCTACCTGTTCCCTTGCAGGAACACTGCCCTGGAAGACCAGCTCCACCTGTAGGGAGCTTTGCCATCTCAGCTGCAATACCATCGACCTCCGGAGGACTGTGGCGGCGCTGGTGACCCATCACCAGGTACTACAGGTGGCGTCACATGACAAACTCTTATCCCCTGTAAATACACCCTTTTTGAAGTGTCACCCAGGCCACAGGATCAGGCGCTGCCACCCGTGACATCTTAAGCATTCCACCCGAGCCTGATACCCGAGTACCCCAGGGCCTGGGGCTCGACATAGTAACATAGTAACATAGTTTTTAAGGTTGAAGGAAGACTTTAAGTCTAGTTCAACCCATAGCCTAACATGTTGATCCAGAGGAAGGCAAAAAACCCCATGTGGCAACACTAAGCTCCACATTGGGGGAAAAAATTCCTTCCTGACTCCAGATATGGCAATCAGACTAGTTCCCTGGATCAACGCCCTATCAAAGAATCTAGTATATATAACTGGTAATATTATAGTTTTCAAGAAAGGCATCCAGGCCCTTCTTAAATGTTAGTAGTGAGTCACTCATTACAACAGCATGTGGCAGAGAGTTCCATAGTCTCACTGCTCTTACAGTAAAGAATCCACGTCTGTGATTATGATTAAACCTTCTTTCCTCCAGACGTAGAGGATGCCCCCTTGTCCCAGTCTCAGGCCTAAGAGTAAAGAGATCATTAGAAAGGTCTCTGTACTGTCCCCTCATATATTTATACATTATTATAGGATCACCCCTAAGCCTTCCTGTGCATGCCTGTATACATGAGAGTGTGGTGCGAGTTACTAGTAGGCTTTTAGCTTGCTTCGTTGTGCGCTGCTGTCCTCGATGCTGAAGTCTGCGTGAGCTGAAAGTTAGTGCTGTCCATGGTGTTGAAGTTTTCTCGCTTGGATTTATCAGCATGCTCAGA
The DNA here is from genome assembly GCA_033576535.1 of Allobates femoralis. Lineage (NCBI taxonomy): Eukaryota > Metazoa > Chordata > Amphibia > Anura > Aromobatidae > Allobates > Allobates femoralis. The sequence continues at coordinate 79,447,416 of JARQOC010000003.1, read as the reverse complement.
AATCCAGGCGAGAAAGCTTCAGCACCATGGAAAGCACTGATATTAAAACACCCCCACACTTCAGCACTATGGAAAGCACTGACATTAAAACAAAGCCGATTGGTTGCTGTGGTGGCGACCTGACAAATTCAAACACTGCTGCTGTGACAGCAGCGTTGAAAGACGACAGTGGCAATATCGTACACACATGCTACTATCACACAGTGTGCTGTATGGGTGCGAGATTTTTTCGCACCCATATACTTTCAGTGGCCACTCGCGCAAGGAAATCGCGTTCAATCGCAGCATGCAATGCGAGTACTGTGCATCGAAAACACAAATATGACCAGGAACATTTAATAATACTGGTCCGAGTACAATGCAAGGTTTTCTTGCATTGTACCCGCACGATTCTCACGCCAGTGTGCCTCCACCCTGACTGAAAGGATGGTGACCAAGCCATAAAAGTGATCTTTGACTGACTGCTTGTATGGGAATAGATTCACTGTGAATTTGCTCTTTGGCATCTAACTTGACAATATGTGAGTATGAATTAACTTAGTAGACACTATTCCTTAAAAAAACCCTATTCTGTGCCCTATACACAGATATGGGTAACATATCCCACTGTGTTTTTAGTGTATATGTTAACCAGAGATTAATAATATGACCTGGTCACAGTCTAATGCCAATAATTTTCTCTGCATAATCAACTCACTTGCACCCCCATCAGGTTAATCAGAGAATTGACCGAAGACAGAAGATAAGCAAATGCAGCCAAAGATGCCCTGTTATGAACCGATTATCAAAGCGCTCACAGTGAGGGTGATATCTCTCTATCTATCTATCTATCTATCTATCTATCTATCTATCTATCTATCTATCTATCTATCTATCTATATCACGAGTCCCAGGCTGGGAATATACAGTATACAGTATATGAACCTCCAGTCTGTCACTGCCAGACTTCCCCAATAACACAAGCACAAAATGCTGCTAGCAGTTCCTTGTTAGATATAAGCCTGGTCCATGAACAGACTTATAGTGGGCCAGGAATCAACACCAGGTAGTGTATACTATTAGACGAGCGCACGGATGTGGGATTTGTCGATCGAGATAAAAGAACAACCCAGGATAAAATTTTATATTTATTTGCCGTATGGGCACACTAGCATAATGACAATATTTATAATGAATATATAAATATTATAGTCAGCTATGCAAATAAGGTAGTCAGATATACATAGGTAAATGCAGTGAAATGTAATCAGCTACCGGTTTCTTGTTGCTGTCTTGGTCACTGACTCGGCACATGGGAGTCACTGTTAAGCCATGGTTCTGTACTTGATTTTTTCCTGCACAGTATGATATGGCCTCCCCCAGAAAGAACTGTCTGTAGCAACAAGGGACACGGGTACACAGGTCTCGGGCGATTAATTTCGGGGAAGTCACAGGTGGTCCGTGCCCGAGCCTATGCCCTTGGGTGACAATAAAAAGGGGTATATTTACAGGGATTAAAGTTTTTGTCAGTCGTGACGCCACCTGTAGGTTCCGGTGAGGGCACCGACACTGCTTGGGCCTCCGGGGTGATGGACGGCAGCAAGATGGAGTAGCTCCCTACAGGAGGAGCGGCGTCCCTGGGGCCAAGAGTTATGACGGTGTAGTAGGGCAGCACAGTCGTTGCTGCACAGGGTTGGAATAGGGAAGCATAGTCGTTGTGGTGTAGGACGAGTTGAAGTAGGGACATGCACACATTAAAGTCTATTGGTACCTTTACTGATGTCTGGTTGCAGGTACACACATCCGGAGTGAAGGAAAACACCTTAGGACTTCCACAGCGAGTTGGGATGTAGGCCTCCTTATTCTGCTCTCCTCTCCTGAGTCTGGCAGGTATGGAACCAAACCGGACTGTTACTTCTCTCTCTACACCCGTGTTGCTGCACTGACGGCTCTCTCATGGGCCACCGTCGTCTCTCTCCATGCGGTCCTTGGCTCTCAATTGTTGGTGCTGCAGTTGTCCGCGAAGCTAAGCCTACTTGGGGTGCTGGATTCTCTGCTGGGCCTATCTTCTCTGTCCCCTGCAGACTCAGGCTCCAGTGACCGGTGTTCTGGTGGGGTGAGCTGGTATGGCTCCTCTGCCCCGGTAAAGTGTTCCTCGTCTCTGCCTTCGGTCCCTACTCTCTGGACCCTTACACTGGCTCTAGTGTGGACTGGTTCGGACGTAGCACGGCTCCAGTTACCAGTTCAGCTCACTAGTCTCTGAGCTACCTTCACAGCTCTTCTAGCGTCTGCCCACTCTGGCTAATTTTTCCCCCCAGCACCTGTATTTATAGGGAATTTGGCTTAAGGGCAGCCAGTGGAGCTCACCCTACAGGCCTGGAGTGGAAGGTGTTGGGTGTATGTGTGGGTACCAGCTGTGGAAATCCCTTACTGTACTAGTGGGTTCTGTGGCTCACCGGGCACAGGGCGCCACAGAACTACTACTCAATTACTACTAGGCT